>OV656818.1:22070658-22753377 GCA_927399485.1 Calamotropha paludella
TATTAGCCGCCGAAATATTGAATTTCTTAACTTATATTAGTCGCTATTTACTTGCGAATGGTTTAAGACAGGTAAAAAGCAGTGGCGTAGCATGGGGGGGGGCGGAGGGTGCGGTCCGCACCGGGCGGCACTTTGCCGGGGGCGGCGCTGCGGAGGTGGCAGATAGAGAAAAAAAAATTAAAATATAAAAAAAGTTAATTTCTTTCAGTTTTTTTTTCGTCATTTTTTTGTTGTTGTTACCAAATACCCAGGTACCTATGCAGGTTCTATGCATGGGTGATGCAAGCGCAAGGTTTCTCAATAACTATTATTTAGGAAACTTATTTCGTTTCAAGTTTCAATGTTATTTTAAATAAATATGTCTCCTTACGCATTCTTTGTACTTCACCGTGACGGTGACGGAAGTACAGATGCTGGTTTGACCTACGAAAATGAGTTGAGAAGAACACTGTTTTCCTCTTTGGATAGAGTCATTTCTGAGATTCGATCGAGATTTCAGCAGCTCGATAATTTGGCAGAGAAATTTTCCTTTCTTACACCAGCAAAACTACTGGATGTTACTGGAAAATGTAACCTTGACCATGCTACCGACATTGACAAGGAGGAGTTTGAACTTAAGCGAGGGCGACTTCGAAGTTTTGCCATTGCTACTGGAGATCTTGATAGATTGGGCAAAGCTAATGTAGGTCCACTTGAATTATTGAAGTTCATTGTCGAATCTAAGCTCGAAATCTCCGTGCCTAACATTTTCATAATGCTCAGAATATTTTTGACAACTGCTATAAGTAGGTAATGCTAGTTGTGAAAGGAGCTTTTCGAAACTGAAATTGATAAAGAATTACTTGCGATCTACAATGAGTACGCTCAGATTAACTAATCTAGCTATATTGTCGATTGAACAAGACCTGACTGATGCAATCGATATTGAAACTGTGATCAAAAACTTTGCTGAAAGGAAGACTAGAAAAGTTAAATTTTAATCTTTCAGTTGAGGAGTTGAGGTTGTAATCAGTAATGATACTCGTGCGCGAAAGAGCGTTCGTGGAGTAGGCGATTTCTCCATTATTGTATTACGTTTTCTCTGTAATTTTTCTAAGTGATATTGTGATAGTCTGCCTTCTACTCTATGTCAAAAAATGTTAATTTCACTTTTCAGGTAAGTGTTATTCAATAAAAGTACTCTTTTTACCATGCCTCAATTTTTTTATAATGGATTGCAAAAATAAGAGGGCGGCAAATTTGGAATCCGCACCGGGTGCTAGTGACCTATGCTACGCCACTGGAAAAAGTAACTTTGAACAGAAAAGATATTAAACTTACAACTTTAAGTACAAATAAGCAGCAAAATAGATCTCAATGATCTGTTAGAAACTGCTGTAAGAAATTAAACCAAATCAAACTTAATTAACTTGTTGAATACATATGTTAATTCTTTTAACTTATATATTACTAAATAAGTCAAGTGAAATCGTAAAATCACATTTGAGTATGTACTTAAATACAACACTATTCGAAATGTTCTTTTACAATAAAAAAATATCTGTAGATTATAACTGGATTCATGCTTTTATACATTGTGTTTATAAATGTTCATTACTTATTCGAAAATTCATATATCTCGCATCTATCCAGTTATAAAACTGAATATTTAGGCGGTTCACACACTAGAGATGCGTCCCGCCGCGGTGCGCGTAGCGGCAGAAAACGCGCGCGGGGACGGAGGCGCAGATCTGCCTATCTTAGCGGTGTAATCTGCTTCTCCGCGCGGTGTAGCAATACAAGTTGACCCTACTTCTTCACGCCCCGCGCTCCCGCGCAGAATCTGCGCGCGGGGCGCCTACCCGCGCGTTCCCGCGTCGGCAGTGTGTTGCCATAGGCCTGTTTTCTATATTAATTGAGATTCTTGCATACAATGATAAAATCTGCGGCCACGCGTACCGCGACGGGGGGCGGTGCAGTGTGTTAACCGCCTTAGCTAGCATTATTTGGCATTAACTTCCATCAATTCGAGTGTAATTCTTTTCATCATCATCAATGTTAAGTAGAGAATATACAAGGTTAATATATAAACACCATCCAAATAAATTTGCGAATAATTTTACACGATTTTTTTTTTCAAAAATAATTTTTTTTAATGATATCTAATGCTTAGAAAATTGGATGGTGATTATAAAATGACCCTGTATATCACAATATAATATTTGACTGACTTAAAGTATTCTATTATAGAAACTGTCTCAGAAACTAACGAAATACATTTACAAACAGGCCCATGTAAAAATATAAACAAATTATGTATATTATTACCAATTATCTTAACGTATCTACACGTGAAATAAAATTGATGCAAATATAATCATGTCATAGGACCATTGTAGAATAAGTGTCACATGAATAAGCACCTTTATCTTGTAAGTGATTTACTGTTACGATATTGTTAAAATGCGATTGTGAATGGATTTATTACAAATATTATTTATTCTACAATTTTATGTTGGTATATAAGTTGTATTATGGTTTTTTGTGACAAATAATTCTTAAATAGTCATGTACATTTGAAATGCAGTGTCGGTTTTAGCACTACCAACGCCCCGGGCGAGATTTCTACGTCACCCCCTGCAATTCAAACCTATACTATACGTTAAATGGCACCCATTTATTACAAAATAACTGTTTTTTTATAAGATTTCTATACTGTTGTCTCTTTGATTTCGGCCGATTTATTGTGACACGATTCTACGGTGTTGCTTGTGACTGTACAGATCACGTTAACTTACCAACCTTACTCCAACAAAGTTCAATATCTTTATATTAATATCGAACCACTGCTATTCTCTGCGCTACCATTACTGCCATTACCATCGACGTATACTATAATAGACATGCCGTAACCGTATAACGTGTAGTCATTTCTTGGTTTGAGAAGAGTGACGAAGATGGTATATGATTTCGGATTAACGCTCTTTCCTTATAGGCGATTGGCTCTCAATTTTCATGACAGGTACTGCATATATTTTGGGAGAGATAAAGATAAAACTTAGTTTTATCTCTTTCTTTCGTAGTACAACAATAGGCTAGATGACAAAAAAAAATTTTTTTGTTTTAATAGAAGCTCATTTCTACAATAAACAGACAGAAAAAATCGGTTTTCGAATAATTTAAAAAACAAGCAAGATATAAGGTATTGAATATGTTGCTCCATCTCTCTCTAGCAAAACGGAAATTTACATGGAGTTTATATGGCCGTACTAAACAGTGACGTCACTGTTGATGTCTGATCTCTCTGTCTAATCGCTTCCAAATGAACAACTTAAAATTCTTGTATCTAATGTATTTCTAAGTCGATTTTAATTCTGATTTCACACGATTGTATCTTTTTCCACGGTATTTTAATATATTATGACGAGACGTGAAAATTAAAATTCAGTCATCATCCCAATTCTCACCGCTAGTGCATGTCCATGAGTACCTATACGTCGATGGCCATTACCATGTTCAATTACGGGGATTCTCCGCATGCTGTGAATCAAAAAAGTTAAGTATCGACTAAAGAAAACGCTCCCTTAAAAATCTCCTTCAATCTTGAAAGTAGTTTTAATTTTCAATTCTTATTGACGAATCATTGTCTATGACATTGTTTTGTAATAGCTTCAATAATTTATTTTTTTTAACATGCTGTTGTCTATAGAGTATGGTTTTGTAACTGTTTGTTCAAAAGAAAAAAAAATATCGGTTAATAAGAGCCATTTTTATTTTACTTCTACTCAAATACTGCATTCATAATCGCATTACGATCACTAATATTCAATATCTTATGATGACTTGTGAATGGTGTTCAGTACCTATTATGCTATTTTGTAGCTACGGAGGTGTATATTAAAAAGAAATACTTGCTAATGGTTTGTGTAAACTACATTACGTATATGTGTAATTTATTTTGAACAATGTACACCAGAAACTATCAGGAAGCCATCAATCTCATCCTTGTAATTATACAATGAAGCAAAGAATTGAATGAGAGGAAAAAATAATGTTATAGGTACTTTTATAATATACAGTTTACTTTTCTTTATTACTTATGAATTATAGTTATTTTTGCTAGATATTATAAGAGCCCGGGTGAATTCTGGAACCTGTCTTGCCCCAGGGCTTGATAGGGATCAAGAGCGCACCCGTTCAAAATAAATAAAAAAATTGTTCTGAAACTTTATCAACGATATTAGCAGTAATCTGTTTACTAATTCTGGAGTTTATAAATACTAAATCGAGAGGAGCTGAAGCAGACAGTTTTGGCCAGTGCCAGCCAATGTATCAATTTACATTTGGCTGTATATGCATTCAAAAGGTAGTCTTTGGCCTCTTTGGTGAGATTCATCTATAAACAATGTCTGTAGTAAAGCAAAGAAAATTTTAAAAAAGGTTTGTGATAATGATTCCAAAATCAAATATAGTTCAATTCCTTTGCTTCGAAATGTATTTACTTAATCAAGTCCTAGTGTTGGTCAAAACTTTATATAGGACTAAACTTATTTAAAAAGGCTTTTAAGTTTTAATTTTCGAGTTTTGACAAGCCAAAAGTGGAAAAAACTACTAAAACAAGCGAGTTTTATAAAAGAACTCAAGTTCATTAAAGAATCTCTCGCCTTTTTTTGCTAAACTATCATTTTGTAATTTAATTAAAATAAAAGCGCACTATGGTGGGTCGAATACTTTTATATAAAATGCTATCTTTAAACAGATGCTTATGATTGATTTTTTGATGATTTGTTGAAAATTGGAGATCATATTGAAATAAGGACTTAAGTCTTTAGTATTCTTGTTATGACATTTTTATGATTTGTTCAAAATTTCAAATTTGTCCAAAAGACTTCATATTGAAATAAGGACTTAAGTCTCTAGTATTCTTGTTTCTTTACATTCGAAAGACTATTGTTAAGTCGTTTAGTGGCGACTCGTAATTCTTATAAATTACAAAAATACTTTTTGGTCTCGTTTTGAGTCAAGCTTTGAAAAAGTGGGTCTGGACACTAGTCCTTCCCAACACTACTCTCAACGATACGAGTATAACTGAATTTTACAATGCAAGAGATACAAAATGGCGCACTTATACTTAAAGTTGCTGTACTTAGTATTTACTTGTGTGATTTTTCAACAGTCACTTAATGATTGGCACAAAACAAATTTTAAACATTGCATTTCTGTTAATTATTTAAAAGGTCAAAAAGATGTTTTAAATACGTTTAATGAAAATCATTAGTGTCTCTTGGTGATAATTTTATAAGTTTTATTGTGTCATATTTAAAATTTGGCTAAATTTGCATTTTATTTAAGTAGTCATTTCTTGTAGGCAATTCGTGTAAATATGTTTTACACAATATTAAGGTTTGCATAATTATTAAGATGTATATTCATTAATAATAAGCATCTTATTCACAAACAATGTAAAAAATAAAACATTTTGCTTGTTATATTTTATATTTAATTTTTCCGAATCCGTCGTCTATAACCCTATTTCTCCATGAACGGCCGTTTGGTGAGACGGTGGCGATCCTTCTATCCGCGCCAAAGGTCCCTGGATCGATTCCCGGTAAAGGCATAAGTTTTTGATTAACACAAACATTTCGATTCAGAATCAAAGTCGTCTATATATCGCTCAATTGGTGCAACAATGACGCAATTACACTTTTTGTCAAAATTACATTTCTGAAAAACATCTACAGAGAAAAAAAAGAAATACAATTCTTATAGTTTTGGCTAGGAGCTATATGAACCTAAGAAAAGTATACGTTTGTAGTCATATTTTAAGGTAATGCTAATTTAAAAAAGAAAATGTATTTAAAATTTGTTTCCCTCCTCTTCAAAAACACAAAATTTACAATTACGTCAATGTTGCACCAAATAATACATACTCTAGTACCCATACGACAAGCTATGCTTAGTTTGGTACTTAATAGTTGTAAGAATAGTCTATTGCAGGATAAAACTACCTGAAATATCAATTTCGTCAATCTATTTTAAACTTTAAGACCTCCACATGTGATTCAAGCTCGTTGACGCAGTATTCACCGCGTTTCACCTTTGCAGAAGGCAGACAAAATTTGCAAAGACCGTTCATCGAATAAATGGTTACCTAAAAATTCATTTTCTTAAAATCCTATTTCATATATCCCCACTGGTCAGGATAGTTGGATTTTTATCACTAAATATGAGTGGATACTTTTCTAAGTTGCGTTTAAAACTCGCAGTGTAAGTATGCCTTTACATGTCAGCCCCGTCGTAATATAAATGTGGGGTTATGAACCCCAGCAATGAATAAAATCAACAAAGATATCTAAATTTTGGGGGTTTTTAATTTAGAATTTATTTATCTACCCTACCATAAAGTTGTTTTTCTATAATTAACTACAGTTTTGTTTGTATTTAACACAACAATTCCTTGATATCTAACTACAATAAATTATTTATTTCTAAAGTTACATATTGCAGTTAAGAAATGTGTTTGCTAATGATATATGGAAAAGGGTATCTCAAGCTCATCTGAATAATTAGTCTATATCAAGTGACATAAATTATAAACTTTGCAAGATAAAAAGCTCAATGAACACATACCTAATACTCCTATATTGCTAGTATAGGTCTAGAGAAAGATGACGACCCAACGGTGCAGACATAAATATGTATGTCTGTCTCCCTCATTTAAACTTTAACCACTGTGCGCGTGTAAGAGAATAGAGCATGCTCACAAGCGTGCTTTAATTGTATACAGCGTCGATGTATGAAATTAGGTTTATGGTACAGTTAGCCACTAATGTCGCAAAGCATGCGTATAACTCGTCAAGTATAAACGAGTACGAAGTATCGGTAACGCTTCCACTTATAGTTACTAGCAATATAGGAGTATACGGTATATGAATGAACATTGATAAAACCTTGTTACTTTAAACACAAAGCAACCATAGACAAGGCAAATTACATCGTTAACAAATAAGATGGGCAAAGGACTTCATTTCTACAATATCTTAATCTTATTAATAATAGATAAAATTAAAATTCTCTAGGTGTCAGGCCGGAGCCGAACAACCCACATCCCCTCGCTATTCGGGCGAGTATAATTCTAATTGAGCTAACGAGATCTTTACAGACCGGTAGAATTTTTCAAGGATTTCTTAAGCTGATGTCAGCGCCATCTCTTGATATTCTTGGTACAGCGTACAATATAGAATGTGATACTTTTACAGGTACCCATCCATCAAAAATCAGGTATGTAAATAATACAAATTTGTTATTTAAGCATTTATTATAATGTATATAATATTGTAATCTGTATGTGTTGTTTTTTTTTGTAAACATTTTACATAAGTTTGATTAACTATTTAAATTCAATGTTTATTTTTGGCGACTGCACTTATTTTTATGAAATAAAAGACAAAAAAATACTTCAATAACTTTATTTTTACATAATAATGTCTTTACAAAGCTATATACAAGAGGAATTGACCAAAGTCTTATTTATGACAGTTGTACTGTCGACAGCACATCGAGCTATGCATTCTAAAAATTATATGATATTTAATACAATGTCATAAGTAGGTTTGCCAGATGTCCCATATTTACCGGTTACCCCGTTTTTTCGGCTACAATTTTATAGCAAAGCTCTTAATTAGCTAAATTGAATACGGGGTGACCAAACTAATATAAGTGTATAAATTAAGTCTTTATCATACAGCAATGCTATTTTAATTTTCTCCAGTAAAAAGATTGACACCCGTTTTTTTATGTTGGTAACCCTTAAATCACGCAGTGGCAGGTGGCAACCCTAACCCTATTAGGTAGGTCCAAGCATATGACTTGGTGGTTCACTCAAGAAAGTAACCATTAAAACTTCTGTGAGAAACGGAAAAGCTACATTGGTGTATTGTCGACTGAACTTTTACTTAACGTACATTTTTAAACGTACCGTCATACTATTCCTTGACATAACTACGACAAATTATAAACTGGACGCATTTCAATCCAATACACAACCACAGTAAATATATCGCTAAATCAGTAAAGTAACTACGTAAAATCGATCGAAACGAACGTACTTACACAGACGCACGCCTTGACAAGACTTAAAGGTCGACGCTTAAATGAGTGTTCGCCCGCGCGGTACATGGGTGCGGGGTTACCTCAGAACAATAACTAAAGCTATAGAAGCCGTGCTAAAATAACAACACAATACGTCAGTTCGTACTATTTTTACTTATACAGATGTAAAAGGGTAAGAAAGAAATAAGCATACAGGCTTTTGTTTCGTAATTTATAAGGTTGTCACTAATTTTCCTTACGTCAGTGATGCAAGGGCATCGATATTATTATCGATAAAAATTTTGAATATTTGAATATTTTTATGAATAATTGTAGTATGCTAAGAAACCAAATATAAAGATACCATACTCATGAAAACACTTTTTTATCAGCATGCATGCATGCATTTGTATTATATACAAAAATTTTCAAAATCTGTCCCGAATAGCCTCACCATCCTAAATATTTGATGCTAAAACAATGAAATATAATGTTACTATGGTAGCATTGACATAACGATATTTAAATTTAGTAATAGGGGTTAAAGTATGAAATTGCCGTTTTATTGCAATAGGTTCTTTGAATTGACATAGAATCTTCATGGTTTGAGGTTTTCGAATGAAACTTTTTTTAAATGGTTTCTATGATGTTCTTTTTTTAAAAAATGTAAAACATTTGAATATCGACTTTCAATTGTTTTTGTTATTCAATTTAGACAAGAAAGATGGATACTGCGAAAATTCGAGTTATTTTTGAATACGAGTTCCGACGCGGAACTAACGCGGCAGAAACAGCCCGCAATATCAATGCTGCGTTTGGAGAGGGGTCTACTAATGAACGCACCGTGCGATTTTGGTTTAAACGCTTTCGTGATGGAAATTTCGACTTAAAGAACGAGCCACGAGGAAGACCGCCCACACAGGTAAATAACGATGAATTAAGAGAGATAGTGGAAGCCGATCCTAGTCAAAGTACCCAGGAATTAGCGGCATGGTTTAACGTTACCTTACCCACAATATTGACTCACTTGCGTCAAATCAATAAAATAAAAAAATACGAAAAATGGGTGCCTCATGATTTGACTGATCTGCAGAAAGAAACGCGTGTTGAAACTTGTGTTGCCTTGTTGAACCGGTACAGAAATGAAGGAATATTGGATCGAATTGTAACATGTGATGAAAAGTGGATTCTTTATGATAACCGGAAAAGAAAAATGCAATGGCTGACCCCAGGTCAAATGCCACAACAGTGTCCTAAAGCAAAACTTACCAATAAAAAGGTAATGGTAACTGTTTGGTGGTCTCAGCATGGTGTTATTCACTATAGTTTTCTCCGATCTGGTCAAGCAATAACGGCAGATGTCTATTGTGCCGAACTCCGAACCATGTTGACAAAACTAGCAGTAAAACAGCCCCGACTCATGAATCGATCTTCACCATTATTGCTCCACGACAACGCGAGACCTCACACAGCACGAGAAACCATTTTGACCCTTCAGGAACTGCAGTTAGAAACCATTCGTCATCCTCCGTATTCACCAGACCTTGCTCCAACGGACTACCATTTTTTTCGTGATTTGGACAATTATCTACGTGACAAGAAGTTTTCTTCCCAGGAGGCAGTACAAAATGCTTTCACACAGTTTGTGCAGTCTAGATCGTCGGAATTCTATCGCAAAGGCATTAATGACCTTCCCATTAGATGGCAGCAATGTATAGATAATAATGGCAACTATTTTGATTAAATAAATTTGTTAAAAATTTAAAAAATAAACAATATAGATTTTCAGTACAAATCGGCAATTTCATACTTTAACCCCTAATATTTACTTTAATAAATATAAAAGCTATAATTTCACCTTAATTGTATAATCTGGCAAATGTAATGTGGGTGTAGCATTTGCTTTCAGCCGCCGTTTACTGTTTTCATGTGGCTCAAATGACTGTAGTCTAAAATGTTTCGAACAAATGTGACTGTGCGCTTTCGGTGTCCAATTGATCCTTGATATAAGGTGTATCCATTTTTAATAGTTTCATCTTTGGGAAAACTAATTGGGAAAACTAACCAAAAAGGTTGACATCGATGACAAAAAACACATCACTATCATATACAAAACAGAAGGCTTGAAAATAAGACAATTTGAACTCATGGAGAAATCTATTTGTAACATTAATTTACTACAATTTTCTGAAAATACCGTTGTTTATTGTCAAAAATGTGAGAATTTTAAAACAAAACTCACCGATGAAATGATAACACCTCATCCGTTTTTTCTTTCCGTGATGTATTAGACTTGCAGTCTGGAACAACACAAGCCATCCTTGACGCGGACTCCAAGATGTCTAAAGCGTCTGTATGCACACTTTCTTGTTGTTTTATCACCAAATTCCTTGTAAAATAATATCATACCACGCTAGCCGCTAACAAAGCTGTTCGGCCAATGTAATACGACCGCATTGAATTTGGTCTTACTTCAAAAACAACGTGATGAACGTTGTTTTGAATGATAAAAGACGTATTTTTAATTTGGTAGTATTAAATTACAATCAAATTAGAACCATTTGACATTTGTACTTTGAGAGTTTGTGAAAATGACGAGAAATTTCGCTCTTACCCATGTATGTTAGATTAGTTTAAGTGAATTCTTCTTGGTTGATATTCCTACCTGTCGCACCAAGCGCTTTTCAACATCCTTCATAACGCGCACAGCAAAGGAGTGGAACTCCCTCCCTGCGTCTGTATTTCCTAGAACTTATAACCCGTCTATTTTCAAAGCCAGGGTGAATAGGCACCTTCTGGGTTAGCTCGCTCCATCGTGGATTCTGTCATGACCCCCGGGCTTGATTGGGATCAAGAGCAAACCCATTATAAATAAAAAAAAAATAAAAAAAGAATACGAGAGCTGTAATACAGTTTTTATTTTAGCACGGCTTCTATAGCTTTAGTTATTGTTCAAAAAGATCAAGCAACAAGATTATAAGTTTCCCGATAAAAATATTTTAAAATCGCCTGGAAGCATTACTCATTGACAAAGCACAGGAACATGTACAGGAATTCTTAAAAGACAAATCTTCGAAACAACTTGGACTTGTTTCTTTTCTAATAATTCAAATATATAATAAACATATGACATGTTCTTGATATAGATGTAAATCAACCGGTTTAAAACGTTTTAAACCAATTTTTGCGGTTTAAAACCAGTTTTCAACCATTTCAAAAGGTTTAAATGGTTTAAAACCCGCATATCAACAAAAATAAAAGAACTGTATTTTACACTTCATTTAGGGCAATTTTTGATCACCTGACGTCATATTATGTTTCGTTTTAATGAGTTTTTGCGGTTTTAAACCAGTTTTCAACCATTTCAAAAGGTTGATGTGGTTTAAAACTTGCCTGTCTACAAAAATAAAAGAACTGTATTTTACACTTCATTAAGGGCAATTTTTGATCACCTGACGACATATCATGTTTCGTTTTAATTAGTTTATAGCCAATAAAATAGAAATTACCTACCTACACTACAATACTTACATCGGTACCTACTATACGACAACTTAAGTAGTAGTATGTAGGTTAACCTACACACTTTAGTTTCTTTATGTAGGTACAGTTACTGTGCTCATGCGATGAACATTGTATTTGTTCTGAATCTGGGTGTTATTTATTTGTATACCTATATTTATAATTTTAGTGAAGATAACTCTTATATCCGTAACACAAGTAGGTACTTAATTAAAGCTTGTTATTTCGGAGTTAGATCAATGTGATGTTGTGTTAATTTATTTACCTATATTTAAAAGAAATATATACCTATTATTCATTACACACTCCATTAGAAGAAATCATCAACAAAATGCCGTCCGTTTTACTTGCGCATGAAACAGACAACGTTGTCTTTAAGGCCGCGCCGTTGCCACCCCGCCGCGAGTGTACCTACAGTGCTCGTCAGTGCATGGTGATTCACCCATAGGCCATAAATCGAAAAATATCAATGTTAGGTCTCCGTTAAATCTTCTCACTAAGTGATTCCCTAGTTCAGAAGCTTCCGAAAAGTATAAATAGAAATGTAATAACATCAAATTATCTTCAAATGCTCCCTGGTATATCCGCACTCCCTACTCTACAACAATTCTAAACGAAGGCCTCTGATCGTTTTTTTAAAACGTCAGAGAGCCACTCAAGTCCTCTTATCCGAAGCGCATCCGACTATATACCTTCCACTTCCTCAAATCGTCAGTCCAGATAACCTAGATCCGTTTTGACGGATCAACCTAATCAGCTATCAGCCGACCTGAACCACCTCTTAGAGGCATAGGAATCCGCCAAAAATAAAGTCACGACTAACCCTTCAGATCTACCCCAGTCCTCTCAATTGTCGACTGATTCCCCTTCTGGGACCCGGTCGATTTTTCTATGCGCATCCTGACCTAGGTGTGTAGCGCCTCAGACGAAGGCGAAGCCAATCTCAGGTGGTGTTTAGTCAGTACGAGTCTGACATAACTTCGAAGCCGGGCCGGAGTATCCATAAAGGATTCACCACCTCCCTCCTCCGAGTCAAATTATCATTCATTTTTGAATGATAATTTGACTCGGAACTGGAAGTGAGCGCATCTCGAGTCTAATAACCGCAACGCGTGAGTTATCAAAACCCTATTCTTGCTAAATTTATCACGATCTGTATATAACAAATTTAAAAACTTTACACAGTTTATAGGTAGGTACTTCGTAATGTTTTTACCTCGGTAAAATCAAGATAAAATAGTTATTATTATGAAAAACACAATCATCAAGTCTAACGGTTTTAAACCTAAAAATAATGGTTTATTACGGTTTTAAACCGGTTTTTTGGTTTAAAATGGTTTTAAACCGATTGGTTTAATTGGTTTAAAACCGGCCTTACATCTATATTCTTGATATATATTATACTACTGATTTTTAGTTCTTACATTTCCGCGCACATTACACATTTGAATAAACTTTTTTACGGATTTTACGCACAATTTATTTTATATTTATTCCTGACGTTTCGACACCTTTACAGGAGCCGTGATTACAGGATGACTAAGGTAATGGTCGTCATACATGTTCTACTGCCTTAACAATATTTTATTCGGGCACGTTCCTAATTGTTAAAATTTTATATAAATCAAATTGTTTTATATCGCATTTTTTTACGATGTAAAATGATCCGTAAAAAAGTAGTTTTATTAAAATGTATTACTGACTTAAATTTGTTATTATACAAGATTTTGAACTTTTTAAGCTGGTCAGTAAATCGTGATACAAATCAACAACATGGTGTCGATTCATGACATCATTATCCCTGGCCAGTATATTAATGATATCCATCAGTATTCGGAGCACAACCATTAAGAACGCTTTCCGTAAAAAAGCCTTTGCTCTGGTCACCAAGCTTTTTTTTGAGATTGCTATTAGTCGCAGATGACTGTTATATTCGAAAATTATATGCTATATAAACAGTGTATAATTTTAATAAAACGAGTTTGCTTTAGACCACACGAGTGAAGTGAAACTTCTTTAGCTCCATCTATATATATAGATATATATTAGATATACGAAACGTAACTGGCTATGAGAGAGAGAGAGAAAGAAAATGGTGCTCGCACCTCTCTCTTGTCCCTACCATAATATACCAAACGTAACTCTCTCTCTTTCTATCTTCACTAACTTAAGAGGGAGAGGGAGATCCCTCTCAACTTCCGTTCGCCTCACCGATCAAACTTTTTCGTTACACTCTGGTCACGCATTCATCAGCTTGCGTAGAGAAATTTTGCTTCAAAAAGTTGACATAGTGTATCGATGAATTCATAGATCAGTTGTGTGGTGCTCTATATCACAATTTCCAGCTAAATTTCATCGGTATATGAGTTTTACTTCTTAAGTAATTCAAGTTTTTGTCGATTACAGCATGTTTACTGCTTGTGTGGATACGATCCACATTGCACCAGGGCGGTGAAATCCTTAGATGGACCGGAGTTAGTAAGGATCTCTTTCGAGTCACGTGATAAGACGAGACTCACTCTCTCTGAGTTGTACTCGAAAATGAGTCTTTTAACAATTGGTAAGACGCGTAAGTTGACACAATACGATTATCCAATTCGAGTTTTTAGACGATGTTTAGTTTTAATTACAAAATTACTTAAGATCATTAAAAGACTCAAGCTTCTTTTAAGAACTTCTTTTCTCTTATGAAAACTCAATCTTTCCATTTCAAAGCTTATTACAAAGGTTCTAAACTAAATTCAACATTAATTTAAGTCAAAATCTTGTGAACTTTTCCAAAATAAGTCTTATCCTTAAAATTAGGATTTAAAAAACTTGAGTCCTTTCTAACACTAGATAGACTACAAGCCCAGTGAAGCGAACCATCTTAGCGGTTTTTTAGACGAATGGCATCCATAAAGTTAGTCTCTGAACCGACATAGAATCACTATGGCACGACAACCCAACATACCTTATCTTTTAGACGTCTTATAGTACAGTGATTCGTACTATAGTACTATAATGCCGAAAATAGTACTGTAGTATGTACCATAGTACTGTAGTACGTACTATAGTACGTACAATGTCAGCGTGAGGTTCGCCAGTTTTGTGTTATTACCGATATTCGATAAAAACAAAATTTTAAATGTTTATAAATTATTACAAAACAATCATTTATCAAGTTGTCTCTAACTCAAATTATAACAAAAACCAGCAATTTTTCCCACAACAAACATTGTTGTTTAATTCTAAAATACATTATATTATATTATGCAGTTATTTTTTATTAATAATTATTTAACTAATATTATTTGGAACAGAAAGCAGTTTTAACTAGAATAATATTAACTGTACTCAAGTATCACTTTAGTAACTGTAACATCTCGCTATAGATTTGACGATAGGACGATAGCTCTTCTAATTGAATTACTGCGAAGTTTCCAAGTCCGAATCTCCTTAACTTATTAACGATATTTAAAACAGACAAGCAGTGCCGGATTTACCATAGAAGCTGAAAAAGCTGAAGCTTAGGGCGGCAAAATTAGGGGGCGGCAAAATTAGGGGGCGGCAAAATTGGTACAGAAAAAAAGTAAGTAATAAAGTAGTAAAAACAAAGCTTTGCTTCTTAGCTTAAAAATATACCCAAAAAGTTGTTAAAATAATCTTGAAACTAGATTATTCCATATAAAAGGAATTAACGTTATTGTGAACAGTGAATCTAATTTTAGAGGTCAGTAGGGGCGGCAAAAATTTTATAGCTTTGGGGGGGCAAATGTGTAAATTCAGCAATGCATAAAAGTTAAATTTCTTCCAGTTAAAATTGCTTAAAATAAATATTATGTATTCTTTAGGTACTAATTATTATGCTTTGTTGATTGCAGTATTATTCTTTACTAATACTTAAATTATTATAAATAATCACATTATCAAGCTCAAATAAATATTAAATTAACGTAAATCAAACTGAGATGACATGAATAGTAATCTCATATAGTATTTTTTCTATATTTGATTCAAAATCTTTAATAAAAATATGACAGTTTTGATTTAAACACAAATAGTTATATTATTTTTTTATACAGTCAGTAATTTTGCGGTTTAGGTACTTTACTCATAATAATATAACTTGAAGGACTTTTGATCGAAATATAAAGTATAAAACATCTCCACAATTTCAATTATCTTACAAAATTATTTATCTTATTATAGAAACAAAATATTTGATCGAATCAAAGATATCACTCAAAATATTGATTATGTGCAAATATTAAATTTGTGAAATTGCTGTGACAAGCCATTTCGACCTTATGTGTATGTGCACAAAGTACATATAGATATTCTCATTCAAAGAAATATTTATATATCAAAAATAAACTTCCAAACTCCACAGCCGTAACTTATAAATTAAATACGAATGTATTTACATTATATATAAGTGGACCCCCGGTAATCCGACCTTTTGAAAGCCTAAGATCCCCTATATTCTGGATTTTTTTTAAAGCAGAGTACCTTGTAATCCGGCAAGTTACAGATCAAAATGATAATATTCTATCTGAAATAGTGAACAATGAACGCACGCTAATCCGCTCCGCTAACATATGTAGTCAAATTCAAACTGAACACTCAGAATTAGGGATGTCGATATTCATCGATGGTGAATAAACATCGATGTTTAGCTGAAAAACGACTTCGATTTTATCGACACATCGATGTTATAACAATAAAATATCGAAACGCCAATTATTCTTAGGGCGCCACCAATTGTGCATTGGATGTACTAGGTTCAACTATCAAGATAGTGCTTCGCTATAACTGTCGAATTCAACTATTTCCCATTGAATGAGACTGATCCACTAAACCGGAGGAAACCGGAAAGGGATAAAAAAAAACTGTCAACTTCAATTTAACGCTCGCGTCATTCTTGATGAGAGTGAGTCAGTGAAATTAAGAAGCGGAAACAAATTTGATTTACTGTTGATTTTGTAAATAATGAAACTTCGGAAACGAAATAATGCTATGTTATGCTATGCTATGCGATATGTGACAACATAAATAAATCTTTATTCTGCATTGTATTATTATTTCTTCCTCCAGTAACTTTTGCAGTAATATAACTGCTAACTGTATTTTTCTAATTTTTTAAGAATATAAAAGATAGTTTTATATTTTACCGAAAACATCGATACTTTTGGTTCGATGTTCAAATAAAATATTGAAGTTTTTCTAATATCGATCATCCCTAATCAGAATCAAAACAACACGCGTCGAGAACAATACAGTGTTATGGTGTGTACAAGTAGCAACCTGTTCAATAATGCATGACCTATATTATTGAAGATTTGCCAAAATAATGTTTGTCAAAATAACCTACATTAACAGGCATGTCGGATCACAGGGGGCGCTGGATTAGACAAGAGCCGGATTACCGGGGGTATACAAAACATCACCTCGACGATATCAAACGCGTCGTTTGCCATTCAAAAACGGCACTTATTACAATACCACAAAGCGTATATCACATTAAATATGTCGCCATACAAAAATTGACTAGCTTCCGTCTATTACTAACCCTTTCAAAACATACCATCGTGAATACCTATAGGTACCAAAATCGCCAGAAATATGGCGAAATTCCTCAAAACCAACCTCCAATCGTCAGGTACCGCGTAAGGCAAAATAATAGCTGTCAATTTATGAATCTCATGGGCCGCACAGACGAATATATATGAAGTTAATATTAAATTCAAAATGGGTGCACTAGGTATTAAGACTAGAACGCCGTGTGTATCCGCCGCCAACCAAATATGGGATTGACTAGCGAACAATTCCAAAGTAATCGTACCGAACCACGCGAACATACTAGAATGGCGCATCCTTAACGCTCCAGAAACATTTCTTAATAATATATAGCTAATAATCGGTAGGAATGCAACGTAACTGTGAATTTCGTTGCAGTCGTAAGAGTTTGTGCAGAAGAACGTAAACGTGACGTAACTGCCTAAACCTATGAAGGCCAGCAAAGTGGCACTGAGTGCTACGCCAGGTGAAAACAAATTGCTGTGATTGTTGTCTTCCAGTAGGCTCAGACGCTGAGCGAGTAAGTACGCCACCGCGAATATTATTCCGAAGGTCATGGAGTACCTGAATGTACAGACGGATCATATATAATATAGGTAACACATATTAGCATTTTTTTTTATTGTAGGAAGACCAACAGCTAAATTATATTTAATTATATTTTTGTTTATTATTTATCTATTTAATAATTCATTATTTTTCTTTTGTTGTTTTACTTCACACTGGTTGTGTACACACTTGTCTTTAAAATCACCCTAAGGACTGGTAGTAAATGCCTAAGGCATTAAGTCCGCCTGTATGCATTAAGTATAAATAATATTAATAAAATAAATTAATTTTAAGTAGGTAGCTAATAACAACTGAAAGCCAATAATAAAAATAGTTTTCAAAGCAATGTTAAAACGCATCATTTAAATGCATAGCATATGTTGAAAAATTGTACACAAGTGGGAGTCAAACCCACGTCTTCAAAATCTGGGCGCAATACTGTTATCTATTCTTTATTCGATTTTAAATAAATATACATTAGACAACATTATACATAGACCCGACCGGGATCGAACCCGGGACTTCGTAGTGGCGTCACCATGAAAACCAGTATGCGAGCCACACCTAAATAAAAGAAATTATTACATGAAAAAATTATGTCAGGCGAGGGTTATAATTCAAATTTCTATAAGAAAATTTTATAGTATGTAGTAGAGAGATTCACTTTTATAAGCTCACAGATAATTAAAAAAAAAACCGCGGAAGTACCACATCACCCAGACCCAGAATCTCGGGTCAAATAAATGTAAAAATGAAAAACCCACCTGTCCTGTTTCCACCGCAACCACCACTGGTGAATATCATCATCAGAGTTGACGAAGAGCGCCTTCCAAGGTCTCGTGACGAATATCTTCTGGAAGAACACCTCGCTGATGTACAGGACTGTCACAATGCTTAAGAGGCCTATGATTTTCAGAGCTATGTATAGATACTGGTAGGGCTTGGATTCCACTGTGTGAGAGGAGGCAGGTGATATGTGAGGAGGGAGGGCGAATATTACGAACATCTGGAACAAAAAACATTTGTGTTAATGAGCTTCATCTTTATATATATACGAAACGTAACTGGCTATGAAAGAAAGAGAGAAAGAAAATGTTTTCTTGCACCTCTCTCTCTTGCCCCTACAGTAATATACGAAACGTAACTCTCTCTCTCTTTCTATCTTCACTAACTTATATTTCCCCCTCAACTTCCGTTCGCCTCGCCCGATCACACTTTTCGTAACGCTCTCGTCACGCATTCACCAGCTTACTCCCCAAGTGAACCGTGCGTAAAGAAATTTTACTTGAAAAAATACTAGAAAAATCGAATCAGCTCACAAGTAAATTCTCAAGCGGGAGTTACTAATTTTTTACCAAGAAAACCAAAACCACTATGTGCCAAAGCGGGATGCTTGCCAGTCCCACCAAAAAGTCGAAAACATTAAAATAATATGAAAAATATAATATTAAGAAATTTAAAAAATCATGATTTTTATATTTCCTTGCTTTTTAATGATATCTCATATTTCAAAAAAAAAATGAGAATAAAATGTGAGCGTAGTCGATATTTTCTAGTATTTTTTTATTAAAATTTGTCAAATAATAAGATAATGATGATTATTATTTTAATGTGTGTTTTAGAGATAGCGGATGTTAATCAACTTTCGCAACCGAATACGGATGGGTGACCAAAAACATTATCTAAAGTGCTTTAGTGATTCGGAAAACACTTTAAGCTATTTGTCCCGGCAGCATTAACAGCAATGAGTATATCACTACCCACAAAATGCTTTATTATAAAAAACCATTTTAACTGACCAGCCAACTTCCACCCAGCTTTTAATTTGGCTTTTGGTTGATAAACGATTTAATTTTGACGAGATACATATAACTTCTTTTTACAATTCTGTTTTATCGATTTCCCATACTGTCAATTCTCTCACTAACTAACAAGACTCTTAAGTATGTTAGCGTATTAACAGTAGAGAAGAAATCTCCCGTAACAGCAGAAAACAGTAATACCAACTTACCAGGGTATACCAGAAGGATACAAGCGGAATGAAACTGTAGAACTGATATGGCCTATTCATAGTGAGACACAGAACAACTGTCAGGCAATTCAGCCTGAACATGACGCGGAAGTATCTCACGAGGCCAGTGTCTCCAGTCTTCCAGGTGTAGTGGAAATGTCCGTAACCAGTGAGGAACAGATAGGCTGAGACGAGCGCGCGCACCAGCATGTAGATCGGCAGCACTTTACTGGCGCCGGTCACTTGGTAGACCAGGATTACCAGCTGCATCCAGCCCTTCCACTCGTCGGTTTGATCGCGGTGAAGGACTCTGCGTGAAGTAAATGGCCTTGACTTTAAAGACTATACTTGAAATTTATGTTTTGTAAAGTGTAATTTTTCTAATGTATTTTACAAGAGCTACAGAAGTTTCCTTAATTAAAAAAAAATGTAACACATTAAAAAAACAATCCTTGCCGAGTTCCCTGCGGCTTCTCTTTCGGTAAAAGGTCTCCCGTTGTAGCACTTACGAAGTCATGGCGTAATTGACTTTCAATAAATGCATTGTAAATGCTCACATTGAATAAAAATCATTTTATCTATTATAAATAACTAGCTGATTCGGCCACGCGTTGCAGTGTTATAAATTTAAATGAAACCTACCCTATGTCCTTAGTTGGAACAAATAAATCAACATAAAAAAATACATTAAAATCGGTTAAGTAGCTTCGGAGTTCTTCGCGGTCAAACACTGTGACATGCAATTTTTATTTATATATTTTATATATATTATATATATATATATACATATAACAAGTTTGTTAGCTCAACCGAAAGACATCCTCTGCTCGAAGACAGAAAATAAAGGGAGCGTGTACGATTCCGCACATTTATAAAATGCAATATTGCACCTTTGCTTACACATGCTCATTTTAACTCGACACGGTTGTATCATTTCGGCTCCCTAACATCATTTTACCGAACATCCTCCTTATCATAACTTTCATCTAATGTGTGTAGGACTACCTCCTACAGAGCGTTTCACCATAATCTTCTCGCTTGACAAGATAGTGCAAAATACAAAAAGCTCTGACACATTCACAAAAAAAACAAACAAAAATACAAAAAAAAAACTCACTTGCTAGACCTCGAGTCGTCAGTGAAGAACAAGCCCAACGCGAACACATACCCGACGGGAAGCCAGAAACTCCACTCAGAGTAGTACTTGTTCTCCTTCATGAAGAAGTTGGTGCGGTCGCAGAGGTAGAAGTAGGCCATGATCATGCCGAGGCGCGCGAGAGCAGCCACCGGCGATGGCGGAGGCCGGGAAGCCCCCGAGGATCCTCGACCCCCTGACCCTGAGACCCCCGAGGCCCCACGCCACGCCCTTCGAGCCACCGCCACTACTGCGCTGCGCATCGCATACAAAGGTTTGCTAATACCTATATAATCCCAAATATGGTACATAGGGTACCATGGCAAAATTGTTGCAAAGCCTTAAAACCTTAACTCAAATGCAAAAAAATAACAGTACCGTCTATGGACGCCCGAAAGAAACGTAGCGTAGTAGTTTTAAGCGTAGGGCCTTAGCGTTAAAAAAACTACATTTACACGGTTTATTTATAATCGACAGAAAGGAAAAACGAAACAGCTGATCGCAACAGATATTCAAAAGTGACTGGCGTGAATTAGTGTTGGAATAATTAGCATTCGCAATAATAATTAATTGCTAAAGGCCTATTAGCAATTATTAAATTAATCGTAGATGCTAAAATAAATTATTGCTAATTATAGCATCGATCTTAGCAATCGTCTGCGTTCGCGTCCTGCGCTGCTATCATGCGAAAAATGAGACCATGCTGGTTCGCACCGCGCTGCTAACTGTCTGCCGAGCGTGCTGCGTGCTAATGCTAATGTCATTCGATGCGAATTAATATGACTCGACGCGACTCGACAGTTCACGAATGCTTAGGAGTGAGTGAGAAAAGAAAACGTATTCGTGCTAATGCAATTTCTTCTTAAAAAATAAAGTCAAATGCTTATGATTTTATTTAAAAAGGCGTTCGCAAAGCTAGCGAACGCCTTTTTTCCAAAGCCGGATACACATTGTCCGAAAGAAGGACTAGATTATCAGTTAGAAAAACTGAGCAGTTGGTTTTTTTAAACACTAATCTAAACAACTGTGGTTATAATAAACTTATGCCTTAAAAATCAAAAACAAGAAAAAAACCCAAAAAGCTAACAAAAAACGAAAAAAAAAAGTTCTTAAAAGCCTTAAATTGAATCACATATTGTATATAAAATCAAATGAAATTTTAAGTACGCCAGTTGAATTTATTTATTTCTAAATTTCACTGCCAGTTATAAGCCTGGATAAAGTATGAAAAGAAGTTAATTAAATGAAAAAAAATTACTTTGATGTGGACCGGTAAATGCTAAATTATAAAAATTAATCATAATATGAAGAAACATTAGCATTTCACAAATCACAGCTATTCATAATCAAATTAAAAATGATTTTAGCAAATGGCATAGCAATAGCACATAGCATGCTATGACATGAAAATTAGCATGCTAATGAAATTAATGAAAAATAGCATTAATTGCTAGCGTGAATGCATAGATAAAAAGCCACACGAGTCACGCACACTGACTTATGTCAGTGTGCGTGAAAGCGAGACAGAAGGCCACGCACTCGGTATTAAATCTGACGCTCCTGCATAACGTTGCGATAGAGCGGCCGCGTGATGAACCTATATGCGAGCGACTCCAAACGTCCGTATTTGCTTCAACAAACTTTTTTTTAACGCATGAAACTCTACAACGATATTACAAAAAATAGCCGGTCAAATTGAATAGTGGCAACCCTAGATAGAGATGGTTTTGGCAAAATTGTTATAAAGTGTGAAAACCATCACTCAAATGGAAAAAAATGGACTTCAAATGAAAAATTGAATAGTTGCAACCCTCTTGTGGTTGTGATTGACCAATAACGGAGTGGATTATCAAAAACAATATACCATTTTTTGATTATCCGGTTTTTATAATAATTTTAAAGGGTTCTATGCATGATGCCCTATATATATTCGAGATTACACAGGTATTAACATTGAGCTGTACATGGCGTGCTTTGCAACACTCTTTTATTGATATAGCACAAATAACTTTTTATAACATGAGAGCTATCTGCCAATGAAAGTCCCGTCAAAATCAGTTTACAATTTGGAAGTAACGAACAGAAATAACCGACCTGCTATTTTTTTTGTAGTATCCAGAAGCGTCCTTACCCCATGTAGAACCTGCAATAATTACCCTAACGAGCGTCTAATAAGCGCGTGGTTAAAATGAAATGGGTACAAATAACAGCACATCACCACAAACTGTCAAATCTCCCCAGTGGATAATAAACTCTATTGATTAATGATAAGGTTGAAAATATATTAAAGAAAGTTGCCATATGTGCTGAGTATATTAACCGATTCGTTGCTACATACAATTACAGAAACGAAGGCTACGAGCTTGATTTACGTGAAAAATGAAAATAGTTTTATTCTAAGTAGATTTCCCTGAAACTTGATTTGAAAGAGTTATCATCGATTTCAAAATGACAGTTTCAGTGGCTAACGCCACACACAAAAAAAGTGACACAAATATATAATACTCATAGAAATATAACGAACATTTGGTGCAACAGTAGCGATCCTGCCTTTGGCGACGGTCCTGGGGTCGAATCCAGGAAGGGGCAGATGTTTGTGTGATGAATACGAGCATTTGTACCTGACTCACGGGTTTTTATACCTATATATTTCTATGAATATACCATGTCTACGTATCATATAGGTATATCTATCTGTTACCCTAGTATCCATAACACAAACCTTACAGTGCTTACTTTGGGCTAGGCTAATTGGTGTGAATGTGAGAAATATATAAATACCCATGACTCAGGTGCAAATGTTCATTTTCATCACACAAACAACCGTACAGGACTCGAACCTAGACCGTCGGTACGAAAGACAGGATCGCTACCGTCGTACCAAACGGCCGGCAACGATAAATACTTATTTATGAGCGTAATAAGACTCACCAGAGCAGGAATAGCGCAAAGGTTAACATCTGCAGTTGAGTGTAGGGCTCTGGTTGAGCACAACAGGAGCCATCGTTGAAGTTCATGTGGTCGTTGCAGAACATGTTGAGTAGAATCTGGGCTGAGTGGCGAAGCGCCGTCCCACTTAAAGAGGCTCCATCGTCGGACGCCGCCCCTCCAGCCACTAGGCGAGGAGAGAACCATAGCTTGGCTGCGCTGTGCGTCAATATCTGAGACAAGTATATAAAAACTTTATATACTTTTCATATTTACTAGCGGCCCGTCCCGGCTTCGCACGGGTGGACAATTTTTTTTATTTTTTTTCTATTATTAAATATTTTTCCGTTAGCATCATCTAGCGTCCGGTAGACGAACTAGTTGCGATTAACGCGTTGCTATGGTAACGCATATAAAAGAGCGGGGAAAAGAGCAGGGAAAAGAGCGGACAGACAAACAACAAATTTGTGATCTTAGATTATAGATTTATTTATAGGATTTAATTATTTAATTATTTGCACAATCCCAATCAAACCCAGGTTCTTATTCACCTTGGCTTTGAAAACAGACGGGTTATAAGTGCTCGGAAAAACAGACGCAAGGGGGTAGTTCCACTTCTTTGCTGTGCGCATTATAAATGAAGTTGAGAAACGCTTGGTGCGAGGTAGGAATAGCAAATGAGAAAGGATGGTAGCCCGCAGTGCGTCTAGATTTCCGATGAATAATGGAATGAATCTACAAAAAATTACTTACTCTCCTCAACTCACCTCAACTGCTGCTTTATTATACGAATCAATGTCAGCATTATTGATCCTCTTATATTCATTCTTCAGTTTCGATACATCAACTGCCTCCATCAATTTCCATAGGACATGGGTGTTGCGCGCTGCGAGCGAATCTATGGCCTGCACCAAGTGCGTAAGGTTTCTTTTGTATTCTTCTATCAGGGGGTCGGTCGTATTCCGGGTTTTCAGTAGTTGGAGACCGGTAGTTGCAACAATTACTGAAGGAGGTTTGTCGGAATGTTGCCTGGAGAAAAAAAAGATTTTAATTTGTCACATTGTTAAGTAAGTCAAAGCATTTTATTAATTTCACAAAGAATAAAAACAGCACCAATCTATAATCTAAGATCACAAATTTGTTGTTTGTCTGTCCCCTCTTTTTCCCGCTCTTTTTCCATTGTCTCAATTTACGTTACCATAGCAACGCGTTAACCGCAAGTAGTTCGTCTACCGGACGCTAGATGGCGCTAACGGAAAATATTTAATAATAGAAAAAATTTAAAGAATTTTGTCCACCCGTGCGAACCCGGGACAGGCCGCTACTTTTATTTTAACACTACAATGTAAAAAAAAAAAATATGCAAGACTGGAAAGTTAAGAATTGGCCCTGAGTTATCTTAATTGAAATCTGAGCAAGCGAAGATTTTACTTAGGATTGAACCACGAGTATAGCGAGACGCTAAAAACTTTGCTGCCGAGCCAAAATTGGTTTTGACCTGAAAATTTGTAGGTACAAGAAAAACCGTTTAAATTGATAAATTGGTTTATTTAAATTAAAAGTAAAATTGCAATAATTAGTAATGTTGAATGTCTTTATTTTTTAAATTGCTTTGTATTTAATGTGAATTGACTAAGAATATCATTTATCACTGACAGTTCTTTTTCGGGTGCGGTCCAAAATCCAAACATATGTTATGAAATCTCACCCACCATACATTTAAGTAGAAAAGTTCTCATTTTAAAACACTGTATTTTCATATTTGTCAAATATCCATTACTATGTTGCAGAGCACAACATCACCATGGTCTCAAAGAAACCAGTAATGAATATTACCATGATATATGATATTGTATGTTACATGTTACATGTATGTATGTCACATGTATTGAGTACCCAAGAATAAAAAGTTATAAATATTGCCGATATCCGGTACAAAGCTCGGTAGCTCAATTGGGAAAGCATTGGACTGGACTTCCAAAGGTTGCGGGTGTGATTCCCGCTTGAGAATTTACTTGTGAGCCTAGTCGATTTTTTCTAGAAATTATTTATAAAATTTTTAAGATTCTCTAAGATTATTTTTATAAATTAATCTTAGAGAGTATATTTCATATCGTCGTTGCGACTTTAAGACCTCCTATGTGTAAAATTCATGTTTACGAGATAATCGTTAAAAGTTCACATTTTTATCAGTAGACAGTTTTCAGTAGACACTATTTATCGATTATCTCGTAAACATGAATTTTACACATAGGAGGTCTTAAAGTCGCAACGACGATATGCTTGGCTCATCTCTCCTATCTATGCAGACTTGGCAAATAATTTAATACCAGTTATAATAAGTGAAATAAATATCGCCAACCACAGGAAAAATACCATAAAAGTTAAAAACATCATGAAAATCTTAATGCCAACATACCAACTCCTAAATTGATCAACCATAGTTTTGGAAACATCTTCACTCCATATAAATGTCACCGATAGTCTTAGCTTATGGTCTTCATATGTGTAATTTGGCATATGATGGTCTACAGTTGAGTATGAATTGTCCATATCAAGATGAGTTTTTAGCACCCCTGAAATAAAATATAAAGGTTTACACCTTTTTATACTTTTGGGTACTAGAGAAATATGAAGAAAAGAAGAAAATATGAGAGAAATTTATCATCTTTGTTACTGCAAATAATACTTTATACTCATAATACATTATACTCATAATACATTATACTCATAATACTATACTCATAATATATCATTATGCTCATAATACTTTATAAGCATAAAAATAAATAAGAAAACAATTAACTTCATTAATATTCAACAGTTCCTGTATCGAAACAAGCGAAAAGCTTTTCTAATTGATCAAAGCAATGACGGTGAACTTTACTAACATTATTAATGATTAATATTTTGGAAGGAAAATGACTTTCTTCATTTCATGAGCTACCTGGCTGTTTTTTGTCATATTGTATGGTACTAATAAATCAGTGCTTATAAAGAAGTACAACAAAAAAAAACTTACCTATAAAATATTCATACAATTGCTCCAGTCTTGCATCACCAATAAAAGCAAAACTGTTATACTTCCCCCAAAAAGCTAAGTACCGTAGACATCTTCTAGCATCACTGCAAATGGAGATACAATAAGATGGATTTTTTTTTAATCTGCAATCAGCCTCTAGTCAGATATGCATGTTAAATATAAACCTAGTTGACTATAGTTTGTTATAGCTAACGGCAGCTCTTCTGAATAAGGCCCGCTTAAGCATATAGTGGTATATTCTTGTAGGGCAAGTCATGCGCAGTAACATGAGATGACATTCCTATGTGGGGCAATTGTGACTATCATAGGTGGTCGAGTGTTTAGAGTAGCTGGGTGTGGAGTAGGGAGCTCGAGTTCAAATCCAGTTTGGGGTAGACCATTTAGGCTGGGTTTCAGGCAATAAATATATAGATCATGATAATTTTTTTTCTTTTTTTTTTTTTAGTGCTGAAACTTGGCAAACAAGCAAACTGCCCACCTGATGGTAAGTGGTAACAGTCACCTATAATACATGTGGCTCTTGTGAGATTCGCAGCAAAACTGCAACCCCTACAAGAACCACAGTGTACGTTGCCAACTTGTGACACAAGATGTAAAGTCACTGTACCCAGTAATTTCACTGCCATATCTTACTCTTCAAACCGGAACACAGCAATGCAAGCACTGCTGCTTTGCGGCAGAAATAGGTAAGACGGAGGTACCTAAGCAGACGACCCTGGTACAGAGTCTCCCTCCAGGAATCAATGAAATCAATGAAATCTCCTGTAGATTAATATCGTCATGCATAACATCGTCAGTTTGACCCGTAATCAGCTCAAAGGTAAGGTTAAGGTTCATTACAGTCAGTCTCCCCTGGCATGAGGCGGTATGAGAAGGCATTTTCCTAAGGTTAAAAAAAAAAGGTAAGGTTTGGTTTGGTTGAGTTTGGTATAATATGTTAGGTTCAGAAGTGAAATATTTATATAATTATATGTTGGCTAAATTGGGTTAAATGTATACTATTAAGTTACCAACAGTTTGATTTATATTTTCGTTGTTATTGTTCATTTCATTTCCTATTTAGCCTATTGAATATTTTTTATAAATACAGAAACATGCTTACGTTTTAGAATATCTGTGCAACATACAACCATATGGCTGCCACTCATGGTCTCCTTTGTATCGACCTGAGGATAGCAGCCATGTACATGAATCAGGACCTATTGAATATTTGAAAATTATTAACACAATAAGACCTTCATATCAGTTTAACATTAAACAAAAAAAATTAAAAACTAGCATTCTGTCACAGCTTCGCATATAAGTGTATTTTAATTAATAGTACTTTATTAATCAATTCACTATTAATCAGTTTGTTTGGGCTGCCCAAATAAATGATAAAATTATAATTATGGTAAAAATTGTATATTATATAAAAGTCTTAAAATAGCCATTCATCTAAATAAAAAATAGTATAAATGGACACGCTTGATATACATGACGAATGCGGACTGCTTGTGCAATAGTTGAAAATAGGATAGAATTATAAAATGATGACAGGGGAAAATGCTTTTTATGTAACTTGCTCAGACACTGTTCAATCATTTAAAAAGCAACACAAAAAGTATTTACTTGAATAACAACATAGATAACATACCAAATTACAATAAGAATTACATTACGTTTTAAGCATTGTGATTCTAATATGCCATCTTAATAATTAAAGTCTATGCCACTACATAAAATAACATTATTCAGTTTTATTTACATATCTACATATAACTAAATGTAATTTATTTTGTTTATTACAATTATTTATCAATAAGCATATTATGTTATTTTATTTATGTGTTAGCTCCATGGAAGATCAGCATTGCAAATCATGTATTCTGACAAATAAAAATATTTGAATATTAGCAAAATACTGATGTTTTTATTTCTGATTTATTTCTTAAAGCAGCCTTTAGGTAAGTTAGTATGTAAGCCAGTCCTGCTTAGACAATTTAATTGAGTATATGTGAAGTATAAGAGAATTGTATGCTTCAAACTTACCATATCTGAGGTGTAAGATTCCATGATAACCAATAAACCCTATTACAAGGACTAAAGCTACCAACTTCGCATTTTCCACATTAAGCTGGTCGATAAACCATTCAGCTGAGGATTTTTTACAATAAGAACCCATAATCATCCCTAACCACAATTGTTTACAAAAAGTAATCAAATATTAAATAGGGAATAGGTAAACATCACATTGCATTGGTTCTATAAAATGTCAAAAATTATTGTCTCAATTACTTTCAATCTGCACAATTATTATAAAATAAACACAGAAGTGCATTATCTACCGACTTTCCATATATAAAAGCAAAACAATACTTTGAAAAACACTGATTCTATTGAAATTCACTGCAAGTAATCTGAGATTGAGTTGTCATTTGATCTGTAATTGTCAAAGTGATGACAATCTTTGTGTTTGGCAGAAAAAGCGCTTGCGAGCGATTGTAAGAAAAATGGCAATCACTAAGCGGTAATAAGCAAAATGGCGGATTGTGTCAGCGCAACTGAAGTTAGCTCAGAACAATAACTAAAGCTATAGAAGCCGTGCTAAAATAAAATCTGTATAACAGCTCTCATATTCACTAAAAGTAATCTAACATACATGGGTTAGAGCGAAATAGACAACAATTGCAAGGTTTTATTTTCTTGTCATTGTCACAAACTCTCAAAGTACAAATGTCAAATGGTTGTAATTTAATACTACCAAATTAAAAATACATGTTTGATGAACGATGTTTCTGAAGTAAGACCAAATTCAGTGCGGGCGTATTATAGTGGCCGAACAGCTTTGTTAGCGGCTAGCGTGAATGGTAACAAGTGCAAAATAAAATCAGGAATATAATGTAATGATTTCATTGACAGAGGGAGAGAAAGTTACAGAGACAGAAAATACGTTATTTTAATTAAAGATCAAATAAAGTTATTCAAAAGTAATCAAATGTTTTATGGTCTATCGACCGAGAAAATAAATATTCTTTATATGAAATTTAAAACAAAGCATGGATGGGAAGGTTTGTAACATATATTATACTAGGTCTGCAATGCTGCTGCTGTTTGCAAATACTGAGCGAAGCATACCTTACCTAACCTCACCTAAATTTCATCAATGTAGTATCAGCGGTTTGGCTGTGATCAGTTTTTGAGTTTTTCATTCGGTGATTATTCCTACATGGTAAAGTCTATATTTTTTTTACGTAGCCTATGTCCGTCAGGTTATAATCATGTATGTTCATGCCAAAATTCCATCGAATCGGTTGAACCGTTAAGTAGCAGGAGGGAGACAAGCGAAATTTGTGAGTTGCCTAAAAGAGAGCTTCGCTCAAAAATAAGTATAGGTGAATCTGTACAAAACAACGTAAGGCGGTGCCACCTTGTAACTAGGTAAATGAACTAAGGTTTACTGCCTGCGGTGTGTCACTTGCCAACACTTAACGGTTAATAATTCAAAATTATATCCTCCAACAACAAAAAAATTACCAAAAAAATGTAACTACTAAATTGCCGCTTCCCGCTCCCGTCAAAAGTCTTATAAATAACATTTCCAAAAGACCACTGCATTAGATACTTCCTTTTTTATACTAACAAACACATATTGCCATGCCATAGTCGTCATATATAGAACAAATCTTGAGTAAATTATAAATACTAAGTCAATGCAGTCGCTATGCATAAAGCTTCACTAGCACCAAATATTAGTGGTTTTCAAAAAAAAAGCTCTTGAGAATTCTGTGTATATATGCGCAAGCTTGATTTTTTTTCTTTTGACTTTTTTTGCTCACCCATAGAAACAATGTTATTTTTTGTCAAAACTTTATTATTTTTGCAAATTTTAGAATTCGGGCTCTGTCACGATCTTGTTCTAAACCTGTTGGTTCGATTTATCATAAAAATACGAAAAATCGTCTATGAACTCATAGAATTATGGCGGCACGTACATTTTGTCACTTAAGCTAATCCATGGGAGCTTCGCTCGCTCCTCTACAATTATTAAGATCATAAAAAAACCATCCAAAACATATGACTCAAAATTAAAATGTACTTAACAATTTAGCAATTTAATATTTTTACATCTAGTAACATCAAACGTCTAAATTGGATTACAATGGCGGCTATGTCCCCGTCTGAGGTAACTGAAAATAATAATTATTTACGTGTTTTATTCACTACAATAAGCGAATTCCTTATGCACCTCGTTTTTTCAATCGCAACATGTCACAAGTTATTTTTTTTTATTAATTTTTTAGGAATTTCTTACAATTGGTTTAATGACTTTTCCTTTTGAATAATTCGTGTAAAATATAATTAAAAAAATGTTTTAGCGGAGATTACAAAAAGAACTAATGTCCCTGATGAGGGAACCGCCGCCAGGAGTCACCGTGGATGGAGACCAGGCCAGTCAAAATCTTACATTGTGAGTGCCCATCACCCTCAAAGTTTATCCACGAAATATATTCATAACATAATCTTCAAATCACTTCAGTTGAAACTGTGAAAAAAAAAACGAATCCGGTATTATAATTGTATTCTAAAAACCTTTTTTATGTAACTAAAGTTGCCCAGATGGCAGTGGCAATCTTTTATTTGATTTTGTTGTTAATTTTATGAATATATTATAATATTTTTTATTTCCGTAAATGAGTTTATGTTAATATTGGAAAGCGAAGGCTGAGAATATTTTCAAACAACTTTTTATTGTTTTGAATGATTAATTACTTTACTTTTACTAACTAGTGGGTAAATGAACTTTCAATGGACTTGAATATGTCAACTTATGTATATACAAAAGCCAAAAAATCTATATTCTATTTTTTTATGCTTAAGGAAGGAAGTGACTATTTAATATTCAGCATTAGTAAGTAGGAAAGACTCTTTAAGGATAATGACCTCCACTGTTATTATGGTGGATCTAAATTATTGGTTATATTATGTTTTCTTTGTTGCCAGGTGGACAGTACATATGGAAGGAGTACCAGGCACATTATATGAAGGTGAAAAATTTGTATTGCAGTTTAAATTCACAAACAAGTATCCATTTGATTCCCCTGAGGTGAGCACCTTGTAATTTACTTAAAATTCACATAAAATGATCATGTAATTTTTCTTTCTTGATAATTTTATAAATTATTAAAAGTAAAATAAACAAATATTTATTAAAATATTAAAAGGTCGATAAAATTAATTCAGACATCGATTTCAAAGTGTATTAATGGGTATATATAATTTGGTCATCAACAGTTGATAACTACTGATAATTTTCTAGGCCAAAATGATCCATCAAACCAGTGACTAATTTGTGTCATTGATCGATAGCTCAACTTAAAATTTTATCATTTATATAAAATTTAGACTGATTGAGTATAAAAATAGTTATTAATAAAGATCTATTTTGTCATAAAAAGTAGGTTCATATTCTGTATGAAATATTTTAATACCCTCGGGGCACTCGTATGAGTCAAGTATCAATGCATAATTTGAAGTGCACCTTTAAAAGCTTATGTATCAATATTTGTATAGTACACTGTCAAATCTTAGACAAAATAAAGTTTATTATGCGGCATTAAGTCAAAATATTATAAAAAATAAACATTTTATCTATTTGTAATGGTAAAGTGTTTTGTTTTCATTATAATACACATGGTAGGTGTGGTCTGAGCATAACAATATTCTATATTAAGTAACATCAATTATATAACAGTTTTACAACACTCTATGACTGTTAGACTGGCATATGACTGTCCAATTAACACTATATCTTGAGCTGTTTGTTTGCATATAAATCTTCACCAAACAATTCTTTTACAACTGACATTGGGTTTAACTTGCAAATTTGACTATTATCACAGTATCATAGAGTTTAATTTGTTGTCCACCCAATATTATTTACATATTTTGCTTCAATGCTAGCCAAGCATATTCATTTCATCAGTTTTAAGTGTATCAAATTTTAATCCCAGATAAATATTTGAATGCATAAAAGATGAAAGCAGTTTGTTCTGCATTAGTTGATACAGTCACAAAATGAAAGCACTTGCTTATCTCGATACATTTTCAAATAGTTACTACATTAAATTGTTTAAGATTGTAAATATGTAGGTATGCATAAATTTAAAAAATATTTGATTGATTTTCCTTTTAATAAACTTTTGGAGACATGACCTCCATGTTCGAAAAGCTTGCTTACCACTTTTCAAGGTGATACCACTCCAAGGTGCTTGAATGATCCTTTCTGTATTGGCTCGGGTGTACCAATCCTTTCTATATTGGCTAGGGTGTTGTACCATTATTGTTTCTTATTTCCCTAATACAACTCTTTTGCCTCTTAACTTGAATTCAGAACAATGTAATGTTGTCTATTATTGTCAGATAGTGCCAAATTTAGCCACTTTAACAGGGCAAGGAGATCTTAGAGGATAGCAGATCTATTTCTGTCAATGAGTAGTATTCAATACTTTACACATGTGCCAAATTACGAAAAGAATGTTTGTAAACAAACCACCCAAACTTAACCTAAAAACTACTTTATTATTTCATGTATCTATAATGAATTCTATTTGTAAATTATTTCACTACATGTTCAAACAATCATCAGTATGCCAAAAATGAGTCGTGTTTGTTTACTACCATTCTTTTTATAATTTGGCTTGAGTATAAATAGCCTTGGGTGTTACAAATATTCAGTTGATAGTGACAGCGTACTGTTACCTGTGTTTTGAATTAAAAAGTGATTATGATTTTTTATATATTTTTTCACTGCAACCTTGTATGATATATATATTATTTGAATAGGAAAAATACTAGAAAATATCGACTCAAAGAAGTAAATTTTCAGGTGGGAATCGGACCTGCACCTTCATATCCAGTCCAATGCTCTCCTTCAATTAAGCTATCGAGCGTTGTGAACATCTGTTGAAATTTGCTAGCACCTTTCCAATTTTCTCATTAATGAGGAGAAAATTTCTACAAATGTTTTGACAATGAATTAAGATGAAAAGCCATTTAGTTTTATGATATTTATGTTATAAACATTGTTTAAACTAATCTGTGTTTGTGTTGTAGGTAACATTTATAGGTAACAATATCCCTGTACATCCACACGTATACTCTAATGGACACATTTGCCTATCGATACTGACCGATGATTGGTCGCCGGCGCTGTCAGTACAATCAGTGTGCCTGTCCATTGTGTCGATGCTCAGTAGCTGTAAGGAGAAGGTAAGACATAGAGTTTAAGGCGCTTTACATATCTACTACGAACTTTGAAGCACTTCTATAGTAACACTGATGCTAAACAGCTGAGCAATTTAAATTTACGATTTATAATACCACCTTAAGGGTATCTCAAATACTTCGTTATAGCATAAAACATTTGCTATTTGATTAATTCTTTGTTAATATAAAAAATCAAAACCATCAAAGCTTAAATGAACTAAAAATCGCCAGACACTTGATGTCATGACGTCACCCGCTTGTAAACAAACTTTTAGCTGTCAAATCGTAATACATAAAAGTTTAATGTAAACAAGCGGACTTTTTGGCGGGAGCGCGAAGCGTCACTTTAATGGTTGTGGTTTTCTCGTTAAATTTTGTGTTATGGTTGATGTTAGTGTGTTATAATGGTACCATTAGTACCACTGAGTGTTTCTGAATATGCATGAGTGTTGGCAAGTGAAACAAAACAGGTTGGAAGGTGTCTTTTCGCGCTCTCTCAAGAAGGCCACGAGGAGGTTTAAGTAAAACCCCAGTTCTTTACTGAAACCTAGAAAATTACTCAAGAAACATTATACTGACTTGACACTGGCTAAATGCACAAATTGTGCTAGCCATAAATAAGGAAAAAAACGTAAACAAGCAGGTGACGTCACTCCGTCATTCTGCCTAGTTCGTGCATTTTCAATCACATGGTTGAACAAGAAATTATAATTATTTCTTATAATAATCATAAAATATATGTGGGCTAAATTGGTTAAAAAAATGTATACTATTAAGTTAAGAACAGTTTAATCTGTATTTTCACTGTAGACAAATACCATATTGGCATTAACTTAGAGTCGATAATTGTCTACCTTACAGCTTGCTAGTGTCATGATACAAACGTGTTTGTGTCACTGCAACATTTTACAAAATGTGTCCACTCAATCTGTTTGTGTTCCCACTACTAGTCCACTTTAATGGTTAAAACAAAACCTTAATGTGAGCACTAGGTCAACTATTTAATATTAGCACTTTGCTAACAGTACACTATAGCGAGGTATAACCAAAATCTGAATACAAAAAAGCGACACACATACCAAGTAGGTATATCAACGAAAGTAGTTTTATAACATAATTATTTTACAGTACTAGGCCTATAAAAAATATTTAGTAATATAAAAAATGTTAATTTACATAATTGATAACTAATTAAGCCAATTTTTTTCATTTTTTTATTGAAAAAAAAAAATGTATTCAGCTATAAAGTTTGTTTTTATATGTAGAATTATTAATTCAATTTCAGAAATAATGCCTTTGGAAAATTATATTGAAAACTGCCACGATTGTTAACTTTTTGGATGTTTTTATTTTAATTTATTTTGATGTTAATTTTTCATATTTAAATGTTAATATTTCCGTTTCCAGAAAAGACCTCCAGACAATTCCCTCTATGTTAAGACTTGCAACAAAAATCCTAAAAAAACGAAATGGTGGTATCATGGTAAGTGAATTTGAATGTTATTACTTAGTTATGAATATGCTGCAGTTAGTACTTAAATACCATTCCTTTAAACACATTTAATAAAATGTATCAAGTTATGTTTAGTGATATTTATATTACACTAATTATTTCTAACTTAACAAATTTTTGATATATTTCTCAACTAGCTGATCCAGTCACGCGTTGCTGTGTTATAAATTAAAATTAAACCTATTCTATGTCGTAAGTCCGAACAAATCCAGCAAAATTAAAAAATAATGGTTGTCAGTTTATGGACGATAATTTTACGTGATAGCGTCATAAGCAAACATTGATGAAAAATTGCATACTTTTATGAGTTGAGTTATTATCACTGAATTATCATTATTTTGTATAATACAAAGGAGTTAATTGAAAAAAACATATTTTTTCGATAAATTAACATTAGGTTGTTGTAATAAACAATGGAAAACCACATTAACTTTTCACTTCATGAAGTGGAAGAGAGATAGATGCGCCACAAGTCGAACGCTTAGGCCGATCGTGCCTCTCTATCGCTTGTTCCGCGCTCTCGCTTGCACGCTCGGCTCAGGCGCCACGTTACTATTTTTCGTGCGTGCAGCCGGCGTTCATCGATTTATAAGACGTTATCACGTGAATATCAAAATCGGTTGCGTTGTTTCGGAGTTCATCACGGTCAAAAACTAACACGAAATTTTAATATACATAGATATAGATAAGTAGGTGTGATTGATGATTGATTACCTCTAGATTGGCTTGCATACCAGATTTCATAGTGATATCATTCCGAGATCCTCGGTTCGATCTGAGACGTAGATTCACCAAACGTAGAATACATACTTTCTTATATTGGTTTTGTGTCTGGATGTTTCGTTACCGTTGCTGTTTCTGGTTTCCATAAAGAAAGCTAATTAACTTAGGTTCAGTACATTATGTGTTATATGTCTTATATGTTATATTTATTTATGTTATATACAATTCTTTAAATTTTGTTTACTCATCTTGGTGATTTCCCCTCCGGTTAGAATACTTGTGGTTATCTTTTTTTTGGAATAGCTCGCGCTTTTGTCATATATTCATATAAAATAAGATTTTATTTGAATATTTTCCAGTTTCTTATTTATCATTTGGGAGATATAAAACAATATTTTTAATAATATAATTACTTTACAGTCCTAGATCCATACAACCTTTCTTAATGTGAAAAATATCATTAATTCTATAAAGTTCATGTCCAATTAATGTATATTTTCTTAAGAAAAAAGACATTGGACCTTTTTTCATTGAAAGATCAAATAAAGTGTAGTACGTCGAACTGTTGTTGACGCAAAACAAAAATATGGCAAATATTCCGCAGTTACATCTTATCTGCTCAAACATATGTCGCTATCTTTTAATATCGGGAAATTTATCTATGCAATATAAATAGGCTGTTGGTAATGTTATGAATGTGTCAACAGTTCTGGCGTTTTACTATCAACTGATACTGTTAAAATGCAATATAAACGGAAAATTAAAAAAAAACTATTATCGATCAGATAAATATGTATATCATTAGGATTAGTAAACTTTCAATTAGCGATGATAATACATTTCGGAGAGTGTGCATCAGAATTGCACATACTTGTTCCGCCATCGCCATTTTTTCAACGGACAAACACACTTACAAATAGGTGCCACCGTTATATCGCACGAAGGGGGAGAGGGTCTCTTCCAACCCTTCCCAGCGGGGAGGGTTGGAACCCTTTTTTCAACCCAACCCAACCCTTTTTTCAAGAGGCCAGTAGCGCAGGCTCGCGGGATGGATGCGCTCGCGAGCGGAATGCGCTTGAGGAGGACCCTCGGGAACGGCTTCCCCGAGGGTAGGTTACCTCTAGATTGGCCCTCAGGCGTGCGGGGTGTTCAGGGCGTCACGGCTCACCCCGTTGCTCCGTCCCTCACGGAGCATAGGCGACGTCCGCCCAAGGGGCGGACCCACACTGGGCCGGGTCGCGGCCGAGTCCGGCAAGGGGCCACGCGACTCGCACCAATGTGTATTGGGACGCCGCAGTTTTTAGTGGGTAGGCCTCCAAGCCTTTACCGGGCACTCGGCCCGGTAGGGGCATGGAGGAGAGTCCCACATATCCATCGTGTTCTCCCGGCACGATGGAATGCCTAATGCCATTTTCTGCGAAAAAAAAAATAAAGGTGCCACCGTTATATGGTTGATATGCCAGAGTCGCACTAAGCGTTTTGGATCCAATTTTGTGATCCGTACCGCTAAAGTGGAACTCGTTGCCTGGGTCTGTGTTTCCTGATAAATACAATTTAGTGATTTTCAAGACACGAGTGAATAAGCATATTCTAGGCAAACGCGTCAGATCCTAGATAGCATCATCGCTTACTATCAGGCGAGATAGCGGTCAAGTGCTTACCTATTCACAATAAAAAAGCAGACAACATGAGCACCTATCAAAACAAATTCTTGTTTAGCAAGCAAGTACAGTCACGTACAATGTTCACTTTAATTATTTATTTTTGTAATGTTGTCTCTTTGCTTTTGGCCGATTTAGTGTGGCATGATTCTACGGTGTATATGTCACCATAAAATTGTGAATACCGTTAGGTTTAATTAATCTCGAGATATTGTAAACTGTCGAAAGATTGTGAACCGTAACATACAATTTAACGCATGATTTTTCGGTAGATTATAATCTTTCGAAGTGAAACTGTTTAATCACAATCTATCGCACGTTAAATTGTCAACTGTCCGAAGGCTGGTCCTGATGGGTTGGTCTTGCAATGGGCTCTTCTGTGTCTATTGAGTTAGGTGAGGTTAGTTTATATTTATATTCGACAACAAACGAATTAATAAACAAACAATCAGCCTAGAAACAAAGCCCGCGGTGTGCGTTCCATCGCATGCCATTTCATAATTTGGCGGTTTCAGATTTTAATCTACTGAAAAATGATGCGTTAAATTGTAAGCACTATGTTACGGTTCACTATCTTTCGACTGTTTTCAATCTCGCGAGATAGATTATAATCTAACAGTAATTACAATTTTACGGTGACATATACATCGTGACCGTGACTACCTAGTGGTTCGTTTGAGTTGGTTATAAGAATTTATGATTGCAGCATGGTTCAAAACTATTGACGAGTTTCCAGTCAGTAAATTTATTACAGCCATAACTTATTAGTTTTATTATATTTTATTTATAATTCGTTAACAAGACCGAACCCATCCTATACAAAAAAAAAAACTTGAAATCGAACATGTATTTATAAAACATCATAGAGTGGCTCATATACAGCTGTTCATGGTAACGCCATTCCTAGGTCCCGGGTTCGACCCCCGGCCGGGTTTTGACCCGACTCGGGTACTTATCTGTATTAACCGGGCCTGTGTGTTGCGGTACCATCGTTATTTCTGAATTCCATAATACAAGTGCTTTAGCTACTTGTATGTGATGTCTTACATTTATTAAAAATAATAATAATCAAAGAGACTTTTGGAGAACGAGAAAAAAATTTACTTATTTTTTTGTTATGGTACATCAACATCATATACACAGAACATTAATATAATATTATCTCACATTACATAGCCAGTAAATATGACTATTACGGACATGCATAACTTTTATTTATAAGGTTAATTTGCAACAGGGTTTAAATTATTAATCTCAAATAATGAAAATACAAATAGAAGCCAAAAAATTTAAAAGTATATACTTATTTAAACGGATACCAATTATCTCGTAGTTCAATATTTCACTTTGATAACACTACACTATGAAAGACTTAGATTTATAGTCGTATTCATAATATTTATTGCTCTATATTGGTTACATACTGTAGATCTTATATTTAGAAAATAACTCCCAATATGACCCCTCCAAGAGCGTTGCAAGTATTTAAAACAAAACAATACAATTTTTAATTTCTACAACAGCACAAAGTTGTCATGACAACAAAACATATATATATACACATTCCCTGTCACAGTGTTTGACCGCGATTAACTCCGAAACTACTCAACCGATTATGACGATTCCTTATTCAATTTGCTGAATTTGTTCCGACTTAGGACAAAGGATAAGTTTTATTTTTAATTAATTTGTAACGCAGGAAAGCGTGGTCGAGTCAGCTAGTGTGTCAGTATCAACGGCATCAAAAAAGGTTATAAAAACTAATTTACCCGTTCATGGTTGAACACAAGGTAGAAATTCAATTGCAAATTGATTCTGTAGTCAGGAAATATCTGGTACACCTCCCCATATTAATCTAGAAGGCCGAATACTATAATAAGAATATAAACCTTGAGCATGAAGCATGTACTGTATGCTAAAACGCGCAAACATTTTGTTAATACAAACTAACCTTGTTAGTTTGGTGACAAGTATTAAAACACTATTATTTCCTCAAACATACATATCTGTTCAGTGAATTAATTTATTGTTAACTAGCTCACCCGGCCACACGTTGCCGAGTTATAAATGAAACCTATCCCATGGCCTAAGTAAGAACAAATCCAGCAAAATTAAAAAAGAATCATCAAAATCGGTTAAGTAGTTTCGGAGTTGGTTGCGGTCAAACACCGTGATAGGAAATATTCGCATATATTCTAGCTTTAAGTACTAATTTTACTTCTTAAGATGCGATATATGTAAAATGAAGAATATTTTGCAGACGACTCCGTGTAACATCAGACCGCGGCGCTGTATCGAGCATGGACGATAAAATCTCAGTATGTGATAAGTGTTACACTGCGAGACGCTGTGAGGTGTTTGTACATACGCGAGTGGGCGCCGGCGCCTGCGCAAGCACACGGAGTACTGGGCTTTACTTGAACGTGACAACTGAATGATTATCTCTAAATCAAAGAGTTCTATAAATAAAGTAGACAAGGGTCTATCAATGTATAGCAAGCGATATTTCGAGGATTACCTGTCCTTCTCACTCGTTTATTTCTCTCACTCCACGGTCTCCCCTTCTCAACCGAAATTTTTACTTTCACGGAGTCATGAAAATGAAATAGGTGCGCTTTTTAAAGTTTAAATTATGACAAAGGAATATAAAAAAATATATAAAAGCAAAAAGGTTCATTAAAAATCGATATTCTATTAAAAATAATTAACAATTTATATAATTTATTTACATTTATTGATTCGCGAACACGATCATTCTAGTATAAAATTGCCTTGTTTTTTACCACTATTATTAACATTAATTCTTTTGTCTTCGTGACATAGTTTTACATTAAAGTCATAGTATAAATGAAGGGGTAATCGTGCGAGCGAGAGAACACGCTATTGTGCGAGAAGGACAGATGATCCAAGTATCGCACCGGAGGCTCAGTAGTCTATAATAGAACTCTTTGCTCTAAGTTGGATTTATATTATGTACTCAAAAATCTGTAAAATTAAATTTCGAACGGAATTTTTAACCAACCAAATTTGGTATACACTTTCGTTCGCGATTGTACTGAATGGTGAAACGCATCGTATTTAACTATCCAATGCTTGTATATTTGTCAGTCAAGTACCTGAAATTTTGTTTCCAATTTGTAACATGGTAATATATTTTTTTAATTTATATGGAACTTCTAAATAAAACTTTTTGTTGAGCATGATAAATTTTGAATTACTTATTTGTGTGAAAATGGAATAGTGAACCGAATGCAATGTCATATAAAGTCTGTCTTATACTGCCAAATGCTTGCGACTCGTGGCTGTGAAATTGGAAGTGGTCGGTGTTGAATTATTAAAACCACATGCCTAATATCCCTATATTGCTAGAAGGGGTCTAGAAAAAGATGACGAACCAACGGTGCAGACATATACGTCTGTCCCTCCTTTAAACTTTGAACGTTGTGCGCATGTCCGAGAAAAGAGCATGCTTACAAGGGTGCTATAATGAAGTTCCCCACTATTGTCGCATCGCATGCGCATAACTCGTCAAGTATAAGCGAGTGAGAAAAAGTATTAGTTATGCTTCCACTTACAGGTACTAGCAATATAGGAGTATTAGGTATATTATTAAAACGAACAACTGCAGATTAATATAAAGATTCTTTTTACAAATATAATAAAAACTAAGTAAATCTTGTAACCCATCATGGAAATGGGCATGGCATATGGGTCAATGTGTAGACAAAAGCGCATCAAACTACCCGAAACTGTCAAAATTAATACATTCGATTTTGAACTTTATCAGTGAGGATTAAAGTTGAAAATTGTATGACGGAAATTATCAGTTTTGTATACAATGATGTGCTGTACAGTCAGAGACAGTGTTACTAATTTAACATCTTATATGTTTATAAATAATCTTTTTATTTAAATTGATACACTTCTATATTTTGTATTTAACAAATCTGATAATATTGCTTTTAATTGATCACGTTTAATTTATATAATTCTCAGTTACTTTGATATTCTCTTTAATTTTACTCTGCAGATGTGTTTAATAGGCATAAAAGATGTAGTCTTTGTGATATAGTGTCGCCTGATGCATGCGATACCTCCACTATTTGCTCATTGCTATTTATACTTTTTTATTTAGTTTACACTAAAAATAGTGTTGCCATATGACAAATTAGAAAAAATATTGCCATTTGAAAAATTTGAGCATTCTTCCGGCGAACTATATTCGAAAGCTGCTACCCATTATTGTATTGAAAAAAATGCCAATTGTTTTATCATTATTTCCGAAGTCACAATAGAAGAATTCATTACTTACGAAGGGAGTTAAATTTTTTTTGACAATTTATTTTTTTATATATAAAAAATAACGATGTTTTAAATATAATTCTAGATATTTAATATCTGTCTGAACCGCATTGAACATATATTTACAGTCTAGCTGTTATCAATGCTCTTAATTCCCAAGAATTAAAGGTCATTATCGCTTATACCCTAAAACCAATTAATAATATATAAAGGACCATTTAAATGATATCTGTAACAAATTATAAAGTAACAGTAAACCTTACAAAAGTGTAAAACTTCATCGATGGAATTTCAACTTTAAATCCAACAGACACAGTTCAACTTTAAATGGCATCTTTTGGAGTTTCTGGTTGGTCCACCATCTATTTTGTGAGTAAAATTATAACAACTGATCAAGATAGTCGGTCAAGTGTCATTTTTTTTAATTTGGAAATGTCAAAAGGTTTGTTATAAATGTACTATCGAAGCCTCTGGCGCCTTATCAGTCCTAAGTCGAAAGTCGCCTGCACACTGCACGATGCCTATCGCGTCAGGCCACGCCCCGCTCCATTCATTCCACAATGGCGCGCGTGCGCAAACAAGCAAGTGAGAGCAGATTGACAGTTGACAGTACTGACATCAAGGGCGATTTTAAAACTAGTTGTTTATGATTGGCCGTAGTATAAATTGTAGTAAAATACAAAGCCAATTAGGGGTCGTGTGGGCGTGTCCGATGCGATCAGTTTCAAACGAATATTTCTACAAAGTGGTAAGGCACGAGAGACCTCGATAGTATACTCAATATATTATTATATTCAGTATTCAATAGAAAATAAATATATTATTGTATTTATTAGTATATATAAAATCATTTTATATTTCTAACTTGTCAATACAATATGTTTGTAAAATGACTTGGTATTCATGTAGCTTGGCACCATTCATCTAAGTCCGTAATATTAGTAGCATTACATTATAATATAATTTGCTTATAATATATAAATTAATTATAATTGTATATTGGAGGCAACTGTTTTGTTATACAAATCATCTAATGTGTCACTTTAATATAATTTTGAGTATTTATATTTTTAATGTTTGCTATATCATAAATTTTATTGTAACTAATTAGAATGGGGTATATTTTTGGAAAGTCAAATATATATTTTTTAATCGGTCATCAAAATTTAAAGGATGGTAAATTTGGTAATACAATTCTAGGATCAAATTACTTCATACGAATTTCGTTATTTTCTTTTGGAAGCCCTGCCCTCTTGAAATAATATTTAAAACCATTTTTCATATTATATTGATTAATAAATCAATCATTTTGGCAGTAACAAACGCGACGATAATTTAAAAGTGACATGTACGGTTGCAGTGTTTCCACATGCTAAAAAGAAAAAAAACCTAAATCTTTTTTTATTTGTTTATAACAGGATAACAAACAGTTGTACAATGTATTTTACACATTATATAATTATAAAGTATCTTATTACTAAGAGAGTAATTCGAATGTTTTTTTAGATGTGGAATACACGAATTCGTTGGTATTTAGAGTTCAGACACTTTCGATTTATACTTCTTGGCTGAGCGGAAGTGACCCTATCCTTGAAACCAAATGGTTCCGAGTTCCGATTCCCGGAAGGGTCAGGTGTTTGTGTACTTAAAATGCCTTACAGTGCTTTCTTTTGATTAATTGGTGTGAATTAAGACCCTACTTATTTCACACTTTGAAGACATTTCCTTCATAAAAGAAAAATATGTAGCTTACTTTCGCAAAAAACTAGCAAAATCAACGCTTGTCCGCACGCAAACAAATACACCGATGCCTTCAGCTATTACACGTGTTTCGACATCACACGATCATCAGGAGCTGATAGACTGTGCAATATTGTGCACAGTTGGTGAAGGTGTGTCGGTGTCTGAATTTATTTGAAGGTGAACGGTGCATTTTTCTTGTTTTTTGCCGAAGTAAACGACATATTTTTCTTTTATTAATGGATATGGACTTCCGCCAAGTAACGCCTGATTCTATCGCTTTCTCTAACATGTGACGTAACACATGGATGATTTAAGCTGCTGATAGTGATAGCCACAATAGATCACGCATTGATCATTTACGGATCATACTATCAACAAGTCAAGACTGATGTTTCTAATTTATTACCAAGTTGTACATTTACGGGCGCCAACTAAACATGCGCATACGCAGAATGTAACTACAGCGAACAAATTGTTACTACTGTCTCAAGTTGACAATTCTAGTAATATCCAAATTGTAAATGATGGTTTAAAAATCAATAACCTCGATCTTATTCCTTATTGCTTTCGTTTATGAAATCAATTGTTAAAATTTACCTATTTTAAAGTGATCAGGTAAAGCCCTAAAAAATGAATATCGCGTAGGATATCAAGTAGAATAAACCTTCGATGAAACCATAATAAATGAAGTAGAGCATGAAGAACCGGTACGTTGAGTTACGGGAACTTCTATCTGAGAAACCGGGGATTCCCAAAAATTTAAGTGCTCGGATTTGCGGAAATTAAGGCAAAGGTAGTAGCAAACTATGGGTTATCCTTCTTCTGAAGCTTAATGTACGTATTTTGTTATATTACTTTACTGCGCTACGTGAAAAAAAAAACATTATACAGTCCTTAAAGGATAATTTTTAAAACAGGTAGTAACAAGGCCTCAAAACGTCTCGTTTAGGCGTTACTTTGAGTATTGGAGTAGCGCCATCTATTGTAAATCTTCAGCAACTTCATAAATAAATTTTATTTTCCTCCCATTCGAATATAAAACCCCGTAAGAGTTACCTGCATGTCTGATTCATTCAATCATATAATTGGAATAAATTATGAAGAGACAACCCTACATACTCGATAAGACGAACTGATTGGGAATATCACATTTTAAGTAGTGTGTAATACACTGTTTTCAGTAGTACCAGTAGGATTTATACAAGCGAACTTAACTGTGAAAAGGAACTAGTGGAAACAGACGGGCATTGGTAATCCATTCAAGACTATTAAAGTTTGTTATTTTCATGATTTTTATGTATAAAAATATTGTTGTAAGTAACACTTATTGTAAAAAAGTAAGTCAATAATTGAAGAATACTTTTTTAATATTATAATGTTGCTAGTCTTATTATTACTTTTCAGATTTTCCCGTTTGTTTCAGTATTTTGTTATATTTACTTTTTATATGTAGTTAGCATGTAAAAAATTCTAAATTTATTTTTTTTTACATTATGTCATTACATCACTCAAGTTAATTCATCTAATACTTGGCGTTTGCGTGGAAGTTTTTTTTTTGAATACTTACACCTATCACCTCGACCTCTATGAAAAGTAAGGTTTTCATTGTTACATTTCAATAACAGACGCAATAAATTATGGAAAAAATTACAAGTTAATTACAAGGGCAGTTCAAAACTGGAATGATCCGTCAATTAAATACCTACAAAATACATTGTTATATTTATGATAAAATATACATTGCATAGTAAATGAGGTTATAAAAAAATCCCAATTTATTCACTTCGGAAAATATTTTATTGTAAAATTAATTGATAACTTTCTCTACATTTATTGGTGCTAATTTCTGGTACAGATGTTTTAATTTCACACAATCCGCTTGCTTGCATATAATTGTCTTCACTATAAAATTGTTTAGTGTGCGTGAAGAGATTGCTCATTGTTATAGCACACATGCAGAGATATTTTTCTGAATAATGATGCCATTGCCAAAATTTAGTGAATTGAAACTATTGTAACCGATATGTCATGTCTTAATTATTTAGTATACTTGTTTGTGGGAAATTATAAATAACTTTAGACTAGAAAAACATTCCTGTATTATTAAAATGTTGGTGACGCGTATCTTAAATTTAATTTTACAGAAAGGAAAAAATGGCAATATAAATTGTGTACTAAAACCTGCTTATTTATTGAAATAAAAATAGATATAAACTTCTGTTATTTGTTTGAATGAAATTTCAACAGATCCCTAATACCTACCTTTAAATTCAGTGCAGAAAACGCCAATGGGTGTGTTAAATTGATGTTGACGCTGATCGGCGTTTCATTTAAAACCAGCACCCGGCTAATAAGAGCATTTTTTGAAGTCGCATTGGATGGGAATAACGACAGTCCGTTTAAAACCTATCTCTAGTAACAGAATTGTTAAATTTATATTGCCTAGGTATTTCTGTATAATGACTGTGCCTGTACCTAAATAAACCAAAATAAGCCTAAGAGATACGCCCTATTTGGTTCTATTACTGAGGCTAGGTTATTTGGAAATCGACTTAGTATTAATTTAAAAGACATTATTACCATGTATTCTTTAATTCTTTAGAGGCGACTGTATCTATATCGATGCTCTATAATCTATGGCCTAGTTATATAGTTTCCGATATTTAAAATCTTTACGTGCGATTGACAAAACTATTGGTAAAACCTCTTTGACGTTTATGACACATATATCTAAAAAAAAACGTCATAAACGTCTAAGAAGTTGCACTACAATCGCGCGTAAAGATAAAACGCACACATTTTTTCACGCTCAAAAATATAATAAAAAACAGTGATAATCACTCTTTAGTGAATACTAATGTGAGTGACCATGAAAGTTTGAAACCATACATCGTAGCAGTGGCTGAAATATCTCCCCACTAAATAAAAAAATCATTGGTAGTCTGTAATAATCTATGTTCTGCGGACTTTTTGGCGGGAGCGAGAAGCGTCATTTTGGTGTTTTTGTTTTCTCGTTATAATTTGTGTTGTGGTGTATATTAGTACATAATAATGGTGGATCACCACTAAGTGTTTGTGAATATACAATAGTGTTGGCAAATGTAACAAAGCAGCGGAAATTGTCTTTTCCTGCTCTCTCAAGAAGTCCACGGGAGTTTTTTTTTAGAATGGGTTCGCTCTTCATCCCAATCAAGCCCGGGGGTCAAGACAGAATCCACAATGGAACGAGCTGACCCAAAAGGTGCCTGTCCACCCTGGCCTTTAAACCCCACATCTTTACAGAAACCTAGGGAAAGGGATATTCCACTGTCCATTCATTGTCATCTAATTAAGAAAGGAAACTATTCAAGAACTGACATTTATAATTGACACTGGCTGAATGCGCAAATCGTGCAAGCCACAAAGAAAAAACATCTATGTTCTACGAAATAAAACCAAAGTACTAGCTTCAATTTTTTATTTTACAAACGCATTTCAAAGTGGTAAATTAAACATAATAGGTAACCTTAGTGAGGGTTTACAAATTCCTGGGTAAAATATTTCAATATATATCTGCCTCTTTATAAATTAGCCAACATCTCAAAATTACTTCGCAGACTGTTTTTTGAACTTCTTCGAGCTACTATAGTCCTTTTCACATAGCATGGGATTACTTTAACCTTAGTACGTAGCCACATAAATAAAGAATCCCTTTTTTACGCTCTCTTCTTTTATTGCTCAGGAATCTGAATTGCTAGAGCGAGAAAGATAGCGTTAGCTCATTGTCGATGCTTTCAGCAGCATGCTATATGTCTCGTTTAAGTATTAGCCGTTCCTAGGTGTGAGAATAGGATAGAACATGTAAAAATTCTATTCATTGCTCGAAAATATAAGGTTCCGCAGTTGGTCATAATATATAAGAAGGGCTTTGAGAAACCACGAGAATATTGAATTTAACAGTTAATGACGATTATAAAACGGACCCATACTGTACCTGAAAGAGTTAATCTAATTTCAGAAGAGACTTTTACATTTTGTAAACAGTAGCCTGACTGTAAGTGTAATGTGCGAACGTTACTTTTGAGTTTAAGTGAGTTTCATATGAACCTTATTGAAGTAGCATTAAGGTCTATCATATTATGGACTAAATTTAAATTCTTAATTCAAACGCGATAGTTCAGTTAACTAGTCTGAGTGTAAGATTTTGAGTTATTTCCGCGTTTAAATTAATACCTCGTACAATAGACCTTTACACTATAAGGATAAGTTATAAATTTAAAATCTTAAACGCGCTGACGCATTTAAAAACTTACGGGATTCTGATTCTTTATTTTATGCCCATGTTCGTTTGGAAGTTCATTACTTAAGACGAGGTCATAACCAGGTAGAGGCAGCTACCCGCCTTTTAAAAAGTTATAAGCGCTCACTTGTTAGCAGAACTAATCACAAACCAGAAAGTAAAAAAAATCATCTAAAAATATTAGCTTCAAAGTTTTTATATTCGAATTTATAAAACTACGCATGTTAACTCTCACTAAAATGCCCTACTTATCATGATTTCACAATAATGTTATACATTCTAAAATATACAAAAATATAACATTCTTAAGTTCAAAACAAGTGTGTTTATTTACAAATAAATTCTTAATTTACACCTAAATATAAATCCTAAGGCCTCATTCACAATGGCTGCGGGTCTCAATATGAACGAGTTAATTGTTTTTCTATAATTATAAAATGCTGGCGATATAAACGTTAATTAACAATTTTTAAAGAAAACACACTTGTATTTTTTAATTATTGGGAAACTTAAAACCTCTAGCGGGCATCCCAAAAATACCTATATAAAAATTATAAAACATATTATGCATTATTGTACAATGAACAGAACATTAAACTAACCTGTCCAAACCTGTAAAATTTTTACAAACTTATTTATGACGTCAGCAAACAATACTAGAATTTATCTATGGTTATATTAAATTTTTACAATACCGAGTCCAAAATTAGGAATTCAAAGTCGATTTATAGTTCTAGAGATTCTTACACTATTCAACATTTATTTCTTACACTTTCGATTAAACACTGGATATTAACAATGCATTGATTTTCATATTGAATCTAATTCTGACGGTTAGACTCTTTTCCAGGAGCCGTATTTACAAGATGACAATGGTAATATCCATTTATTCAAAATTAAATTTAAACAGTAACTTTTGTGTTTTATTATGATATAAACAAACATGAAAATAACGCATTTTTATTATTCATTGAAATGAAAAAGTATTTCAATTCAACGAGTTCAACAGTTAGATTAGATATAACAAACAATAAGAAAAACTTAATATTCTAACGTAAATCAAGCCACCTACGTCTTAAGTGATGTCACATCGAAATAATAGCACTACCCTACTAGTCTTATAGTTTCTCGTTAAAATTATCTCGTATAAGGGTTGCCTACTGCCCCTGCGTGATTTAAGGGTTACCACAATCAAAAAAACTGGTTTCAGTCTTTTTACGGGAGACCATTAAATAATATTTTATGACAAATCTTTTTTTTTAATTTACATTTATTGTCGTCTAAACGTTAAAAATAATCGTTTTGCGAAGCCAATTGATAAAAATACATGAATATCCTATAAATTTGTAGGCGAAAAAAAAGGGTAATCCGTAATATTCGGGCCATCTGGCAAGCCTAGGCCTCCACCATACACCTTCAATAGACCACGAAAAGAGCATAAGCTTCTTCTGAATAATTTCCACCGGTGGATATCTTTTGGGTGAAATTGTGAAGTCTGAACTATAAATCTAGACACTCAGACTGCTTCGTTCTACGCTACCATTTACCTTTAATCACTATACAATGTATTTAAAAATCTACCTTTTACAGTAACAACCTTTCCTTAAATAATATTTACATATTTTTTTTATTGACGTGGCAGAAAGATCCAATGACGTCTTTAAATAATGTACTATTCACATTAAAAGGTAACGATAAAGCATATTTTACAAGAGCATACAGTAATTAAAGCTAAATTATTTTTTAATATTTACAGATGTTGAATTTTCATGTTTTAAAACGGTATTAAAGGCGCTGTGGTAAGTGTTATTTACACGCGTTATGATTACCGATATTTTTGATATACCAATAAAAGCAGTATTGCCATAACGTTACTTTTGTAACATTTTACGTTACTTTTGACCTTCTCATGTTACCTCTATGTTACACGACTCTAAATGTCACTTTTACATGACTAGTAAGAATTTTTTTTTTAAACAAGCTACACAAACATTGTTTCGAGACATAAATAATATAATCTGTGATATAAATTAGTTTTTTTTCATTCATAATGCCATATTTCTATAAGATATAAAATACGCATGTAAAAAACGACCACGCCTCCGAGCCCTCAGGTAGGACTGACCGCTGAGCTACCGAGACGCTTAGCTCAGCGGTCAGAGCACTCGCCCGGATACTGAAAAGTCGTGGGTTCCAATCCTACCTGAGGGCTCGGAGGCGTGGTCGTTTTTTACATGCATATTTTATATGTTAAAGAACTGTTTTTTTTACATCTTTAAACGTTTCTTTTAAAATTGTTTATTGTTTGCTGTTGACTTATGTGTGCTAACAAAAATTGGTACCTAAGTAAATATTTTAAGTAAGCAATTAAGCATCAAGAATTCGATAAGAAAGTACAAGCTAAGTACCAGCCACCACAACCGTAGAACTTGAATTGGTTTGCGTTCTCTTTGCTACAAATTTAACTAATTATCTAGTATTAGTCTTATTTCTAAATAAGACAATGTTACTTTTCCTCTGATAATTCTCCTCTGTTAATTTTGACTATTGGCTAATGGCAACACTGAGTATAACAATGACTTACTACAGTCATGCGTGTCTTTTGCGTCCCCCGTTCCGTTACGTTAAAGTGGCGACGAGTTAAATGTAATAAAGACTTAGTTTAAATGAATGATGAATGTATATAACTTCATTCAAATTTACTTAAAATAAGTTGTTTAAATCGTCCAACATTTTTACCTACCACCCATTCAAAACATCTTTTAACTGACAAGAATAATGGACGCAAGAAACTCGTCAGATTTAACATAACGACATTTACAATCTTATCCGTCGTCACCACACATAATCCACAAAAAACAATATTATTCTGTTATCACAATAATAGTAGTGTTATGGTTTCATTACATCGTTGATCACAACAAAGTCAACAAGTATGTATCTGTTTTAAGTAAGTACATTGCAATAATATACAGAGAATAAACGACAAATTTAAGAAAGCAAGATTTACAAGATGCCACCTTTTGGTATTTTATCAGTATTCGATCATAACAAGCAAGATTGGAAGACCTACAAGAGTCGACTATCACAGTGGTACATAGCAAACAAATATCGGTAACCATATCACTTAACAGTAAGCTTGCAATTGAATAGGTTAAGCAACTTTCGCTAAGGTCAAAGCCATTGGATGGGTGACCAATTTTTTTTTATATCACTTTTTTGCTTCCTAAAGCACGTTAGATCGCGGTTGTTTGCATTGGCAATCAAGTGGTTATGAACCATTTTCTCAATGATGCTTTCGTCTAGGCGTTGTAATTATACTCTAGAATTCGAGTAAACAAAAATTAATTTAAATACATTATAAACATCCTGACAACCAACATTGTACTTATTACAGTTCTCAAATAGCTACAAAAGTAAATAAAATAACAAAATATAATGTTAACATAAATAATATAAAGCATTTTTATAGAAATTATTAAAAATCTAAAACAACAACTAAACCCAAGAATTCTTTCAATTTCCAATAATGATTTTATTTTGTGTGACACTGGGAAAATGACAGTTATCGAAAAACAAAATAATTCTTAGCTCTTTTTTCATAAAATGACATTTAAAAATATTGGTTTAAGCATTTTTAATGCTGTAAAAAAGTATTTAAAAATGATGCAACAACAATAATAAATAAAAAGCATAATTTAAAAAAAATAGCATCGGGGCCGGATTTGGGGGAGTGCAGGCGGGGCTATTGCCCTGGGGCCTCAACAAGAGATAAAAAAAACACATTTTGATGGGTCACCAACTATCACATTTTTTTGCAAACAGATATTTTAGATGGTAGAATATAAAATTTTGAATTTTTATTTAAAAATGATTTGGAACCTTCATTGCTCCAGGGCCCCTATACATTCAAATCCGGCCCTGCTTAGCATACATAACTCTAACTTTTTTATAAATAAGATCTAGCGTTATTAAAATCTATACTGTATATATATCAGTTCTTCTATATTTACAAAATAATATTACTTTTGAGCATAATAAATGACTTTAAATTGTTAAAAATCAATAATAACATTATTTCTTTTTACATACATTTAAAAATTTTGAATCAAACTACAAGTCTAGTCTTATTATATTGTAAAGTCACTTAACTTTATACTCAATAATTTAAGATTATTATGTCGATATCCCAACTTAAAAAAAATCAAAGAAGTTGGGAGACTTCGAGATGATTATTTCACTTCACATAAATATAATCCCTACTAACCACAATTATGGTAGGGCTGATAATATCTTAGGCATTTTACTCAGATAATAATCATGATCGTACCTAGTGACTAGTATACCATCTGTTACTTTCACATCACCGTCAGCCGAGTAATCAATGTTTTCACCTTTTGCTGTAGTCATTTTCCCATCTACAGCCTTGATGATAGCATTCCCAGCACAAAGATCCCATTTCTTAATAGCAGTAGCATGAAGGTAGACATCATATGTTCCATTTACAACACCCATTACCTTAAAGCCTGCACCGGCAGCTGGTGTTACAGTAGTTTTAGCACCAAACGCTTCTTTAGCTATTTCTGCCACTTTTCCAGGATGTGATCTTGATACCACCACTCTAGGATGTTCTTTATTTTCCTCTTGCTGAAATAATAATAACAAAATTAACATCAAAAGGCAAAAAAGCGTGCTTGTACTTATGTACGCGCGGCTGAAGTTATACTTTCGTATTAAATATTTAAATGAGATATCTTGAAGTTAGCCTATTCACTTTAACAGCTAACTTCATGGTGTCGCTTTTTGGTTGCATGCTGCTTGAGCAACTTCCGTTACATGAAAAATTTCACCCTCAATGCGCCAAAAGATGAATAAAATAAAAAAAAATTATGAGAAACACCTTGAAAGGCTGGAGCTAAGTGGTTGGATTTAGGGACACATTCTGTTTCTTATATTTTTAAAATGCAGAGATTGTTATTATTATCAGTAGGCAGGTAGTTGTGACAACGGATAATGAAAATGAAAAAGATTTATTTGCTTTAAAACATAGTATGTAAGCTAAAGATTGATGTCACCCTTTAAGCTTATAAAATCCACTACTGATAAACCATTATTATGATATTAACATATTTGAATACACTTAACATTGGAATGGATTGGAAATACTAGTTAAAATTCAATTTATTTTAATACACAGGTTAGTAATAATACAATGTTTATTACTCTTAGCATGTATTTTTTTTGTTATTCCAATGCTTAACTGCTAGATTTTTAGTTAATTTTTAGTTTAATTTTATTTTTTTCTAAAAAACAAAACTTGTTATAAGAGTACTTCTTTTTTATATAGATTTTAAATGATAAAATACTGTTCTACCATTTAAAATGTTGTAATGAAGTTATAATGTAAGTAAAATAGCAAAATCACTCATATCTGTGTATATTTGTTATATGCAAGAGGGCAGCATCGCAAATTTATCTGCTTGGGCAACAAACAACTAAGTATTGTGAATAATTTTTATTTCTCCCAATGTTGAGTATCTAGTATGTTTACACACTATATATGTACTAAAAATACTGTATAAACAAAACAGCTCAGTATCTTTCTGCCATTTGTATGTCAACTTTTATATGTTGTGACCTTACTTACTGTTATCATGAAAAAAGATTTAAATACAATTATTTTCTACTTTCAACTTAAATACATAATAGTCTATTATTAACTTCTGAGTTGAATTTCTATGTTATTCTTATAAAAATTTTAGAGAAAATAGAACTTACATGAGGAACATTGGCAAAATTGCTAGACGTCTTCTTTGTGTACCAGCCCCAGTAAGTGCTGGGTGGGAATGGATAATGTATCACACCAATAATCGGGATCCCTCGTATAGCGACACATACCATTGTTGTTACATACTGGTACAGAGATTCTGAAATATATAACTTACTACAGTTTTGCTTAAAAATTAATGATAATAAATTACTCTTCAGTTAATTATGTTAATAAGAAGAGTTATAAGAAACTGAAGAGTTATTTATTATCATAATAAAGATTATCATAAAAATAATAAAATAAATAAATAAGTTGATCCTGCAACATTATGTAAAACTTTAAGTTAATCCACAAAACTTTGTGAGTAACATGATCATATAAAAATATATAAAAATTGCTATTAAAATTATATTTAGGGCCCTGTCAGAACATCAGCATCTCTGTGTTCGTACTTTCCATCTTCAAATGACACAGAGGCTTTCATGCTGACTCAGGATCCTATTGGCCACAAACACTATATTTGTATTTTTTATTTTTTTTTCACAAAAATATTTTTTTATATATTTTTTTTCCAAATGTCATTTATAATAGTAAATTGTACAGTTTATTTGCTTTATAATTGTTATTATTTTTATATTGTGTTTGAGATCAAATAACTGTTTCTTTATTTCTTTCTAATGTCATTTTTCCAATACATTTTATACCTTTTTCTTGTTATTTACCTGTGTATTCTTGTGTTGCATCCAAAGGGTCTATCCACACTGTGACATCTTTAGCAAAAACATGTTCATCATTCATGTAATCAATAATTGTGTGTTCTGGCAAAAGAGATTCAATATCTAGAAGTTCTTGTTGTTCACAACTTGAGTCTCCCTTTGAATGTTCTTCCGATACTATGGTCAATTTAGGAAATGTATTTTTTAAGCTATAAAACATTGCACAATGCGAGGCATAGTCGGCATCTGTCACAGGATCGTTCGCGCCTTCCTGTGTTTTACCTTTACTTTTAACATTTAGGTCTTGACTTTTACCATCTATCACTTTCTTCCCGCCGCGTTCTGCAGCGCGAATCGCCGCTTTTAATAAACTTCTCAAATTCACAAGATCACTTTTATCAGATGGATAACTGGAACCACCGGTGCGCCAATAAATTATAAGGAATAATATGAACCCCAAAGTAAAACATGCAAATTTATTTACTCGCAACGTCCCACCGAAATTCATTGCGATTAAACTTAAGTTTTTATGTTTATTTAAAAAACTAGTGTGGCAAATAGACAGTTTTGTAATAGAATGCAATTAAAAACTTCAAAATGTAACATCCAGATGACTCGGTTGAATAGGATGGTTGATTGACTGACAGCTGTTTATTTGACACATTTTGACATTTAGCAATAGTCTTATTCTCAGAACAATATAGCTTTAATTATTGTACTGAGGTACTGAGCTCAGAGTTATTGTTCTGAGGTACTGAGGTCTTATTTATTCTTTATTTTTTTTGCTAAGTTTTCCCAAAGGGTACAAAGCCCATTCAGTCTTGTCTTCAGTTATTTCCCTTCTTTATTAAAAATATAGATGATGATGAAAGCTGATCCATGAATGAATCATAGTCAAAGAATGATGAATGAACAGTGAAATAGCCCTTTCCCTAGATTGCAGTAAAATGTGTGGGGTTTGCTAAAACCTCCCTGTGGACTTCTTGACAGAGCAATAAAAGACAACTTCCACTACTTTGTTTCACTTGCGTCAACTCTTGCATCATCACAAACACTTAGTGGTTAATAATCCACAATTATTATCCTGCTCCCGCTAAAAAGTCCCTATAATTTTTTTTAGATTCTCCTATATGGGTAGGCAAACGATACAAAGGCCTCGTCTTTACAATTTTTTTATTAATAAGTATTATTATTGATTATGTATGAATGATGATGGATATGATTTATGTCTAGTGACTAATTAAATGAGTGATGAATGTTTAATGAAGTTTAACCAATAATTGTAACACTAGCTACTCGAGCACTATATGATCAAGACAGCGTGGGAAATATGTTCTGTTTTTGCTGTATTGTTTCATATATCGATACTCATGCATGTTCATGACTAAACGCTATATTGATACACTATGAAATATTCACCATTTTATCATCAGTTAACAAAAAAAGCAAAACTACAAGTTCATGCTTGAGTTCACGGCTTAGCTGCATAATTTTGTGTTCTTTCTTATCCAATTAAAAAAATAAAGGACAAACAAATTGACATTGACAGCGATCGGCTGATCCATTTTTCCCGTTTTTCAACGTAAAAAATCGAATGCCACTTGCATTACCATAGAAATATATTAACTATTTGTAACAAAGACTATTTGATTCCGAAAAAATGATTTTAATTGATATATACGATATGGTGAGTGTAATATTACTTATGTTCTGATATATGACTAAGTACTCAAATTTATCATAAAATGTTTGCTCTAGGCTGGCTGGTGGACCTTAGTCATAGCTTTTCAAGTGATTCTGGGCTCATCATACTTTCTTTGGACAAAGAAGAAAAGCCGTAAGACTTATGACTCTGTATGTAATGGTAAACCGATTCAATGGAATCCTCTTCCTTTAGTAGAACACGATGTGATCGTAGAAGAACCACCAATGATGGGCAAAATTGATGATAAAGTGTTAAATGTTGGTGCAATGAGCTTTTTATGTATGGATAAAGAGGAATCTATTATAGAAAGTTCTTTAAAATCTTTGGAGAAATATGGTGTTGGTTCTTGTGGTCCCAGAGGATTTTATGGCACCATAGATGTCCATTTAGAATTGGAAGAACGCCTCGCAAAGTTTATGGAGGTAGAAGAAACTTGTGTATATTCCTATGGGTTTTCCACTGTGGCAAGTGCTATACCTGCTTATGCTAAGAAGGGAGACATAGTTTTCGTGTAAGTACTATTTTATGAATATGAACTAATAAACAGCTAGTTATGCTATTGAACTGCTAAGACTTGTGTAATGTAATACTTTTTAATACATTTGTTATATTTGATATACAAATAAATTATTTAATTTGATTTGTGGATTTTTAAAGTGTTATTGAGCAACTTTATTTTCTTGGCTAAAAATATTTGTCTATTACATATCAGATATTAAAATTTGTAAATTATTAATGACTTTCCAGTGATGAATGTGTGTGGTTTGCCATCCAAAAAGGTCTTGATGCAGCCCGCAGCACTGTCCGCTATTATAAACACAACAATATGGATCATCTTGAGCAACTGTTATCAGAAGCAGCTAAAAAACGAGAGCTGAATCCAAGACGGAGAGCTTTTCTTATTGCAGAAGCTATTTATTTCAACACTGGTGAGATGTGCCCATTGAAAAGACTGGTGGAGTTGGCTAGAAAATTCAAATTGAGGATAATTTTAGACGAAAGTTTGAGTATTGGGGTAAGTTTTAAACCATCTAAATAAGTAAGTATAGCTAATGGTACTAGCATAACTTAAAAACTGTTGAATTGAACAAGTCACCAAATGGCCTAATATTCTTCCTCAGATTTCCATTACTAACAGGGTTGCACTGGATAATTAACGACGAGTAGAGTTTGAAGATAAACTTTCCAATATGGACCGTCAATTTAAATGCCCAAATTTTTTTTGTAGATAGTGCTCACTAAAAGAAAGCGTTTTGCAAAGTTTTAGGTTGGGAAAACTTACGGTTCATGAGATATATTTTTTTAAACTTTTCTTATAAATTGGCAAATAACACGCAATTACACAATAAATTTGACAAATAATAGATGTCAAACGTCAATCACTTCACGTACTAGTATGTATTCGTTACTATGACAGTTAGTACTTGTTACTATCGTATCGTTACTCGTTACTTCAGTTACTGAGTAACTTATAACATGCTATGTTATGTATATTAGAACAACGTACTGCGTACGCGTACAGTATGACGTCGCGGCGTTCGAACATTCGTGATTTGTAGAAAACATACTTATACATTACATACCCAGCTGCGTCAGATATTTTTTCACTTTTCTGTATTTTGAACTAGACTTTTAATAATTAACAGCTTTTGTTAACCAAGAAACAATTAAGTCTCATTAGAGCTCATTTAGACACATCTCTTTTAAGATAAGAACAAAAAAACCGTGAAAATACGCGATAATAAAAAAAAAACATATTTCTAATTTGTAAAAAATACTACCTCTTACTTCTTACCTTGTATCTGTTACAATCTCAAACTTTGTATACATACACAATACTACAGTAATAATCAGTATTATATACATTAATTTTGGTTTGGTTAGATGGCACGGGGGGTAGCCCTCCCCCCCCTCAAACCTCATATATCGACGGTCCATATCATGTTATTTGCCAATTTGTACGAAAAGTTAAAAAAAATATATCTCATGAACCGTAAGTTTTCGCAACCTAAAACTTTGCAAAACGCTTTCTTGTAGTGAGTACTATCTACAAAAAATATATGGGCATTAAAATGACGGTCCATATTGGAAAGTTTAACCATGTTTGAAATTTAATAATACGAGTCAGTCAAAAATTACAATAATTAAGTCATACACATCAAAATTACTAGGTTTTTTTTAACAAAAGTAGTTTCAGACTCTCAGTTAAAAGTAATGTCTTAAAATAGAAAAACCTTTCATTTATATATATGTTATTTGATTTAATAGTTGGATAATTATCAGAGAAAATAATTATCTTGATAATTTGCAAACCTGATTACTAATAAAGAAAATTGGATTTTGCATGCATTTTTCCTAAATAATTACTAATTAATGCAAATAGTTAGGATAATTGCAATATATCATGAAAAAAAATGATTTTTATTCCTTTTTCATTATTTTTATTCTTTATTCCTTTTCTAGTTTTGTGTTGTCTTATGAAATACATACAGTTCATTACCCTTTTTTTTTACTTGTATTTCACTGCAATCCAACCTATTACAAGAATCAGTATAGTAAAGAAGGAATATTATTATAAATGCAGGTTCTTGGAAAAAATGGTAGAGGACTGACTGAGCATTTGAATGTGCCTAGAGATGAGATTGATCTAATAGTGGGCTCTCTAGAACATTCTTTCGGATCTATTGGTGGCTTTTGTGCAGGCACACACTTCATTGTCGAACACCAAAGGTTATCTGGTTTAGGTAAGTAATAAAAATTATTTATTTCTGTCAAAATAATAATATATGTTATACAGGGTTAGCCAAAAATACCGGAACACCTAAATAACTCTGGAACCATAAACATTTTCAAAAAAATTTTAAACAAAACTTTCTAAGATGTAAACAAGCTATCGTTTAAAAATATTATAAAAATACAGGGTCATTTTATTATGGAAACAGGGTAACCAGTCATTTTTTTAAATACAACACTGTTTATTTTGACATTTTTCGATTCTTAGATTAATTTTAAATATTTTTTGTCTAAATATTTTTTTTTATAAAACGCACCATTTTTGAGTTATAAAAATTAATCAAACTCCTCAACTTCATACATACTCGTTTATTTAAGTCAAAGGATAAATTTTAATATTTTACGGTTCAAGAGTTATTTAGGTGTTCCGGTATTTTGGCTAACCCTGTATACTAGCTGACCCGCCAGGCGTTACTGTGTTATAAATTATAATGAAACGTATCCTATGTCCTAATTAGGAACAAATCCAGCAAAAAGAAAAAAAACATCAAAATTGGTTGAGTAGTTTTGGAGTTAATTGTGGTCAAACAGGGATTTTTTATATATCTATATAGATATATAATATTTTCAAAACAAAATTATATTCTTCAAGTATAATTATTTTTTAGTATTAAAGTTTAATCCTTGATTATATTAGGTAGACTATATTTACCGCAATTACCTGATTGGAGCTATTTAAAAATAACATAATAGCCACCAGCTTTCTTGTTCAATTTCAAGCATATTATTAATGTATATTGTAAATAAATAAATATTCTAATCTTATATATTCTAATCATGCCTACATCTGGCGATTGAGAACTGTGGCATCCTAAAAAAAGATGACTGTTAATTCTGATTCAAACATGCTGGAAGACCTAAAGATGTTATTAGGTCTTTCTGTGATTAATACCAATGTATATTCCATTGCGTCTGAAGTCGGGCTCCCCTGACTCCTGAGAAAAGTTATAGAATAGATTTTTATAAATATAAAATTTAGACATCTATATAATATCCCATTAATGGCGCTCGCGCGCACCCATGCACACACACGCACACACAAACACACGCAAACACACAAAAACACGCAAACACACACCCACACACACATACACCATTCACACACACACCACACACACGCACACAAACAAACACACACACACACAACAATATACGAGCACAAGAATATAGTGACGGGTCTATCAAGGTCGGTAGCTCAATTCGTAGAGTACTCGCCCGGAGTGTGGGTTTGATTCCTGCCTTAACCTGAGACAAGTTGAATTTTATATAGTAATAATATCTTCAGATGTAAAAAAAATTACTAAATAGTATTTCCGATATAATTCAAATGAATTTCACTGTTGGAAATAATGTTTAGTAAACAATGTATTATGTTGCCAACAGGTTACTGCTTCAGCGCATCACTACCGCCGATGCTAACGCAGGCATCTATCTCAGCACTAGACATTATAGAAGAGAAGCCATCTATAATCAGTGAACTCGATGAATGTTCTAGGAGGTTAAACAAGTAAGTATTTAGATTGAAGGGGATAACAAATTTAAAATAATGCACACTCATAATTTATTATAAACTAATCAGTTTTGTTATATACATACATTTTTTGTATACATTAGGTTAATTTTGAATTTACATAACTTTGACCGTGTATCAAATGTGTGAGTCACTTTATAATTAATATATCATTTAATTATTTCACTGGGAGGGTATAAAACTGTCCCTTTGGAACCTACCATGCTCTACTCTGTCCAAATATTTAATTTGTATATTCATTACTCTATTATTCAAAGTGCCAATTTTTGTACACCAGTCATTGAGGTAAAAGTAGCCTTGGTCATATCTAATTTTAACGAAAAAATAAAATAGAAATATCATTTTCAGGGCACTAGCGAAATTGAAACACTTTAGATTCCGTGGTGATGAATTATCACCAGTAAAACACATATACTTGAAGAATGAAGATCTGACTGACCGTCTGAAACACAGCTATCTGAGAAACATTGCGAATTACTCTTTGGAGAAAGGTGTTGCATTTGCGGTGGCTGCTTATTTGAGGGACATTGAAATCAATTGTCCGGAACCTTCGATAAGAATTGCATCGAGCAGGAAATTGAATGACGAAAACGTATCGTTAATTTGCAAGTTGCTTGATGAAGCTTACGAAAAGGTTGGTCCTAAGCCAGACCTGCAGCCAGTCCTTTGAGGTTTGTAATTCTATTATAGACTTTGTTACAATGGAGTAAGGAACAATAATAATTTTATCTATAATATCTCTTTGGTTATACGATCAGTATTCACAATTTAAAACATTTCATTTTTCTATCCCTCTCATTTTTATTGATTTGTTTGAAGTATATTAGAAATAAAGCGACGTATATTTTGTGTTTTACGATACTTTTATTTATTCAATATTTTTTTGAAAAAATTAATCCAACTGCAGGTTAGGGATTATTTTTGCATTTGTCTATAATAGAAAAAGTAAAAATGGTCGCTCAGAATTGTCTTTGTCATGTCAAAGTGACGTTTCTGTGACTAAGACAAAGGAAAACGGGGGATTGAAAAATGGAATGTTGCTAAATACAATAAAAGTAATATTATTTGTTGTAAAAGGAATTGAAAATAATCTTACACGTCTTCCAGGTAGAGATTTTATAACAACTCTGTCTTAAGAGCTGAGACACATAACAATATGGGTAATTGGAAAATTAAACAAGCATTGTCTTCAATACACATTCTCATGATTTAATTATCCTCAGTTTTGACAGGTAGGTGAAGTAAGAGTTAATGGTTAAATTTCTTATCCACTTGTCAGTCCGCTGTCGCGCACCCCACCCCTCTCAACAGTCCCAATTCTGTGCAAATTGTGAAAAAAAATGTCGGACTCTTAGATAAAAATGACATTTTCTCGCTAAATAATGAAGCTAGGAACAAACAAAAAATACTATCGTAAATCTGATTAAATAAAGAATCCACCACAGAATACTTGGATCTCTGTCACTCAAAAATTAATCGTAATAAAAAAAACAGCAGGCTACGCGGAAATTTGAATATGGTACCAATTGCTACTAGGGACTGAGGAGGGGTGTTGGCTATCGGTAGCAATTGCTTTGTTTGCCTGTTCGCTCTTTTTCCATTGTATCAATAACGTTACCATAGCAACCCGTTAACCGCAAGTAGTTCGTCTACCGGACGCTAGATGGCGCTAACGGATAAATATTTAATAATAAAAAAAAATTAAAGAATTTTGTCCACCCGTGCGAAGCCGGGACGGGCCGCTAGTTTAAACAAATCTAATTGTTTTATTTTGAATTTTATTATTTTACCTATAATCCGGTGAAAGTGGTTTTATTTAATTGTTCGATGAGCCCGGAAGTGTAAAAACTAAATATAATATTGTCTCTTTTGACACTGACATGGCAAAATTGTTACATATCAAAAACAATTAAGGTGGAACCTACAGTTTAACATTGCTTTCTAAGAAGCACCTAATTATATATTGTTCATCCATCCAATGCCCGGTACCTACTTGTGCAAACTGATCAATAGTCTCCTCATTCCTTGAGGTGAATTGTTAATCTGTTTCTGAGACTGACCATGTTATCTTCTCAGAAAAAATGTATCTTGGCTCTTATATTGTTATCGAATAAATTACATACATTAAATTAACAAATACCCTTACCTGAGTAACATAGTAGCTAGACGGACGACCAAAGTCTATTTTTATTTTTAGAATATAAAATGGCAGAATTGGTGCACAAATATATTTTACTTTACATTTTTATATTGAGAATATTTTGTTTTTAATTTCAATTATTAAGCACAAGTGCATCGTTCTGTCGATTTTTTTTAATTGCATATGCAAATATATATTTTGTCTTAAGTTGCATTTTAAGAAGTACATATTATTTGTTGTTTATTTAAATAAATATGGTCAATCCAATGATATTATGAAGCAAATGTTTTAAGACCATTTGAAAAATATTACAATTTCATTCAATGGAATGAAATTTTGTTTTTAATCTACGTGAATTATTTAAAATAATTTTGAAACCCGTGTAGCGTCCTATCTACGTACAGTCGACAACACAACAAGCTATTATTATACCCTAAAATTTAAAATGATCTCTAAAATTATGGCATAATATAGGTCGAAGTGAAAAGCTTGATGTACTGTCAACAGTACTTACTGTGACCAAAATTTTAATTACGATGACTATATGTCATTTGTGTGTAATATCATTGGGCCATTCTAAATAAACAGACTTGGCTATGAGTGACCAAACAAAAGGTAATATTTGTAATTTTTTTTACTCCAATATTTTGCTTACCTAATGTCCATAGATATATCTACCAAAAACTAGAAACAAACAAGATTGTCATGATATTTTTTTACAGCTAAGATTAAATTGCTTAAATATAAGTAACTCTAGCAGTTAAATAACAAAAATAATTATAATTAATTAATATGCTTTGTCACAAAATATGATTGTTTAAAAAATTTAAAAGTAATTTTACAATATTGTTTTTATATTTTTTTAAAGGATATTAATTTGGAAATAATATAAGTTTATGCATTTAAATTATTGATAAGAATATGATCAAAAGTATAAGCAACCACCATTGTAGAATGCAATAAATAAAATATTATTAATTATTTAATTAATTCACATATTTTTTAAATCAAGATTACTTCAACCATATTGAAATGTCATTGTGTAAACTCTCCGCCATTTTATGTTGTTAACTTCATCAATGGTTTGACAGAATTAAGACCTAATGGTATTTTCTGTTTTGGGATTTAACATATCATAAATCAATCAATTCTCAACTTAAAATCTATAACTAAAAGGTTGATAATGTTCTAGATTTTTTTTTTTAACCGAAGGCACTGCCGACCACCAATAATTCTGTCAAAAGATGAAGTAGATATTTGTTTTATCATATAATTCTTTTTTTATACTAGTAATATTTAGCATCAAGCATTCCTTTATACGCTTCACTACCTACAATATAGCTTTATAATGAACACAGTATTCAATTATAATGTAATTTAATCCAATATTCTCTAATCAGTGATCGTAATAGGCAGTTTTGTCTCTCAGTTTTGATTGACCAAAATAACGAGTTGTGACGCAAATTAAACAAATTTTTGCGATTATACTATGTATACTAATTTATTATACATTTAAAAAACGTGTCAGAATTTTAAAAATTGCTTTGTTTATATTAATCGGTCAAGTATCGAATGTACTATCGAGGCCTCTGGTGCTTTATCAGTCCAAAGTCGAAAGTCACTTGCATACTGCACGATGCCTATCGCTTCAGGCAACGCGCCTTTCATTCATTCAACAATGGCGCGCGTGCGCAAACAAGCAATTCACGAACGCGTAAAGCAGATTGACAGTTGACAGTACTGACATCAAGGGCGATTTTAAAACTAGTTGTTTATGATTGGCCGTAGTATAAATCGTAGTAAAATACGAAGCCAATTAGGGGTCGTGTGGGCGCGTCCGATGCGATCAGTTCAAACGAATATTTCTACAAAGTAGTAAGGCACGAGAGATCTCGATAGTACGTTTGACGTTTGATTTAACTAAACATTACAAAAATAAATTCAAAGCAATTATTTCGTTCTTTGGTAAAATAAATAAGTCACCAATAGCTATGTATATCTATATGCTTATTTTATTTTATTTATCAATTTAATATGAAATAATAGCATTTATAATTTAAAACTGTTGTTATTAGCATAGAATATTCCGCATAGAAAGCTAGAAAATGATTATTAAAACAAAATAAAGGCCTTTTACATTTTCTTGGTTTTTTTTTATAAGGAAAAATGGTTTCATATTCAATAAAATCAATAGAAATTGATAGTTGTTAATGTGAGTAATAAAAATATAATAATATTTTAATTGGTGAACAATAATTGAGAAATAAAATAATGTTTCTATAAATTACACGACTGACCCTTATTTTGTTTTTATGAGTAGATAAAGTTATAATAGCCACTTGTAATTCAATCAAATAAGGTACATTTTCGTGTGAATACAATGAAGACAGTAAAACTTTAAAAAAAATCTAAGTAAAGTATCTTAGAATTATATTAAAGAATCAATAAGGCAAATGCACCTTTTTCAGACCCCAAAGAAATGTTATAAATTAAGTTTGGCAATTTTAAATTAAACCTCTGCTACTTGTTCTGTTATTGTATAGTCAAAATAATTAAAAAAAATTCTAGATCCATTTTCAACTTTAATTCCAATATATAGGGTTTAAAATTGTGTATGTAAAACAATTTGTGATAGGAGATTGTGCTTTTGTTAACTAAGAAAGTTAAAATATATGAATACTGTATTTTATAGTAAATGTGTTCATATTATATTTTAAGGTGCTAATAACTATAAACATTTAGACTACATTAAATAAACTTGTGAATTGTTAAAACTAGGTACACAACTACACACAGTAAGCGAAGCTTCAAAAAAGTATTTCTGTTTTTGCTATATTTAATATTTATATTTCAAACGCCAGCTTATATTTGACTTTCAATAACAATTGTCTGTTCCATTATAAACCTTATGCCATGAGCATAAACGTCATTTGTTACAACTAAAGTGTCAATACTTCTAAAAGTGAAATTGTAATTATTATAATTCCTAATAATTATTATTACCTACTAATTCACAAATTCGTTGTTTTCGATCTTATTTCAAAACATGATTTGGGGAGCGTTCGAGTATTACGTAAGAATTTTTTTTAAGATTTTACACCCTCTCTCCCTACCCCTCCCTAAACGTTACGTAACGCCTAAGCAAATATTTACTCAAATTCACAATTATATAGCGCAAAGTAGAAAGTCGCTACAGTATGAACTTACTTTAACAGCACTGACTACAGCAATGTGCTTCTGCGTAAACATTAACGAATATTGACTACAAAAACAAAATGAAAATTACGTAAAATACAGTCGAGGGATTACCCGTAAAACATAAACGAAAAGGGTTGCCAACTAGGAAGATTGTAATTATCTAGTTTTAACTAAAACAATAATAATGCGTTGTTTGAAACTCCCTCCCGCCCCTGTAACGTTTTACAATTTTTAGGACCCAGAAAGAGTTCACTCAAGAAAGAAAGTAGCCATCAAAAGTTAACCAAATCCTTGGATATTTTTAACGTAGTACTTCGGGTATCTCTCACTACAAGATAAAAGCCAAATTTCTGTGAGAAACCTTATACAACCCCCCAAAATTGCGTTACGCAATGCTTGAACGCCCCCTTGCTTTGTTCCTCCTCAATATGAAATGACTAAGCTCAAACGTATGCTCTATTCACCGAGCACTTACTATACGAAAAGGGTTGCCATCTGCCATTGCGTGATTGAGGGTTACCAACATGAAAAACAGGTTTCAGTTTTATTAGGGGAAACAATTAAAATAGCATTGTTTTATCATCTTGATTTTTTTGTTAATTTATATTGTAAATGAAACTTAAAAAAAATCTAAGTTTTGTTTAGCCAATTCAAGAGACGGGATCGCTACCTCTTATTCAATTTAAATTAAGAGCTCCTATAAACTTTAGCCGAAAAAATGGGGTGACCCCTAAAATACGGGGTATATTGCAAACCAAAAATATGCTTTAGTACAAAATTAAATATTTTATTAATTGTACATACCAAACCAATAACAGAGGCCCTACAATCAACTTTTATAGCGATTCAGCTGTTGAAAAGAGACGCCATTATAGACCGCGTATAGCGATGTCTCACTTTGATAATAGAAGTTGCATCGCGCTAAGAGATCATTGTAAGCCCTCAGGCCAGTTATTCAGCCTTTATACCAATTTTTACAAATGCTAATAATCATAGAATATTGTTTATTATGAAATTCGGCTATATTTTAATAAGTTGACCTGTCGTTTATTATAATTAACATATACAATAAAATAGCTTATACTATAACAAAAATCCAGAGGAGTAGACAGAATACTCCAAACAATTTTTTTATTCAAATATTTCTTGTGTGGACATTTTATTTCTAAAGTACAAAGTATTTTTTTTTGTAATTTTACACTCATTAAGTTTTTATTATAAACAGTAAAAACATGTGGTTATAAAAAATGTATTGTGAATTGGAATTTTACTAGTTTTTTTAACTATAAATTAATTAATTAAATCAAAAGCCCAGCAAAATATTATGAAATATGATATTTTATGGAATTTGGCTTGGTTATGCAGAGAACAGAGCTTGGTCTTTAGAAAGCTTAAGAAACGGTTGAGTATTTTAAGGTCTCACAACAACAAAAAAGTATGAACTTCATTGTATTATTGTTGTGTATATAATACACAGAACTAATGTTTTTAAACCGTTTTGCCATACCTTCTAAACCGAAGTCTTTGGTTCAATTCCCGGACATGGCAGATGTTTGTTTGATGAATAAAAGCATTTGTACCTGAGTCATGGGTATTTATATATTTCTATGAATATCACTAGTTTATGTATCATATATGTATGTCTATTCGTTACCATAGCATCCATAAAACAAGCCTTACGATGCTTGGGTTAGGCTAATTGGTTTGAATTTAAGAAATATTATTATTATATGAATTGTCACAAAATTGTTGACTGCGGGTAGTTTTGTCTTTGACATTTTATTATTTCCAATGTACTACAATATTAAAAACTAAGTGCTTTTTTATTTCTAATTATGTGGTTACTTTACGTTAAATAAAAAATATCTTAAGTAATTATGCAGTTTTTTTTAATAAGTAGACATTACTGGTATTTTTCCTATCATTCATGATTCTTTGAGTCGAATTGACGAAGACTCAAGTATAACATAAATTCAACCTCATACTTTTATTTGTTTAATTACTTCGTAAATTATTGTAAAAAGTTTTAAATAATGTATTAATATTGCTAATAATGATTATCTATTATTATTATCTAAATATTATTCGTTGCTAACTAACTTAAAATAGATGCAACATAAAATAGCTTTAATCAAATGCACTTAAAATAAGTTGTTTTGAATCATCCAACAATTTTACCTACCACCCATTCAGGACGTTATTTAACTGACAAGAAGAATGGGCACAAGAAACTCCTCAGCTTTAACAGAAGACATTTACAATATTATACGTCGTCACCATACATAATTCACAAAAAAAACAATATTATTCTATTATCACAATAATAGTAGTGTTAGGTACGATTCAGACCGACCGGCTCGCATCGGCCCGGCCCGGAAGGCATTTCACAATGCGGTAAAGGAAATTTAAACTTGTAACAAGAAATGAAAGTTCATATTTCTGCCACATATACATTCCGCTACGGCCGTACGGCTCTGGTCGACTCCGGTCGGCGCCGTTCGGATCCGAGCGGCTCCCGACGGATACCGCGACAGCTCCATCGGCTGTCGAACGCGAACGGAGATTAGCGGTGCAGCGAGACAAGTCATTTGAAGTTGTGTACACTAAAGGATAAGGACGTAATAACTTAAATAAATAATGGACACCGTAGAAAAACTTATTTTCTTAGTTCAACAATACGATTGTCGTTATAATGTCGGCTGCCGCAGCACGCATACGGCGCTCGCGGCACGCGTACGGCTGCCGCGGCATGCGTCCGCATCCGTTCCGGTCCGAGCCGAAGCGGGCCGGTCCGTCTGAATCGTACCTTTTGGTTTCATTACATCGTTGATTACAATTACAACAAAGCCAACAAGTATCGGTTTTAAATAAATGCAAAAGATATGAACCTAAACTAAACTAAAAGTCAGACTTATACTTATGTAAATAAGAGTTAGTTTCCAACAAGTTCATCGTTCATATGACAATATCCTACGTTCCTTTGGAATTCTGTTTCGTCGGGTGCGTGTATTGGTTTGCGTATCTCTGCAAGACGCCTGTCTGTTTCTAAAGCTTGGTTCTTATACTGCAAATCTTTAATTACACGTTGGTGATGGTTGTACATACCGTGGTATGTTGTCCTAGTAGAGATTTTTTTCATATAATAACGATACGTGTAGGTAACATATTTTAATAGAAAAATAATAGAAACAAAATTTAAGTAAAAAAAAATTTTTTTTAAACAAGCCTTTATTATTATTTGTTAATAAAACGGATTAAAAAGCCCAAACTCGATGGCAGCGGCGGCGTAGCGTGGGTGTCGGCCGCCCGGGGCGAAGGACAATTTTGCGCCCTCTTATTTAGGTATTTCAATTTAATGTATCCACAGGTACATTAATTTTAGATAACTTTTCGGCAAGAGCAGTCATTATTTTGCATTATACAATTGATCTATTAGTACAAAATAAACTACGGGGAATCCCCGCAAGTCAGAATAGACGAAGTTGCCAGCAGTCACTATAATATATCATTTAAAGAAAGGGGATTCCCTGAATTCGTCACAGAATACGTAATGAAAAATTTCATGCTCTTTTTATTCGGGCCGTAGTTGCGATAAAAATATGAAATAGTTGAAATATTTTTATTATTTATTGTAAAATTTTGCCGGCCCCTTAAAAGTGCCGCCCGGTGCTCGATGGGGTTATGTCGTTTTATTACAGAGTTCCTATGGTCACCTTTCAATTCCAGCATCAGATCAGTTTTATGTCATCATAATATTGCATTGTTACGCGATATACATGCAAAATTTCAGCTCAATTGGAAACCGGGAAGTGGGTCCAATTTAACTTGCAAGATTTAATTACAGACACCGGGACAGGTGAAAGAAAATAAAAGCTTGTTATAATCGACTCGGCTCGAAAGTAGTTTTCAGCCGGGACTCGAACCCGTAACCTTTGGGACTAATAAATTGAGTACAATTTGTGAGCTGAGTTGATTTTTTCTAGTATTTTTCTATTATTTGTCATATAAGATAACATTGAAAATGGAAAAATATATAAATCATAGGTAGGTAGGTATAGACTAACTTTAAAGAAGTCTTTTGACGTCTTTTAACGTTAAATCCTTTTAAGACAGGTATATGATCAAAAAGTGGATTGTTTAAAATTGAGACCTGAAAATATTATAGTGTGATAAAATATTTTAATTGTGTACTTACAAAGCTTCTTCCAATTTCTTCTCCAGCTGGGTGGTACTCATGTGAACTCTTTCGTATTCTTCTATAAGTCCTCGCATAGGTTTGTCCTAAATATAAATACCTTTGTTATATATTTATATGAAAAAAATAAACTTACAGCCAAGTAAACTTCATGCAATGATAAATATTAGACAACATCAGATGCATTGTTTTGAAACCAAGTAGCTAAAGTGTTATGGAATTCAGAAACAACGTCGGTAACACAACACCGTATGTGTTTGACCCGGCCGGGATCGAATCTAGGACCTCGGAGTTACCATGAAAACCGTGAGCGTCAAGATGGCGGGATCAAGTCCCCAATTTGAAATGTATCACATTAAAAGGTTTGTGCTACATATGTTCTATTTGTACCCCGAACCAGACATTTGTACCTTAAAAGGTAAATGAAGTATGTCAAGATCTCCCTGATCCCGCCAATTTGACGTCAAAGTGGCGGGACCTTCTGAAAGCTCTACTCAGAGGCAGGCAATTCTCTCCCGAAAACTTAGTACTACATATGTACATGTATATACTCAGTATTCAACACAGTTGTAAGTGCCAAATTAAAGTAATGTGATTAAAACATTGGTCCCGCCAATTTGATGATTCATGTTATCGCTGAACATTGTTACAACTCGCGCAAAATCAAATGTGGAAACTTAGTACGGCCTAAGTACATGAACTTGTGTAATTTTCATGTTCATAATTTAAGTACGTCAAAAGTTGTCTGTCATTCATCGTTATCTCTGAAATGGACACATTTATGCAGAAATGAAACAACAACAACAAAATAATTATAAGTTTTGCCTTTAGTGTTCTAATGAGAAAAGTTACATAAAAAATAAAAATAAAGTTTATAAAAACTTATTTTTGCCCATATATTAAACAATCAGGCACTATGTACGTTTGACTATTCGTAACTTTCGTCTTTAAGTCATCGTAGCACTCCCACTTACCAAATATTCGAGAAATGAGCTCGATAATGCCCGATACCGCTAGATGTAGGTGGAGCTATAAACTCTAAAATTATACTTTAGCTCTGTATTATTTACAGATCACCGGAATAACAGGTAAATAATGTAAAGAATAAAAATAATTTACGAGACCTGAAAATACTCTTAGGTCTTACTCAGACCTTTTGAAATAACCGAAAAAGTGGTAAATATTTTTTTTTACATTTTTTTGTGCTTACTTTGGGCTAAGTTAATTGGTGTGAATGTAAGGATTATAATTATAGGTTGAAGAATGATGATATACAAGATTATGAAAAAAAAAATCATAGGTTGAAAAATTATGATATACAAGATTGGAAATTACAGTATCATAAGTGCGTAATTTAAACCTCATGAAAATGTGTTATTATGTAGAACACTTTGATAATTTCGAAAATCTGTGTTTGTGTTTTTATAGAATAACACTGTTTAGATCGTTTTTTTTTTTATTTAAGTGTCGTTGTTTCTTCATACCTGAACCCTCTCCAGCACAGGCCTAAGCTTGCGAGTCTCGAGTCTTGTTTCTACCAGCTTCGTGGGGTTAATCTTGTCGGCTACAGCTTCCCGAAGAGCTTCGATCTCCCTATCCACTTTTTGCATGTTTATTTCCAGCTAGAAAAAATGTATATTGAAAGGAATACATTTTGTTAAGCAAATTATTTGTATGCTTACTTTGTTGGAATTCACACAATATTTTATACCAAAAAATTATTTATTAATCGGACATCACTGATCCATATTGCAATTGTGAGTAATTTCAAATCTTATAACCTATGTTAGTACTTAATAACTAAACAGGAGTTAAATTATTTTAATATTAAAATACTAAAAAAAAACGGTAGGGCTCCCAAGTGAATTCTCAGGCGGGAATGGAACCCGCAACCTTTGGAAGTCCGGTCCAATGCTCTCCCAATTAAGCTACCGAACCTTGTGAATATCTGTCGAAATTTTCTAATAACTTTCTAATTTTACACTGTAAACCAGAGTTGTCATATCAATTTAAGGAACATCCTCGTATTCGATAAAAAAGTTTTTGCAAATGTTGGTGCAATCGATTAAGATGAGACAGCCATTTTTTTTTGCATTATTTCAATGCTACACAAGTAAATTCTCAGTGGAGAGCATTGAATAGGTTGTGGGTTCAATTCCCACCTGAGAATTCACTTGTGAGCCGAGTCGATTTTTTCTAGTATTTTTCTATTAAAAAAAAATGTTATGAAGACATTCCCCACCGTCGGCAATGCTTTTTAGAATAATCTGACGGTTGCCACGGACACAACGCAACAAGGATCCTGCCTTATTGCACAAAAAAGCCGGGAAACTGTCGACCAGCGCATCATATCATAAACAATATCCCACTCGATGGGGTAGAACATATTTTTCTCACGCCTTTAGCTGTATGGGAGCCATTTAAGACATTTAAAAATCTTTTGACGATTTGAATGTTCGTTACTTATTCTGTGAAAAATTGTAGGTCCAACCGTTTGGCTATCAAATCTCTGTGACGACAAACAGACGAAATGAATAAATTTTGTTTTACTCATTTCGTGAAATCCCTTGTTATTTATTGGCAAAAATCTGTGTGTCCTGTGAAAAGTGATACAAGTCGACTTATATCGAATTTGATTTTATTCATGCTTCATTACAAAAATATTCTCTGTTTTTTTGTCGAATTAACATTTATATACATCTCTTATTTGCCGAGATCGTGTGGTACATCTAAGGCAGATTAACCTGCTTTGAAAAATAGTTTTGTGTAAATAAATATATGTTGACACGTATCGTCTACAATAATCAAAAATTGTGTATAAAGATGTATATCAAGTAAAATATTATGCACAGATATTTGCCTCCTAATAAAGTATAACTGATACATGTTTAGTTAAGTTACCCGTCAACGTGACAACAAAACAATATCACTTTTCACCACTGCTTCACATAAAGTATAATATGATACAACTAATTAAGAATCATTATACACGATACCTCATTTGGTGTGTTTTGATACAGTAAATAGTTTTTTTTTAATATCTTTTGTTCTATAGAACGATTTTATAAACAATACAAAAGTTATACAAACTACTATTTTTGTATAATGATTATGCCAACAAATTTTATGATATTTTAAACACAAAAATTACTCTACTGTAAAGTTAACAATTTTGAGATGTATCAATTTTCACAGGATGCACAGAAATACTCGACCACATGCTAAGAACTTAAGGCAAAGTTATCTTCCATTTTACCTTATGCTTCTGCCACTCCATCTCGTTTCTCGCCCGCTGTATATCATACACACGTCTTCTCATTATCATCTCCACCGCTTGGCATTGCGCGTACATTTGATTCCGAGCCTGTTCTCTCGCCTTGAACATGTTCTCTCGCAACGCCTTCGACTCAGACATCAGCTGTTCGGCAATCTTGATAGTATTCTCAATGCAATGGACGTAACTTTCTTCAGTCATGGACCTTGGGTTGACAAATGATGTAGTAAAGAAGACTTAAAGTTTATAATTTTCTATTGCACTTTTTATGACATACAAACAAACATGAAAGTCTGGAAAGGCACAGCAGCTATATAATACAAAATAAAATATATATGCAAAATAATTAATATTGATTCATATATAATATATTTATATAGGTATATAATTCTACTGTACGTGTATATGTCACTAAACTTCTCCTAAACGGATGGATCGATTTGAATGAATTTTTTGTATGCGTTTGGATGGCGCCCTGGATGGTTTTATTTTACGAATCAGCCCGGCAGATGGCGCTGCAGTCGGGACAGCAACGCGTGGCCGTGACAGATAGTATGTATATAAATGTTGAAACATGTATTGAGAATGTGAACGGTACCATCTTCTCCAGATTATGGGTAAGATTGAGGGGAAAAGACGCGTCGGAAGAAGAAAGTTATCCTGGCTCCGCAACATCAGGCAATGGACCGGCATCATTAACGTAGAGGAACTTTTTCGTCTCGCGAGAGATAAGAAGCGATTTCTTTGTGACTTAAGACTAATACTCACTCTGTAGGCACTCTAGTCGGATCTAGCTTATATGATATATCTGCGCTATCTCTCGTCAGATCCCTAACGTTGTACTCCACCATTAAAGCGTCATCCTTATTCTGGATCTCGCGTTCGAGACGACAAAGGACGTTTGTCAATTCCTTAATCTTCTCCCAGCCCATGTGGCACGCGTCTGTCAGCACACGTTTGCTATTCTCGATTATATGAAGCTCCTGTTGCAAAAACATGTTCCTTTAAATGCCGTACGAGCCCTAATAAACTTCTTTCATGGTGAAGAGAGGAAACTGTGTGGTTTACCGATAGTCTATTTTTATTTGTTAGAATCAGGCGTCACTTGACGGAAGTCAATATCAATTAATAAAACTCAATTATGTAACTTGTTATCGCAAAAAAACAAGCAGAATGTATCACCCGCCTGCCTGAAAATAGTATACCGCAGACATCGACACACTTTGCACCTTCACCAACTACTGACAACCACACTGAGCATCATCAGAAGCTGTTAGACCGTACAATATCGAGAAATATCGATTTAGTGCACGATATTGGCTATTGTTTTATTGATCTTTTTATTTCAATAAGCAGGGAAGTGTCTTTATAGAGGGAGTTTAGGTAAGGCGCTTGATGGTGCAGTGTTAGGTCTACGATTGAACAAGTTATGCTCTTTTGCAGGATCTGTTGTCGGATAGGTAGGTTGCTAAACGAAAATGAATAATTATGATTAGTTTTATAATTTTTATATATTTTATGCATTTTCAATGTGATCTTATAAGATAAATCATTATAATAGAAAAATACTAGAAAAAATCGATTTGGGTCACAAGTGAATTCTCAGGCGGGATCGAACCCGCAACCTTTGGAAATATTTCTTTCGAATACGAGAGGATGTTCCTCTCATTGATGAAACAACGCTGGCCTACAGCGTAAAATCAGGAAGGTACTAGAATAATTATGATTATTTCCGTGCTGCCGCAGATATGAATATGAACATCAACATTTGTTGGAATTTAAGCCGGAAATTGGAAAAAAAATGACATTGAAAGGTTAGGTTATTTTGATGCTAGATTTGCGGCTGCTTTTAACACCTGGGTAGCGAGGGCGCACGCGGTGTCCCCCTGTGCCCTTCTAAACAAATTAGCAAGGGGAGGAAAACCCCCCCTTTAATAGCTAGTTGGGGATCCAAATAGGATCCACATCTTCATCGGATCGCGGACGTAGTCTTGAAGAAGTCCCTGTGCCTCTCTCATTCCCGGCTATAGATGGAAGTGAACACTAAGGGGTTTTGGTCAGTCAAGCCTAGACATGAGTAATTCAGCTCTAAACCGAATATTCAGATTGAATAGACTTGAAAAGACAAAGAGTCCATCAAATCCAAAAACTAAGTAGCCTAAAACCGTCTACGGATATTCCTGCGTCGATTGGTCATGGTCCCATACCGATGGGTTCAGTGGTTTTGACGTTATTGCGTGACAAAGAAAAGCATTTTCAGTATATAAATATAGACTAGAGTACCACAAACTTATCTGGTCCGGCGGCAAAAATTAGAATCACAATTAACCCATAGATTTTTACATTTCTATAACACTCTTTGTTCACCACTAGCGACAACCCCAACAGAACAGTTAATTGTAATATATTTAAGTACTTTTAATGTACCTATTTGTTCGAATTTCTGTCAGTTTAATAAACCAGATGGGCAGAGTTTTATTATGTAATAGTTTTACCTTATTAAGTTCCTCTCCTAGCTGGTCTCTAGTCAGTTCAGGGGGTACCCTCTGGTCCCTATTGGACAGGCATTGCAATGACACCATGAGAGGTATTTGCAATGATTCCAAGTGAAGTTCCGTCGCGTTCTTCTCTTCTTTGAGGATTCTTATCTCGTCCCTTACACATTCCCTTGTGTACCTCTGCTTTTCTCTCCATGATTCTACTTCTAAAATCCTTAAAAAGCAATTTGCAACGTAGTATTTGATAAAGTTTAAATATTCGCAGTTAATGCTAATAATTAATTAAAATTCTTAAGTCGGATTGTGGAAATAAAAATTGTCAGTGTATCAAATCATGTATTGTACGTATTACGTAGTACTTTAGTTCGGAAACATCACAGAGATTATAATGACTGCCCACAGCGTTCCAACTTCAATCGGGTTGCGTCTCAACCATCTGTCAAATCATTACCGCGGCACGAAATGTCCTAAAAGTTGAAGTTCAGCAGTAGTTCAATTCCAATCCAACTGCATATTTTTATGACGATTGCCTCCAAAGTCTGCTGATTGGTTACATCCTACCATTATGGATACGATTTGATAGTTCCAGTTGCTAACAGAGGCACTCTGAAACTGTCAAATCGTTTATCCAAAGTCGCAAAAGTAACAATAATAAAACGAGAATTGTTAGCAAAACAAAAACGTAACCTGTATACAGTACCCTTGTAATCATAGTTTGACATGCTATTATTAGTAGACGAGCTAAACTAAATTTGCGACAAGCTTAAATAATTCATATAACTTATCCAGTCATTCGATTGTTATGAAAAAGCTATAATAGCTCCGCGGTAATCTTAATCATTATTAATAAACAGATGTTTAATTGTATTTCTTTTGTTTTATTTTTTTATCAAGTCTATATTCGATATATGGTTGACATAATTTAGTTACTTATGGACTTTTTAATAGAGAGGGTAGAAACATCAAAATATATTTATTATAACTTGATATTTTGTCGACTGTACTTATGTACGGATTTTAAAATTATGTATATATAAAAGTTATCACATTATAGGTAATACTTTAACAGAAGATTATCTGAATAAGTTATTAGTAAATAAAAAATTTATAACCTTTAATATATGATATATTAGTTGAGATACTAGAAAAAATCGACTTGGTGTGAGCCAAGTCGTCGATTGAAACAACAATAACATATCTTGATTATTCTTTCCTTTATACAAATATAAATTTAAATATAAATTACTCTAATATTAGACATACAAGTTTATATAAAAATAACAATGTAGATACCTGTCTCGTAAAAGCTCATTGTTCACATAATTATCCCAACGAGTTGTAACTGAGGTTTCGTTCCGCAACTGATTGCCCCTTTGGCGTAACTCATACGACTCGAATCTACGCAATCTTGCTTCATTTTGCAATCTCTGAATGTTTCTAGTCCAATCTAATACTGTTAAACGTTGATGAGGCTTCTCAAAAACTGGTATAGACGAATCCATTTTTACCTAAACTTTGCTACTAAACACAGTTTGTCAATCAAGATCGTCACCGTTTGATCAATAGCTTTATCGCTGACCCCATTATGTGACTATACAAAGTCACATAATGGGGTTTATCCTTTACTATAGTCATGACGAATTTTTGTTTAATTTTCTAGAAAGTTAATTATCATCTATAACTACTTTGGTAACTACAAAAGAAAATATTAGTGTTTTATAGAAGATCAAGTTAACTATTTTACAAGTTCAACCATTTCAAAAGGCGCGCGTAATAAGTTTTTCTTATTGTTAAGTTTTCCCATTCACAGGGCAGGTAAAGGGTATAAATCACATACAGCCTAGTCTTTAGTTATTTTTTTTCTTCATAAGATGATGATGATGAGAGCCGATCTATGAATGATAGCTGATTAATAATTAATGAATGAACAGTGAAATTTTCCTTTACCTATGTTTCAATAAAGGTGTGGGGTTTTACTGAAACGTCCCCGTGGATTTCTTGAGAGAGCAGGAAAAGGCAACTTCCGCTGCCTTGTTTCACTTGCCAATTTTCTTCTCTTGTATGTTCACAAGCGCTCAGTGATGAATAATACACCATTATTATACACTAATATGTATTACAAGACAAATTTTAACAAGAAAAACAAAGCGACCAAAGAGACGCTTTCTGCTCGCGTATATAAGTCCCTAGTTTTCCTGTGAGGAAGGCGAAGGGTGTAAAACCCAACGGCCACGTCTTCTTTCCTTATTTAAATTGTAATGAGGCCTAACTTATGAATGAAACATTTTTCGTTAAGTTTATTCCTTAGAGTGAGTCAATAGTACAAAATTACAATATTTTTGATTTCCTGATGTAGTTTCAATTGTATATCACAAAAGGATTAAAAAGTAAATTAAAGGGTTAACCTATATAGTTGTTATCAAATGAAAAATAAGATTTGAGGGTTTTAACTAAGAAACAGCCTTTCACTCAAAACTTGAAATTGACTGACTAAATTTAGATAGCGTGTCTGTTTTAATGTCTGGAGTATAAAATGAAAAAAAATACTAGAAAAAGATTGTCCCGCCTGAAAATAACTTGTGAACAGTGTTAATCTTTCAAGAATGTGTCTTTCAAAATTTACTTATGAAATAACTAAATACTATATACTACTATATACATAACAAAATACTATACATATGTAAATAAAGTTTGATGATGATGACTGAAAACGAAAACATTTTACTACAATGTCCTTTTAGAATAATGTTTACCATTGGCACCTATAATTACTAGTAGTATTATGGTCAGTTTAGTGTATCTATATATTAAAGTTTACGATTATGAATTAATATCTAACTGAGGAAAGAAATACCGAATTATAAGCTTTATGAGTTTTGTACCTTTCTCTTTTCAGGGAAACTTATAACTATACTCTATGGATGGCCTATAACTAATATGGCGTCTGCTGGCTTACGGTTATTAGGCGAAAGTTAGCTAGCGACGCACAAATTACTGTGCTTAAGTAAAAGCATCGTATATAAAAGCGTAATTTAAGTAGCAAATTTAATTACTGAGTTTTTAGTGAATTTCAAAAGTTTCTAAGTCTTTCGGGAAGATGTAAGTAGTCAATAATCGATGTGACGATTCGCTTCACATAAAGTATTTGTTGCAACAAAATGAAATTTGTGATTTAGGTACGACGATAGACGTGGTGGTCGCGGTGGGGGCCGTGGTGGAGGCAGGGGCCGTGGAGGTGGGCGCGGTGGCGGTAGTTTCCGAGGAGGCCGATCCGACGATAGATCTTCCGATCGTAGCCGCGGAGGAGGCGGCGGGCGAGGGCGCGGCGGTCGAGACGGACGCGAAGGTCGTGATGGCGGTGGTCGCGGTTTCGGTGGCAGAGGCGGCGGTGGACGCGACGATTTCCGCAGCAACTTCAAGAATGAGCAGCCGGGAAGTGGACTGAGGAAAATTCGTTGGGACAATGTTCAACTCACTCCGTTCCAGAAGAATTTCTATGTTCCCCACCCGAACGTTCAAAAACGTAGTCCAGCTGAAGTAGAGGCGTACCGGAGCCAACATCAGATTACGGTGCGAGGTCGCGACGTTCCAACCCCGAGCATGTATTTCGAAGAGGGTGGTTTTCCCGATTATGCCATGAAGGAGATTCTGAAGCAAGGCTTCCCACACCCTACTCCTATACAAGCTCAAGGGTGGCCAATCGCACTTTCTGGCCGTGACATGGTGGGAATTGCTCAAACTGGATCTGGGAAGACGCTTGCATATATTTTACCTGCAATTGTCCATATAATCAATCAGCCTCGGTTGTTGCGAGATGAAGGCCCCATAGTGCTTGTTTTGGCACCAACCAGAGAGTTGGCTCAGCAAATACAGCAGGTAAATAAACTAAAAATAATTTGTGTTTGAATATATTTTTATGTTATTGGGAATAAGGCCTGCCATTGAATTTGTTTGTTGATTAAAAATTACTAATCCCTTGAATGTCAATGAAGTAAGAGAAATATTTGTTTTTTCATTGTGCGCCAACAGGCATTGATTGCAATGAACGGGATCGCTGCGGAGATGATGGACAGTGATCCAAACAACTTGGACATAGTAACTTGATTCCATATTAATTTGTAGAAATTAGCTTTGAAATGGGCAGGCTATGTTCGAAAACCTGAAACTTTTTGGGATGGTTTTTACTGCAGTTTCTTTTTTAACAAAATTCAAAATTACTTTTAAGTTAGGTAAGGTTTCTGAACGTAACCTTGGTATATTTTTATTGTAGCACCTTGCCTTTTAATATGATTTTTTTTATTTCTTCATATTATGTTTCTCACCTGTTAGTTTGATTTAGTCATAATTGGTGTTTTATTTTTATTTGTTTAAGCAATTATGAAATGACACCCTGGCATGTTTTAATTTTTATCAGACAAAGGAAATGCTTACCTGAATATATTTAAAATGTCCAATAGCAGCTTTGGTATGATAATTTAAATAAGTCACTGAAATTTTAAAAAGTCCAGTGTGTCACTTTTGTTTTTACACCTAGTTATCTCACTATCACTAATGTTAAAAAAAGCATTTGTCAATCTATATATATATATATATATACATACATATATATATTTATATTTCCATTTTGTACTCTTTATGGGTTTATTTCATCACTCATTAAAACTAATTTGATGTATACTTGTTGAGCTTTGATTATGAAGTTTTATTTTTAATCGTAGTCTTTCAACATTGATGTTTTATTGCAGGTAGCGCATGACTTTGGTCAAAGTGTGCAAGTTAGAAACACATGTGTGTTCGGAGGAGCTCCGAAGGGACCTCAGGGTCGATGTCTTGAGAGAGGTGTGGAGATCATCATTGCTACACCCGGAAGACTGATAGACTTTTTGGAAAAAGGTAATTAAAATAAAATTGAAAAGTTTTATTTTCAGCAAAATTATTCAAGCACATAATTCAATTGAATCAAAGTATATACTTATTCATTAATTATCAATGCAATAATAAATATTATACAATTTACAATAGTAATACATAATATTATTAAATATATTTAGTTCTTACACTTCTGCTCATATTACATATTGAAATAAAACAACTTTTTTATGGTTTCTGCACATAATTTATATTTAACCCTGATGTTTAAGAAATGACTAAAGAAATGGTTGTCATATTTTCTACACAATTGTTAATCGGGCATTTTCATCCTATGATCATGGCTCCTGTAAGTAGTCGAAACGTCAGGATTAAATATAAGTTTTGTGCAAAACTGTAAAAAATTTGTTTATATAACTAATGTAATAATGTGTAATATAAATAATTAAATGTTATTGATATTTGCTATTAGTCAGCACAACAATGGCGCATCTACTGACAATCAAACATATTGGCGAAAAGATATCATAATGTTGATATTTTATTAGGAAACAAAACTTGACAAAAAATACAATGTTTGTATAAAAATCATTGCCTATAAAGCATGTTGAATATGTGGTGGGTTTTGGGGTGGACCTAGCAGTACAATTATTTAAGTATGTGGGTGGTTGTACTTTCTTCTTATCAAAAGAAAGGCTATATGTACCCGCAGTAGGTGTTTAATGTGCTGATGTTGGCATGAGGATACATACCTACTTTTAAGATTAAAAGCCAATCAATGATGAATAATAATCAAGCTGTATCTATCACAACTATAAAAATTGTATCAAGTATCTTCCAGCTTTTTGGTAGAAGGTCTTCCACCTTAGGACCATGAACCCATAGCTGTTATCATTCAATATACTCATTGTATATGCTCTCATGAAGTGGAAAGCATTTTGTCATTGTTTTGTTATATAAAAAAATCACCATGTTCTTTAAAAGAGCTACCTATATTTTATCATGTGATAGTAAATTTTCTAAAGAAAAAGCTTTTATTTCCTCCAAGATACTACAAATCTCAAAAGGTGCACATACTTGGTGCTGGATGAAGCCGATAGAATGTTAGACATGGGCTTTGAGCCACAGATCAGGAAAATCATCGAGCAAATCAGACCAGATCGGCAGGTAAGACTTAAAGTTATTTATCCAAATACCAATGTGTATACAATATTTCTATTCGCGGGGTATATGTTCCGGAAATATGCCGTGTATACAGAAGCCAGTGATAGGGAATGGTAATTAGTATGGAGTCATAGGAGATCCGTTCTAGGGTTCCAAAATAGATATCATCAATCACTCATAGGTATCAGTACTCAAATGATGTTGATACGTTAATAAATAACACAGAACCGCTTTTTGTTTAGCGATTGCATCCACAAATAATGAAATTTTTAGCTGCAAATACAGGTACTGGGTAGCAATTTTTTCACCCTTAATAATGAAAACATTTACAAGGAACTATAACGGTATACATCCAATAAACTGACTCTTGTATGTAGTACATGCAGCAGACAACAATACCTCATGATCCTGATTAATTTTAAATAAACCATACAAAACTATACTTAATATATTGTAATGCTATATTTCTCAGTACTTTATTTAATTTATAACAGCTTGTACCTACGGCTTTCCATTTTCTTAAACTTCATAATCCTATTATTGAAGGTACTCATGTGGTCTGCAACATGGCCAAAAGAAGTCCAAAATCTAGCTGAAGAGTTTCTGCATGACTACATCCAGATTAACATTGGTTCCCTCTCGCTATCCGCCAACCACAACATTCTACAGATTGTAGATGTATGCGAGGAGTGGGAAAAGAATGATAAACTCATTACTTTGCTCACTGAGATATCTTCAGAAGAAGAAACTAAAACTATCATATTTGCTGAAACTAAGAGGAAGGTAAGTTTAAGATACAATCACTTTTGGAAGGACTTCTATTGCTTGACTGTAGTCAAAATAACTGTGTAAAGTGGATACTTTAAGAATATTGCTACTTATTACTTAGGTGGATGATATAACAAAAGCTATAAATCGCGCGGGATGGCGTGCGCTCGCTATCCACGGAGACAAAAATCAACTCGACCGTGACTACGTCTTGAATCAGTTCCGTCAATCTAACGGCGGTATTTTGGTCGCTACTGATGTCGCTGCCCGAGGGTTAGGTAAGTCCAAACCATGAAAAAACCGAGAAAAATCTGATAAGCTAGTGTCAAATCTTAATGATATTGATGAGAGGCTATCTGAAATTGAAAACACGCTTAATTTAGATGATGTTGATGAAACATCATCAAATAAAACATGATAAAAGTGTAGATTTGTCGCTGTTAACTGCCCAGAAGTTGTTTTATCTTATGTTTGTGCCACCAATATTTATTATCAGAAATAATGACACTGTAATAAGAAATCCCTTAAACGTCATTCATATTTCTTTTTACGAAAGAGAAGGTGGTGATATATTTCCCGCCTGATTAGTAGTAAATAATGTTAAAGGCATCAAACAAAAGATTATTTGTTGACACAGTTGCGAGGTCTTTTTATCATAAACCCAGAAATGAGTCTAAATCATCTCGCACTGTTTTACCGGGGTGTTTCAAAGGTCTAAGAGGTATGTCAGGAGCGTAGAGGGAGGTATTTGATGCCATTGCTAGCAGTAAATTGATATGGTTGTTTATGTACAACCTTAAGAAAAGAGGTTCCAGTATTCACTAATTATTAAATTATTTACATAATAAAGTAAATGATAATATTAAAGATACAGCAGAATATGAGGGCTTTGAATATAAACTCGAAGCGGTCTGCGAATTTTCCATTTCCATAAAACTAATGGGATTTTACAATGAGATTTATTTAAACTAACGGATGTTGGTCTCATCGTATCTGAAAAATAGAAAGACTTGATTCTAACTTGCAGCCATAAGTCATGAGTGATTTTGCTCACCTCATACTAAATGCTTTTTCTTGGACTAAATAGTGTAAATAGTCTGAACTAGATGGTTAATAATAACTTCAAAAATGCTATGTAGTAAAATTATCAATAGAAACTTTTCTCATATTAACAAGATTATCTCTAGTATTAGTGAAAGTGAATATTGGAACATAGGCCACCCTATTGAATACAAAACAGCAATGGTTCTTGGAAGTATTTTCGGGCCACGATGCTAAAGAATCTTACGATGAAATTGGGATAAAATAGGCAGTTATTCTATTTATACTGGCCAATTGACGAGACGCTGAATGCGGAATTAAAAAAAGCCAAATACAAGCACGATAAATTTTACAATCACAGTTAGTCTTTAGTAACATTCATCCTAAGATACGCAAAATCATTGCCCGTAAATAAATATAAATTTCCATGACTGGCTTGGCATTATTCTCGAATGTTCTTTCATTTCAGAGGCGCATGCGTGCAGAGATAAGGGCTAGTCCAGCGGTGTGTTGCTGACTTCACGTTTAATTATTGCGATAACAATGGATTCATTAATGACAGCATTACATAAACTGTCAGCGCACACTGTTTGAATGAGCATGCTGCCTCTATAAAAACAAGTTTTACTTGGATTCCGTAGGGTCGTAGATTGATATGGTCTTACATACTGACAAAAAATATTGTAAAAATGTGGATCCACATCAATAAAAAAATTGAGTCAAATATTGTGTTGCCATAAAAAATTGAACTTTATTAAATGTCTTTATTTTTATTGATGTAGACCCGACTTAACTGCAGGGTTACTAAATTCACAAACTACACCTGGGTAATATCACACAATTATTATTACACAATATTTAAATAAAACTAAAAATCAAGTAAGACCATGAAGTACAGATGAGCAATATATGCTTGGTTTAATGTCATGAGAGATTTACCGAAAAGGCCCTGCCCTACGCCACCTGACAAGTTAGTAGCACTAAACCCTACGAAGGCGTTCTAAGTCAGCACACCGTTCGACTCTTGGCCTACAACACTCCGGGACCACTGAAGGGCATAATACAGTTATTTCCAGCTGATTCGTCGAATTTGGGCGCAATCGATAAGGTAATTATATTTTGACTCTTCGAGGAAACGACTTTTATAGAATTCTCTAAAGCGTTTGACAAGTTTGACCGCATTGATTAAATAGCATTTATTTGATGAGACATAGTTTTTTGTTTGTCGTGTCATCTTGTTTAAACATTAAAAGACTAATTACTTTTTGTTATACCCGGTTTCTTTCATGATTGTTAATAATATAGCTAGTACAAACTCACAAGTGTTTCACAAGGATCTCACTTAGGTCCACAAATATTAAGAGTCGTTTCCTCAGGTTAAATTTTATTAGATTTTCTTTTTAGCTATGGTTGCTTGTGTTTTATTTCACATTCTCGTGCATTTTAATCATACGATTAATCTATGAAATATCTCCTCAGACGTGGAAGATGTGAAATTTGTGATAAACTATGACTATCCAAATAATTCTGAGGACTATGTGCACCGTATTGGACGTACTGGTCGCTCACAGAACACGGGCACGGCTTACACGCTGTTCACGCCTAATAATTCTGCTAAGGCAAGTATAGTTTTACCGTTCTGTAAAACTCTTATGAAAAGTAAAAAAAGTCAAATTACCTTATGAGAATCTACTCAACTGACTGAAAAGTACGATGAAGTATATTGTTCTCTAATTTTTATGCTTCTTATTTTTTCAAATCAATATTTTAATTGAAATATTCAATTCCCGCCTGAGAATTTACTTGTGAGCCGAGTCGATTTTTTTTCTATTAAAATAATTATCATATAAGATAGCATTGAAAAATGAATACAAAAAACGTATAAAAATCATATTTTTTTTTACAGGCAAAGGATCTCATGGCAGTGCTACAAGAAGCTAATCAAGTAGTTAATCCCAAGTTATTAGAATTGGCTCAATGTGGAATGGGATTCAAAGGAAAATATGGTAAGTCTAATGGTTATTTAAAGAATTCAAACAAATTTTGCTATAGAAAAACTGGTGCTTATATATATTTATAGTACTATAAGAACTCTACCTTCCCGAGTACCCCAGCAATACCATTGGTATCTAATCCTTTTTATTATAATGAGAAGGTTGATATCCAGATTGAGAGCTTTTCCATGTAATATTACCAGGAACCTTCTACGAATTCCATACTTTGAAATCCTTTTTGGCATATTATCTCAGTGTTGCATTACAAAATTTTCTATTGAAAATCATAGCATATTGAATGGGCATCGAATCTGGGACATCTGAACGTAATACCTGTGGATTAATCACTACAGTACAGAGACGGTTAAGTATGAGGTTTACCAGTAAGTATTGAAATGTTACATAATTTGTGTTTTTTTCAGGGCGGAGTCGTTACCGCGATCGTGACGAGAGCGATTCCCGAGGTGGAAGAGGGGGGCGAGGGGGCAGCCGAGGCTCGAGGGGCGGCTCCAGGTTCGGGGACCGGGGAGGTCAGTATATGCCACACACAAAGTTTATTGAGAAATAAATTATAAAGCATGAAGGTGCAGCTAATTTATATAAAAAAATATTAATATTGGTTACCTGTGAGTTCCGAAACAATTCATCACTTCCATCACATCACATGCCAGAAAAAGTTTAGTCAGTAAAAATAGACCAGCCATATACAGCTTTGCAAAGTATGCGGTGCAGCTAGTATTAGTATAAGCGTTCTCATTACAAGCTTGTAATATGAAAATCGGTGTTTCACTTATTCTAAAGTAAAAATATTACACTGAGCTTAGGCTAGGCTAGGTCTCTATTGTCATCCGATATCCAATAAGCATTTGTGTTCAAATTTTTTTTAAAATTTTGTTGCATTGAATAAACTAATTTATTGTTAATAAGTAACGAGTTATTCTTTTAGCAGGTTCGCGATGGGACGATGGGGGCAGTGGGTCCAGCTTCAATCGTGACGGGTTCAACGGCCGACAGAGCTTCGGCAATAAGGAGGGCGGATTCAGCAGGGATAGCTCTTCATCCAACTTCAGGCAATTAAAACACCACTTTTTTTTATTAATATGCTTGCCATAGTTTATAAACAAGATAATTTTTTGGTCATCGAACACAAAGTTCAAAGAGTTGTTATAAACCGAATCGTTGCTACATACAATTACAAGAAACGAAAGCTACGACCTTGATTTACGTGAAAAATGAAGATAGTTTTTTTTCTGGGTAGATTTTCCTAAAACTTAATAAGAGGGAGTTATCATCGATTTAAAAATGTCACGGCTCCAGTGGCTAGCACTACATGCAAAAGAAAGTGATCAGCAACGAATCGGTTAATCTGCTTTTTGATAATTTGATCGTTGATATCTCCTGGTAAATTAAATGCTTGTGTTATGGGCGTAGTATATGAATGATGTTTATTTTATTGTAATATTTCATTAAAAACATTAATCTATTATAGAGTAAGATCCCAGTGCCGCCAGACCTACGTCATTTTAGCAAAGCTAAAATTTCCATGGTTCATAGTCTAGTATGTAGTTAGGAGAGTATGCGTACTTACTAGCTCGAAAGCGGGGCCCTTTCACAGGTAGCGCGAACTAAAGGTGTTTCAAAACTGTACTCACCTACGTTAAAGTAGAAAGGCTCATATTTAAATATATTTTTGACAATATTATCAAAAATAGATAATCGTTATTGCCAGACCGTTTCTGTGGGCCATTACTTCCGCCAGACGTTATAAAGATTGTTTAAAAATTAGGTAAACTACGTCATTTTAGCAAGCCTCAGCTTTACATTTATAACTACGTGATACTATTTCCAAACTTTTTGTAAGCAGCCAGACCAATCCAATGGGCCAATTATTCTCCCAGACACCTCAAAGTTTCCCTGTGAGTGCGAGCGTGAGGGCGTTATTCGTGCGCTTTAATTCGAGTGAGAACACTATATGTGTTTAGCGTTAGCGCATTGTTGTCATAGTTTAGGCTGACACGAAAATTATTTATCATGTATGCAATATAGATATTCAGGAAAACATTGCAATCCGATGTTCTGATACTGATGTAACAGTTATAATGCTGGGTCACATGCATCGTTTGAAAGACATGAATACACACGTTTGGGTGCCTGTAAGTCACCGGGAACAATCAAAGATATGTTGATTTAACCAAGATCTATCACCGTTTGAGACCGTTTCTATGTAGGAGCTTAATAGGCTTTCATGCAATAACAGGATGTGACTACAATCCTGCTTTTTTAATAAAGGAAAGAAAAAACCATTCAAAATACTGCAAAGATGTCCAGAATATCAGCAAGCTTTTACGAAATTCGGTGAACTTGAATAATTCGTTGATAAAAAGAAAGAAAAAGATGTATTTGATGTAATACAGAAATTTAACTGCGAGTTATACAATATTTCAGGAATAATTGACGTAGATGCTGCTCGACTTCAACTTTTTATTAATAAATATACAGTTGTCAATGTAAATGAAGAATTCAACCGGAACAATTTGAGAAATTTTGATGCAAGCAGTTTACCACCTTGCAAAAGTGAGCTTATGCAGCAGTTTCGACGAGCAAATTATATTGCAAGTATCTGGAACAATGCTCATGAGAAGCAACCCAGCACCCTCAGCCCTGAGAACAATGGGTGAATACTGAAAGATAGTCAGTATGATTTTAATTGGTTTGATGGTGATCAATTGCCTTTGTATCAGGTATTTTACTTTCATATTAAATTATTTTTATATGTTGGTAGCTATTCGCAACCTCATTAAATTATTTATCTTTACAGAGGAGCCAAATGACGATAACCATGATGGTGAAGATGAATTGAATATTCAATATGAATGTGAATTTGATGAGGGAAGTAGAAACTCGAGCAACGAAGAGAATGGAGATGAATAACATAATAGATAATATTTTTTTAATCTTAATTTGTCAATTGTAACATTTTCAATCAAAATTTTAATAAAAAATAATACATACCTATTGCTTTAAATTTATTTGATCTAAATATCTGTGAATGATCATAACTATATTTATTTAAAATTTTAATCAAGCTCAATAAATAATATAACCATCATTTCAATTATCTGTATTATAAGGCCATGTATTGTTCTCACTCGAATTAAAGCGCACGAATAACGCCCTCACGCTCGCACTCACAGGGAAACTTTGAGGTGTCTGGGAGAATAATTGGCCCATTGGATTGGTCTGGCTGCTTACAAAAAGTTTGGAAATAGTATCACGTAGTTATAAATGTAAAGCTGAGGCTTGCTAAAATGACGTAGTTTACCTAATTTTTAAACAATCTTTATAACGTCTGGCGGAAGTAATGGCCCACAGAAACGGTCTGGCAATAACGATTATCTATTTTTGATAATATTGTCAAAAATATATTTAAATATGAGCCTTTCTACTTTAACGTAGGTGAGTACAGTTTTGAAACACCTTTAGTTCGCGCTACCTGTGAAAGGGCCCCGCTTTCGAGCTAGTAAGTACGCATACTCTCCTAACTACATACTAGACTATGAACCATGGAAATTTTAGCTTTGCTAAAATGACGTAGGTCTGGCGGCACTGGGATCTTGGACTATTATGATCAGATGCTTGCTTTAAAGCTGATGTTTCAATGGGTTATGGCCGTCTTCAATGTTTGAACTTAATCTACTTGGTTAGAAGCTAGTGTATCAACCGGCTTTCTAAAATGATTACCAAAGTGTGTGGTTTTGATATTATGATGATCAACTATTGAAAATTTCTCTGTACTGTCTTGCGGAGCAGATAACTTAACCTGGGTGAAAATCTTACCCATAACCTTATGAGTTATTACCTACAAAACTTTTTGTTTATAATACAGTCAGTAACTTGTTCATACAAAATTTGCAATCGACTTCTTTGGTGATTAGTGACACTTACTGATTGGGCCGAGGATACCTTCGGCATGAGAGTAGACTGGTGGTTATTTCGCTGGTTTCTTAAGGAATTTAAGAAGATTGATTAAAATTAACATAGGTTTTTATTGCGGAGATCAGAAAATTTATTATGACAAAAATAAAAGAACTAAAAGAAAAACATTCATTGGTAAAGCGAAAAAGGTTTGTTGCTTAAATACATAATAAGAATATGTAGATTCCAAATTGAAGAACTTCTTTATGAAGAACCAACTCCAGGTTGTTTTGAATAGTGTTAAAAATAATTTCTTTGTTGTTTGGTTGGTTTAGGCAAGACAACGGATTCCGTGGACGAGGAGGACGCGGGGGCCGAGGCGGGGGCGGAGGCCGGGGCTCCTTCTCTCAAGGGCAGGGCTATGGACAATCCCAGTCCGGCTACCAGAACCAAGGTAGCCGTTAGTCCTCCACGAGACAACTCATTGAATTTCAACACTTTCCGGATACCGAATACACATTTATTTTTATGGTATTTTTAGTTTTATTTGATACTGACTTTTTGAATTTTGACAAGCCCTATTTATAGGATGATTATTTATATGACATATAACTTTATACAAATAGACTTTAAATAAGTTATTTTGAATCATCTGACATTAACAATAAAGCACTTGTTTTTTGCTATTAGTAAAAAGTATTTTTATATTAGTAATCTCTTAATGTAATAAATATATATAGACTATACATATACATTGCTCTGGTGTTATAGAATTCAGAAATAAGAACCAAACACCCAGCTCTGAGTCAATACAAAAAGCTATACATTGAACTGGCCTGGATCGAACCTGGACCTCAGGCCGATGTAACCAAGAAACTCGGTATTAGAGCCATTTAACCCTCAAATTGATCCTTATAATTTTTTTCTTTAAGGTTATCAGAATTTCCAGAACTCGGGGAGTAGCTTCAAGACACCATCTCAAGGAGGGGGGTACCAACAAGGCCAGGGCCAAAACTTCAATGTACCTCCACCCACTAGTTACTACAACATGTATTCCCAACCTCCACCCCCACCAGCTAACAAGTTTGGGGCTAAATAAATTCAGAATAATTGTCCGATGTCCCCAAGCAAAAAGTCGGTGAAGTGTTATTATGGACTTTTTACTGTCTTGACGGAGTGCGAATTTGCAAACTGGAATATAATAATAATATTTTTTTTCATATTTTTCATAATGATATAATTATCGACGGTGAAGTGCCAATAACTCCTAACTGCTAAATTCAAAATAATAACGCGCTTGCCACTGAAAATACGTTTAGGTTTCATTAAAACATGCAAATAACGAATTTTAATTCGAAATGACAAAAATATACATTTTTTTTGCAGGGAAATAAATTTACAAAATTATCTCAGCAAAATTATTAGAATGCATTCTTACAAAAAAATTTTTGTTGTGTTTTTATAAAACTCATGGTTTTGGTATACATACAAACTTAGCAAATATTTTCTTCTGTAAAATTTGCATTTTAAGAATACAGACTTTTTGGCTTGGGGATGGGTATAAACATATCTGCTCGTGATTGTACGAGCAAATTTTTTACTTATCGAATTCATCCTACAAAATCTGTCCAAATACCCAAAATCGGCAAAAAATCCTTTTAAATGTTTAAATCAGTAAGTATGCTTTATGCATAATAAATGAATTTGTGTAATTATGTTTAAGTAATCAAAATACGATTTTTGTTGATTTTAAATACACCTCGACTTCCTTCACAAACTATTAATATTTTATGCAGCAAAAAATATAAGGATTGATTTTTTAAATTAGTTTTATATAAGCAATGTAGATTGAAGATAAAATTACTAGGGGATACTAGTAATACGAAAATGTGATTTTTGCGAAATGTATTATCACAGCTTGTTTTTTTCTCATCTTTCCCAATAGAAGTTACAACATTCCTATAGTACATAATTGTAACAAAACTGTAAGCTGTCATGATGTGCAATTCGTGTAATAAAGAGTATACTAGATACATGTTTTTTATTTACGTAAAGTGCTGTATTCCGTAATATACATCAGTACACTGGCCAGTTGTAATGACGTCATGAATCCGTCCCCATTTTGTACTGGTCAGTAAGGGCCCTTTTCCTGTCATGCGTTTTTTCGTCCGCACGCGGATCTGGTCCGCATGCGGGTGATAGCACGCTACTGGCCACACGCAGGACAAAGATTTACCGTTTCGCTGCAGTCTCGTGCGTGTCGCCAGTGAGTACACTCGTGTCCAAAAATGAACGTTAAAAAGTGATTACCGCTTATATCATTTAAAAAAAACAAATATAAAAAACAATTCAGAGTAGATCCATATCTTGAAACCAGACAATTTACTGGTATGTTTAATGTAAATTATCAATATATATATATATATATAGGCAAATTTCTAGCCAAGCAGCTGCTTCTGCATAGCGATTTTTATACAAAGCATTTTGCTTATCCCACAATGCAGGACGAAAGTGCACTTCAACTATCACTCTCTCCATATCAATTTTCATTTTTGTTGGCGTCTATAACCATGCGTGCGTTCCGCGTCACAGTAAAAACAACACTGAGAGTAGTAGAACGCACGCGGGCTGCGCGCCCGCAGCCGATCCGCGTACCGCTCGCGGGCTGCCCGCATGATAGTAAAAACATGTATGAAATGATAGATTGCGGGCGGCACGCATGCGGACCAGATCCGCGTACGGATGGAAAAACGCATGACAGGAAAAGGGCCTTAAGGCGTGACGTATCTATACATATTTTCCTCTCCCTCAAACTATTTTAAATATGGCGTCGATTTGTGACATCATCGCGCTGGCCAGTATGTTGCGGAACACTAACAGCGTTCATGACGTCACCACTGGCCAGTATACTGATGTGTATTACGAATTAATAACGTCCTATAAAAATAGAAAACTGGACGTAACTGAGACCAATTTTTAATAGTTTTGAACACATTGCTGAACTAACTTATTTATACCTAAATTGATTTATTATACATTTTCTTTTAAAAATGTGCATTTTCCGTCACCCTATACGATAAGACCGTAAGGATTTTTTTATGTTGGACAAACTAGTTGCATACTATTTTGAGATTGCTGCGCTTGCAAAACGTCAAATAAAAATGTAGAAAAATCTGATAATATGAAAACTGATTCGCTATTTTAAACATATAAAGGTTGCGGGTTCGAATCCCGAGAATGATTTTTGAGCCGAGTAATTTTTTTCTATTTAAAAAAGGTATACATACTATGATTTTGATGATGGTATATGATAGTCAAATGAGATCGCTCATTTCGCGAATCGGACGTTCGGTTTTGATAGTTGAATCTTTTTACACTTGTATAACTGTATCCGTCGTGTACAAGTCCAAGGCGGTTATATATTCAAATATTTTCATAATAATAGGCCCATAGTGTTAAATTTAAATAACACAGTTCGTACATTTATTTGATATTCGTTATCAAAATCACTTATTTCTTATATCTGCTACATTGTGTTTTACAATATAACGAAACTTAAGTTTTCCGTTATGTTAAAATTTATAGCAAATAAACGTACATATAGGAATGTCTAATTAGAATAAAGTTATTCGTTTTTTTTAATTTAAGCATTCAAGTCTTACATTTTACCAAAAATTTTTTTTTTCCTAGTAATATATCTTTTCGGTGAGAATTAGAATGCATCCACAAACCTGACAATAAGGATAGGGCTAAGCTTTAAAATAATATGATCATTAAAGATTAAGGAATTTCCTAGGCTTTTCCCACTTTCACATAACACCATTACTTATAACTCAAAATGATCATATCAGATGTATTTTTTTTAATATTTTATCTATAGTTGTCATGATCATAGAAAAGGTTAAATGAGGTGGCATTCTAGGAAACGGGCAAAAACTATACGAATAAACAATATTGACTAATAACTTACAATTAATATTATTTTGGTTGCAGTCCCTAAACTACGCTAATGATTTGTTTTGTTTCCTTTCAGACAGATCATGCCCTGAGGGTAAGGAGTCTTTTTTTAAGTTGACAATACCACTGTCAAATGAGCTGAACTTGGGTTACAATGGATCAACCCATCTTCCCTTCTTTTTCATCTATTGGGGTTAAGAAAGATTTTTAAATTTTATCACAAACATAAAAATTCGACATTGTAGATAAAAAAATTAGGTGAACAGTTAATGTCCAGTTATTTTTGTAGCTAGAAACAAAGGTAAAATAAAAAACCTAAATGATCATTACACTTTACTCCTACATAATTATAACAATTAATTTATGATCTTTGATGATTTCCACTGAAATTATTAAGACTTTTACAATATTCATCCCTTATCACTCAGTGTTGGTAACTTAATGGGATGAAACTTGGTGATCAGGATCAACATAGTCCAACTGTTCCTCAGGGGTATGGGGCCAGTATGTAGGTTTGTTAATCGGGTCCAGAGCAAGTTCAGGATGTGCGTCACGGAAGTCCTCCATGGTCATCTGGTCATAAGGCAGCAGAGCCTTGGTTGCACTGATCTCCTTATCATACCTGATACCAATTAGATATATGTTTTAGAGAAAATGATAAAAAGTACACATTAAGCACTTTCTGATAAAATCAATCCAATAAGAAAGCAATACTTTGTAGTATTTTAACATATATTTGATTTCAGTAATTTTATAATGGTAATTTGATTTTATTGAATGGAATAAAAAAAGAAATAGTAAAAGTTACATAGGGTTAAGGAAAATAAACCAATTTCTTTTTAACAATAATATTAATGAGTATTTAAATTCTATATTGTGCATTCACAATGCCATAATGAACAAACACGCCTCCGAGCCCTCAGGTGCGATCCCACTTGTTGTTTTATACAGGCATATTTTATATCTTTAACACTAATAACTTTTATTTATAAAATCATGTTATTTCTAGTTGATTTTGTATCATTAAAACTATTAGTTATGCAGGATTACATACTTGGCAATGTTTGCATTAGATTCTGCAATAAAGGCGTCAATGGCTTTCTTGACTTCAGCCCATTGTGCCTCCACCAGAGCGGTCTGCGTATCAGCAGGATAAGGGATCTTCATTGCTTCATACTGTTTCTGGAAATTGTCAACCATTCCGGGGATTGGAACACTATTTTTGTATACAGACCAGTTGATCTTAGGTGGCTCCGGAGGGTTTGCCAATACTCTGTAAAGCATGAAACAATTGGATTTCTGGTTTACAAAAAAATTATGTAATCGGGTAGACTATCTGAAACTAACCTTCGTAAGTATCCATCTGAACGGACTTTGAAAGCGGCTAGGTGACCCTTCTGTTCCGCTGGTACTCTCTCGGCCAATGCAGACCAGTTAATAGAGCTCTGTGAAATCCTTTTCGCCATTTTTCGGCGATTTTTATTTTAACAATTTACAAGGACTGTCACTACACGAACGACACAATCAAAGACAATTTCTCTATTGCTCAAAATCATTTAAAGACACACTGCACAGAGAACAAGTTCTAAGTGCCACCAGTGTCAGTGTCAATTCCAAAAGAAGGCAAAGGTTATAATGCTGATACAGCCTCGTCTAAGGTAATTTCTTTTGTTGTTCACTCAGAACAGTAACTAAAGCTATAGAAGCCTTGCTAAAATAACAACACAATACGTTAGTTCGTACTATTTTGACTTATACATTTGTAAATGTGTAAGAAAGAAATAAGTATATAGATTTTGTTTCGTAATTTATAAGGTAGTCACTAGTTTCCCTTACGTCAGTGATGTAACGGCATCGATATTACTATCGATAAAAATAAAGTTAAAAACATGTAAAAAAAAATATGCTGTTGGTATGTCAATGACACTACAACGGACGGTAATGTGTCATAATAAACACGTGTAGAATCTGCAATATGAACATTTTATAATGCAGTATTCATGGGTAGAATTTTGGACACGAACCAATTTATTTATTAGAATTGCTGTCTTCAGTATCTAGAGAAACCAGGTAAGTACAGTTAAAAAATTGCACTTTGTATAGTTATATCATATTAGGCTACATGTTTCTATTTTAAGTTAGACCTCTAGCAGTACATTAATGAACACTGCATTCAACATTATATTTTTTATATGTATAGATTAAAAAAGAGAAAAAATTTGAAAAGAAAATTAATCGATTATTTAATTTAAATTAAACAACTATTGTTTTATACATATTTACTTATTATTTTTATATACTACTCTGTCAAGAAATGAAGTAAAACCTAGATTCTTCCGAAATACCTTTGATGACCAGAGGAAACTTGTTAAAGCGACGGCTGTTTTTGAACGCCTTAGCATAGATTTTAAAGGACCAGTTCCAACAAACAATAATAACAAATTCATACTTACCGTGATTGACGAATTTTCACGTTTCCCGTTTGCTTTTCCATGCTCAGATGTAAGCTCGAGAACAGTGATTAAACACCTGAACAACTTGTTTATGATATTCGGTATGCCTACTTACATTCATTCAGATCGCGGAACAGCATTTCTTTCTGCCGAAGTACAGGAATTTTACATGTTCGAGGTATTGCCACTAGTAGAACTACAGCTTATAACCCTCAAGGTAACGGAGAAGTAGAAAAATTGAATTCTACTCTTTGGAGGACGATTCTTTTGGCGCTGAAGACGAAGAATCTTTCGGTAGAAAATTGGGAGCAAGTATTACCACAAGCCTTACATTCAATTCGATCATTACTTTGTACAGCGATAAATTGCACTCCACATGAAAGAATGTTTAGACACCCACGAAGTTCTACTAACGGCACTTCTGTTCCATCGTGGCTTACAAATTCTGGACAAATCTTGATGAAGAAATTTAATCGTACAAATAAATATCAGCCACTAGTAGAAGAGGTTGAATTGATACACAGCAATCCTGACTTTTCTTACATTCGGTTCCCAGATGGCCGAGAAACAACGGTATCGAATCGTCATCTAGCACCATTGGGTCCAGAAGGGGTAGATCTGCGAATAGATAATGAACAAACTATTGATTATCATAACGTCGCAGAACCACTTCCGGAAACAGAAGACCAAAACTTGAAGATTCCTTCATCTAATGAGACGGGACCTGTGGTACTTGATAATAGCAGAGAGCTAGAGACCGAGTTACCGGCATCTTCACCGCCGGAGCCAACACTTCGTAGATCTGGCCGCGTCCGTAAAACACCAGAATTTTTAAGAGATTATGTTTTAAAATAGTGCGGGAGAATGAAGTAAAACTCCTTACTTGAAACTATCAGCCATAAGCTGATGTCATTGTCAATCTGTTTTGAAGTGTTTTTGTCAATGTATCTATTGTAACAAAACAAATTTTACTGTTAATTTTAGCTTATTAAAACCTTATATTCAGTAAAGGTTTTCTCTTATTACAAGAAAGTACCGGGAAAAGATCAATAATATACAAAATGCTTGTTATTCATCCAAATTTATTTTATCACCTTTAAATTATGCTCCTTCAGAAACGATACACTTACGCGAACTTAATCCAATCATCAAAACATTTTTTAAACGCTGTTTCCGGAATTGAGTTCAGTTCTTGCCGCGGATTTTTGTGATTTTTATTTACACACTCTAAAAGTGCTAGGTATTCGGCTTGAACATATTCTTGTTTCAATTTTTCTATCAATATGTTATAGAGTTCAGATTTCTTCGCGTTGCTCCTTAATGTTCTCTTTGTTAAAGTGTTTATTTTGCGAAGACGTCACTTGCTGGTCTTTTTAACCCTTTCTTACTCTTTTTTAATATTCCAATTTGGTTTTTATAATCTGCTACAATTTTCTGTAAATTATATATCAGTTCAGAGATATCGGAATCAGTATTTGTTTCAACTGTGATCATAGATTTGGGGCGTTTACTTGGTGGTTCATAATTCCTTCTGAATGCGATAGTGGTTTCTGAAACACAAAAATATTATTGTAAATAAGCTATCATTATTATTTGGGATACACGCCAAATGTTAATTTAAAATCTGAATATTTATTGGTAGGATCGAAATAATTATATGACAAAGCAAGACTAAGATAATGTTTGGAATAAAAAAGGAGCAATTTCATGTTCTGTAAATGTAATGTGGGGATAGCATTTGCTTTCAGCCGCCGAAATTAAATGTTTTCATGTGGCTCAAATGATTGTAGTCTAAAATGTTTCGAACAAATGTGACTGTGCGCTTTCGGTGTCCAATTGATCGTTGATATACGGTGTATCCATTCATTTTTAATAGTTTCTTTGGGAAAACTAAAGCAAAAAGTAAAAACCAAAAATGTTGACATCGATAACAAAAAACACATCACTATCATACTATCATATACAAAACAGTACTCAAAATATGAGAATTTAGAAACAAAACTCACCGATGAAATGATAACACCTCATCCGTATTTTCTTTTCGTGATGTATGAGACTTGCAGTCTGGAACAACACAAGCCATCCTGGACGCGGACTCTTAAGATGTCTGAAGCGTCTATATGCACACTTTTCTGTTATTTTATCACGAACTTCCTTGTAAAATAATATAATTTCACGCTAGCCACTCACAAAGCTGTTCGGCCACTGTAATACGACCGCATTGAATTTGGTCTTACTTCAGAAACAACGTTCATCAAAGACGTACTTTTAATTTGGTAGTATTAAATTACAACCAAATTACAACCATTTGACATTTGTACTTTGAGAGTTTGTGACAATGACGTGAAAATAAAACCTTACAATTGTTGTCTATTTCGCTCTTACCCATGTATGTTAGATTACTTTAAGTGAATACGAGAGCTGTTATACAGTTTTTATTTTAGCGCGGCTTCTATAGCTTTAGTTAATGTTCTGAGGTTTTTATTTAATTTTTTGCATTCACAATGCAATATTTCTATAAGATATAAAATACGTGTGTATATCTGAGGGCTCGGAGGCGTGGTTGTTTTTTACACACGTATTTTATATCTTAATGTTCTGAGGTTATTCAGCTTATTTATAAATGACATATGATGAATGAAAATTGAAATAACTCCTTTCTCTAAAATATATCCCAAGTATTTACTGATACTTTTTGAAAGGGTGTGAAAAGACACAGAGCTATTCTATTTTACTTGCAAACACTAGTGCATTTTTATGAACATTTATTGGTTAATAATTTACCGTTATCATAAATTATTATCCGATGCAATAATTTAACTACCAAAACAACTATATGAAGAGCTTTCCGTTCCGGCCAAAAAGTCCGCCTGGGTTTTGCAAAGGTTTTCTCCCATAAAAGAAGTCTAAGGGTACAGCTAATACATATTCGATTTCAAGTAATTCTGTTTTACTAGTTCAGAACAGAACAGTTCAGAACATTAACTACTATAATAAGTGCAGAGTTACAAAATTTGTAACTCATTATTTATTTTCATCATTTAATGATGAATGAAAAATAAATCACGCCGTTCCGTAACAGTGATGTGCGAAACTTCACTGAAACCGCCGATTACATCCTGATAACCTGAAATTTTTTTTTATCACTGTTGGGAAGTGAAAAATTATTATCAAATAATTATTTTAAATTAATATAAAAAAAAAACAAACTAACGATGCCGCTAAAAAGTCCCCAATCTATTATATATAAACATTTTTTGTCACAGTGTTTGACTGCAATGAACTCCGAAATTGGAATGAACTGGAATTGTAACAACTTAGGACATAGGATAGGTTTCATTTATAACTGAGCAATGCCTGGCTCGGGTCAGCTAGTTTACTATAAACGTTTTCCATTTAGACACAATTGTCGACACTGTGTTGCACTAGGTCGACCATACTATAGCAAAAACTTAATGTCAACTTAGTTGGCACACACACACACACACACACACAAAAAGTTGACACAGTGCAACACAGTGTCGACTTTTTTTTCTACATGGAAAACGCTTTATATAATGAAGTCAATGTTTTATTATTTTAATCTAAACTTATAACAGAAAAATAGAATCATAAATCAATTTATTAGTACAGTCAACAGCACATCAAACTATACAAAACTGAAAAATTTCTCCATTCTTTTTGAGCTATTAGAGCTCTAATAATTATATGAGGAAATTTTACATTTTCTGATAGATTGATAGACTGTTATCCATTCACTATCGTCTGTCTGTTCTGTTTTTATCATTTATCGGGTATATAAATTCTTAAGATAGAAAACGCTTTATAGAAAGCTTATTATATCGATTGTTCATCCCATCGAAAGTCTTATGAGATCAATCGTGAAAAAAAACAAATGCTTATTAGTGAAAAAAAATTGAACGTTCATGAGGTCACAGCGTTAGCAAATTGACTGATCATGTTTAGAGGAGCAAATAACTACAAATCACCTTAAAAACAAAGTCAATGCTGCTGTGAAGAGGATCCTGTCTAAAAAAGGGCGTTAAGTAAGGAACAAAAACGATATTTCGCAGCTTGGTCAAAACAAAGACAAAAAAGAATTGTTGGATTTTTAAAGGATCAGCGAGTCATACCAAAATATAACTTCATAATGATTATTATTTTTACTTTGGGTTGACATCTTGTTATTTCTTATGATGAATATTTCAATCATAGTTTGTTGTAATACTTCCATGTCTATCTATATAAAGCTTTCGATGTCACAATCTATCAATTTGCTAATGCTTCGAGCTTATAAACGTTCGATTTCATAAGCATTCGGTGTAATGAATGATCGATCTTATAACCTTTCGATGTGATGAACGATCGATATAATAAGCTATCGATATCACGTGTTCGATCTCATGAGTTTCGTTGTGGTGTACTGGACTCGCTTTTTCAATATCATTGTCATTTTTGAATGATAATGTCATCCGAATGCGAAGACAGAAAGTAAGGCTACTGTGTGAAGAGAAATGGTGATTTTAAAATGAGAGTCATGATATTTCGAATCCCAGCCCTCCTTCATCTTTGTTATTAGCAAAGAAGTTTAAGTCATAATAAAAAGTGGATCTTCTATGCAATCAAAGTAATAAATAAAATTCAGTTTCTTATTTTTCTATAAATACGTTTATTTTATATTTTCACTTTGGTTCTCTATTAAATAATTACATCTAGATGCGAATAATTTAAATTATAAATAAATAATTTGAAATAAATCAAATGAATCAAAAGTGTACATATCATTCGGTCGATAAATATTTTAATTAAACTATTGTGATAATTCTTACACCTTTATTTTCTTACTGCTACGGTAAAATAAAAAGAACATAAGTAGGTGTGCGATTTATTTAAAAGATAGCGCTAAATATAATTCTGTTTTATATTTATGACAGTTTACAAAGATTGGCGATACTTCGTTATAATATAACTGTATTATTCACATACCAAAAAAGAATTTAAACAGCGAGTTTTCTAGAAACCTCTTGATTTAGTAATATGCTAGACTTAATTAATAATTGACACATAAATATCAGTGCAAATATATAAGGAATGCGTTTGCTTATAAGGTAATCAATACAAAGAGCCATCTGTAATAATATAAATTATCGCACTGGGTTAACGTTGAAGTGATAAATGAAACAAAAATCTACAAAATACTTGCGTTCTCTTTTTGTTTCAATTGTAGTAAAGTCTCAACATCGTTTAGCTATCAATAAAATACAAACTTTTTGGAAACTAACGGTGTATAGACGTTCAGCTTCAGTACCTGCCACTTGATTTTTCTAAATACAAAACAATGGCGCCAGTCTGACAATATTCATATGCAAAATTTTAACTGAGCATAATAATAATTTGTGATAAATAATTTACATTTAAATAAAACCGGTTTTTACCGGATTAGTTGCGCAATTAAAATTTGTTTTTTTTTTTTATATTTAATTCTGACCTTTTTATTCCTTTAGAGGATCACGCACTCCGTGATCACAGGGTGACTAAGGCAATGGTCGTCATACCAATATTTTGATCGGGCACGTTCCTAACTGTTAAATTTATGCAAATAAATTCGTTTTATAGTTCCTCAGAAAACGTCAGGATTAAATATAAAAAATTAAATAAATTGTTTAGTTATTCGGTAAGTGGTTTTATTTAAATGTATCACATTCACACGACATGGAAATGTAAGAACTAACTAAATAATTTGTATATTCAAATCTCAATACAACTTCAATCTGAAGATAAAGTTTTATTTCCTTTCTATTTCTTATACTACCCGCAGGTATTATTATAACTGGCGCCCAATCTGGGGTACAAGTAATAGGCTCGTGTTTTGTGAATAATTACAACATTCACCAATAATTTTAACTATTGTGTATTTATGCTCTTGCATTGTACGCAGCAATTAAACCGAATCGTTCCAAGAAAAGTCACACTTTTGCGTACAAGTATTGTGGAACTGTGAAGAAAATCATGGCTATAAGAACAATGAATCATCATACAGTTTGAATCACTTTAAAGCTTTTCTTTACTGATTATTAATTACACTTCCTTTTCTTTTAAAATCATTAAAAAAAACTAATCTAGTATCTTTTGTTTTTTTGCAGATATAAGTACAATTCCAAAAGAGGCGTCGATACCGTACCGTAATAATTAGAAAACGGCATAAATCCTCTAAACAACAAATCATAGACGCGTAAATAGCTGCAACTAAACATTTTAAAATTACAGTTATCTTAATATCTTTACAGGCTATTGACTTGATGTAATATGACGTCATTCTTCGGAATAAGCTTTACGAAATCTATGAAACAATCTCGTTTTAAACCTATCCAACCACTCTCATATAAACTCTTTGGTTAACAGAATTTTTTTTTCTAATGGTATCATTATAGACTTGTTGATTGAGAAAATAAAATCAAACTTCGAAATAATTATAGTAATTAAAAATCGCTGACGAAAAAAAAACTAAATTCAAAACTCTTTTATATAATATATCTTAAGTAGTAATTTAACTAAATATTTTTATGATTATATCGACTTTGGTTTAGTGTTATCGCTTACTTAATCACCTTAAACTACATGTTCTTTACTTTATTTACAATTATTAGACATATATTTACATTGAATATACGATAAAGTGTATTATGTAAAGATATTTAATCACATACAGTCATTGGGACGGATTTAATTTGCTTTGGCATGTAAGTAGAAAGGTGTTTGTGCTGGGATACAGAAGAAACAATACTAAAACATTACTTAAACTATAAATTTTAAATACTCAACCATTGATTTAAACAATAACTGAGGTGTTTAGTTCCCAAATGCCTGTCCATTAGTTCTTAGCGTGATGCAAGTTCGATTGACAAATTGAGACATCACTATACGCGGTCTATAGTTGCATCTCTCTTCAACAGTGAAATTTGAATCGCATTAAGATGTGATGGTAAGGCCTCGGGATTTTTTAGCGTGATGTATGTTCGATTGACAAAACGAGACACCGCTATACGTGGTATATTGTGGCGTCTCTTTTCTACAGTGGAACTTGTATCGTAATAAGAAGTGAGTATGGCCCCAGTTCAATAAATTAACGGACATATATATTGTTTTTTGTTTGTTTACCAAACAAGCATGGCAGTAAAAAAACAAAATTGGTTGATTATTTTTCATCCTGCAATGTCAGTGCAAAAAATATTCGAACTATATAATAATTGGAATGCAATTTGAAATATTGGAATGAGCAGTTAGGTTAATAGTTCAGTGACGTCAGAAGTAATTTTGATTTAAAGAGCCAACTTTTGATAAAAGGGGCGAGGTTTAAATCACGGGTGAAATACGAGATCAATCACATGTGTTGCATCTATTTATTCGGTTTCTCGCGAATGCATTGATATCTTTAATTTGGAGTTATTGTTTTAATTATTTAAGCTATAATTGTCCTGGTTTTTTATATTTATTAAAAAAACTGGTATTTAGGTTTCTATGTCGGTATCGACAAGGATATTTGTGGCCAAAAACAAAATGTTCGTGTGAAAAATAAATGAGTTACATTAAAAGTTCTTAAATCAACAAAAATGCCAAATTAAAGTCCATTAGTTACAGCGACATCCATTTCCTATTTTATAAATTATATTTAATTTTTTTCCTCTACACAGCCGAAATATACAAATGATAAGTTTTACCGCCTCCTTGTTTTCTAAAACTGCTTGGAATAAACTTTCATAGCGACCAATTCTGCTTTGTTAACTGCCCACAAGTTAAGCCATTTTACTGATTAATATCTATAAACTCAACTGTATTTTTATGTTTAATAAAGGCGAAACTTTTCTTTATATGAACTTATTAGACATTCCGATGAGAAAGAAAGAAATTAGATGTAAAAAGTATTCCTATCCAAAATTAAATTTAGAAAACGTTTTTCAGAAACCAGCCCATTGTGTGCAATTAAAATCTTTACATTTTAATATTTCGATGAGTATCATAGTCATTAGTATAGGATGAGGATTATTTGAGAAAATCCTATAAGAATTGAAAAACATTCCTTGTACAGGAAAACTTACTTGAAAATATAACGACAACGCTATATTAAAAAGTATTGACCTCTCTGTCTGATTTGTACCCTCATAAATTAGTCGGGTTATCTTTCAAAGGGTTTCTCTTCTCCACGTAATTAGGCGAGTTGGACGATTGTCCTACTGTTCTGCTGCCCCAAGTGGTCCTTCTAGCGACAGGGTTGCTCTTGCAAAACTTCAGCAAGTTTGCATAAGCCGCTCTATATTGTCTATTCGTTGCTGCGTATATCAATGGATTGATCACGCTCGATGCCCAAGCTAAAATAGACGCTATTATGTGCAACCAAGGGTAGGTGATGCCATCATAGGCGACATTCATAATCATAAGAGGGAGGAAGCACGCAAGGAAACAGAGGAAGATCGTGAGCATCAGTGTGGTGAGACGGGAATCTTCTTCTTTCTCTTTCGCTGTCTGGCCGCTCAGTTTACTGGGAACAAAAAGGGTTTGGTCAATTAATAAGCTATGTCTTTAAGATTTACTTGGATTAACGTCAAAAATGTTTTCCTCGATTTTTGTATTGGTGAAACTCCTTCTTTTCTTCCATGATTGGCAAGGGTATTTTTATCTGCGTCATGATTGACGAAGGTATGTTAGTACAATTTCAGTCTTCGATTCTATTAAGCTTTACCTGCTTCGTTTAACGTTAGAAAATTCTAAATGTTACTTTGTTACTTTTTTGGAAGATTCTTCTCAGAATAATAATGACATCAAAAATACGTCTTATTTATTCCGGATGGCTCGACTTGGTCTTTTGACCACAAAATGGTCGGTTAGATAGCCAAGTGAGGAGGAGGAAATGGAGCATGCCTATATAAAAAAATAGTTATTCATTCGAATTACTTGTTGTAAGTAATATATATATAGATTTTTCACAGTTTATTTACAGAAATATGCGATCTGACTTTTACTAAGGATATAATATAATATCGTATAATATAGGATACAATATCGCTAAAATAATAGGTACTGCCATTTATTCAGTTTTTGGTGTACTACGTACTAGCTAATAAGTAAAGTGCAGAGTGCTGTCTAATTAAGAGTTAATGTTTATAAAAAGTAGTTCCATTCGCTTATTTCGTGATGATACCGTGTCGTATACTATCCGACAAAGTAAAACATCACCAACCCTTTACATTTCCAATGAATGCGGCGGGTGCGGCTTGTTTTTTAGAGGAAACTCCGATTGGCGTCAGCCGCACCTCGTATAGATAATATTACACGCTCTGATTTATGAGACGCCTGCCAAGCTTGGAGATGCTGGCAAAACTCCCCCCATATTTAAGGAAGGCTTCCGTCTTTCTACTGAGATGATAAAGATAATAGGAAGTAGTTTCTGTTTTTCTCATAACTTCTATTCAGTTGCAATAGTCTGTTTGAGAGTTGCGTCAGGGTTACTTCTATATGAGCGTGGATAGGTTAAATATAGAATTGGCTGTATAACAATGCAGCCTTTGCATTTATGTATTAATTTACTAAATATTATTTCCTTAATGAACCGTTAAGCATTTATGTGGTTCTGAATAAGATAATAATCATAAGAACTGGCAAACGGACTACTACAAAACGGAAGGATATTCGTATGGATCAACCATAGAACCTTATCTAGTGCGATATAAAGGGTGCAGTTCCACCACCACCAGTAAGGAACTGAGTTGATCCTCACCCACATACACACCTTCTTCCCTCCAGCTTCCTCTTGCTCTCTCTCACTCGCCAATAGATGCACGAGTATGATACGATGATGACGAGGCACGGCAACGCAAACGCGAACACAAAGAGATATTTCTTGGGAGATTTGCTATCTTTCGGTAAGATCGTGCAGCTGAATGTTTTAGGGTCCAGCCCTAGTTGGCCCCATACGCCAAGGAGTGGGGGCACCTGGAAAGAAAATACAATAGGAAACTTAATATTTTTAACGTTTACCTGTAAAATAGCGCTACCTAGGACAGCTGGATTAGACTAAATCATCAAATACAAATATTTGTAATTTTGCTCATGCGCAACAGCAGAGACGGGTGCACCTCCAGTCTGAATAGATGGCGCAGTATCTAAAATTTCTTTCATGCGGGATTTTTTTTGATTTGTGATTGCTGTCGCAGATAACCGCAACAGCGCCTATGGGTTTCGGTAAAGCGAGATCTTTAGTTGGACCTCAAGCAGAGAGTAACGAGCTACCATAGTTTCTCCCAGGGAGCCAGAAAATTACATTATCTAGAATATAATATATTTTTTTTCGTAAAGATAAGCGGATAAAGTTCCATGATTTATCATTAGCTCTTTCCATGGATGGTAGTGCCGTGCGTAGATTGTGATATGATCAGTCATCGGTGATCGATGCCCTCGCATCAACTGTTTTACTAATGTATATTACGTCTTTTTAGTATGTTTAGGATACGATAGAACTGACATATCTTGTTTGATAAAAATCCTTTAAAAATTATGACTGCCGTCCGTAGAATAGGACATGACTGGTGCTACTGCAGATGCAGCCCGAGGAATTCTTGCTTTCTGAAGCACGTAGGAGCTCGATATAATAAATTTTACAATTATCGGATCCGATTAAGTTCTTGCGAAAATTCCTGATTCTTAAAGCTTATATCCGTTTTAATTAAAACTAACTACACAATTTGTCAAAGAATTAAGTAAGCGGAATTCATAATTTTCCATTGATAACACCATATTTTTGCAAAGTAAAGACTTTTAGGATTGCCACTCAAAAAGTCTTGAAAAAGTTGGTCTTTTTCTTTGCGAATAAGACATGTTTCATGGTCAGCACTGAATAAAAATTCATGACTCATATTATATGACTCGATAAATTAAAGACTACTTTCGTTACACCACAGTTTTCTTCCTATTGTTCTTAAGTGAAATGCCAATAAAGAGTGGGAAAATTTCGTTCATTAGTTTTCCGTAACATGATGAGGTTTAATTTGGGATAATTATAACTTTCATTGCATAATGTGTTTGTTTTTGTAATATCAGCATGCAAACTTGTAATTTAGACGACTGTATGCAACGGTAGAGATCCGACCTTTCGTATCGATGATCCTGGGTTCGAGTCCCGGAAGGGGCACATATTTCTGTGATGAATACGAGCATTTGTATTTGGGTCATCGTTATACATTTCTATGAATATTACATATCTATGTATCATTTATGTATCTATCCGTCACCTTTATAACACATAACACAAGCTTTATAGTGCTTACTTTGGGCTAGGCTAATTGGTGTAATGTAAGAAATATTCAGCAGCATTAATATTTTTTTAACTCTGCTTTTAATTATGGCAAGTCATGACTATTACTATTCCCGGTATTGAACTGTATTACATTTAATTTGCCGGATTTTCACCCAATTTCTTTTAATATTAATGAATATTTTTCCATCTTCAATGCAAAGCTATTAATAAAAAAACAAAACAAAAAAAAGTTTTCAATCTAAGCGCATTTTTGAATTTTACGAACACCATTTCTCGCCTCAGGAAATAGATGAAAGCTACTCCATTAATTTTATGAGTAAAAACCACTAGACACAATTGTTTTATATCTTTTCCATGACAATAGAATCAGTTTACAACCTCTAAACAAAACTTTAATAGGTGTCTCAATGCCGTTTAATGTGACACTGCGCACGCCCCGAACACAAAGAGCAATAAAGATCGTATGCTATGGACGTTCATTAGCCATGCGCCAACACTGCCTCAATTGGGTGGAACTGTTTCCATCATTTCGACGAATGGACTTAAAAGGCCTAATATCAAAGGAAACTAGCTGATAAATAGCGTTAAATGGAGATGTCAAGGTTTCAAATTACAAGCGAGGGCGTTTTGGCCATAATAAGGAATAGTGTACTTGTTATTTATGTACTTGTTATCCTAATTATATTATGACAATACTGTGTGTGTGTGTGTTTATTACCATATTGTCAGTTTATTCGGTGCGTTGCTATGGTAACGGTTTCACTAATTCTTACACGTCAAAATAAGAACGTGAAAAGTTAAATAAGAAAACTGAAGATGTCAGTCCAACCCACCCGTTTCGATGGGCGGGTGACGGCTAGTTAATATAATATTGTAATTTAGTCATTTTTATTACATCTTTTTTTAATCTGACATTGAAGTATTATTTCAATTATAAAAAAAATCCATGCCGCTGACGAAGGCAGAATATGCTGAACTTGAAGTGCAAAAGAACCAATTATGTACCATATTCTTGGAAATAAAGTTTGATTATTATTTAGAACTTGTTTAACGTGTTATTTTCATGATTCACCACCTCCCTGCCCTGAGTCCGGAGGGTGCCTTAGTTGCCAGGTGCGCAAAAAAAGGAGTTTACTCCTTAAAAGTAAAATTTAGTGATCTAATAACAGCGGTACGTTTTTAGTGCGCAACCTATCATGCACACCTTTTACTTTTTAGGAGGAATGTATGGTGTAACGACAGCAATCCTGCCTTTCGTACCATTGATCCAGGGATCGAGTCCCGGAAGACTTAGATGTTTGTGTGGTGAATACGAGCATTTGTACAGTATTATAATATATTTCTATGAATATTACATATCGATGTATCATATAGGTACCTATGTATGTATGTCTATTCGTTATCCTTGTATTGATAACATAAGCCTGACAGTACTTACTTTAGGCTAGGCTAGTTGGTGTAAATTTAAGATTATTTTCTACACACCATTATACCCATAACTTCTGTAAGACAACAATAACTTTGTGTGATTGTTTGCGTAATTAATTAAGAACACAAAGGTATTTCTACAAACAAAATCAATTAATTTATAATTTACAGTCTTTAGAATAAGTGTTTTTTTGGTTTCGTAGAAATGATGCTTATTAGATATATTGCTACATTTTAAACATATTGTTTATCTCTTTATTTATTATTATTTTTATGAAACGTGGCTTGATAATAACTTAAAAATCCACAAAATATGCGTCACGAAAAATCTGTAACAAAAGATTCTGTATGTATTCATACAATTTGCTAATGTCATCTCTAACATTATCAAATACTATCAAAGTGGAATTAACTTTTATATTACATATATACTTCCCAAAGAATAATATTCCATATTTGTATTCTTACGTTTTTAATTGCTGTTTCTTGTGATGATGTTCTGACTGATGAAAAGTACCCTTAACCGTCGAGCTTGTCTGTGATCTATGCCTACCCGTGTGAAAAAAGGCGTGATTGTATGTATGTTCTGACTATGTATAGTAGCAAAGCATTTGAATTCTATTATTATGTGGTATACTGACCAAAATAGATAAACTAAAAAACTTATTCTTACTCTTCCACCCATCAGATAATCTCAAAATCGCTGTTAGCTTATATCTCATAACCGCGACCCCCGGTATGTACATTTTAGTGTACCCCAATTCGGGACAATTAAACGCTAAACATATATGGGAGGTGCAATGAACCAATTCCCACTTCCTCCACAAATGAATGGACACCGTTTATTTATTTTCATAACAATATTTTATAGGAATTTTCGATGCGGGTGATTCTCTGAAAGGATGTAGGTCATGTATGGGCATTTGATATACAGTAATTTATTAGTATCTGCTTTTTACATCCGTTTATTTAATTAGCTTCTGGGTAATAAAGAAAGATAAATACAAGAAGGATTTCCGTTAGTTACGATAAATTACGTATGTATTACATTACACATATATGCCATATTGCAGCGACATCTATAGCGCTTTGTTACATACTCATGAAGCAAGACTAGCATTACGTATCAAAGATGATACCAGCTCTTCTACGAAAATTTCATAAGCGAAAATTGGCTGCATCTCCTTTCTACAGTTAAAATTGGCAGACGAAATTTCTACTGTATATTCTTTCGCACCGACGATCACTACCACTGGAAGGCAGATGTTTGTGTGATTAATACGAGTATTTGTACCTGAATCATGGGTGTTTATATATATTTCTATGAATATTACATATCTATGTATCATATATGTATGTCTATAAGTTACTCTAGTATGCATAACACAAGCCTTACACTACTTTGGGCTAGGTTAATTGCTGTGAGCGTAAGAAATATTTATTTATTATTATTTAAAGGGAGTTCAAGAACTTTGAATGGGTATATTTAATAAAATTCATTAATATGTGAAATATTTTAAATTTAGGTACACTTATACATTACCACATATTTTATCGATGTACAGTGGACAGCACATAAAGCGATACTCTCTAACAATGAAATTGTATAAGGCTACGAATGATAGTGGACTTTAACCATACACCTTTTTACCACGTTTTTATTAACTTGCTTTCGTTCGTGTCCGTGCTTCTGTCTGTCCGCAAAATTTTCTAATCTTATTACTCAAAATTAAACCACTTCTGATGCTCCTAAAGAGCTCAAAACAGCCCGTCCCCTTTTTAATCATATTAGATCATATTACTTGAACATATATCTTTGAAATTTTTACCATTCCGGGAAAAAATATTTTCTTCTTTTTATCTGCTTATAAAAACGTGGTTTTTATAAATCTTTTTTTATTTCTATTTTTTTGTAGACTACAGAATGGGCAGCAACGATTTCTGAATTCTGATCTCTCACTTTTATCTCTAACCCACCTGCCAAGCCTGGAGATTATGACAAACCCCTCTTTTTGGAGATGGCTTCTATCCAGCAGTCTTCGGCTGAGATGTTGAAGTATAGAAGTATCCATGACTCAGGAACAAATACTTGTTTCCTCATACAAATACTAACTGACCCGGTAAACGTTGTGCTGCCATATTAATTACCAAATAAATCGAACTCCAGTATAAATCGTAAGTTCAATAGTTCTTGGTAGTGTTTCAATTTCTGGTTGTTCTTTTTTAATGGGTAATATAAGCTAGCTGAATCATGTTTGAATGAACTTCATTGTGATACATAAAAAGATACAGAATAAAATATCAAAGTGACGCGACCCTTCATATTAATCTCTTCACGTCAATGAACGAGGATTAAACTATTTGAACATTGTTAATAAAAAATCGTCATTAAATCGCGTTCGTTGGGGATAAGAGGGTAAACAATACTTTATTCTTATACCTACCAAATATAACTCATACCTAAAAATAATCATAAAAGTCGGTCCAACCATTTTGGATTAATGCTACCACAATCACGTGACACGAGATTTTCAAACAGATAATAAAATTTTATAAACTATATTTTTGGATTTAGGCAACATCTGTACTGATGCACCAGCCGCCGTTATAAAGATAAATAATGGTTTGAAACCTACCAAGAAGCCGAAAGAGACGAACCATATGAGGAGCAGCTGAATCCAGATCTTGGTGGGTGTGTAGATCTGCGAGTACATGTCGTAATAAGCTATCAAGGTGTATCTGAAACAAAGAGAGATTATTCACTCAGAGCTTTTTAATAGCTTGTAGTTTAACAATAAAATAACTTTATAAATATTAATCAAACATTGCTCAGAACCCACGTGAAGTAGAAAAATCACTTGCGCACGACCTTCACGCCATAGTTAATACAGAAAAAATGTTTTTTTGTATTAACTAGGCCTAGGACTTGAGGGACGAGTGGAGTAGAATAGACATACATGCTCCTAGCAAGGATGGATAATGAAAATTAATACTTCTTTACGTTGTCGTTGGTCAAAGATGCATTAATGTTAGCACATCAAAACATGTTAAAATCCAAACTCTTCGAGAAGTCAAACTCAGAATAACCGAGTCTTGCCGTATGGTAGGAGCATTGGGATACATCGGACAAGGGGAGGGGATTAGCTGATGTTTCTACATGTATTTCGTCTCATAAGGACGAGCATTTGCAATAAAAATAGATTTTCATGTAGCTTTTTTACCTGTGTTTAAATAGGTATTACAAATAATATGTCTTACATACCAACCGATTAGCCTAGCCCAAAATAAACACTGTAGGGCTTATGTTATGCACACTAAGGTAACGGATAGACATACATATATGATACATAGATATGTAACTTTCATAGAAATACTTATAAATACCCATGACTTATGTAGAAATCTTCGTATTCATCACACAAACATCTACCCCTTTCGGGAATCGAACCCGTGTTAAATCGTGTTAGTGTAAAAAGCAGGATCGCTACCGTTGCATCAATCAGTCGTCGAAAACTACAACAACTGTATTTAAATCGCGTTTACTATTTTTTTTTTATTTAATTCTTATGAAAAGTAAATACAGTGAAGTTTATTTCTTTCACTCACATTAGTGTTAATTTAAACGGGATTTTTACCATGTTTTTGATATAACAAATCCGATATTTCGACGCCCTTGATAGTGAGTTTACAGACAGTGGTTCCGGTACCGAGTGTAAATAAAAGACTAAGACGGAGGGTAGACTGATACGTCTGCCAATAACATCCATCCGTAAACAACTTCAGTTCCTAGTAATGATCCGGTTTTTATTAATACTTGTATAACAATGTTTATTTTAATATACGAGAAATGAAATGAAAAATAATTTTATTCAAATGCACTTAAAATAAGTTGTTTTGAATCGTGCAACATTTTTACCTACCACCGATTCAGGACGTCTTTAAACTGACAAGAAGAATGGGCGCAAGAAACTCGTCAGCTTTAACAGAAGTAACGACATTTATTATACGTCGTCACTCACCATACATAATCCACAAAAAAAACTTTTTTTTTATGTTTTTCACAACAATAGTAGTGCAGTTTCATTACATCGTTGATTACAACAAAAGAGGTTATTACATTATCCTAAATTAAGGATCCGATATTTAGTGTCCGATTTAGGACAAGAAAATCAGTCGCCGAAGCTTTTGATTGCACATTTCCTGAATCAGATCTCTTAATCAAACGTTAAGGTCGAGCAGTAAGTAACGGACGTGTCTAATGAAAAAAAAAGGGCCCCAATATTATCGAAAAACTAAAAAAATGGCATTTCCGTAGTCCTAACGGTTGGCTCTATACAAATTAAAAAGAGAAATCGAACGAGATGGATGATAGATTATTTATTATTGCGTCAAAAACTAGCAAGCATGAACATTATGAGAAATTATGACTCGCAAATTATGTTCGAATGGATTAAAAAAAATTTGATGTATTATTAAATCTAGTGACGCCGTTTATACAAAAGAAGGACACTTTTTTCGAGAAAGTATTAGTGCAAGTAGAAGAGATTAGTAGTAACGTTGCGTTTTCTTGCAACGGGAAACTCGTATTCTGCTTTAAAATTTACAGATTTAATATCCCAACCCTCGCTGTCAAAAATTATACCTGAAACATGCATGGCTATTCTTGACACTCTTCCGATTTAGTATCCTAAATAAATTTAGAACGGAAACCAATCTTGTCCTAAATCAGATCCTAAATAGGAGACTACCTTCCTAAATGGGATTTAACTTCCCTAATTCAGATAAGACTAAATATCGGATCCTTAATTTAGGGTGATGTAATAACCTCTTTAGGATGATGTAATTACCTCTAAAGTCAACAAGTATCTGTATGGAGAGGCGCAGAAGTGTAAGAAATAGGTAAGTATTTATTCGCCTTTTCACTATTGCACTTTGTTTTAATATTTCCTATCGCAGATTATCATCATAGCGCAATTAGCATTGTTGGAGTGCTCACTCATCACGCCACGTCACTTCACACGTTTTAATTTCTTCTCGGTACTATAAAATCGAGTGGTGTGTTGTTTATCGTCGTTTAAAAAGCACTCAACGTTATCATTCGTGGGAAAGCAAGCATGCTTACCGATAAGCTAACGTCGAGAGCTTTGCGGCTAAAATACTAATTAAAATATGTTTAGTGGTTTTGCTTTGTGTGAAAAAATATTGTTTGTGGTCCAGACACTGACTGGCCCATGGTTTATTTTCATATTAGCTTTTGTCCGCTGCTTACTGTAATGTAGATTACGGATTAAAAGTTATAATTCTATCCCTCGGGAACATAGCTTTTTCTGGATTAAAGGTATTCTATGTCCTTTTCTGTACCCCTGACAAAGTGTATGCAAAATTTCATGATTGTCTGTTCAGTAGTTAACCCACAATCATGAAAGTGTTAGGTACAAACGAATTCACTTTCTTAATAATATTACTTAGGATTCATGGTAACGCCACTTTAACGTCCTATGTTCGATGCCCGGCCCGTTCAATGTGGAAAACGATTTTTCTATATTAAATATAAAATAAAATAAATAAAAAAATATTTCTTAAAATCACACCAATTAGACCTAGACCAAAGTAAGTACTGTAAGGCTTGTGTTATGGATTCTAGGGTAACGGATAAACATACATATATCATACGTAAATAAGTAATATTCATAGAAATACAAATAAAAACCCATGACTCAGATACAAATGCCCGTATTCATCACACACACATCTGCCCCTTCCGGGATTCGATCCCAGGACCGTCGATGCGAAAGGCAGGAACGCTACAGTTGCACCAAACGGTCGTCAATATTGGCTCCGGTCCCGGGGTTGTAGAACCGTCCTTCTTTCTGAATTCCATAACTCGAGCGCTTTTGCTATTTAACTTGGGTTATTTTTGTTTTAATAATTTTTGTGAATATTATACGGTAAGGCACCGTAGCTCTTAAGGGTGAACCGATTTGGAAGAGTTTCTTTTCATTAGCAAGCAGGTTTTCTAGCAGTGGCTCTTAGAAATGTTTTATCTTAATTGGTTCAGCAGTTTGAAGGTCATCAGCCCTTTTGTTAGCTGCGGTATAGATCTTAAACGCATAATAGGTAAAATAATTAACCGGTCTTTCTCATTTACACACGACTGCAAACGACGTGCGATTGCTAGGTTCAATAATTAACTTTTAAAAACAATATAAATGTACGCCTATTCTTTTTTGCGTTAGATTTTTTATTTTATTTTGGAGTCTACTCCTTAAGAGTTAATTTTCATATAAGGCGCCCGGTATGAAAAAAAAATTAAAGAGTAAAATTTTGTGATCGAATGACAGCGTAACGCTTTTTGTGCGCAACCTATCGTGCGCACCTTTCACTTTTATTTTGAAGTTTTGTTTTATTATTTTCTGTGCCTGTTCAAAGAAAAACGTTCTTAAGGAGTTAACTCCAGTCGTGCGTCGGAGTTGTCACACACACTTTCATATTGTATCTGTATATGTGTGTTATAATTTTTAATCTATATTGTAAAAATAATCCTTGTCACAATGTTTGACCGCTATGAACTCCAAAACTATTCAACAGATTTCGATGATTTTTTTGCATTTAGCTGGATTTATTCCAACTTTGGACATAAGATTTAAGATTAAGATTTTGACGACCGTTTGGTGCAACGGTAGCGATCCTGCCTTTCGCACCAATGGTCCTCTGTTCGAATCCCGGAAGGGGTTAGATGTTTGTATGATGAATTCAAGCATTTGTACCTGAGTCATGAATGTTTGTATATATTTCTATGAATATTACATATCTATGTATGATATATATATATGTCTATCCGTTAGCCTAGTATCCATAACACAAGCCTTACTGTGCTTACTTTGGGCTAGGCTAATTGGTGTGAATGTAAGAAATATTTATTATTATTATTATTAAAGATACGTTTCATTTTAATTCATAGCACAGTAACTTATATATTATGTAATTGTTTGTACAAACACGAAGCTGTAACGATGTATGTACAGCGTTTCAGTGTAACGAATGCGATACAGTGGCTCTTTGTGCGAACGGCTACTGACCGCACTTGAATGAGTTTATTTTTATGGCACTGTGTAGAAATACCATGGGTTTAGATAGAGCAAATCGAATTGAACCGACGAGAGTATCGTGTATGAGTGTAAACAAATAGATGTTGATCATTTAATCGCTGATCATTTTCTTATATAAGGCCTAATTTATGATTGAATAGATTATAGTATTGTTTTATGGGTAAAAATCATATTTATTTGTTACTTAATATAATACAGTCACTTAAGACTTCCAGTCACTCGGATAAAATTCATAGAATTAGTAATAAATATAGGTAAAATTTTCTATTCAGGTTATTTTGCTAGTTTGATAGGTTACTAACTGATCTCAATCCGTTATTAATAATAAAGTTATTAACTTATTTCAACTATGTAATATTAATGTATTTACGACGCTCAAAATATATATATATATTCGACAACGGTTTGGTGCAACGGTAGCGATCCTGCCTTTCGCACCGTCGGTCCTGGGTTCGAATCCTGGCAGGGGCAGATGTTTGTATGATGAATACGAGCATTCGTACCTGAGTCATGGGTATTTATATATATTTTTATGAATATTACATAAAAAATGAAAAAAAAAAGATGTATGTCTATTCGTTACCTTAGTATCCATATCACAAGCCTTACAGTGCTTACTTTGGGCTAGGGTAATTGGTGTGAATGTAGGAAATATTTATTTAATTATTCTAATGAGTAAAAAAACTTATAGAAAATTATATTCTGAAAATCAAACGGTTTACACCTATATAAAATTTATTTAATTATTTTGTAAAATAAAAGTTAATTGATATCATGTAAAATCATTTGCAATAGTTGCTCAAAATCTCAATATCTCAATACATTAACTTCTATTGACATTAACGGCGACTACTTGACAATCGTTTGGTGCAACGGTAGCTATCCTGCCTTTAGCGCTGACGTCGTTCGGCACCCGGAATGGGCAGATGTTTGTGTGATAAATACGAGCATTTGTACCTGAATCATGGTTTTTTATATATATTTCTATAAATATTAAATATCTATATATCATATATGTATGTATCTAATACATAAACACTAGACACGCCATAACACAAGCCTTAAAGTGCTTACTCAGCTTAGTGCTTAGGCAAGGCTAATTGATGTGAGTGTAAGAAATATAATTATTAATATTTTTCGAGATAGTAGTTATAAAATACTATTAGTGTACAAAATAAAGAGCATATGAAACCGTCACTGTAATAGGAAGATTAATTAAATTGATTCGTTTACCAATTAAATATACTCCAGTAAAAGAAATATTGAAAATAAATTTTATTTGTGAAATTCAGATAAAGTATAATTATTTTTAGTGTAATAGTAATTTTTAGAGTATCATTACATTTCCACCTTGTCAAGGTATACAAATATCATTGTAATTTTTTATTTATCACATTAATCGATACGTTGTGACATACAATTATCAGACACGATGGCTTCTCGCTTAATTTACGTGAAAAATGCAGATGAGTTTTATTCTGAGTATATTTCCCTAAAACTTAATTTGAAGGAGTTATCATGGATTTAAGAATGACACAGCTGCCGTGCCTAACGCCACACGCAAAAAAGTGATGGCACGGCAGACGTGTCATCACCGAATCGGTTAAAATACAAAATGTCAGTATGCAAATAATATAATGGAAAAAAATAGTATCAATGAGAATAAAAATTAACATCAATAGAAACAATGCAACTGCATATAACAATGTCAATTAGATGAGCAATTACAGTCAGATATCGACGGCGAAGAGCCAATAACACCTAACTGCTAAATTCAAAATAATACATAAGCTGAAAAAAAAAACGTTTAATTTCTTGACAAGTTAAAAAGTAGATAAGAATTTGTTTATTTATTTTTTAATTTGATGCGCTTGCAATTGAAAATACGCTTAGAAAATTTCATTAAAACATGCAAATAACAAATTTTAATTCGAAATGAATTGACAAAAAAGTGAATTTCTCGACGAATTTTAGTTAGGAGGTATTGGCATTTCGCCGTCGATATGTACATTTCGATGTCCAACCAAACCATGTCTATTTCAGGCCTTTGGCTTTCGATTATATCGCATGAATAAACAATATAATGAGTTGAATTCTTATACACCATCTTGTTCGATCAGTCGAGAAAATTAATAACGGGTAAGACAAAGATACAGCTACTGGTAATGATAGAGCACAGCGGTTTACATGCTCTACTGAATATGATACGGCTTATTTGGATTACGTTTTGTTGCAATTTCTCCGATAAAATGGAAAACAAAAGAAGCTGTTTAATCTTAACATAATCTTCTAAATATACAAAAATTTCCTGTCACAGTGTTTGATCGCGATGAATTCTGAAACTACTTAACCGATTTTGATAATTTCTTTTGCATTTTGCAACATTTGTTTCGACTTAGGACATAGGATAGGTTTTTATAACTGAGCCGAAGCAACGCGTGGTCGGGTCAGCTAGTTTGATAAGAATATATTTATTTCAAGTTTTTTTATGTTTCTTTGCTAAGGATGTAAAAGTATGTAGTGCCAAAAAAATCTGCTAGATTTCTCTACCACTGTTTAATCTATAATCTAAGATCACAGTGGTTTGTGTGTTTGTCTGTCCGCTCTTTTCCCGCTCTTTTTCCATTGTATCAATTAACGTTACCATAGCAACGCGTTAACCGCAAGTAGTTCGTCTTCCGGACGCTAGATGGCGCTAACGGAAAAATATTTAATAATAGAAAAAGCAGGGACGGCATATAACTATTTTTTTAAATGTAAAGAAATAAAAAAGTCGCACAACAGTATTGAGGCACGGCAAAAGTTTTAAAAATGTGTGTGTAAGGCTATATCTCATATTTAGAATTCTCTCTCTCTCTTCAGTCGTTGCCTCACTGCTGAGGATCGTGACTCTCAACCAGTTGTCTCCATCGGTCCAAAATGACCTAATTCTTAAACTGTAATAATATTAGAAATTCAGAATATTTCTTTTATGTTTAAATATATTATTCCAGTATAATATTATTTTAATAGATCGCCGTTTTAAGTTCAAAGTTGTAAATGATAATAAAAATGAATTATACCTTTTGGTAAAAAATAAAAAATTAACACAAATAACTCACATATTTTTAATTACGTTTTGGAGTTACACTCTTTTAAAGAATGTTTTCTAGAAGTTTATAGATATTTTTATTGTCGCATCCTAAGATTTTATTAGAAATAATGTTACGAGCATATTTAAATTTATTTGAGAGGACCTAATATCCTTTAATTTGGCGCCCATAGCGATGAGGCAGTTATTACGAGACAATGGACCGACTAAATTGAATTGTTACATGAAATACATCATGGCGAGTGATGACACACGCATATATAGTATACGGGCGGTTTGGGGTTCATTATACCACCCATCTATTGCTGTATTGTATTCGTTAATTATCACTTTTTATAATATATTTTTCTATACGGAGTTCGATGGCGCAGTAGTTGGCTGGACAACTTGGACATTTTGAGATTTGAATTTAAAGCTAGGTACTTGGTTATTTTAAGATCTGGTTATTATAATACTAAACCCTATCATGGAGATTAAAATGAAAAATATAAAAATATATAACTTATTAACCGAAGTAAAATCTTTCCGCATTATTAATAAAAAAACAAAAAGGTTATAAACCTTTCCCGCCTGAGAATTCACTTGTGACCCGAGTCGATTTTTTCTAGTATTTTTCTATTATAATAACTTATCTTATAAGATCGCATTGAAAATGCATAAAATATAAAAATTATAAAAAAAAAAGGTTATAAACCTATTTTAGTTATAGTGTTTTGTCAATTTCATTTAAATATGATTCGAATTCAAAAGAAAAACACAAAGCACTAAAATTAGTTGTAAATAACTAAAATATTTTTGCGTTTGAGTTTTTATTTATAAATATCTAGTACCCGGCATGCGTTGTAATTACATGGTGCAACCAAAAAAACATCTATATATAGATTTTGGGCTAGGATCAGTCGTGGGCGTCCCCAGAACACTCTATCAAAGTTTGATTCTGATCAATGGTTTCAAACGCATAGGAAACAAAAAACAAACAGATTTTTATTTATAAAGACTAGCTGCACCCCGCATGCTTTGCAATGCTCTTTTTTGCTGGCTATACATATAAACCTTCCCTGGCATGCATACAAAAAGTTAACAAAGTTTTATCACAATTTGATCAATGATTTTGCAATGCATATGGAACTAATAAACATTGTTTTTTTTTTAAATATATATATATTAAATAATGAATACTGATTAATAAATATTGATGACATAATCATATTTTGGCATAGAAATAAATAAATCCTTAATATTACGCCAACTTACCTTAACTTACCTTTGTTAATTGGCACGTTCTGAACGGGCGGTGACTGGTATATTTTACTTAAAAGGTGTGTCACCACAAAACTTTTTGTAACCAAATTTTCATAAAAGAATAAAAGATTTTTGATTTTTTGATAAATAGATAAATAAAGTTTCTGTATATAACAGTAAACTAAGTTTCCCGTCGGATATCCTCATTATCCCCCAGAGAGCATTACGTATTCATTACTCCTACAATGTGGCGGGCCTATTAATATTTATGCGTTGTTCAACATGTCAGGACGACGACCCACATTCAACTGAGCGATTTGATTACTATACGAGGAATTAATCCCTGACTCTTGAGTTGTACGTACGTTTCGGTGACGTTGGAGAGAATAAAAACAGTTCGGTTATTGACATATATTTTTTTAGCAGGAGTTTACTGACTTATTGAAAAAATGGTTAACATTTTTTGAGACTTGTTTTAATTTATGTATTATTTATATTTTAATATAGACTAGCTGACCCGGTAACGCGTTGCAATGGTAACGTTAAAAGAGCGGGAAAAAGAGCGGACAGACAAACACACAAACAACAAATATGTGTTCTTAGATTAAAGATCTTTTGAAGTAAAACTACTTTACGCACGCTTTACTTGGGGAGTAAGCTGGTGAATGAGTGACGAGAGCGTTACGAAAACTGTGGACGGGCGAGGCGAACGGAAGTTGAGAGGGAGATATAAGTTAGTGAAGATAGAAAGAGAGAGTTACGTTTTGTATATCTAATATACAATGTGTCCCGTCACCAGTGTCGGAGCCTTTAATGATGTGAAATATGGCATTCTTATCGACAAATTACCCCTTAAATTTTGTTTTTCTCTTACGGCCGCCATTTTGTTTTCTTGGTAACCAAGACCTGGGCTGTCATACTAATTCGACCACCACTACTCATGTAAATGTCCTATCAACATTAAAAAGGTGTCTTATGATAGCTAAACATGTAGACAACAGTTACACAGCCAGCTTGTTTCAATTGTCATGGAATAAAAAACATAAAAAAATAATTAAAGAAAAACAAATAGATTCTTTATTGTGTATTTTTTAATTTTTGAGAAAAACCAACTTTGAGGGGTTTTTTGTCGATAAAAAATGCCATATTTCACACAATTAAAGGCTCCGACACTGGTGACGGGACACATTGTATATAGATGGAGCTAAAGAAGTTTTACTTCAGTAGCGTGGTCTAAAGCACACTCTTTTTTTGCATTTTCTATTTGACGATCTCTGTGTTCGAGTGGCTTACATACAGATTTTTATGGTTAAGCCACTCCGAAGTCTGGGAATCGATGGGGGCCTGGCTGTTGTGGTACCGCCGTTGTTTTTGAACTCCATAACACGGATGCTTCGTTTTCGAATTTTTCGAGCTAAGATGAGAATGATAAACTCTTTTCTTTTACCACCTCCGTAGTGTAGTGGTTTGCATACCCATTTTCATGGTAAAGCCACTGAGGTGCCGGGTTCGATTCCTGGAGAGGTCAATGCAGAAAACGATCTTTTCCATATTGGGTTAGGCCTGGTTGTGGTGACGTCATTGTTATTATTCCATAACTCGAGTGCTTGAGTTACTAAACTTACTCACTTGTATTTGATATTGTCTTCTATTTATTTATTAATATGTAATGATTATTATCTGATAAAACAATGTAGGTGTGACTTTATTTGACACTATCTTAGGTTGTCACTTGGATATAATCATAGCAAATATTATAACAAAACAATCAATAATAGCTTCCTTTAAGATCAAACTTAAAGATCACTTTCAAGCACGGTTATCATAGTCTGAATTAATCTATTTAATTAATATGTAATTTTATTTATTTATTGTATTTATGTAGTATAGGTATAGCTTTTGCAGAATTTTTATTTAAATTATAAGTGTCTTATTTTATGAATATTATATGATTTGCACGTCAAGTTATTCCGCATACCTGTTAATGTGACCACATCGCCTTGGTTACTCCAAAAAAATATTCTTTAGCGGCAGTGCATCCATGCCGTATTGGCTGCGCAGGGCCTTATTTTTAGCATTAAATTAAAATTATTAATAATAGAGGTAAAAGTTCCCGGAGTAAATATTAATAGATTTTGAGTTGTTAATAAAAAACTAAATACCTTTTTTTGATCTTATTTTGTTAATAACAATCGCAATTTTTAACCTGCAGTAAAATCTTCACATTTCTTTTTTTTAGAAGTCATTCCGAATCCAATGAGCTATTGCTCATAGTTTTAGGAAATTAATGTTCTATTTTTCACATTTTTCGACTTGTTGACAGGACAAAGATAAGTTATTTTCATAGAGTTGTAAATACAAATGCATATATTCATCACACAAACATCTGCCGTGACTCAAATTCGGGATGGTTTGTCTCCGCAGGTAGAGTCACTTCCGCTCGGTACAACCGGTTTTAAAATTATTCAAATCCTTTAATCCTTTAGAATTGTTCAAACTCTGTTTAATTCATAATGATACGTTTTACATTTAAACCAATTAATCTAGCCCAAAGTAAGCACTGTAAGGCTTGTATACTAAGGTGACCGATAGACATACATATATGATACATAGATACGTGATATTAATAGAAAATTTATATAAACACCCATAACAAAAGCACTTATGCTCGTATTCATCACACAAACTACTACTCCTTTAGCGATTCGAACCCAGGATCGTCGATCCGAAAGGCAGGATCGCTATCGTTGCACCAAACCGTCGTTGATAGTTAGAGGTTACATACTTGAGGTGATTGCTGGTAATGATAAATTGCAAACTTTTATGAATTGAATTGAATTATTATAAATTAAGTTTTTTTTTCGATAAATTAACATTTACTTGTTGTAATAAACAATGGAAACTACATTAAGTTTTCACTTCATGAAGTGGAAGAGAGATAGATGCGCCACAAGTCGAATGCTTAGGCCGATCGTGCATCTCTATCGTTCCGCGCTCAGTTGTTGCTCGGCTTAGGCGGAACGTTACACTTTGTCGTGCGTGCAGTCGGTGTTCATTGATTTATAAGACGTTATAACGTAAAAATCTTTTATTATTAATTTAAACATTTATTTCGTTGTTACATTTTCGCGTTCATTCAACAAAAAGAAAACATTTATCCGAAAATATTTTTTTTTTAGTATATTAATATTTAATAATATTTCTTACAATCACACCGATAATTCTAGCCCAAAGAAAGCACTGTGAGACTTATGTTATGGATACTAGGTAACGTTTACATTACGTTTTTTGTGCGCATCCTATCGTGCGCACCTTTCTCTATTATTTTATTTTATTATTTTTCTGTGCCAGTTCAAAGACAGTCGTTCAGGAGTAAACTCCATTTGTGACTTTTTTTCCAGACTTTTTTATTTTTTTCTCAATTATTCCATTAGTAAGGATTCTTAGTTTTCCGGTAGAGCACATTGAAGCTATCTTACCGACTTTGTTGTTGTTTCTGAATTCCATAACAAGTGCTTTAGCTGCTTGGGTTCAGAACTACGTATTTGATGTTGTCTAATATTTATTTATTTATCTCATTACATCATAAACTTATTAATGTAATCATAAACATATGTTGAAATATAAGCTTTAACCGTGGAGAGAAAAAATATGAGAATAATCAGTAATCCAATATGGTATCAGTGTTTAACTCTCCAGTTGACTGGTAAAGAATGTCTATTGACATTAAGTCCGTCAAAATTTTTCGTGTACAACAAAGTTTAAATAATTTAATAGGCTCAATCACAGGGTCAGTGTGGATTAGTTAGTGCTAACGTTTGCTTAATTTTATTATTTAAAAATACATTTTTTGGTCACCGATCCTATAACCAGCCTTTGTGTATGTTCCTTAACCTTCGCAATCGTGCATTTCGTTTCATATCAGTAATAAATACTCTTCAAAACGAATCACTGTACCCCTCTTCATAACAAGTTCATACCAAAAATAAACTCGACAATAAACAAACTACGATCGTAGTCTACCATTTCAAATAAACCCATCGAATACTCCGGTAGTACCAGCGGTAAAAAAAGCTGTTTGTTTTACTACTAATGCACTGAGTGATGTAATAGATCTTGGCAGTTTGTGATTCCCACGCATGTTTTGTACGAGGGCCATCCGGAAATAAGTACCCGTTGGCGCCGTACGGAGCGCTGGCGAATAGAGTAGTCGCCGGACAAGTTCCTGATACGTTCAGTTGCATATTTGCTGTCTGTGTGCAAAGTTGCGTCTCGTATTGACTGTGTTGTTAATGTGTGTGTAATAAATCTAGCAAAATGAAGAATAAATCATCAACATCAAATTCTCCCATACCACGGCTTTGTAAACTGCTCAATGGCTGTAGTGATCTTATTGACTTCCACACCGATTCGTTCGCTAAACTTAAGTCAATCCTAAGCCGAACATGGCTTGGCACATGATGCGTAGCACTACTGGATCATGAATCATGGAGCTTTTATGATTTTTTCTAAAATTAAATTCACTTTTAACATGCATGTGGTGTTCACCTTAAAAGGTTGTTACATTTAGTAATGTAAGTTAGTAGTTCATAAGTTTTCTCAATGTCAAGTTAATGTAAGCAACCACTGGTGAACCTAAATAAATAAATAAATCAGTTGAGTAGTTTCGGAGGTCAAACAATGTGACAGGGGATTATTAAATAATATATAGATATACTAATTTTATTTTTATTCCTAAACGGGTACTATTTTCTGGTTGGCCATCGTACTTCCCGGAAATAAGTTAGTATGCTCTAGTAATTTTGTCTATATTTTCTATTAAAATAATTTATCATATAAGATAGCATTCAAAAACACAAATAAATATATAATAGTTATACAGCATTTTTATTAGAAATTCAATTAGCCTCAGTTGTCAGAGGTATCGAACTTGCAACTTTTCGTTATCCGGGTGAGTGCTTTTCCAATTTAGCTACCGAAACCATAATAAATGCCATAAAATAAACCGAGACTGAGACCATACAAAATTTAATATTTTTTTTCTAATTATATCCAAAGCAATCAAATTTCCCCAGAGAGAATTCAATCGGTCTCAATTTATAAAATAACTAGCGGCCCGTCCCGGCTTCGCACGGGTGGACAAAATTCTTTAATTTTTTTCTAGCATTAAATATAGCCTATGTTACTCAGCGTAAATGTAGCTTTCCGATGGTGAAAGAATTTTTGAAATCGTCAGGGTTCGAACAAGGCTTGGGTGAAAGCTAACATCTCTACTGATGGGTCGCCTTAAAGAATACGAAGAGATTCCGCTGAAACTCAACATTGACGATCGTTTGGTGCAAAGGTAGCAATCCTGCGTTTCGAATCGATGGTCGTGGGTTTGAGTTTGTGGGGCAGATGTTTGTGTGACGACTACGAGCATTCGTAACCTGAGTCATGGGTTTTTTATATTATACCTATTTCTATAAATTATATATATATATCTATGTATCATATATGTATGTCTATCCGTTATTTATTGTTTATTTATTAATTGTTTATTTATTAAGTACTACCACATGACTTACATTATCACAATTGTATAGATTTAACAAAGGTTGCAAGAATTCTGATGTATGTCACAATAACGGCGTACATAACATTCGCCAAAATTATATTAAATTAAATTAAATTAGCAAAAAAAAAGAAAAGATGATAACAAAATCAAACCAAACAAATTTAAATTGATCCAAATATTTTGAAAGAAATATAACATTTAATTTAATTATATTGATAAAAAAAATAATAATATTACATTGGGGTACACAAGCAAAGTTAGTACTGAAAAATAATATTCATTCAATAAAATAAAATAGAAAAACACAAGAAAATTATAATTTAAGTTACAAGCATAAATCATACCAAACATTAAATATTCTGAAAGAGCAGCGTCTTTCGCTTTCGCTTAAAACTATAGAAACTGTCTCCAAATATATCGAGGTCTAATATTTTATTAGAAAAATAGTTATAATCCCTACATATTCGTGCTAGGGGAGACTGGCAACCCAGATTTGTCCTGGCAAAAGGCAAAGCAAAAGTCTTGGTTAAACGATGCCTAGGGTAATTAAATGGCACTGCTAGCTTCATTCGGGATAATAAATCATCGCACTGCACATGTCCACTTATGACCTTGTGAGCGAAACACATATCCAATAGGTGTCTACGACTGCAAAGACTAGTGAGTTTAAATTTAGCCAATCGCTGAACATATGGCTGCCTGTGAGAGAAACCACTAGTGTGGTAGGCAAGGTATCTAGTGAAAGCCTTCTGCTGCTGTGCTTGCAATGCAAGGGATGCTTTCAACCCTTTGCGAGTGCACGCTGTAGAAAGGACTCCAGACACAGGAGGCAAACTCTAAATGACTACGCACCAATAAGTTATAAAGTAAAATCCTTGTATCCAAATTATTAAAATACTTTGTATTGCGCCTACCGTTACCCTATAGTATCCATAATACAATCCTTACAATGCTTACTTTAGGCTAGGTTAATCTGCGTGAATGTAAGAAATATTATTATTATTTAAAAAACCACAAATGTGTTAAGACCTCCGTAACTCAATTGGAAGAAACGCTTTAATGGCGAAAGGTTGCGAGTTCCAAACCTATCTCACTTTAGAAATGTTGAATTGTCCAATTAATAAATCCTAACTAATATTAAATTTACGAAAGTGAGTTTGTTTGTTTGTAACACTTTCACGCCTTAATTACTCAACCGATCATGATGAAATTTTGCATACACTTTGTCAGGGGTATAATAAAGGACATAGGGTACCTTTCAGTCAAAAGAAAGTTAATATTCCCGAGGGATAGAAGTATAACTTTTAATCGGTAGTCGATCCAATTAACATTGTTATCCTGCGATCTTGTTAATGCAAGCGTTGCCGGGGTTTTACCCGCTTGTGAAAAAAATGCTTTAATAATAAAAAAACTTTTTTTAATATTTACGAAGATATATTTGAGCTTCTAATACAGCAGCTGCTAGTGTTTTTTAGATGCGCGCACCTGTTGAAAGCGTCTATCGAATCAAGTGGTCGCCTCCAGTCAACATCTGTCGCGTGTAGATAAAACATTGCTTTTTTCATTTGAATTAAAATCGCGTATTTTTTTAGTAACCACTGTATTCAGTCGATTTAATCATGTAGGTCACCTTTGTTACTACTGAAGACGTGTCACGGTCATAGAAATTTAAAAAAAAGTGTTTTTTTAACACTTTAAAGACCGAATGCCCACCGGTGGGTCACTCCGCAATAGCGATGTGCCGAGTACGGCTTGACTCGAGTCAGACTCGATTCCTGCTTTGGACTCGCCAATTCGAATACCAATTTATGTTGATTCGAGTACGCCGGTCTCGATTCCGGTACTCGAGTCAGGAAGAATCGATCTTGTACTCGCTGTCTCGAAACTATTATGCGAGTCCAACTGACTCGAGTCTAGTATTCGAGTTAGCTCGACTCGCTCGTACTCGATTTCTGTTTACTTAAGCAATTAAGTGACACCTAAAATATAAGTACATTAATAAAACAAATAGAACTTGATCTCATTAACAGAAATTTTCTGGTTCCTAGATATCTCTTTAGTTTTCTATGTTTATTTGTTATGTTTAATGTTTAAAAATATTTTTCATTAAAATGTTCGTAGTGTTATTATGCTAAACCTAGATACTGTTTGAAGTTTACTTCTTTCTAATTTTTCCTTTTGTACTTAAATCGGTAACAGACTCGAGTTCTGGACTCGAATTTCCAGACTGAGGTTCTAGACTCGAGTCCAGGACTCGAGTCAAGATTCGAATACCAAACATAGAACTCGAGTACTGGACTCGAATCGCGGAATCGAGTCATGATTCGAATACCGTACAAACTGACTCGAGTCGACTCGATCCTTAAAAACAACGACTCGGCACATCACTACTCCGCAATAACATTACCGGTCCGCGTGCTCACGGGTGGGCACACGACATGTTTTACCTGGGGAACGCTTGGCATGCTACACCGGTGGGCATGATTTAAATTCAATTTATGTACAATAGTCCAATCGCTTTTTGTACTTTAATTGTAATAAATCTAGGGGTTAAATAAGACATACCTCAAATTATAGATGTTAAAAGTTGAACCGGTACAGACGTGATAATAACGCGCCTTTGTATCAATACAAAATTATTATACACGCAAAAAAGTGCTCTGTGGAATAAAAAGTAACGTTTAAAATACGTTGTGTGAATAGGCCCAAGACAAATGTGTATGGGCAAGTCGGTAACGGCAGTCCAAGGCGAACTTTCAGGGATCAATTCGAGGATGTCCTGAAAAACAGCCAGGTCAAAAGTACCTTTAACCGACGAGCTTGTATGAAAAGCCTGATGTGAGTTGAAGAAGCGAGAGATCTAGGGAGTGCTAGGGTTTACCATAGAAGCTGAAAAAGCTGAAGCTTAGGGCGGCAAAATTAGGGGGCGGCAAAATTGGCCCAGAAAATTGGTACAGAAAAAAGTAAGTAATAGTGCAGTAAAAACAAAGCTTTGCTTTTCTTAGCTTAAAAATATACCCAAAAAGTTGTAAAAATAATCTTGAAACTAGATTATTCCCTAAAAAAGGAATAATCTAGAGGTCAGTAGGGGCGGCACAAATTTTATAGCTTTGGGGCGGCAAATGTGTAAATTCAGCACTGGATCTAGGTATGTAAGTATCTGTGATCTCTGGGAAAAAGGTGTGATTTTGACGAAAAGGGCATTTACTCTATGCTCACCTGTTGATAGTGATCGCTACCATAGACAATAGCGATACAGCCTCATTTCCGTAGAAAACGAACGCGAACATCTGGCACATGGTTTCCCCCAGCGTCCATCGTTGGTGGATAAACCGGCTGGCTGTCAGAGGCAGGTTGATGCCACAGAAGAGCAGGTCTGATACGCAGAGCGAGAGAACGAACATCGTGGTCACGTGACCACGGAGTTTCGGGTGCATTAGGAGGGCCACTGTGGTAATGAGGTTGCCTGTAAAAAATGTGAACGTTAGAGACAGTGCTGCCAGTAGTGAGACAGCTCAAAAAGTCATAATTTCACTGGAAAAGTAACATTATCTTATTTTATATTGATAAAGTATCTCTACTTTACGCAAAGCAAAACAAAATTTTACGATTGTGCTGGTTGGTTTTAGCTTAGACTTTGTTATCGAAGTCTTGATACTCTTAATGCTTACTTTACATATGTACTTAGATACTATTTGCACACATACACACACACAAGCATGCATGCACGCACGCACACACATACACACACACAAGTCGAAAACAAACTCTGTAATAATTATACTAGATTTAAAAAATCTAAAAATCCCACGTTTTTCAATGTCCTAAAAAGAATAAAATAACCCTGCGGGGCAAAGCGAGGGGCCACTCAAAACGTGGGGGCGCATATTACTAAGAGGAGATTTTAAAGAGATGAATGACATGCATTGATGCCGATTATTGTAAAGATGCGCCCCCACGTTTTGAGTGGCCCCTCGCTTTGCCCCGCAGGGTTATTTTATTCTTTTTAGGACATTGAAAAACGTGGGATTTTTAGATTTTTTAAATCTAGTATTATTATTTTATTTTTTTAATTATTAACTCAACGAAGTAACCATGTGTTACGCAACAATCGGATAAGCCCCATACAAAAGTGAAAGTTGCCGAAAGTGGACCTGAAAGTGCATCTGGAAAGTTGAAAGTTGCTTTAGAGTGCATTGTCATCGGGTTCTGAACTATCCTGAAAGTTTCAGCTTTCTAGCTTATCGGAAAGTGCCTCAAATTTAAGTTGCAAGATTTTGCCCGGACAGACAAACAAATAAGAAAAGTGAGATAAGAAAAACGTGGTAAACGTGGTAAAATTAAATCACAGATTAAATTATTTTCAAAGATTTATATCAAAACGAATGTGTGTAGTTTGATTTAATTTTTTTAATAATACATACTAGTATATAACATATCTTCCGTTCCACTTTATTGCACAATATGTATGTAAAATTTTAGTTCAATCGGAAACCGGAGAGTAGGTCAAAAAGTTGCAAGATTTCATTACAGAACACTGGAACCGGTGAAAGTAAATAAAAGCTTGAAAAAATCATAAATAAACATTCCGTGCAGTTTATCTAAAGTTATATTTAAGGCAGGTTTCAATTTTAAAAATTACTTATAGAAATAGATTGGTTGTCATTCCGGAAACGCTCCTAATGGGACGCAAGTACGTCATACCCTCAAAACTGAGCAAACAGATCCCAACAGCCACGTAAACCATAGATATTAGCTGTTTGTGCTCCCAATATCGATTCCAGTACATTCGTACTGCTGCATATATAGACGTGTCGATTCTGCAATGTAGGTTGAGTAACTATCTCTATGGATTTTTCTAACAACTACATGAAATAAGACACAAAAATACATTTTTATCTATATTAAAATATATTTAAAAAAAGATTTGATCTCTTATTTCTATGCTTTTTATTAAGATTGTGCTTTAAATTTTGTGTTATAGGGCTTTTTGATTGAAGTACCTAACAATCCGTGTTGTAAACTATTGATCACAGGATGACTGGAGGACTGATCACAGAGAGTGATCCTGTGATCGCAGTTCTTGTAATAAATGAGAATAAACGTGTCATTTGTCCGGTAAATTTTACTTTTCAGAGGGTAAGAAGATATTAAGGTTATAGCCCTGTATTTAACTGCGTTTAGATGACCTGGCATATTTGCTCTATCAACATATCCATTCATTTTTTTTATGTTGAGGAGAAACCCGATTTAGCAGCTCACGTTGGCGGATGAAAGTACAAGACTTCTAACCAGCTTGTTGACTTGTTAATTTTTTTTAACAAATACCCAACTTCAGGTGTTCACCCGAACTGATAAAAATATAGCAACTTTATATTAACCGCTTTCTTTTGATAGTGGTCACTGGAGCTAGCCACTGGAGCCGTGTCATTTTTAAATCGATGATATCCGATTCAGAAGGAGATCCTTTTAATTAAGTTTTAAGGAAATCTACCCAGAATAAAACTATCTTCATTTTTCACGTAAATCAAGCTCGTAGCCTTCGTTTCTGGTATAATTGTATGTAGCAACGAATCGCTTAAACGTTCTATCCGATACGTTTGTTAATTAATATAATTATATAAGAATTTCCCTATTTGTCTGCATAACGGTGCAATAGGTCACAGTTATCAATTAAATTATTGGATCTGTTTATATCTGTTTGTTTTCACTCTATTGCCCGGGGCGGACGATTAATTGGCACATATCATATAACTTCTGATACTATATGAATAAAAAAAGAATTTTATGATTCTGTGTTATTTACTATTTGAAAAAAAAGCAGCTGTGTTAGTTGATGAGGTGGTAGACGGGACTTTCGTTACCCACTATTGAGCCCCTAAGACACCTGAGGGCTTACCATGATCTCTTAGCACTAAGCAAGTTCGATTGTCAAAGTCAGCCACCGCTATACGCGAAAGTGGCGTCTCTCTACAGCTCAACTTGAATCGCTATAAGATGTGATGGCTAGGGCTTCTGTTGCATTTTTTTATTTTGTTTAGCTTCATCACTACGTATTCTAAGTAACTAACCTATACTTTTCGAAGTAAAACAATCGATTAAGGGCAAAAAATTTGGAATGCCTGTAAAAGTCTATAATAAAATCCCTGAAAATTTTAGAAATATTACTGATATTATTAGATTTAAAAAGCTATAAAGGCTTATCTAGTAGATAAAAGCTTTCACACTTTTCCAGAGTTTTTAATTAATTAAATTACTAGTTTTATGTTGTACAACACCTTTGTAACCACATTATTGCAATAAACTCTTTGAATTGAATTAAAAACCCATGAACCCTTTATTTTTTTTGGAATTTTACGCTTCGCCCAAGGTTGCCAGGAAGAGATTATATTACGCAAAGGGGACGCCTGGTTGTCCTTTTTTTATGATTTGTTCTTTTTTGTATCTGTTTTTGTAATGTGCGCAACATAGTAATTATTATCATCCTATTTCTATTAATATTATATTTTTATATTCGGTCCTGGCTGCATCTGCGCCATCGCCTCAGGCCATCGCCCATAAATCGCCCTTTTTACAGTTACAGTCTTTGTAAACCACCTATTTTATTTATTTTTTATTTAGGATGGGTCTATTTAGAATAGCTCTTGATCCCAATCAAGTCTGGGGGCCAAGACAAAATGGAACGAGCTTACCCAGAAGGTGCCTATTCACCCTGGCTTTGAAAATGGACGGGTTATAAGTTCTCGGAAATACAGACGCAGGGAGGGATTATAAAAATATTTTCTTTAAGTTCTTACACTTTCGCGCAGTTCGTATATATTAATAAAATTAATAGGCACCTTCTAGGTTTGCTCGTTCCATCGTGGAACCTGTCACGACCTCCGCGAGTGATTGGGATCAGGAGCGAACCCATTAAAAGATAAACATGTCACTAATCAGATAAATATCACATTTCAAGAACTTCAATTTCAACTTATTTAATTTAATTCTTACACTTCCGCGCACTTTACACATTTGAATAAAACACTTTTTACGGATTTTGCGCATATTTTATTTTATATTTAATCCTGACGTTTCGACTCCTTTACAGGTGTCGTGATAACAGGATCACATTATGTAATGTAAAAATAAAACAATTTGATTTATATAAAAAATTAACAATTAGAAGCGTGCCCGATTAAAATATTGTGAAGGCAGTAGAAAATACATGACATCCATTATCTTAGACATCCTGTGATCACGACTCCTGTAAAGGAGTCGAAATGTCAGGATTAAATATAAAATAAAATATGCGCAAAGTCCATAAAAAAGTGTTTCATTCAAATTATTTAATTTCATTTAATGTATTAATTTATAGTTGTCAGAATGACAGTCATCCTGTGATCGAGATGACAAGAATATTCGCTTCGTTTATTACCAATCTTTTCGATTACATAGGCGAGAAAGCTTCATTGGCACTGATCATTCATGCCATGCATAACTTCACGACACCATTCTTTAAAAATCCATTCCAATTTTCATTGCTTTACTTACTAGCATCGAATATAAGCGTGATAAGTATTTTCGAAGGTTTTGTACACTAGAACCTACACGTTGGAGCATGTTATTCTCGTAAGTACTACTTGATAAAAAAGACCTCATTAGTGAGACATAAATATTTATGGATGTGTTACATCATATTCCGTCATACATGTATTGTAAACAAACATAAAGACATTAATAAATCGTTTTTGTGCCCCACTTTATATTTATTATCGAAGAGATTAAAAAAAAAATTCTTTATTCTTTATTAGCTTATAGAGAAAATTACAGGGGTTGGGAGTCTCCTTTTAAGTTAGAAAAAAACCTGTATTAGGAGATGCCCGCTCTTTCGAACCATGATTACATTTATAAGCTATGAGAAAGATTTAACATTTCATGTATGTATGTATATGTGTGTGTGTGTGTGTGTGTGTGTGTGTGTGTGTGTGTGTGGTGTGCGTGCGTCTGTGTGTGCGTGCGTAAGTGTGTGCGTCTGTAAGTGTGTGTGTGTAAATAGGTGTTGGGTATAAGGGTGTGTGTATGTATTTTATGTGTGCACTATGAGGATTATTTTTGTATTTGTCTAGTATAATGTACCTAGTGTGTACCTAGAGATTGATTTCTCGAGTTCAATTCATTTATTACTATTTAAACATATAGTTTTTTCTACAGTTTTTTAGACAAGTTAAAAAAGGATTTTACTTTTCATAAACACAACTTTTTCTAGAACAGAATTGTTTTTATATTAGAATACGGAACCGGCTCCTCCTTCACTTCTTATAGCGGTTCTTAAAAAAATACAATGTTTCCACTATGACGTATACAGTTTGATTTCGTATATCTATTTATATAAAAATTACATGTGTTAAATCGCAATGAACTCCGAAACTACTCGACCGATTTTGATGGTTTTTTTTTATTTTGCTGGATTTGTTCCAACTAAGGACATAGGATAGGTTTCATTTAAATTTATAAAAAGAAATCCAAATTATAATAACAGAGCCACAGCACCGTGTGGCCGGGTCAGCTAGAGTTTATATAAGTGATTACACAATAAAATTGATTCCCCCTATCGACTCGAAGTAATAAAGCTACGGATGCCATGGAAAGGTGTTCACTATCCCTCCGTTTTCCCTTTTCAACTAATTATTATCCTTTTTTGCGCTTTTAACCGTATATAATAAACAAGTTCCAACAAACCTTACAAAAATTAAGAATTAAGAATCATGAAAAATATGAAGATATAAGAAGAAATGTATGTATTTTGAAGTGAAAACTTCTTTAGCAGCGTTGTATACTTTTTGGGATGGGTAAAAAATGTTAAACTCGTGTCGGGACACGTGATCTGATTGAAAATTCGTAAGAAGGAGGGTGCTTGCGCGAGTGTGTTTGTTGTCATGTTTGTGTACGATAGCGCAATAAATGAATATTATATTTTACCACATAAATGATAGTACTTTAATACTGATAATTAAAGCAATTCGTGCGAAATTATTCCCTAACCATACGAAAATATTAAAAAAGTACAACGTTAACATTCATGTTTTCACTTCTGCCGGCACTCCCGGAGTGCAACCCGTTGTTTTTTTTCTTGCATATCACATTACAAAATAAAAGGTGGAACATGCGATGAGGTATAAATGTAACGCCCTGCAAAGGCACAGCAACATTTATTAATTAAGCTATATAACAAAATTAACATCAATAAATAACTACTTAAAATATTTTTTCTAAATTACACCATTTTACATTGGATATTATTTTTTACTTATAAAATATACATATTCTTTGAATCATAATTAAGTTTATTGTTTTATCCTGCAAAAAATCGTTTCAACAAAAATAACATTTTGCAATAAGAAATTCTTCTAGTTGTTTATTGAAATGTGTTTGTTTGTTTTAGTTAAGTTATTTATGTAATTAGGAACGTAATTAAAAATCTTGATTAACATGGCATGGGGACTAGATGATACTAGTTTCATAGTGGTGAAAGGGTACCTTTACTTTGTTTAAGTTACGATTATAATAGCTTTAATTGATTATTGTTCCATAATAAGCAAATTACCATGATTTTTGGTGTTTAAACCTCAAAAAATATAAGCTTGTAATAAAATGGTTTTATGTCATAATTTTTACATAAAACCCCTTTTCTATGTTGAAGTAAAAGTGTGGAGTTGTACTGCAACCTCCCTTTGGACTTCTTAAGAGAGCGTGAAAAATAACTCAGTAGGAGTTTAGGTATTTTTATTTATTTTTTTACGTTTACAATGCAATATTTCTAGAAAATATAAAATACGCATATAAAAAACAACTACGCATCTGCCAGCGTGTCGGTAGCTCAGCGGTCAGAGCACTCGCCCGGATAGCGAAAGGTCGTGGGTTTCAATCATACCTGAGGGCTCGGGGGCGTAGTTGTTTTTTTTACACGCTGATTTTATATTTTCCCACTGTTTAAGTTTACTTGCCAGCACTCGTCATGTTAACATACATTGAGTGGTTGATAAGCCACTATTATTACACTGTTGTATCCGCCATACCATAAATTTTAACAAGAAAACTATAACCACTAAAGTGATTCTTCCCGCTCTTGCCATATAGCCCTATTAACCCTAATAACGAAACGAAAAGTCGACAATTAGATATTTGTGGTAGTCTGTTAGTCGGTAGATTCATCGCAAAAAAAAGTCGTGTGGTGTCGTAATACACCGGAAAGGAACGAATTTTCTGATTATAAAAATATTAATATTAGTTCTATTCGAGGTACAAAGAAAATATTTATTCCGGTATATATTTTTAATGTGAGTTTTTTATAGATAAAAAGCAAAGAAACTACTTTACAAAATTATCTTTACACCTTTATTTTATTTACAATGATTTATAAAAATATATATTAACAGTCATCACGTAGACTATACATTAGACACTGTATAGCCATCCCACATAGACTATACATAAAAATCTTACGCTTTATTCCCGGCCGGGTAACCCTCCGCAACGCCCTATAAGGAACTACCTTCCAAAAATTATTTATTTTGACACCAACAGCGTTACAAATGCGTACACTTATTCGATCCCCGTGGTCGAGTGGTTCGCATACCGATTTTTATGGTAACACCCCTCCGAAGTTCAATTCCTGGCTGGGTCAAAGTAGAAAACGAACTTTTCTATATTGGCTTGTGTCTGGGTGTTTTGGTACTTTCGTTGTTTCTGAATTCCATAACACAAGTGCTTTAGCTACTTGTGTTCTAAAAAATGTCTGTGATGTTGTATAATATTTATTTATTTATAAATTATTAATAAAAGTTAGGTCAACTACAAGTTTTCCGAACACTTAAAGAAAATCAATAAATAATGTAATAATGGTATAATATGCTATGGATAGAGAAACAGTAGAAAACCTGCAGTCAATATTCAAGTCTGGACAAAATCCTACTAATACTACAGATCATAGATTTTTCTTCTTTATTTGTGGCTTGCACGATTTGTGCATTTAGCCAGTGTCAAGTAAGTATAATTGCCAGTTCTTCAGTAATTTTTTTTTTAATTTGATGATGATGACTGTAAACAGTAAAAGTAGGTTTTAGTAAATGTGTGGGGTTTTACTGAAACCTCCCCGTGGACTTTTTGAGAGAGCAGGAAAAGACAACTTCCGCTGCTTTGTTACACTAGCCAACACTCTTGTATGTTCACAAAAACTTAGTGGTTAATAATCCACCATTATTACGCACTAATATCCACAACAACACAAATTTAAACAAAACACCAACGTGACGCTTCCCGCTCTCGCCAAAAAGTCCAACCATAGATTAGATTAATCAAAGAATAAAGAGAAAATGGCTAGGGCCACATGTTGTCGTCCCATGGGACCCTTCTATAATCAATAAGTTGACAGTTTGATTGATTCGCAACCCTCAAACGACAACAATAAAATTACAAATTCATTAGCAGCTGGTTAATTTTATTTAGAATCCGCTGTGGTTATAAATCTGGCGTAATGATAATGAGAAATTAAACGCAATACATATAAATATATATTAAAAAAAGATTTTTAAAAGCCACTTTTTTATAAGCCAATCCTTCAACGATTATATAGGTGTTTTAATTAATTTATTGTGGCTTATCTGACTATAAAGTTTATGTTGGTGATGACTGAATAATGAACTGTCATCCACGATCTACGTGAGGTAAAATGTTGATCTCATTAGGAGTATCAGAAGTGGTCTGATTTTGAGTTATAAGATTAGAAAATTTTGTGGATAGACAGAAGTACAGACACGAACAAAAGCAAGTTAATAAAAACGTGGTAAAAAACAAAAAATCTTACATTCACACCAATTAGACTAGCCCAAATTAAGCACTGCAAGGCTTGTGCTATGCCTAGGCATAAATACAGCATTTATGATACATAGACATGTAATATTGATAGAAATATATATATAAATACCCATGACTTGGGTACATATGTTGGTATTCATAACACAAACATCTGCCCCTTTCGGGACTTGACCCCAGAACCGTCGATGCGAATGACACGATACCGTTGCACAAAACAAACCGCGTTTTTCATTTTAATGGACGCGAAAGTATAACTATTAAATACCTGTGACATTTAAATCGACTGCACTAATACAGTTCATTAGCAATATTTACGGTACTTTGACAGAGAAAGTATGATGGTTTTGCTGAAATTCGCCAAGGTAAGTCACGGTAGCTTAGCAGACCGGCCCGAGACGGGTCTGTATTGGGTTGCATAAATTTAAAAAATATATACATAAATTATTTTTTTATTATAAGTCATAATTTGATATACCTTGCTGACTAGTAACTGGTACATGTCTTTTAGGGCGGAGAACGGATGGAAGATGGGGAGGAGGGTGCTCGAGTGGCGCTCAAGAACTGGTCGTCGGAGTGTGGGCAGACAGCCGATGAGGTGGACCGACGATTTGGTCAAGATTGCTGAAAAATTCTGGCAGGGGCCCAAAACAGGGAAGAATGGCGGCCAATGAAGGATGCCTAAACTCAGTGACGAAAGGCTGAAGAAGAAGAAGACTGGTAACACCTTTGCGGCGGTTAATCACTCTCAATTACAACGAAATTTAAATGGAAAATTACTACTTCTCCGTTTTTATGTTATTTTTTATAATTTCTTAACTAAAGTGCGGCGAGTTCCAGAGATCAAGTTGCATCAATCCAATGTATTAGTAGAAACAAAACGATGCACATATAATTAGCGTTTCTTAAAATACGAGTGAAAGTAAGATTTGTCTATTTGTACAATTAAAATCCCATCCCATCATTCTCATTTATAATCTATAATCTAAGATCACAAATTTGTTGTTTGTCTGTCCGCTCGTTTTCCATTATATATGCGTTACCATAGCAACGCGTTAACCGCAAGTAGTTCGTCTACCGGACGCTAGATGGCGCTAACGGAAAAATATTTAATAATAGACAAAAATTTAAGAATTTTGTCCACCCGTGCGAAGCCGGGACAGGCCGCTAGTATAATTTTATTAACTTATAACTTCACACCGTTAGAAAGAATTAAACGAGACCCATTAAAAGTGTGTTGTGCAAGTTCGTTTTCTTGTGACAAAAATAGACGTCGCCTTGTTTACCAGGTTAGGACCATTAGAGATATACGGGGGAGGGTACCAGGGCAAATATTGGTTATGACTCGTTGGCTTTCTTCATGGGGTGGGTAATTGCTACAGGTACACGTGATCGACACACAACTTCACCCTTAATTCACTACCCCGTCGTATAAATAATTAACGCAACTTAAATAGCTTACATTACATACCATTTCTAATTGAATGGTTAAATGTTTAATTAATATTTTAATGTAATGTATGCCGTGCTAATTGGCAGTCGTCGCCACATGTATAGTCAAATCAACAAGATGGTAGAACAATGTCACATTACATACATTATTTATTTCTATATTGTTTTCTGTTTGCTTTCGGCCGATTTAGTGTGGTATAGTTCTACGGTGTTTACATTTATTACTCGTAACTGTACCGCCTTCCGAACACTTGTAGAAGTGAGTCAAAATGGATGGTGTACCACGGTGAAATTAACTAACCCAAACATAAGAAAAAATTTATAAATGTGCTATCTGACTCGGCCACGCGTTGCTGTGTTATAAATTAAAATGAAACCTATCCTATGTCCTAAGCGGGAACAAATCCAGCAAAATGAAAAAAAAAATCAAAATCGATTGAATAGTTACGGGATTTATCGCGGTCAAACATTGTGACATGCATTTTTTATAAATATACTAGCTGACTCGGCCACGCGTTGCTGTGTTACAAATTAAAATGAAACCTATCCTATGTCCTAAGTGGGAACAAATCCAGAAAAATTAAAAAACATCATCAAAAGCAGTTGAGTAGTTTCGGAATTCATCGCGATACAAAACTGTGACAAGGAATTGTTATATACCTATATAGATTTATAGACTTACCTTTAACACTCAGATGTGAATCTTCACAGATAATGACTAGCTTTTAGCGTCTTTTATGAAACTATTTAATTAGATAAACGTTCAGAGTTTGTATAAGATAAAATTATCTTTTTCGTCTTCGATAAGTACTATTTACATTGGTTTGACCTTCTTATTTGTTGATCTTTTGTATAAAATGTTATTATAGAGACACAGCAGATTTTTTTAACTTTCTTTAAACTCTGTGAAGTAATTTTTGAAGTGAAAACTTCTTTAGCGGCGCTGTGTACTTTTTTTGGAATGGGTAAAAATTTCTAAACTCGCGTCAGGACACGTGACCTGATCGAAAATTCGTAAGACGGCGCAGGGCGCTTGCGCGAGTGTGCTTGTTGTCATGTTTGTGTACGATAGCGCAATAAATGAAAATTGCATTTTACCACATAAATGATAGTACTTTTATAATTATAATTAAAGCAATTCGTGCGAAATTATTCCCTCACCATTCCAAAATATCAAAAATGCACAATCATTAATGTTCATGTTTTCACTTCTGCCGGCACTCCCGGAGTGCAACCCGTTTTTTTATATAGAAAATAGGCAGACGCTTGATTAATATCTCGCCTGATGTTAAGCGCCAATGAGATCTAGGAGGTGACGCGCTTGCCTAGAAGATACCTATTCAGTCGTGACTTTTGTACTCGTGAAATAAGTGTATATAGGTATATCCATTCAGCAAGAATGCATTAACTTTATTTATTTAAATTAATCTTAAGACTTTGACAAAATTGCTTACGTCTTCAGCTGGAACTATTCGATTATTTTATTTTTAAGTTAAAGCTAAATAAATCCTATATAATTGGTAGCGATACGGTTGCAATATTGCTTTTCGCACCTCGACGGTCCTGTGTTCGAGTGCCAGAAGGGGCAGATGTTTTGTAATGAATACGAGTATCTGTACCTGAGTCACGGGTAATTATAACTATATTTGTCTACATATACTAGCTGACCCGGTAACGCGTTGCTATGGTAACGTTAATTGATAAAATGGAAAAAGAGCGGACAGAGAAACACACACACAACAAATTTGTGTTTTTAGAGTATATACTATACTAGCGGCCTGTCCCGGCTTCGCACGGGTGGACAAAATTCTTTAAACTTTTTCTATTATTAAATATTTTTCCGTTAGCGCCATCTAGCGCCCGGTAGACAAACTACTTGCGGTTAACACGTTATTGGTACAATGGAAAAAGAGCCAGAAGAAGAGCGGACAGACAAACACACAAACAACTGTGATCTTAGATTATAGATTAAGCGAGTCGAGTGGTTTGCGTACTGGTTTAATGGTAACGCCACTCGGAGCCCCGGGTTTGATCCCCAGCTGGGTTAATGTGGAAAACGATCTCTTCTATATTGACTCCGTGTTATGGTTGTGGAAGTTATATTAATATTACGATTATAGTAGCATGCAAATATACTGAGGGAATTCTTTGGGACTAAAAGCAAAGGATTTCCATACAAAACATAAATTGTTTGAAGTTCAAATAATAATAATAATAATATTTCTTAAAATCACACCAATTAGCCTAGCCCAAAGCCACTGAACAGCTTGTGTTATGGATACTAGGGTAATGGATAGACTTACATATATGATACGTAGATATGTAATATTTATAGAAACATATACCTATAAATACCCATGACTCAGGTACAAATGCTCGTATTCATCACACAAATATTTGTTCCTTCGCGGACTCGAACCCAGGACCATCGGTGCGAAAGGCAGCATCGCTACCATTGCACTAAACGGACGCCTAATGATGAATTTAATTTGTAGGTTTCAACACTATACGTACTTCATCATGAAAATATTAAAATATAAATATTGTTAAAACTTGATAATGATAATATTAAATATACACACTAAAAGGGTTTAAAAAATTATACATACGAGTAAATTTCATAATCTTACTAGACAGGAAAAAATAATTAAGTTTAAATGCGTGCAATATTTTTTTTTTAATTGTCTACAAAGTCCAAAGCTTTGAAGAGCTTTTCCAATTCATTCCATATATATTTAGTTCTTACACTTACATTACATATTAAAATTAAACAACTTCTTTAGTTTTATTCTCATTTTGCTGGTTTAAATTCGACTTAGGACAGGATAGGTTTCGTTTTAATTTATAACACAGCAACACGTGAATAGGTATTATTGTCCATAAAAATTAAAATACTTTACCAAACGTAAAAAATGAACGAAGTAATAATCTTCTTTTACTCCCAGAACCATAATTTAAATTGGTTAAAAATAGCCTTTATTATAAAGTCTGAAAATGAAAATGAAAACATTTTAACCTACCACTCATTCATGAGGTCTTTTAACTGACAAGAAGAATGGGCGCAAGAAACTCGTAACAGAAGTAACGACAATTACAATATAATACGTCGTCGCCATACATAATCCACAAAATAAAAAAAAATAAAAAACAAAATTATTTTGTTATTACAATACAATACTAATAGTGTTATGATATCATTATTTCGTTGATAGCAACAAAGTCAACAAGTATCTCTTTTATGTAAGTATCCCTGAACATTGCAATAACATAAGGTCTATCCGTGATTACAGGAAATCTCAGGATAAAAAATAAATTATGCGCAAAAAGCGCAAAGCAAATAAGTTGTTTTATTTAAATCATTCCATTTACAGTGAAACCTTGTTAAGTGGGACCTGGATAAGTGAGAAACCTCTATTATTGAGAATTCCAATGAGGTCCCGGCACTTTTTCATCAAATTACCTCTGTTGATGGGACTTTTCGAACCTGGTTTAATGAGATTTGATTTCTAGGGTTTTATCGATGTTTACCTTTATAATTGGGACTCTGTAGCTCAATTCCCTGTATAAGTGAGACATTTTATCAGATTTGGACAGGTTTCAACACGTTTTTTTGCAAACATTTGAATTTCTTTCGCACCTGTTTTGTTTGTTAATACTATCTCAGGTTTTGACTTACAAATAAGCGAATACACGTGTACAAATTGTCCAAACATAAATATAACATTATGATTCAGTCAGATTATGATTGTGGAAATTCAATGTAATTTGTAACACCAAAAATATGCATTTTTATTAACATTTCCACCCCTATGAATGGAATAACGTTACATTTCGACTTCTATAAACGGGGCCTCTGTAAATGAGACAAGTATAATTTTAAACCTGTCTAATTGGAAAACTGGATAAATGAGAACCTCTTTAAATGGTACAAAATCCTTGCTCCCTTCAGATCCCAATTAATCAGGTTTCAATGTATATTCCTATTTTTGTTTAAGTCATCAATTTGGTTACACTTTGTTTATGCATTCATTTTAATTAAGTTTGTCTTATTGGTGCATGCAATTGGAAGACGATAGCTCATAAGGAGGGCCTGAAAGAGCCCTTTGTACAGAGGGGAACAGCCCCGGTTGTAATGGTTTTTATGTGTTGCCGATAAATTTAAGGAACGAAAGACAAGGGTACCCATTCATGAGCAACATCACTTACTGGTAACCCTTGGTTGGAAGTTCAGTTCAATGTGTATGATTTTAAAATAGAATGACATATATTTGCTTAGTAGTAACAAATAAGTTATTTTCACGATTTAAAATATTCAATAAGCTCTAAATTAAGCAGGGAAGGGTTTAGGTTAATTTATACCTATCTTTATCTTATCTTATTATCTTAATATATATAAATTACGTGTCACGTTGTTTGTCCGCGATGGACTCCTAAACTACTTAACCGATTTTAATCAAATTTGTATACCGTATGCAGTTTGATCCAACTTGAAAGATAGGATAGCCTTTGCGTATAAAGAGGAAGAGAGAGAGAGATAGGAAGGACAGTTAAACCACGTCTAAAAATGCAATGCAGCATCTACTCTGCTGTGATAATTCCGTGTATGACTTAGAAAAAGACGAAATTTTTGTTTTTTTTTTAATTATTTCAGAAGAAATTATTACTAGATAAAAAATCAAGTTGTCTCAAGTGTTTAACGCCAATTGGAAAAGTACTTGCCAAAATAGCGAGGGGATGTGGGTTCGAATCCTGTCTGAGACAAGTTTAAATTTATTTTAGTAATAATTTGAATTTGAACAATGAATATATTATATTAAAGTTGCCACTAGCATAGGATAGGTAAACTTGTTACAAACAAAAATGACTGTAACTTGACAAAAAAAAAGATATCCGCCATACAGGGCTGGCTGATAATATTAGAATGTTTATACAGCTGACGGGACGGGACCATATCAGCTATGCCTCTTTATGAGTGCATAAAATAAAAACACAGAAGGTTAACTTTTGTTTTGGAAAGTATAGATGACTACTATTAAATGAAGGTCGCGTTTTTTATCACTGCCGCTGATTATGATAATTATTTCTTGTACAAGAGGTCGTCAAGAGTTCAATAGTCAACCAAATTAATTTTTGACGTGACAACGTCTTATAAATTGGTTTGCCGGGTGACACTTCAAGAAACTGCGTTACGCTCCGCTCACGTTATGCGCTTACAATGAGAGCGAGTGAGAGGCACGCGTCCCTTCCACTCGGGCATGGTTAGCCCGCCTAAGAGCGAGAGAGACAGACATAAAAAGTGGAAGGGACGCGTGCCTATAAATTAATGTTTTAAATATAATTCTTTGTATAAATAAATGTTTTAAATTGTTACTATTATTTCATCCTTCTTCCTACTATACGAATGAATATTCACATTAAAATTATTTTACCACTCAAAGTCGTTGTCACGTAAAACTTTCGCCCGTATACCGACTTTACAGGCAACCAACCAGTTTTTATTGGTAATAAGGCTGTTGAAATAAAAAAAGATAAACGACAAAAAAAGAAAAACAAAAACTAGTATACAGATAATAATTAAAAATCTGTTATAAGTCTCTCTTTCTGTTTATCAAGAGGGCGGACAGGCGGATAGCATAAATGCTTTCGTGATGGATAGTCAAACAAATGGTGTCAACTTTTTTGTTGAATGAATGAAAAAGTGTACGTACGTATGTTTTGGTTTGACGTAATAGGATTCACAAATAAATCCCGCCCACAGAAAAAACAATTCTTATGACCATTGACAATTAAAGACATAGACAAGAAAAAAGTATACATGCATGAAAAATTCATAAGATTTTCTGCGATAATTTAATAATTTACTTTGTTCTGTTTTTTAAAGTGACGTATATCCCGCCGACTACACAGCACACATCAACAAAAAGTTTGCGTTCACTTGAAAACCTGAAGTTGTTTTATGTTTACAAAAAATATTATAAAGTCTTTTAATAACGTGTTTAAATATGTACCAACTAAGCTAGAAATTAAAACTGATTTTATTTTGTATTAATTATAAAATTAATTACCACCCAACCCTATAAAACAATGATAAAAAAAAGAATCCTCCTATAGTCCGTTTTTTTTAGCATTAGAAAGAACAAAATTTGGGTACTTTATTGTACACATATAATGTAACAAGCAAAACGTAACATCGTGAAAAGTTTACACTAAAAATACCTTAAGAAGCAGAAGTTGCAAACTTGTGGAACGAAACGTTGGTCAGTTTGACACGACAAAATTAAAAAGTACATGCCGATGTTGTAATACGTACCATATTAGGTGATTTTCAAAGTGGACTCCAGCACAAGGTTAGCCACCACTGCTTCTTTGTTTACATAATTTCTAATGCTAAAAAAATGGACTATAGGGCATGGTGAAAATCACGTAAACCAGTGATTCTGGTGGTAGCCTGTGATCTCAAAGGGGGGTTACTGACGATTATAAACGACTTGTGATCGTCTCACGTGTTCCATCAGATTTTAAGGCGAACCAACTGGACAATCGTGAGATAGACGTACTCTTGCAGAACGGTGTTCACTCAACAAATAAAAATAATTTGATCTAAACGATCTGATAAATAATTTCTACGATGACAACCGCTTTATTCAAATTTATCGTCATGGAGCATCGGTATTGAATCAAAGGTGTCCTAGCCCTAATCATCAAAACAGCACTGAGTAACCGTCTTGCTGAATTCTTCCAGTGGCAGTTTTCTGTCTTTGCAAGTCTCTATGGTTTCTCTAGACACAGGCACGTCGATTATCTAGGTGAGTACCCGGGTTTCGTCACCAAAAAGACAATGTCCCAATATGTTTTCGTTCTCATTGTAATGTATACTAATATGTACCTTTATAGTCTCCGATTTTCATTCATAACATTTGTTAAATTGTATATTTTATCATTCCATTTTGCATCGTCATTTGTAAACGTATTAATCTCTGTAAATATATATATATACAATAATATTTTACTCAATTGCTGAAAAGAAACACTGGATTTTCATATAGAACTTCCCAACCACTCAAAACTTCTATTCAGAATGCTACACACTTACCGGCATTGCTTGTTATTTTAACCTGTCTATTTGTTTAATCTTTTTCGTTATTATTTCTTCATTTTATTACTAAAAATGTATTTATTTAATTTATTGACATATAAATTTTTCTCCGTTGCCATGGCTACCCATGACACGATCTTTCATTTATGGTATTCAACCTCCAAAGAAAACCAGATTTTATTCTTTTTATGTCTTTTCGAAGACAATCTTAATTTAAATGGCTCTGGGCCTATAAAAGACCGAGCTGACCTGCCAAGTCATTCAGTTCTTCGGCAAAAGTTGCCACGTTAACATCTATAGCTCGCTACCGAGCTCTCCAAAATTCTTAAAGGCCTTATCCCGGGGCCGGCTGCCCCGGGACTCAAGAAAAGTCCTCAACGCCGTAAGGCAAACTTTTGGCTCAAGAACCTACACTAAACTTAGCCACTCTCTACCACTAACGTTGCCTGACCACCAGCGGTGCAGGCCATCCATCTGCAGCGCCGCCCTACCTACCTGCTACGCCGCCCGACCTACCAGCAGCGCCGCACGTCTACCAGCAGCGCCGGCAGTAAATCGGTGCAGGCCGTCCACCAGCAGCGCCGCCCTATCTACCTGTCACGCCGCATGTCTACCAGCAGCGCCGGCAGTAAATCGGTGCAGGCCGTCCACCAGCAGCGCCGCCCTACCTACCTGTCACGCCTCCCGACCTACCAGCAGCGCTGCCCGTCTACCAGCAGCTCCGGCCGACGTCTGCCCCGCCTCCTGTCTACCGGCAGCGCCACCCTTCATCCGACGGTGTCACCGCATCTGGGCCCTAAAGCCCCGGGCCTCAAGCCACCGATATAGAAGATCGCCGACGACCCACAACCACCTACTCACATTTTCACTGAACTCTACACATACTCGCCCTCACTCTTCTTACCTCCTTTTTTTTTTGTTCTTTAAATTGTTTTGTAAATATATAAACTGTAACTTTACCCTGATCTTCCGTCTTTATATTTTGCCCCTTCACGACATCATCTCCTTAATTTTTATGTCTGTCTTACCCATTGTAATCTGCGTTGTCATCTTTGTCTTGTGTTCAGTGAAGTTCTCTACGACCTTCTTGCTGGTAATGCTAATTCCACGCCCGATAGCGGTAAGGAACTGTCCGATCCGATTTGAATGGCGTTGATTGTAAGTTCATGCAGCAGTCTGATATGACGCTTTTGAACAATAGTTGGTCAAGATCGCCAGAATCAAACTCGCTCAAGATTTTAATTGATTTTTGCAGATCATTGTTTTAATATGTTCACCAATTACGTTTATTTTTATAGTTTTTTATTACTGTACTAACTTAAAATAACTTGACAAGGTTAAATTTTCTAATTTATATTATATCTACAACTTGTAACTATCAACAGTCAATCTTAAATATTTTAATTTGGGCGATATATACTCTACTGGGAACAGTTGCGCGGCCACAATGAGGTCGTTCAGCCAAGTTCCTCATGATCTGCCTAGCAATTCTTTAAGCTCAAATATTGTGAAAGCCTTGGTCACATCGTTCGCAGCAACGATCGCAGCTATTTAGCGTTCCTTAAAGAATTGCATAGCTGACACCTCTGCAACGTGCTTACTATGGCGCAGGTTTGAGAGACAGACTCTACGTCATTTCCCTCGTAGAGTACCTAACCTTCTTCGCTAAGATAATCCTTGTTGAAATTTGAAATTATAAACAATAACAACGTTTCAGTTACACGAGTAAAACATCTTTCCGGCAGAAACAAGAATAAACACGGCAAGTTTAGGTTTTTATTTGCTGGTCAAAGATCTTATAAAATTCAGTTTAGTTGAACCTAAGATATTAAATTCAGTTTTGCAATAATTTGTTGTTAGCATTATAACTAAGTGTATATGTTATTATTTATAAGTTAAAATATTTATTTACAAAAGTGGCACAGTTCGATTTCAGCGAGACAACTAAATACGAGTCTGTTTAATATAAATTTTCAATAAAGCAGTTTATGAAATATAGTTCTTCAATTTAGTAATACTTAAAATGAATTTGAAAACATTATATAAATAAACTTTAAGTACTTAAACGATAGAAAGTCGAGAAAAGATTGTTTTCCTTTAAAAAACTCATTGGAATTGACGATATGATTTTCTATCTTTATTTCAAAGTTACGTAGTTATAAAAGTATGGTCTATAACCCTTTAAGTTATACACTCTAAAATATAAATGATCTTTACTTACCTTGATAATTATGGAATATTGGAAGAAAGACAAGAAAGAAAATTTAGTACTAATTTATTAAACATACTTTATTTAATCCCGACGTTTCGACTCCTTCCCCTCCTTCATAAAACATGTGCTACTTCTCACATCTTTCCCACCTTTACAATATATGAATCGGGCACGTTCCAATCTGTTAAAATTTTATACGAATTTCTTTTTTTTCTTATAATTCTCCATAAGGTTATCCCTAAGTCATTGTAATAAAGATCTTTATATTTTAGAGTGTATAACTTAAAGTTTAATGACCTTTAATTACCACGTAACTAAGAAATAAAGATAGAAAACCATATAATCAATTTCAATTTAATATCAATCATGTAAATATCCTTTAAAAGTTGTTTTATTTAAATATCTAATGTGCTTATAGGTGTAAGAATTAAATATATAAAGCAACTTTACGTCTATGGTACCTGTATTCATATTTCTATCTATACACACACACAAATAACAAAAAAACTGCAACAGATCCATATTAAAATTAAAATAAATTACAGATTTTTAATCTGTGCACTAATTACGGCAAGAGCAAGATACTCTTCCGGGGCGCTCAGATTTATATCAAACTACCATACAAGCTAAATTGTTAGCATATGCATGTTTAAAAATCGCCTTAAAACTCATGTCATCAAATTGTAAACGATTTTTTTCAGTAAGAGGCTAAATATTTTAAGTTTATTGTAATATTCAATATTTCATTGTAAGAGATATTCTTCTTACACTAACTCTGCATTTCGAAATAAATTTAATAAGCTATCTGGGTGATTAATAAATAAAAGTACATCAATCGATATTAAGCACCCCACGCTCTTCTTAAAATTAAATTTTAATTTATATAATAATTTAATATTATTTTAATTAATTTATATTTATTTATTTATATTTAATATTATTTTAATTTAAGACGACCGTTTGGTGAAACGGTAGCGATCCTGCCTTTCGCACCGACGATCCTGGGTTCGGGTCCCGGGAAGGGTAATTGTTTGTAAAACGAATACGAGCATTTGTACCTGAGTCTGTACAAATGCTCGTATTCATTGTGTGTTTATATATATTTCTATGAATATTACATATTTATGTATGATCTATGAATGTCTATCCGTTACTCTAGTATCCGTGACACAAGTTTTACAGTGCTTACATTGGGCTAGGCTAATTTAAGTAAGTATAAGAAACATTTATTTGTTTATTAAAATGAAATTAACTTTATCGTTAATAACTTAATTGTTTTTTTTTTTTAATTTTTAGTTCGGTTTTTTTATATTTTTTCTATCATTTTTATGGGAATACATTTCTTTTAACCAAAACCGAAGACCAAACACCAAAGCGTGTAGGTTGATACGCTGTCTCCTCTTCTGCAGATACAAGCGCTACAAAGAACCCAACTTCATGCTATAGACAGTAATGAATGTTATGACGTGGCTCATCATCGGGGTATCGGTAACGTACACAGATACTCAACGCCTTCCTCGAATAGAAGACTCGATACTATTATATAAACATCAAACGGTCCACAAACAAACACACACTAAGCCCCTTATGATTAAATTAAGTTTTATGTGCGAGTGTTATAGATTTATTGATTATCTTAATAAAAACTAAACTGAGGGATACAACTGCATTGACTTTATCGCACCCGCTGTAGACACGAGGAAATTAATAAACAGAAAATAATACTATTTAATCTTTTACATACTGTATTTTGGAGAGTGCTCCAAGTGCCATCAAATGCCGCCAAGCAAAACAAAATCGATTGATCGAAATCGAAAGATATCGCAAGTAAAAAATTAGAAAATCCTGTATTACCACAATCACAATCGAGATAATGGGTCATAATCTCGTGTTAGTCTCTCTTTCTCTCTCATTAGTCTCTCTGTTGCGTAGGATCAAACTTTTCTCAAAGTTGAAGTGAAATGGTTTATACGCATATATATACGCATTTTTGCTCACATTTGTCAGGGGACACTGTAGCAAAGGGCCCCGTATCACTGATACAGGGCGGAGAGGTAGCAACGCCTCTACAGCACATGCTCTAATGTACAATCGACAATTCTTCCAATATTATTTGGCAATGGCGTGCTATGCTCGGAGTTACCCTACGTGATCGAATCAGCAATGAGGAGATCCGTAGGAGAACCAAAGTAACCGACTTCGCCCGCAGAATTGCCAAACTATGACAGGGGGCGGGGCACATTACTCGTAGAACTGATGGCCGTTGGGGCAGAGAAATTCTCGAGTAAAACGCAGTGAAGGCAGGCCTCCCACTCGGTGGACAGACGATCTGATGAAGGTCGCTGGAAGCACCTGGGTGCGGGCAGCGTAGGACCGGTCATTGTGGTGATCATTGAGGCCTTTGTACAGCAGTGGACGTTATTTGACTAAGAAGACGACAATACATCGACTTAAACCAAAATTAAAATTTCCTTCATCGATTTTTAATCCTACCATGAATACGTCACACAGAGACGTGAATAGGTATCCATTTTAAGAAGAGCGTTTAATTTTTACTCAATTAAGTATATATTGAAGATTCTAAATTACGAAAAAAAAAATGTATAATGACAATTTGTTACATTGATTCCAATTCAGTTCGATAATAAATGACAGCAATTAATGCCTTTTATTTACTAACTTAAAAGAGCAAAACGTATAAATGTACACTAATTTTAATGGAATCCACTATTTTTTATGCAGAATGGCTATGCAATTGGGTACATCGTTTGACATTCGCGACAAAAACAAAGATTATACATAACTTATTTACTTGTTTAATTGGCTATATGTTTGTTACGTTGTTTACGACACTCTTCAATTGGTTCCCTTTGTTTTGTCATAATTTTTTTGGGCAAAATATTGTTAGGCATAATTGTAAAAAGTATAATTTGATATAACTTTCAGGCTGGTTGGATGAAAATATCTTACCCAACTAAACTGCAATTTATACTAGGTCTGCAATACGCGCTGCTGTTTGCAAATATTGAGCGAAGCAATAATATTTCTGAAGGGTGATTATTCCTCGATGTTATGTCCGATTTCAAAATGTTTTTTTGCACGTTAGTCACGACCACGATGTGAGTTTTGGCGCCAAATTTCATCAATATAGTATCAGCGGTCTGGCTGTGTTCAGCTTTTGAATTTTTCTTTGGGTGATTATTCCTCCATGGTAAAGTCTATATTTTTTTTACATAGCCTATGTCCGTCGGGTTATAATCATGTATGTTCATGCCAAAATTCGTTCGAATCGGTTAAACCGTTAAGTAGCAGGAGGGAGACAAGCGAAATTTGTGAATTGCCTAAAAGAGAGCTTCGCTCAATCAAGTTATGCCATTCGATTTTATGCCCAGGTTCATTAGCAATAATAACATTACGCGAAAGAATAGGATCCCTCTCCACCTACAAGATCTGAATGTGTGAACTGAACTTTAAAAATTAACATAAAAATTTTATATAAGTTTTGTATTGTTTTGTAGTAGTCTATATAAAAAAAATGTCAATTGAAAATTAGATTTTTAGTACTTCGGTGTGTAGTTTTTTATTTGTTATTGCTGAATTCGAAGCGTTACATAGTAATTTCCTACTCTTTCTTTGTGATCATAAATCATGTATTATATACTTATTGGCATGATACCTAATGCACCAGATCGCTCCGGAATTCTTGAATCAGTTTTTACGATGAATTCTTTTACAAGCTTTTTTATGTGTTATTTGCGGCCCTGAACACTTTAAAATTCTGCTTTGTAGTTTTTTCATCGAGAATATTTATAAACAATACAAGTGGGGTTTGCTTTATAAAACAATCTTAGTCAATTATGTTTGTGATAAAATATTACGAAATATTTGGACGACCGTTTGGTGCAACGGTAGCGATCCTTCCTTTCGCACCGACGCTCCTGGGTTTAAATCCCGGAAGGGGCAGATGTTTGTATGATGAATACGAGCATTTGAACCTGAGTCATGGGTGTTTATATATATTTCTATGAATATTACATATTTCTGTATCATATATGTATGTCTATCCGTTACCCTAGTATCCATAACACAAGCCTTACAGTGCTTACTTTGGGCTGGGCTAATTGGTGTGAATGTAAGAAATATTTATTTATTATTCAAGTTTTGATAAAAATACAATGAAATATGTTACTATTTTGAAAAGTTGATCCATACCAAAAGAAATGTTCTCAAAATAGATCAAACAGCTGTAGCCTATGTAGCCTTCTGGGTTAGCTCGTTCCATCGTGGATCCTGTCTTGCCCTTAACTTGATTGGGATCAAGAACGAACCCATTAAAAAAAAATAGTTGACTATTAAGTGCTTTAAATTAAGATGGAATTGCGGACGGGGATTCCCCTCATGACATATGCATTTACCTTAATCTCTTACCTTGTACCAAGTCATATATGGACGTAAAAATTAAAGCGACAAACGTAATAGTTATGAAGAATTCCACGAATTAAAACTACCTAATTTAGATTTATCCTAAACACACGAAGCCTTATATGGATTTCTATTACATGACCAGAGTTATAGCCATATATGGCGTATTATAACTTCTATTTTACAATTTTATTTTCTAATTTCAATTAGATCTCATTATGTAAGTCTAATAAAACAGATTTATGCAAAAAAGAATTTGAATTACATTTCTTTAATAAATTCATTCGGTAAGGGTCAATAAAGTGTTTGACGAACTGTTAATCCTATACTGCATGGCAACAAACATAAATTCGACTTTGTGCTTTGACGTTAGCATTAGCAGAAAAGTGACAGCACCACAGATTAGGAAGAAAAAAAAATCGTTATGTCACGTCACTAAGAAGGTTCTTTGATATAAATTTTTATCTTTGTGTAATAATTTGTTAGTAATTCCATATTAATTGATGATTTATCTACTTGAAATACTATTAGGGACAATAAAAAATATATAAATAAAAATTCCTTGTCACAGTATTTCACCGCGATGAACTCAAGAACTACTCAATCGATTTTGATGATTTAATTTTCATTTTGCTTGATTTGTTCCCGCTTAGGACATAGAATAGATTTAATTTTAATTGTAACACAGAAACATAATTTTTAATTAAAAAAAATATGTTGTTTGAAATGTATGTTCAAAAACTAATATGAGATTACATGCAATATACCAGAAAATTGTCTGAAATCACATATGGCGTTGTATGCAGTAAAAAAATCGATTTATATCGCATTGTTTTGACAGCATGTAGGCAATAATAGAAAATAATAGCATAGTACTACGGAAAAAAGGATTTAATAAATATACTCACCGACAACTCCAACGACACTGAAGATGCAAGCACAAGTTGCAGCCACTATTGTGGCATCCCTCGGATAAAAAGTAACATTTTGATCCACACTCAACAAACTTGAATTATGTCCTTCCATTTTGTAACAACTATACACTTATCAATACAGTATCACCACACAAACATTTAATCTTTTTAAAACTATTTGAATTTGGAACTTTCTCTTGACATTTCATTTTTTAATAATTTTCCGACGTTTTATTTTGTGCGCCATCTGGATTTGGGAATGCCGTCCGTGCCAAGAAGTCTGTAACAAAATGAAATGGATAGAGTTACATTTATGTTAACAGCACGTGTTCTAAGTTGGTTGCCGAGACCGAGGCGTTGAGTAAATAGTCATAATATTTCGAGATATGTATATTTAATATTGCTGACACATTCACTCGTCTTATACTAGAAAAAGAGACAGTAGGTAATATACCTTACCTACCTACCTTCAATAAAATCAGTTTCAAATTGGGATTTGAATTAATGGCGTATAGGTACTTGTATCCTTTAGAAAAAAAGAAAATGAATTGGAAAGTAAATTAATTGTATATTTCCAGTTCCATAGGAAATTCATTTATTTTCCAAACATTGCTTTTATAGGATAGCTTATGTATAGAAAATCCTGAAAACTAATATTTTTGGTGGATAAGGTCATATTAGTTCTAAGAGTGCGGTAAGTAAATGCTCTTAATATGGCTTATAATCCCTAGCAGATAGCCAAATACGATAATTTATAAATAAGATATGATTGTATAATGTAAGAATTTAAACTAGACTTTGTCGAATTGATCAGAAAATTTGTTTAAAAACATCAAAGATATCTTCGCAGTGTCTTTTCACTAATGACGTCATCGACGAAACTAATTGATTTGAATGAGAAATGACATTAATTAAACAGAAATTAAGGGCGAGTTTGCATCACGAAGATGGAAAGACGTCCGCTGCCAGTTTGAGGTATCCTTAAAAAAGATTGATTTTATATAAAGTTAGATATTGGTGCAGTAATAATAATAATAATAATAATGAGATGGCATGCAAAATATACTTTCATTTCCAAATAGGCATTAAATAAAATAAAATTTAAAAAAAGAACACATTAATTTTTAATAATCTACACGTTTGCTAGCCGGGTTGGAGTTCTCATTAAAAGACCATATTCTGAAAACGCCGCACATTTTGCGGCCTACTGGCGAAGCTTATTATGTACATCCAGTATCAGTAGTCGCACTTTAGACACTCTTAAGAGTGAATGTTTGGCGCTATTCTACTTTGCCAGGCATGACATACCCAACATCTTTTATAATGCATACAGCAAAGGATTGGAACTCCTTCCCTCCGTTTGTGTTTCCGAATATATAACCCGTCTGGCTTTAGCGCCAAAGTGAACAAGCATCTTCTAGGTTAGCTCGCTCCATCATTTGGTTCTGTCTTGGCTCCCGGGCTTGATTAGGACCAAGAGCAAACCCTTCCAAAAATAAAATAAAACTTCCAATCTTCCAAAAAATGTTACAAATTCGCCAAGGGTTTAGATCAAATGTAATGAATACGAGCATTTTCACCTATGTGTGAACCCTGGGTTGATCCTACCGTCGGCATTGCACAAGCCTGATGCCTGCCCATGTCTGGAGGAGGTGCCCAAGATGTCCCCAGGATACCCTCTAACCGAGAGGAGGTCTTGGGACCAACCCCACCAAAATCCCACGTAGTGAATATCGCAACGTCCTCACAACTAGTCTCGGTGAGAATAGGCACAGAAAATTATATACCAAAACTTAAAAATAAAAGAGTTATATGAAATTAAGTTCTTAAGGAGTAAACTATAAAACGCTTCCTGGTTCTCTTTAGTTATAAGTTTTATACTTAATAAATGTTTAGCTCATTTCTTCCCGCCTGAGAATTTAATTGGTTGCCATGTCGATTTTTATAGAATTTTTATATTAATAATAATTTACTAATTCCTTATGTTTGTTTGTTTTATATTTTATGTTGTGCCTGTTGATATCTCTAAGATCAATAACAAGTCTTTCATTTCAGTAATTTTTTCATGTATCATATTTGTTACCCAAGTATCCGTAACACAAGCTTCACATTACTTATTTTGGGCTAGGTTTAATTTGTGGGATCTTACAGTAAGCACTACATGGAATAAAAGAATTATTATTATTATTGGCAAATTGGGAGCAAAGGTAGCATCATGAATAATGCGAAAAGCATTTTCACGGAATACTTATCTTATCTTTTTATTTAATTTCGTGTCTACAGCACTTTTACACCGTATTGTGGTTATTTATACATATATATGTAAATCGTATTATATATATTTTACACTATTTTATTACATTATATTATATTTTTAGATATATTAAGTGCTTTTAATAATAATCTTTGAGCCGCTTGTGTTAATTTGTTATTGCCCTACTTTATTGCCTTATGCATATTATATTTTTTTTACTGTTGGCAGCTTTTTGGCCGTAACGTCATTATCCATGTCAGATAGTATATGTATACATTAAGAATGATATTTTTTCTCAAGAAATAAATAAATTAATAAATTTCGCTGATCACTGTTCACTGTACAGTTCTGATAGATATGATTTGGGTCATCTATCACGCTTTTCTAGTGCATGGCTATAGCTAATTTGTATATTTTTTGCGATAACTTTCTCGACCCGTCTCCGGATATCGAATTAGTGCGTATCGAGAAATAATTAACATGGATTTACATAAAATGAAATGGTCTTCATTGCTTATAAAAACGGCAATTATTGAATTACAGTAAGCACTACATTATCGGCCTAATGAACAAAAACACTTGGATGCCCACGAGAATATGGTAATCAAACATGCAATACTTAGTGATACGGATATTAACAATCAACGGAGAACCGAATGAATGTTTTAAAAATATACCGGAATACGAACTCAGAACGATTATAGATTATTTAACGACTTGTCAGTTCACGGTAGCAATTGCTACCATATTCAAATTACTGAGTGGCCTCCTGTTTTTTTTTTAAATTACGATAAATTTTTGAGTTACAGAGATCCAAATATTCTGTGGTGGATTCTTTATTTAATCAGCTTTTCGGTAGTATTTTTAGTTTAGTCCTAGATTCATTATTTAGCGAGAAAAAGGCATATTTATCTAAGAGTCCGACATTTTTTTCACAATTCGCGCAGCATTGGGACTGTTGATAGGGGTGGGGCGCGAGATAGCGGACTGACAAGTGGTTAAGTAAAATCACTTTTTCCGGATTCACTCCGCGTTTTGTATGCCTGTCCCAGTTTCTTTCGCCAGTTCTTCTGAGAAGGATCTCCCAATTTCCGAACTGGTGGTAGTCTCATCAGTTGACAGTCATCATAAATATAATGAAACAACTAAACAAATGTATAGTTCCCGACATATAAGTTGAACGTGATTTTGAAATCACGTGACATGCGCAGTAGTGAATAATGTACCTAAACTTGCTACTGCGCATGTCACGTATCAAAACCAGGTTCAACTTATATGCCGGGGACTATACAAACCGTCAGTTTTCAAATCCAGGGTGAATCGGGACCTTCTGGGTTAGCTCGTTCCATCGCAGATCCTGTCTTGGCCTTGGGCTAGATTAGGATTAAAAGCGAACTCAATTAAAATAAAAATAAATTAAAATAAAATTTTTTTTTTGTATAAATTTAACACGTATGATGAACTTAGTCAATTAGATTAAATATAAAAAACAAAATGAAACGCGTCGTGAATCTGGTAAAAATGTTTTTGAATGCCATATCTCTATAAGATTTAAAATACGCATATAAAAAAACACATATCCGATATTTTTTCAGCTATATATTATAATAGAAAAATCATTTTTCTAATGTTGTTGGTTTTTGTATATGGATTTTTAACAGGTTCAGTAGTCAAAGTCGAGATTTCAAAAACAAGTTTTGACACCTGTTAACTGACCATTCGTGTCTAATACTATGTTTAAGTATACAGCTATATTAGCTTAGCAGCTGAGCGTTACGTAAAGTAGCTAAGTGCTCCTTGGATAGTTCAAATTGGTTTAACCAGACCACGTCCGGTCGTATCTTGTCGATAATATTTGAAGTAACTTGTTTCACAACACTATTCTTACATTAGAATCCATTTAGTATAGGTAGTAGTATACTTTGTCCAATGTAGGATGATACTTCTGACAGTTGACACCTATATAGAGGGTATAAAGTTGCTATTGCAATGTCAAGCCAAACATAAGGAAACAAACGCAAACTTAGTACGTAGCAATAAGGAAGTGACATCTGTCAAAAGTATCATTCTACATTGGACAAAGTATAGTAGGCGCAAGTCTAGGCGAAGGTATAAATCATACTGCCAGTTCTTGAGTAATATCTTTTCTTAATTAGATGATGATGTGAGCCGATTCTTGAATGATAGATGATCAATGAATGATTAATGAACTGTGAAATATCTCTTTCCCAAGGTTTTAGTGAAGTTTGGGATTTTACTGAAACCTTCCTGTGGACTTCTTGAGAGAGCAGGAGCAGCTGCCTTGTTTCACTTGCCAACGCTCTTGCATGTTCACAAACTTAGTGGTTGTTACGGAATGTGATATTTATAATCTATGTTTGTTCCCGCGTTAAAAAGAATGGGACTTTTTGGCGGGAGCGGGAAGCGTCACTATGGTGGTCTTGTTTTTCTTGTTAAAATTTGTGTTGTGGTTGATATTAGTGTGTAATAATGGTGGGTTATTAACCACTAAGTGTTTCTGTATATGCACGAGTGTTTGCAAGTGAAACAAAACAATGGATGGTGTCTTTTCGCTCTCTCAAGAAGTCCACGAGAAATTTTCAGTAAAACCCCACATCTTTACTGAAACCTAGGTTAAGGTATTTCACTTTTCATTCATCATCCATTGATAATCTATTATTCATATCATTTATATATCAACTCTTTAAACAAGAATGGACATAATATGAAGAAATGGATCAAAGGTCTTTGTAACCAAGCCAAAACCCCTTATAAAAAAAATAAAAAATAAAAAGGATGGCTGTCATTGTCAATTATCACTCAGTCATGGCGTCGATCTTATTAATTCTAATTTGTAATTGTGCTATTTGTTTGTTAAAATTGATTGTTTAATAATAAAGAAAACTCAATATCTAATACAAATTGTGTCTTTCAATGCAGTGGTTAAAAATCCAACATTATTACGCCAACCCCAACACAAAGACTGGTGAACTCCTATGTATTTTCAGACCTCTATTAAAAGAGCACGTTTCTGGAAGAAATCGAATGATACTGGAAGAACTCCGTTAGACTAACAAAAAAGTTAACTGTATTTGCTTTTTTAAAGTGTAGTTACAGAGATATGTAGTAAGTAACCTCAAAATTTTGAGATTAGGCTTTGAATTGTTAGTTTTTAAAAACTGTTATTTTTAAAAATGTGTATAGGTACCCTGCCAATTATAAATGATCAGCGAAATTAATAGTTACATAAGTCTGAACATTTCAAAGCGACTTGAAGATATATTAAGTTGGTTAGGACAATAAAAAGCTTCTCACTATCAAAGACGGACTCTTTATACTCTGAGGGTTACGGGAAGTATATCTATAACAAATGCTGTTGCATTTGTCAGTGTCATACAATAATCATCATAAATCGCCATTTTCATAATAATTTTGATTGTCTTAGACACTGACACCAACTGAGATTTTAACTTATTTTATCTGACTTGAAATGATGTAGATTAGTGAAACGTATCTAATCTTGAGTTTCGACGTTTTGTTTTTACATAACCGAAAGCGTTTCGTTCCACCCATTATTTGCGATTTACAAATAAATTATCTTTTTATTCCGGTCTTTAATAAATCATGCCTATGTAAAAGTAAACTGTAAGAATTTAACATAATTCATTTTTTATATTTTCGATAGTGAACGGTGTTGTAAAATATATGAGCGAATTTCGCCTGCCTTTTTTTAAAAACAAAATCACCAAAGTGACGCTTACCGCTCCCGCCAAAAAGTACCATTTATTATACGAGTAAGTTAGATTTCTGCTGATGGTGGTCTTGATATGCTGATTTGAACATATGAAATCGTGCTAAGTTAAAAGGTCATTCACAAACGGATATATCTTTGGATATGTCGATAAACGTGTTGAATGCCGCTGGTTTTAATTAGGTTTATAATTGAAAAATTCCAGGTAAAATCGACTCGGGTCACAAGTGAATTCTCAGGCGGGAATCGAACCAGCAACCTTTGGAAATCCGGTCCAATGCTCTCCCAATTGAGTTACCGAGCCTTGTGAACACTCGTGGAAATTTTCTAGTACCTTTCTTATAGTGTTGCCCAAATTCAGTCTTGGTCTTGCAGTCTTGGTCTTGTTCTTGCGTTTTTGCAAGACCAAGACCAAGAACAAGACCGCGTATTTTTAGCAAGACCAAGACCAAGACTGACCGTGCAAGACTTGAGCAAGAACAAGACTAAGCCTGCAAGACTCTTGCGTCTTGCAGCTAGGACTTAGCGCTATTTCACGGAGTAGTTAGGTGTAACAGTTCGGTGTATAGGTACGCTTAGGAATTCTATGAGACGCAAAAAACTGTATCAAAGAATATGAAAAACTGGATCTATGCGCATTACGACTAATACCATAAACATACCTACATAGCGAATAAAAAAATATCCATTAAAATCAAACTGAGTGCATGCATAGTTATGTTTTAACCATCGGCACTTTGATAATGCGGCATCAAAGGTTTTGTACTTACTTCTCAAAGAAATTTGCTGCTTTTCGGAAGCACATGGTTATAATACACGCGCCGGCGGCTTCTTTTGAAATCATATACAACAATCGTTGCCGCCGCGCCGAAATCACAACATTTGACACTATTTGATTGCCGCCACAGGGCGTAGGCGTAGGTATACTCATGCAAAATAATTTCGAATTTTAAGAGTACCTACAGGTGTTCCAAAGAATAAATAAGTTTCAGAGTGCTTATAATGAAAATGAATACATTATACTGATCACGCAAGTAGTATTATGATTAGAATAAAATGGTAAGGATAGGTAGTAGATGTCATAATAATTTATTCTAGTAAGTATATATTATAATATTGATTATATGGTTTTAAACTAATTACTTAGGTACTATTATTGTACATTTAGTCATTATATTTCTTAAGTTTTTACAAGAAAAAATAGCAAAAAAGTGTTCAAATATCACCCGTTTGATAAATATTGTAGCCACTTTTAAATATACTTGAAACGTGTAAAAAAATTCTACATAATTAATAAAATAATATAAAAAGCGTAGGTACTTACCTACTAATAAAATAAAAAGCCTGCGATTTATTATTAGTAAATAATCACGGCAGCCGAGAGTGTGTCTCCACTTTTGAATACATAAATCATAACCAGATCACTAGAGCCACTTCAAAAAAGAAATTTGTAATTCCTAGGGTTCAAAATTATTTTGGTGACAGAACTTTACAGAAGCGTATACCATATCTTCTTAATTCGTTGCCCGAAACTATTAGATGTGAAACGGATAAAAATAAATTTAAAAAAATATTAAAAGATTATCTGATGACTACTATTTAACACAACAATTGTATGTTTTTATTTATTTTTTTGCATTCACAATGCAATATTTCTATAAGATATAAAATACGTGTGTAAAAAACAACCACGCCTCCGAGCCCATCTGAGGGCTCGGAGGCGTGGTTGTTTTTTACACACGTATTTTATATCTTACAACAATTGTATCTTATTATTATCACCGCTAAATTTTCCTTCAGTTTGTTGTAATTCAGTCTAAATCCAATTATTGTGCACTTAACTTTACCTGATACAGTTATAGTTGTATTATATACCTACATAATTATAATTATAAGCTAAGAGACTAAAGATCCCTCAGTCAAACCGACAAGTCGGTTTTGTGGGACTAAATTGTATCTTTGTATTTTTTTTTCTTGTATATGAAATAAATAAATAAAAAAAAATAAATAAAAAAAAAAAAAAAGTATTTACAAGCAGTGCCCGCGACTTCGCCCACGAAGAATAGTAACTTTGGAGGTATAGTGACGTTCAGGATTTATTTATTTATTTTAAAACTTCTGTCATCAAACATACAAACAAACTCTTCAGCTTTATAATATTAGTATAGATTAGTATAGATGTACGCCAAAACATTCACTTATATGTAAAGAATAGTGATTGGCACTAATTCTTTACATATATTTTATTCACGCGTCGCGTCTGTACAAGTAGGTAATAATCTGTGTTTGTACGCCGCACGCGGCATCGTTTGATTTGCGGCGGCATCCTTTTAATAGAGCCGGCACGTGGCGAGGCGGCGCGGTAGAAAGCAAGGAAACGTACTATAAACAAAGGAATTATTTTAATTCCAGTCATTTCCAATTGAGCTGTGCTTCGAGTCTAACTTAATAATTGTTTTTACTAATTCTTGTTGTTTTCTAAAAACGTATCACGTGTACAATTTAATATGAGTGACGAAGATTCAAATTATTCTAGTCCGAGTAACGAGAGTTTGAGTCACAGATCTAAAAGACCCAAAAGCAAATTTGAGGAGTTTTTCGAAATAATTCATGCATCCCAAACTGCCTTGTGTAAATTGTGCCAACATAAAAAGACTGAAATAAAAATGAAAAACAGAAACACTTCAGGCTTAAGGAAACATCTAATATCTTTCCACAAAAAGGAATCACAAATATTTCTTCCTGTTAAACCAAAATTAAGTGGAGATATCACAAGCTTTTTAGTAACCGCTGGAAGAAGTGGACAGGTAAGAATATATTTTTTTTATATGAAAACTCCAGGAACTCAAAAAAGTCTTTTTTGAACAAATGACTTTAAACTGACTTCGGAATATTTTATAGATATTGATAAAATAGTAATACATAGGTACATATTTCGCGTCATTTTTAACAATGGTCGAAATTGTCGCTACGGGAATTTTAACTCCGCGTAGCTGTTCATGCGATACTTTCAAAAACGCCATTAACTTACGTAAGTATTTTTGAGTTAGTGGTGTTTTCATCTAGGGGTGCGACATATTAAGTATGTAATTATCGTCTTAAATATTTTTATAAACACCTATATTTTCATTTGTTTTCATAATCGGCCAGTAACAACTAAGTACTTTATTTTGGTAAATTACAGTACAGTGCAACCTTAATATAACAAATGTCAATTTAACGATTTTCTCGATTTAACAACAACAAACCTCCTCCTCCTAAACGCTCAAACCTAGTATGTTTTAAATAATAACACAAGATTTATTGTTTTATTTCAGTCGGAAAACAGCAGTGACAACATCACGACAGCTACAGTTGATTGGGTAGTGAAAAAATATCTTCCCTTCTCATTTTTCGATGACGAAGCTACACAAGTATATTTTCGACGTATTTGCCCTAATATGGAGTTTCCTAAAAGGTCTACACTTAGAAGGAAAGTCAAAGAGCGATTTGAAGAGCTCCAATTTAATCTCAAGGAACGACTTCAACAATTATCATCTAAAATGTCATTTACCATTGATGGGTGGACGTCAATTGCTGGTAGGAGTTACTACGGGGTTACTATGCATTATATAGACAACGAATGGAAGTATCGATCTGTAGTTCTTGATTTTATACCATCACGCGGTCGACATACTGGGGAAGATATTGCAACGATTTTCCATGAATGTTTATTGGAATATGGCATAATTGATAAAATACAAGGTATCACGGTCGACAACGCAACTGCAAATACCAAATTTATGTATGAACTGGGCAAACAGTTGCCACACTTTGATTCAGACAATCAACATTTCCGGTGCTTTGCTCACATTTTAAACCTTGGTGTACAAGATTTATTAGAGACCTTAGCATTACACTGTGAGTCTGACACTAACGCGCAAGATCAGCAGTATGAAGACTATGCAGACGAAACTGAGGAAGATGAAGAATATGCACCAAATATTGCTGACTCGCGTACATCTGTAACAAAGTTACGCAGTATTTCCAGTAAAATAAAAAGAAGTGAGATAGTGAAGAAGAAGTTTCAGTCTGCTTGTGAAGCAGCTGGCGTGCCATCAAATCTAAATGCCATTCTTGACTGTCCAACAAGATGGAATTCCACACATGATATGATTGGATTTGGTTTAAAAGTGAGAGCGGGCATTAACATATTGTGCAGTTCTGTCACCGAATTGAATGATTTTCAAATCACAGCTAGTGAATGGCAGGTACTCGAAAAATTACATAAATTTCTAATAAACTTTAAACTTTTAAGTACAAAACTTGGTGGAGACAAATATGTTACATTACCGCTAGTCATTGTATCATTCAATCTCTTGCTAGATAAAATTGAATCCATGGTAAAACAGTTAGATGAGAAACCTAATCGATCTGAAGTGGATGAAAGGCTCATTCTAGCTTTCCAAGCAGCTCGAGACAAAATGCTTAAACATTATAAGAAGAGCAACTGGATTTATTGTACTTCTTTAATTTTAGACCCAAGGCATAAGGCTCAGACTTTTGACCTGACAATGTGGGGGAAGCAACTTAAAACAGAAAGTCTGCGCAAGTTCAATGAACTTTATGAAGAATATAAAAGTCTACACTCACTGAACAAATCTCTGGAATTGCCAAGAAAAGAAAATAAAGTATGTGATGAAGATGAAGACATTATAGACTTTGATAAACTCTATGAATGTCCCTCGACGTCATCTGGATCTTGTCTTCAAGGCTTAGTGATAGACGAGTTGGAGGAGTACCTGAGAAAACCAAGAACTGCCAGCTCGGAAGACATTTTAGATTGGTGGAGGACGCATGAGACAGAGTATCCGACTTTATCGAAGATGGCCCGTGATTTTCTCTCAATACCTGCAACTTCAGTACCTGCTGAGAGATTATTTTCTAAAGCATCATTAGTAATTAGAAAACATAGAAATAGGTTAAGTGATGAGTCAGCCAGATGGTTACTTTGTATTAATTCTTGGTCAAAAGAATTGATATAAAGTAACATAACCTAATGATAAAGCTGTTGTGTACTGTTATGTTTGATTTGTGTTGTATTTTATTTTTGATTGAAATAAATGATAAATCATAAAACTCTTTTATTAAATTTCATGCAAGTTGAGGGTTCAATCTCTTTCTAGACAGACATTGTTATTTAAAATACAGTCAAGTTATTGTAATTAATTTGTTTTTTTACATGTTTTAGCAAATGTAAGCTTATAAATCATAAATGTTTATTAAGAAACAGTTACTTCCATGGAAAACGACATATAGGTCAGTTGATTTTTCGACTTTCTTATCAAATCTTCAGTTATTTATTAATCTGATTGATCTTTACTATGGCTATGTTAATTCAAGCTCACAATGTTCCAATTCTAATACGTTTTTCTAAGATTTAAAGTAAACTTTAATAAATAGCAATAGACTAATAGGTAATTGCAAGACTTGCAAGACTCTTGCTGCAAGACCAAGACCAAGACCAAGACTGCAAGCGCAAGACCAAGACCAAGACCAAGACCAGGTGTATTGGCGCAAGACCAAGACCAAGACTGGCTAAGTCTCGTCTTGTTCTTGCATTTGGGCAACACTACTTTCTTATTTTACGCTGTAGGCCAGCGTTGTTTCATCAATGACCCGAGTCGATTTTTTCTAGTATTTTTCTATTATAATAATTTATCTTATAAGATCGCATTGAAAATGCATAAAATAATAAAAATAAATAAAATTAATTAGGTTTGTTCAAATTCCAGAGTTTTAATTGCACACATGAGTGCAATTTCAATGCGATCTTATGATTTTATGCATTTTCAATGCGATCTTATAAGATAAATTATTATAATACACACATAGATGGAATTACAATAAAAGAGCAGAACCGAACATGAATCCTGTTAGGATATCGCAACATGACAATTTTTATAAGAATAAAATCTTGATCAAATAAAAGAAGTTTGTTCTTTAATACTTCCTAACTTAAAAAAACTGTATGCCTCTTTAATTCCTTTAAAAATACGTGTATATTCAGTTTCATGGTACAGCCACTCTGATATCTCGGGTTTGATACCCGGCCGGCTCAATATAGAAAATTACCTTTTTATATTGGCTCGCTTCGGGTGTTGTGGAACCATCGTTGTTAATGGATTTATAAAGATTCTTTAGGTTGGATTCAGAACAACGTATGTAATGTTGTCTGAGATATATAATAATCTATATATATAAAAAAATCCCTGTCACAATGTTTGACCGCGATGAACTCCGAAGCTAATCAACTTATTTTGATGATTTTGATAACATAGCCGGGTCAGCTACTAAGACATAAATGTAACCGTATAAATAAAATGTATGTTTAAATTTCACGCCTTATATAATGCATTATATTATCTGTGGTTGTGCACTACAGCGCCACCTTTTTTGATTATTACTACTTAATGGTCATCGGTCTATACAACATATATTTTATTTATGTTGTACACACAGTTTCTTATCAATAAATACGTTTAACACTTGCAATAGTATTTTTGTTCACAAAAATTAACATGGTAGCAGAGCGTAGTTTCGATCTACGGACCTAAAAGTTAACAGTAACTACAAAAAAAAATTCGTTACAATAATTAGTAACTCAAAAAATTACATTTAATACAAAAATTATCAATTTATATTTCATCTCCTCAAACTTAAGTCAACCAATTAACATTGATAAGGAACCAATTAAAACCGATCAGTTTAATTCTAAGAAAAAGAAACTTGGTTCGCAACGAACAAACCGCGCTAATAAGGATGCGAAGTGATCAAACCTCGACGGTCGGCAGTTAAAGCGTCCGTCATCTCTTTACTAGCAGTTTGTATTCTGTGGCGATAGTATGATGCTAACTCATTGCTTAACCAACTACGACGAATCTACTCTGTGTGAGGAATAGCGATATAATTAATAATGAAATATATAATAATATTATCTCTTACAATCATACCAATTAGTGTAGTCCAAAGTTAACACTGTAAGGCTTGTGTTATGGATATTAGGGTAACGGATAGACATACATATACAATGTGTCCCGTCACCAGTGTCGGAGCCTTTAATGGTGTGAAATATGTAATTTTTTACAAACAAATTGCCCCTTCAAATTTGGTTTTTCTCAAACAGCCAATAATTAAAAATACACAAAAAAGAATCTATTTCTTTTTCTTTAATTATTTTTTTCTATTTTTATTCCATGACAATTGAAACATGCTGGCTGTGTAACTGTTGTCTACATGTTGAGCTATCAAATGACACCTTTTTAATGTTGATAGGACATTTACATGAGTAGTAGTGGTCGAATTATTATGAGAGCTCAGGACTTGGTTACCAAGAAAACAAAATGGCGGCCGTAAGAGAAAAACAAAATATGTGGGGCAACTTGTCGATAAAAAATGCCATATTTCACACCATTTAATGCTATGACACTGGTAACGGGACACATTGTATATCATACATAAATAAGAATTATTAATAGAAAAATATAAATACCCATGATTCAGGTACAAATTCGCGCATTCATCACATGAACATCTGCCCCTTCCGGAACTCGAACGCAGGACCGATCGGTGCGAATCAGTGTTGTCAGATCCAATTTTTAAAAATTCGTAGGGCTACGTTTAAAAATCCGTAGAAATCCGTAGATTGCCTCTACAAAAATCCGTAGATCTACGGACATTTTTGATGTGAATTTACTTTCTTAGCAAACGCACGTCCTCATTTCAAGGATTTTAGCAATTAAAAATAAATGACATATATCTTTAAAAAAAATATCAAAAAAACACGTTTACACAATTTTCATTACATATAATATTTTTATATCAATTATTAATTAATTTTACTCGCATTCTTATTAAAAATAATAATTCTTATTAATAATAATTAAAAACAATTAGATCAATTTCATATCAAATTTTATATTATCCTTGATAATGTTATGAACAACACTTGATTTATATTCGGGGACAAGATAATAACAAAGTACTCGTCAAATTAACCAAAACAAAATATTTTACTAAGCTAAAATAAGTTGTTAATGCCGCCAACCAAACCAAACCAACAATGAAACAAATTATATTTTATTTCAATTTATTTAACCGGACCTGGCTTCTAGGCTTTCAGCCGACGATCTATCGAATTCCGTTTTACGTTAGTCGCTACAAATCAAACAACCTAAATAGTCTGTATTATTGTATTACAGACAAAGTAACAAAGAACGAAACGTAGTTTGCCTTTTTTTTTCGGAGTTACGTTTCGTTTGATGCAAAAAATTATTTAATTTAATATTTATACTATTGTTTGGTTCGGGAGAATGAAATCGATCAAAAATCCGTAGATCTACGGACAAATCCGTAGGTCTGGCAACGCTGGTGCGAATAGCAAGATCGCTACCGTTGCACTAAATGGTCGTATATATGAAAAACATAGATTATGCTAACTCCACTTTTCGTATACAGAAAATAAGCAAAAAATAAAAACATACAGGAAACCCCTTTATTATTTCTTTTGGTCCACGATCTTAAATTTTTTTCTTAACGCTTATATTGATTTGAAGACGGCTGTTTGGTGCAACGGCAGCGATCCTGCCTTTAGCAGCGATGGTTCTGGGTTCGAATCCCGGAAGGGGCAGATGTTTGTGTGATGAATAAGAGCATTTGTACCTGAGTCATGTGTAAATTTGGTACAATTGCTTTGATTGAGTATATTAAGATTACCTTTTAAAACTTTCTGTACAAAATAGAAATTGATGAAAAGCAAGTAACAAAAAGTAATATGGGTGTCCTTTAGGAAAGTTAAGACCAACAACTTAGCAGTTTCTTTTAAGAATGCTAAATTCAATGCGTAGTAAGGTAAGCTATAAACAATATAAAAAAAATATTTCCTGCATTCACACCAATTAGCCTAGCCCAAAATAAGCGCCATAAGGCTTGTGTTATGGATACTAGGGTAACAGATAGACATACAAGTACACGTATGATTCATTATTACCTTTGAGTCAAGCACAAATGCTCGTATTCATCACACAAACATCTGCCCCTTCCAAAACTCGAACCCAGGACCGCTAGAGCGAAAGGCAGGATCGCTAGCGTTGCACCAAACGGTCGTCAAACGTATATATGAGATATGAATATAAGAAACAAAGATTTCTTTGTAACGAACAAGTGATATTCAAGTGTGTAGATATCATGGTGAAAATGCTATTATTAGGTACTTATATACAGGGCGTCCCAAACTTATGGGACATGAAGGGGAAGTACCTTAAATATCGTAGATAGTGAATTTTGCTCAAAGAAGACTTTATGTTATTTTTAAAAGTTAGTAATTCTGCATTCATAGATTTTCTAAAAATTACTTGCTTCGTCTGGGAATCGAACCAACTTAAATGTCAAAAAAAAAATCACCCTACTTTTATGATGCCAATCGAAAGAATAGCTAAAAATAATAAATTAATGTAGTTCTAAAATTTGAAAATGGAACAGTCTGTGCGAGCGTTGAAGGCAAATTTAAAACGAAAATAATGTTGTTCTTAAATTTGAAAATGGAACAGTCTGTGCGAGCGTTTATTTTTCGGATATTGATCTGTTTAGTCTTAATTCACTTACACAAGTGTTATTGTGTTAATTTATTGCGAACATGGCATATCAAGTAAGTTTTGATCTAATGGAAGCATATTTTTTGAATGATAAAGATATCTCTAGAAGTTTGCGGTGGTATAGCGTAAAATATCCTGATAGACAATTACCGTCTCGTAAAGTTTTGAAAAGGCTTGTGAACAATTTGAAAACTCTGGGACGTTTCGATAAACGCCCAAGAGAACCACAGCAAGAAAACCGTACGATCAACGACGAAGAACTTGGTATTTTAATTTACTTTTCGGCTTTTCCGAAAGCATCGGTGAGAGAAGGAGAACATGAAATTGGAGTTTCGAAAAGCAAAATACACCGTGTATTAAAAAAACACGGTTTTAAGAGTTATGTTGAAGGACGATTGGTTCAAAAATTACTTCCGGGCGATACAGAAAGGAGAAGAAATTTCTGTCTTGATATCCAGGCACGCTTGCTCGAAAATCCAATTTTTTTGGATAATATTATTTGGACAGACGAATCTAACTTTAGCAATAACGGTATGTATAACCGCAACAATAATCGTATTTGGTCTAAAGAAAATCCCCTACGAGTCACTGAAACGAATAACCAAGTGCGTTTTTCACTCAACTGTTGGTGCGGACTTTTAAAAAACCGGGTTTTCTTAATCCATTTTTACCAAGGAACCTTGAACACGGAAAAGTATTTAGGAATACTTCAAATTTTAAGGGATAAGATAAGAAATCTTTCCGCGGCGGAGCAAGAAAACTTAATTTTCCAACAAGATGGAGCTCCGGCTCATAATAGTCGGAGAGCAGCAGATTTTCTAAATGAATGTTTTCCTACATGGATTGGTACAAATGGACCGATTAGATGGCCGGCCAGATCCCCGGACCTTACACCATTAGATTTCTTCTTTTGGGGATACGTGAAAGATATGCTATACAAAAAGCGATACGAAAACGTGGGCGAGTTGCAAACAGAATTGTGCCATATCACATCGAGTGTTCACCATAAAATGATAAGAAAATCAACAGGCAGCGGACTCATTAAAAGATTGGAGATTTGCGTAAGACAAGAGGGATCACATTTTGAGCATTTAATTAATTAATTTACAAAAAAATACCTACTTAATTGACTACGGCAGTTTCATGTATGTTTTTAATTTGATTAAAATATTAATTTCACGTTGTTCCTTTCTTTTAAAAAACCATGTAACTTAAGCATAGTTATTATTTTTTAGCTATTCTTTACATTGGCATCATAAAAGTAGGGTGATTTTTTTTGACATTTAAGTTGGTTCGATTCCCAGACGAAGCAAGTAATTTTTAGAAAATCTATAAATGCAGAATTACTAACTTTTAAAAATAACATAAAGTCTTCTTTGAGCAAATTTCACTATCTACGATATTTAAGGTACTTCCCCTTCATGTCCCATAAGTTTGGGACGCCCTGTATATCTATGTAGCGTAGGTATTGTTTGTGTGGCAATACCACATACTACCTCCGAAATTGGTTGTGACGTCATTGATTCGATAAAGCGTCGAATCTAACCGCTTAATTAGTTAATATTCCTCTTTATTTGTTTTGCCATTTAGTTTATTAGCTGCTAGAGGTCGGTTCGTTGGCATCTTTTTATGATAGAGATGTTATAACTAGTCTGGCCATAAATACTCTTACATAAAACCTTTTATTTTTTTAATCATTTTGAATTTGGAATGCGTTTATGATTTTAAAAACTTCTTTCGATTTCGTGCCATTTCATATATTTTTTCGCGTTCATTATCATTTTGAATTCATTACAATATGGAATGGGGTGTTAAAGAAAATAGGATTGCAGTGATCGTCTTGCACAAAGTGGGTATGGAGCCGTCGGTCATATTCTAGACACTTCAAAAGCTTGGTATCAGCCGTATGTTCGTATATCGTACTATCAACAGATACAAAAACACTTCCTCTGTCGAATATCATAAAAGATCGAGGCGGCCGCGTGCTGTGAGAACTACTAAGGCTGTTAATGCTGTTAAAGCCAGAATTTGTCTAAACCCCATTAGGAAGCAAAAATCTTATCGCGAGAAATGTAGATTCTCGCTAGGACATTGTCGCGTATTATAAAACAAGACCGAAACTCCGTTTTTTTTTAAATATACCGTGGACTTTTTCTATTAGACTTACTCTATTAGACTTTACTTACTAGAAAATAAAGATGTAAACGAAATTAGGACATGTCCTGTATATCGACGACTTTTTTTTAAATGTACCGTGGACTTTCCAGCAGGATTTTCTGCACCTGGTCACAAGACAGTCAAGACACGAACTACCCAAGCTTGGCTTGAAACCAACAACGTTCCGAACTTTATAAGAGCTGAAGACTGGCCCTCATCTAGCCCAGACCTCAACCCTTTAGAATTATAACATTTATTTGTTTAATTGTTTTATTTAGTTGTTCATTTAAATAAAAACTTAATAAAATGCAAAATAAAACAATTTTGATTTATATACAATTTAACAGCTAAGAAAGTGGCGGATTAAAATATTATAACGAACCTGTTAATTTATATAAATATTTAGCACAACGATAAATCCATCCAAAGGTTGCCTAAAAAATTCCTTTGTAGCGATAAGGCCACTATTTGTACTTTGTCTGTATGTTTGTCTCTCCTTTAATTTTTTGTCGCGTAGGTATGATGTGAAATAAAGAGTGTTCTATTCTATTTTTTTAATAAATTAAGTATAAGTAGTTTGAGTTATTTTCGACAGTCTTTTTTTATTATGAATGGGTTCCTCCTTGATTCCAATTAAAACCGGGGGCCAAGACAGGTTCACGATGGAATGAGCTAACCCAGAAGGGGCCTATTCAGTCATATGGAATGGGCACGAACTGTGCACCCAATCCAAAAAAATCCAAAAAAAAAATGGATTTTGGATTTTGGATATCGGAAATGTTTCCCAATAGATTTTACCCAGGGCCGGATTTGGGGTAGGGCAGGCGGGCTACTGCCCTATGGCCACCATAAAAGAGGAGCCCCCATATTAGAGATAAAGGATTACAAATTTCGGCTGGTTGTTTTCGACTAACACGTTTTTTTTCAAACAGTTTTTCATTCATATTTGCAATTAACGATTTTGAATTTTTATTCGAAAATAAATAATTAGGAATCTCTGCTGCCCAGGGCCTCTACACCTCCAAATCAGCCCTGACTTTACCTATCTTCTTTAATGTATAAATTTTTCTAACAATACTGTGTTTATTTGAATTTGAAATTGGTTTAAAATGTGGTGGCCTTATTGATAGCGTCTATGTCAAATAATAGTAGTTTATGATACTGTTGCATAATAAGGGTTCTTATAACACGAGTGTTATAAGACCAAGTTATGTATAGTGTCATACACTACTTTATCTACTTTCATACTATAATACGTAAAACAATATTGCAAATAAAACGCTGAATATAACAACAAATGTTTAAATGTCAAATGTTGGCGCCAAGGTGCAAATATCGATTGCGCATGCGTGTTGCGTCGTCACGGACTCGTTCATTGAAACCTTTTTAAAGTAGAGGTTCAACCTCCTTGGTCCAGCTGGAGGTTGTATAGGTGTATCGTTATGATTAAAAAGTTATATTATGATACAGGTGTCCATACAAGACCTGTATCGTAATGAAACTTTTTTTTTATTATTTTTGGCCTGTACGTAATGTTTGTCATAAGCATTTTGTTTTCAGTTTTAGAATCTTTGTATTATAGTATTAGAGTAGATAAAAATCTTTTTTGTATAGGAAAACTACAAAGATAAAGTATACCAGAATATAACTAAACACACGTTATATAATGTTGTATATTAATAATATTGTTTTGAATATAATAATTTTTCTTACGTTTACGCCAATTAGTAAGAACTGTAAGGCTTATATAATTAATACTAGGGTAAAGGATAGACATACAAATACGATACTTAGATATTAAATATTTACAGAAATATATATACAATATATACCCATGACTCAAATACAAATGCTCGTAATAATCATACAAACATCTGCCTCTTCTGGGACTCGAACCCTGGATCTTAGGTGCGAAAGGCAGGATCGCTACTGTCCAAAAGCAAAAAGAACCAAAAAGCAAATTTAGTATTTTTCTAATAACATGACTCACGCGCCTACTCACGGTACATTTTACCTTTCATTTTGCATTCTGAGTATGTTGATTCATATTTTCAAGGTAAAAATGAACGAAAAATTATGAGGTCAGTACACATCCTGTGAGAGTTGATTCGTAACGTTTGTCTTAGAACGAATGTTGTCACTGAATGGTGATTTACGTTAAGGACAATCTATGAACGTTGACGAATTTCATTTACATCTTTATTTTCTAGTTAGTAAAGTCTAATAGAGTTTGCTGATAAATTATTTGATTTCAATGAATGAAGGCTAAGAATTAACAATTTATATTCTTTAACTTTTCATGTTATAATATTCATAAAAACGGGATTTTTACAATATTTATTATATTGGTCTCAAAAAAATTATGTTCTGTAGTTTTATAATCCTATTGTTATTATTTCTCTGTGCATGCTGTCCGTCTGTGGAATTCACTCCCTGTAGGTAAAGAGAAAACTCGTTCCTTGAAATATTTATGTCCTAAGTTGGAAAATTTCCAGTAAAATAAAATAAAAAATCAAAATAGGTTGTGTAGTTTGAAGTTAATCACGGTCAAAGACTGATACGGAATTTATATATAGGTATATAAATACCTATGACTCAAGTACAAAGATGGGAAATGACTTTCGTTTTTATGTATTAAAAAGATAATACGAGTCATGAGTATATGACCCAGAAAACGCATATGTAGGTAGTAACACACTGTATTAGTTTTTAATGCTTTTTATACCTCTTAATAATAAATATTTCTAACAATCTCACCAATTAACCATAGCTTATAGAAGCACTGTAAGGCGTGTGTTTTGGATTCTAGGGTAACGGATAGACATACATGTATGATACATAGATATGTTATATTCATAGAAATATAAATAAACACCCATGACTCAGGTACCAATGAATGCAATATTCATTACACAAACATCTGCCCCTTCCGAGATTAGAACCCATGACCGTCAGTGGAACGCTGATCGCTATAAAAGACAACTTTTACAAAACGAATAGAATTGTTTCTTAATCGTTCTAACTTAACCCTTTTAGTGCCAGAAATATTATTATTATAACAAACGATACTTCTGCCTTTCGTCCTTCTCGTTCGAGTCGTTTTTTCTCACTTCCGGAAGCAATCTATCTAGTCTGTAATTTTTCAAATCGTAGAAAGTTCGGTTCGCCATTTTTGTCATTTAAGTTTTAATATTATTTTCCAAAGTGTGTTTGTAATTAAATTCTAAAGTGTAATTGTTCCCAACGAATATAGTGAATGAAGTGAGAGATCGTTTGGTGTAACGGTAGCGATCCTGCCTTTCGCACCGACGATCTTGGGTTTGAGTCCCGGAATGGGCAGGTGTTTGCGTAAAGAATGCGACCATTTGTACCTGAATCATAGGTGTAATATATTTTATATATATTATTATAGACAGCGAAGTGCCAATACCTCGTAACTGAAATTCATCGACAAATTCACTTTTTTGTCATTTCGAATTAAAATTCGTTATTTGCATGTTTTAATGAAATTTCCTAAGCGTATTTTCAGTCGCAAGCGCTTCAAGTTAAAAAATAAATGAAAAATTTTCCAAACAATTATTAACTTGTCAGGAAATTAAACATTTTATTTAGCTTGCGTATTATTTTGAAATTAGCAGTTACGAGTTATTGGCATTTCGCCGTCGATATATTTCTATGAATATTACATACCTATGTATCATATATGTATATCTATCCTTTACTGGATGCGTATATTATTATAGAGCTTACTTTGGACTTGGCTAATTGGTGTGAATGTAAGAAATATTATTATTGATAATGTTATTATTATGTTTATTATTTAGTTCCTCAGATATTCGTTAAACTTTGTTAATTTAACCATGACCATCGGTCTAGCGGTCACATCTTACTTGCCTCCAATACCTAAACCGTGCACAGGCAGATACGATTGCTATGCACAATCTTCCTCATCACTTTATCAATATGCATCTTAGCTCTCCAAAATACTTGAAACGTAAAGGCGAACAACGCATTTATACATATCATGTTATAAATTCTAACTCCGTTTTCCATTGAATAAAGTCAAAGTCGGGGCCAGAAAAAAAAGACCACCTAGTGTTGTGACAGATGAAACGATTTTAAAATAAACGCAAAACATATATATATACAAAATCAGTGAGATTGTAAAACGCTGCATCGGCTGGAATAGGGCTACCATCATATATAATAAAGCCGGAAAATAATTCTTGTAACTAGATTAGTTAAATAGTTTGGATTATTCAAATAAAACCGTTTTAATCGGATATGCGACGCGTTTTATCTGGTTTTTTATAATCAATCCTGCTGTTCGACTCCTTTTGTGATCACGGGTTAAATATAAAAAAAAGTATCAGGATTAAATGTAAAAAAAAAATAAGAATAGTCACGTCGTAAGTCAAGTTAAAAGGTTACCTTATTTTTTGTATATATGTACGATTGTTTTAAATAGCTATAGTATTTTTAATAATGTATGGAATAATTAGATATATTATTAATCAAGGAATTTACCATTTATTCATTATTATCCTTATTTTTTTTTACTCCTATAGCTGTTTGGTGTTCAGCAGATGTCGTGAAAGACAACTAATGATACTGGGGGATTATATGCCCACCAAACATAAAGATTACGACAAAACCCCCATTTTCGAAGTTCATGTCTTGTCGCTGAAGGTATAACTTTTAATAATTGCTACATTGAAATGTTTAGTCTTTAAAAATAATTAAAAAATTGAAGTCATCATATCATATCATAGCATACATTATATTATGACAATACTTTGTGTGTTTGTTACCATACCAGCAACGAGTGGTCGGGTTATACCAGCAACGCGTGGCCGGGTTATACGAGCAACGCGTGGCCGGGTTAGCTAGTCTTAATATATATAAATTACGTGTCACGTTGTTTGTCCGCGATGGACTCCTAAAATACTTAACGGATTTTGATCAAACTTCGTAACTATCTGTTATTTGATCTAACTTAAAAGATAGGTTAGGTTTTATTTTAATTTATAACACAGCAACGCGTGGCTGGGTCAGCTAGTCTTTATTAAAAATTGAAACAAAATTTTGAAAGTGTTACTTTTCTGAGTATGCCAATATGATTTTTTCCCCATAAAACGCCGGATAAAAATATTACCAACATTAGCTCTAATGTGGAATTCCTAGCAAACTAATGACGCGTGCGGTCTCTACTGCTGACGTAAGTAGCAGACGGCTCGACGTTGGTCAAGTGCTTGTATTTCTGGGGTCTGCAACGCCCAAAATACGCAAGTTAAAAAGAAATACGTTAGTGGGTTGTGTAGTAATCTAGGGTAGGCGGTGGGCGTCAGAACGACGTTGAACGACGACTGTGCAACGGCAGCAATCCTGCCCTTCGCATCCATGGTCTTGGGTTCGGGGGCAAATGATTGTGTGATGAATACTGGGTGATGAATACATGATGGATGAGTCATGGGTTCTTATCTATATATTTCTATTTATGCAGCATATCTATGTATCATATACGTATCTCTCCGTTACCTTAGTATCCATAATACAAGCTTTACACTGCTTACTTTGGGCTAGGCTAATTGGTGTGACGGCAAAAGTTATATTATTATAAACTGCTTTTTTAGGATTTTTACTTATTCTGCCATTAGCTTGCGATTCGAAAGAAGCGTATTTGAATTCGGTCAAAGTTAATAGCCTTGCTAATGCAAAGTCAGTTATGTTAAATGATAACGAACTTTATTTCTTTAACAGCAAAGTACGAGGCGAAAGTAAAAAAAATGAAATTATTTATTTGTACTGAGCTATGTTTTTCTTTTAATACCCGATTGCACTTTAAAGTCCCCTCTGGATTGAGCATAATATCGCAGAATAAATAATAGTCATTATAATTTGTTAATTTTTCATACGTATAGTTATATAAATAATATTATATAGTAATAAAATTTTATTATATAATATTTATTCAATGAGTTACAAAAAAATCCAGAAAACTCCCTAATGGGTATTAAATAACGTTAAGAACACATAAATAAGTATATAAACGACGATGACTTGGTGATAAATGCTTGTGCTTATAACACAAACATATACCCCTACCGGGATTCGAACTCGGGACTTTTGGCGCAGAAGGTAGGAGTGATGCACCAAGCGGCCGGCAAATATATAATATCTATATAAATTAATAAATAAGTTATTAGTTTGACCGCGATGAACTCCAAAATTACTCAACCGATTTTCGATCTTTTTTCTTTTTGCTGGATTTGTTCCGACTTAGGACATAGGATAGGTTTCATTTATAACACAGCAGCGCATTGCTGTGTCAGCTAGTATTGTTTTAAATTATATTATATTGCTGTACCCTTACGGAGCGTCACTTGTGTGCTTTTTTTCAAATAAGTGCATATACTCCCATTGTGTTGTGCAATAAAAAAAAATTTAAGTCTATGAATGCCCAAAAGATTATTGTTTTTTTCAATGATTAATCATCGTCTGAGATTTATCACCGTTTGTCGTTGATTCATTCAATTGGTTTTTTACGGAACTACGAAAAGCGTGTCCAGCATAAAACCCACTCTCGACATCTATAGTGTGGGATGGTGTAGGTGATGAATGAAGCGATATATTTGTAACCAAACGAATTTAGATTCACTTAGATCTATACACACAGTGTACACACACTTTGATGTGAATATTTATAGAACATATCTTAATTGATAATATTTAATTGTTGTAACAATTTATTTTTCTTGGTTAACTTTTAATTCCTTGAATATTTTAAGACAGGATGATGTATAATTCATTACGCGGCATAGTCAATACAACTTAGAACCATGTTACATCAAGTACATCAATTATTTATTTCTATACTGTTGTCTCTTTGGTTTCGGATAAAGTGTGACATAGTTCTACGGTGTATACGTTTTATTGTGCGTGGCTGTGCAAATCGCGCTATTCAATTTTTAGCTTAAATTCCAACTGTTCCTTGCTGTGAAAAATAAAACTTCTAAGCCAATGCAATCAAAAGATACAGCCGTGTATGCCGCTTTTGATAGGGTGTGGCATGAGGGCCTTATTAGCAAGCTTCCGTCATATGGTCTTCCCACTGGTTTGTGTGTCTGGATATCGGACTTCCTGAGAGATCGGTCAATACGAGTTGTCATTGACGGTAGCTCGTCGGACCATTTGGCTATCAATGCCGGCGTCCCTCAGGGTTCCGTTCTCTCTGCAACACTTTTTCTGCTGCATATAAATGACCTGCTTTTGCCCGGTATTTTGGGGTACGCAGATGACAGCACTGTTGTAGAGACCTATATGTCTGATGCACGAGCCAGTGCTGAACAGATCCAGCGTCATAGAGAGGCGATGGTTAGCCGCATGAACCATCTCTGCAGGCTGTCTCCGAATGGGGCGATGCCAATCTAGTAAGGTTCAATCCGTCAAAGACCCAGGCGTGTCTTTTCTCCGCTAAAAGGAGTCCTTTCAACTTGACTCCTACTTTCCGAGGTGTATCCCTGCCGATCACTGACCATCTTGAGCTTCTCGGTATGTCTTTGTCACCAACTCTCAATTTTGGTTCTTTCATTGAGAGCAAGGCTCAAGTGGCTTCAAAAAAACTTGGCATTCTGGCGAAGGTGAGAAAATACTTCACACCGGAACAGTTGCTCAACCTTTACCAAGCACAAGTTCGATCGTGTATGGAGTATTGTTCTCATCTTTGGGACGGTTCCGCCCGATACCAGCTCCAGACGCTTGAGTCCATCGAGAGGAGCATAGACGGAAGGTAGCAAGCCTATCCGTATTTTATAGGATACATTTCGGAGAGTGTGCAGCTGAATTGCACAAGCTTGTTCCGCCGTCCCCATTTTTTCATCGGACAACCAGACTTACAAATTGGCGACACCGTTATATGGTGGATATACCAAAGAGTCGCACTAAGCGTTTTGGTTACAATTTTATGATACGTACCGCTAAGGAGTGGAACTCTTTGCCTGAGTCTGTGTTTCCTGACAAATACAATTTTCTTGTTGTCTTCAAGTCACGAGTGAATAGGTATCTTCTAGGCAAGCGCGTCACATCCTAGATCGCATCGACGCTTACCATCAGGCGAGATAGTGGTCAAGCGCATGCCTATTTTCTATAAAAAAAAAAAAAAAAATTTCGACTCGCAAGGGAATCAAAATCAAAAGTGTACTTCCCGCGAACTCAGAATCTTGAAATTTGGTACGAAGCAACGTCTTACAGCACAGATAAAGGAAAAATTGCGTAAATTTTTAGTTACGTCATATGATAATAAATATTTCCTATTTTTATTATACTTTTTATTAATAGTAAATAGGTTAGCGCTTGACCGCTATCTCGCCTGATGGTAAGCGATGCGATCTAGGATGTGACGCACTTACCTAGATGATACCTATTTGTCGTGACTTGAAGGCTCCTAAGTTATATTTGTCAGGAAACAGACTGAGGCAGAGAGTAGTCGATCACAAAATTTGAACCAAAACGCTTAGTTTTTTCAAGTTTTTATTTACTTTCACCTGTCCCGGTGTCTAATGAAATCTTACAAGTTAAATTTGACCCACTACCCCGTTTCCGTGTAATTTTGCATGCATATGTATATCAAGTGACAATGCAATATCATTATATGTCATGGACAGATCTGATGCTGGAACTAGATGGAGGCCATAGGAACTCCGCAATAAAACGACACATATCCAACTATTACACGTAAGTTTGAGCTTTTAACATTTTAGTTTTTTTTTTATAAGTAAGAACAAAATAAGGTTTTTTTTAACTTATATCTTGTTTATCACTAAGAGAAAGCCAGAAAATATTCACAGATAAAGTAAACACCTTTAAAGTGTAAATACGTTACTTATCCGTTTGCTTATGCCATATCCATAGACAAATTTGACTTTAAAATGCGGAGAAAGATACAAATCTGTGCTACTGCATTGTATGTAAATGCGTTATAATTTCAGAATTGGAAATCGACTGAAGCGTAAGCCCACTACGTCGTAAATCTATTACATAATTGTTTGTCTATTGCTTCATTCAATCTTGACCACCATTACAAATTTATACCAATAAATAACAATTTTTTACTTAATGCATATCTATCCATATAGTTATACATCTATGTCACAATGTTTGACCGCGATAAACTCCGAAACTATTTAACTGATTTTTTTCTTTTTGTTGGATTTTTTCCGGCTCAGGACATAGGACAGGATTTATTTTATTTCAAACACTGTAACAGGGATTTTTGGAACGAAGTTCCTTATGGGGCGTTGCGGAGGGATACCCTTGCCGGGAAAAAACGTCCGTAGCGTTAAACAAAAGCCATTTTTATGTATTGTCTTTGTGGGATGGCTATACAGTGTCTAATATATAGTCTACGTGATGACTGGTATTATATATTTTTATAAATCATTGTTAATGAAATAAAGGTGTTAAGATAATTTTGTAAAGTACTTTCGTTGCTTTTTATCAATAAAAAAATCATGACAAAAATGATAATTATTTTAATAATTATTTTCTTTGTACCTCGAATAGAACTTAAAATTAATATTTTTATAATAAGGAACTTCGTTCCTATCCGGTGTCCCACGATACTACACGCCTTTTTTATATATATATAAGATAGATACATAAAACAAAAGCCCATTTATAAAATTATTGTTTATCTGTTAGTACTAGGCTAATTGGAAAGTATCTAAGTAATATTTTTATTATAAAGTTTAGAGAAATATATATACATATAAACACTCACACATACTCGTATTCGTCATACAAACATTTGCGCCTTCCGATACTCGAATCCGAAATCGTTTGGCTTTGAAGGTAAAATTTTAGACCTCCGTTCAGCGGTGAAAATACTCTAAATATGTATAAGTTGAATCATGTCTGAAGTCTGATAACGCACTGATTAGCGAGTTCGACATAACATTAAGGAATTAAGCATCTTGTATAAGGGTTGATGACCAAGATTTTCTCGGGCCCCTCCTTGTTTAGGAAAGTACGTTAAACCGTAGATCATTGCAAGGGTTGCTAACATAATATTCAATGAAATCACTAATTTCATGTTCTAAACATCTACACTAAAATTATAAAGAGGAAAAATTTGTATTTTTTGTATGTTTGCAATGAATAAACTCAAAAACTACTGAGCCGATTTCAAAAATTCTTTCACCATTGGAAAGCTACATTCACGCTGAGTAACATCGGCTATACTAATGCTAGAAAAAATTTCGGCTAGCGGCCGGGACGGGCCGCTATAAGAATAAAGAAATTGCCATGAAAACGAAAGTTTTTTCTCTAATTTCTACAAACTTCGTTTAAAATAATTCCATTTTATGTCTTTTCAGTACATATTAATTTTGGTTTACTTAAATTTTCAAAAAACTACGATAAGTAAAGATTTTGCTACCACAGATCTGGCAACACTGACGATTACTCGTAAAACGGCAAAGTTCGCCCGAGTGTTACCGTCTCAGAGGTGATAGCAAGATAACCTATGATCCCCATTATGATATTACTGTGCGAATTATACATTGCTTTACGCATCCCAGTGTTATCTTTAAAACAGATTTACATTTCAACTTTAAACGAACATTAAATCTATCCAATTACGCCATAATATGTCACATTTATTTAAACAAACTATAATCGTTTTTAATAATTTTTATATATTTTATGCTTTTTTCAATGATCTTATAAGATAAATTATTATAATAGAAAAATACTAGAATAAATCGTCTCGGGTCACAAGTGAATTCTCAGGGAATCCAACCCGCAACCTTTGGAAATCTGGTCCAATGCTCTCCCAATTGAGCTACGGAGCCTTGTGAACACTATGTTGAAACTACTACAAAATTTAAATTAAAACTAAACACAAAGTACTAATCGTAATATAATACAAAACAAAACGCAAATTGTGTCAAATGTAGAGTCAGTCACATATGGAATTGCCCAATAGATTAAGTAAATGATGTTAAACTATTTTTTACTTTTTTATATACTTAGAAAAAGGCGTTACGAAAACTCTTTCGCTAGGAAACGAAAGCATTTTGACTACTGTTTGTTGCAACGGTAGCAATCCTGACTTCGCACCGAGGGTTTTGGATACGAGTCCAGAAGAGGCAGATGTTTGTTGATGAATACAAGCACTTATACCCGAGTCTATAGTTGTTACATGTCTTGTATCATATATATATGTATATTCGTTACCCCATAACACAAGCCTTACAGTGATTATTTTGGGCTAGGCTAATTATTATTATTAGTTATGTGGGACTCTCCTTCAGCCTCCCACCCAGTCTAATGCACGTTGGAGGCATACCAACAAAAAATCTAAATATACACCCTCTCACTCGTGCACTTATAGCACAGAACGGAGACTTGACTGACGAATTTGAGATACTCTTCTCGAGACAAAGTGTTACCAAGAAAACATAGAAAAAAATTATATAAATAAATGAATTTTATTCAATGTGTGTATTGGACGTCAAAGCTACGCCATACATGGCTTTATAAGTCCTTTGATATGAGGTACAAAACTAGTTTCAATAATGATCCAATTATGGCTAGCATTATAGGTGCAAAATTCTTAAATTTAGAAAAACTTCCGTCCCCAACTAAAAAACAATACCAGCAGGAAAATCTGAAACTAAAAAGAAAAATATCTTTCCAACATAATACCTGCTAGTAGGATGTATTTTTGGCGGGACCTGCCAACTTTTGGCTAATTTTGTTTTGTATAAATAGAATGGGTAATATATATATATATATATATATTTGTAATTTAACAACTTAATTGACTGTAGAAACAACAGTCAATTAAGTTGTTAAAAAAATATAAATCTAGTTTTATTTCCAGATATTGAGGTATTTTTATCAAATATAAAAAAAAATACTTTTTGTATGGAGCGTTGTATGAGCAGATTAAAGCTAAAAGCATTATCTCAAGTTTTACCTTCTTTTTTTAAAATCAGAATAGCGGTATCTCACAAAATAGGTATAATGGTACAATTTATGCATAAATTAGGTATCTCAATAATATCTTTGGTCAAAAATACGTGTAAATGAGTTTCAAAACTTTAAAAAAGATTTGTTTTTGAAGGGAAGAAAGAGAGCGAAAGTATAATTTACAAAAAGTCAAGTAGAACTTACTCCGATTGAGATAGCGCTTTTCGGCTTATCAGGGCAGAGTTTGTAATATTGAAACTTAAACTTTTCGACTCCTTTTCAGATGCCGTATTCACCAGGTGACAGATTTTTATTTCATTTTTTTTTTATAATGTACTTGAGTTATCTTTAGTAGTGGCTGAATTAAGCAAGGTAAGTAAGTTTATATATCATTCTCTGGTAACTTGATTGATTTTGCCTTGAGTATGGAATGCGTAACTTAGATCTAGTGTTAGACCTAGTATGAAGTACTAAGTACCCATTTCATTCTTGCACCATATGGCTCAAAGATCATCATTATTTTTTATAAATTTAATGATATTATCATTAAATTTATAATACATCTTTATGTTTTTTTTTTTTATTTTGCATTTTTCAACGCTATTTAATATCGTCGTTGCGCGTGCAAAAATCGCTATGTGTTATTTAGCTATTTTCGGATTTTTATGCAGTATTGATCGTTATTTCAATGCACACATACTGTAAAAACAACTTTGTAATAAATTAAATATTTAAAGAGTTTGGGAATGTAGCTATGTGACATTCATACTTCGAAGGTTCCATATATACACGTTAAGTGTTATAATTCATATAGGTAAAACAAATTTATAAAAAACACATAGCGACTCTTTCACGCGCAACGACGATATGATAAACTTTATAACGATAAAAAATTGGTTGCCTGTAAAGTCGGTATACGGGCGAAAGTTTTACGTGACAACGACTTTGAGTGGTAAAATAATTTAAATGTGAATATTCATTCGTATAGTAGGAAGAAGGATGAAATAATAGTAACAATTTAAAACATTTATTTATGCAAAGAATTATATTTAAAACATTAATTTATAGGCACGCGTCCCTTCCACTTTTTATGTCTGTCTCTCTCGCTCTTAGGCGGGCTAACCATGCCCGAGTGGAAGGGACGCGTGCCTCTCACTCGCTCTCATTGTGAGCGCATAACGTGAGCGGAGCGTAACGCAGTTTCTTGAAGTGTCACCCGGCAAACCAATTTATAAGACGTTGTCACGTCAAAATACTAGAAAAATAACGAAAACAATTTTTCTTTCGAATATGAGAGGATGTTCTTCTCATTGATATGATGAGACAACTCTGGCTTATAGCGAAAAAAAAGGAGAAAAGTACTCGAAAATGTCGACTTATTTTCACAAGGCTCGGTAGCTCAATTAGGAGAGCATTAGACCGGACATCCAAGTTGAGGGTTCGATTCCCTTTTGAGAATTTACTTGTGAGCCGAGTCGATTTTTTTTTAGTATTTTTCTATAATATAATTTATCAGATAAAAAATATATTTTAACTAATCGAATGAAATATAGAAAAACCCAGAAATTCTGTTGCGCTATTTTTAAACACAAATATATTCAAATGAAACTATGTTTATCGAATTCAGGACGCGTTTTTTTTACACTTAATAATGACATATCGACTCCTTTAAAGGAGCCGTGATTACAGACTAAGGTTAGTCATGCATGTATACCTACCTTCTAATATTTTAATCGGACACGTTCCTTACTACTAAATTTGGGTATACATATATAATATGTTTTATTTAGTTATTTACGATTACAATGTATAACTGACTTTACCATTAGTTCGAAAATTGGGAACTTCCGAGAAGAATTCCCGACAGGGAGGACAGTTAATATATTAGTTTAAACAGTATTTATGAGTTTTATAAAGACGTTTTATTTCTGAAGTGAAAACTTCTTTAGCATCGTTGTGATTTGAAAGTCGATCAAACGAAAAAGCGACAGTAAAAAGAGACAGACACACGTAAATTCATAAGATTTAACGTAGAAGAAAATGAGATAGGAAGCATTATGTACGTGTTTTAATACGTGTTTGTGTGCGTAGTACAAAGCTTGAGAAAAGGCATCACAACAACCGTGGTATTTTGTATACGTGTATTATTTTTGAAGGTTTCACTTCTACCACGTGTGAACTGCACACATGCTTTTTTTCTGTCATAATAATATATCTCACATTCACACTAATTAGCCTAGTCCAAAGTAAGCACTATAAGGCTTGTGATATAGATATTAAGGTAACGAATAAACATACATATACGGTACTTAGATAAATATATTTATAGAAATAAAAATACCCATGAGTCGTGTACAAATGCTAGTATTTATCACACAAATATCTGCCCCTTCCGAGACTCGAGCCCAGGACCTTCGGTGGGAAAGGCAGTATTGCTACCTTTGTACCAAATTATATAAAAAGGCTGAAGAGTTTGTTTGTTTTCATGCGATTATATCTTTAGTTACCTCTAACCCATTTTTCGATTAATACTACAGGCTATTTTACGATCCTTAGGAACCGACCAAAAAGGAAGAACAGCGAGGCACAGTAATTTCATTAAATATTAAAATATATCATCATAATAGATACAGAATACATTAAAATATATCATCATAATAGATTACAGATTAAGCACGCAGGATTTTTTTTATTATTATTTATTTGTGTTTATACTGTACTTTTGTGTAAAATAAAACTTTTTTCATGGACTCCTAAAATTCGTTTGTTATTCATCTAGATTTCTTTATACGTAGGTACTTTACAAATTAAGTTATTTTTAATTTAATTTCTAGTGATCGGATTTGCCAAGTATTGACAGACAAGTTTCAAAACTACTATTACCACAACGCTGATTATAATCATCAATTCTGTTATAACCTTTGCTCGTAAGGGTTTGTTTTTTTTTTTTAATTCACTAAATTATACATTTTAATAATTTAGTAGTAATTTTTTCGGTATAACCCATTCGATAAACGACCCTTGCAAAAGTTGTTTAACCTCCGTAATCAAAAATTCAAAAACCGAACGCGCTAACCACTGCGCCATTGAGAAACCTTTACCTCTGTGTTAATTTAAAAAAAAAGAGCTTCGCATTGTCTTGTCAAGCGTCTTCTCAACTCATACACCGTGACGACCTTGGTTGTGAACCCCTGTCTTACATTTGTTACTTTTGGTTAGGATACACAATCTATAACCTTAAGAGCAAACATAATTTGTTACATAATTAAGTAGTAAATTATTTGTTAACTTACATCGCGGTATAAAAGAAAAGTTTAATCTCGAAAACGCTTCCATTTACAAAACAATATATATATATATATAAAAAGAATTAAATTATTTATTTTACTTTATGTTATTTTGTATCTCAGCTGATAACATTCGCCCAAGGATTGGATTCTAATCAGTGTATCAAAAAAAAAAGTCTGCTTATTAAATACTAAAAGTATTTAATAGCATTAATTTATGGAGAAATGTTATGATTCTAATGTTACAAGAAAATTGTTATATCTATTTCTAATTAATTACCTTACCAAATAAATGCACATTAAACAAGAAAATACAAATAAACGAATTGTACTCTAATTGTTTAATTACAAAAATCTAGATACCACAAATATAATTCAACTATTGCTTATAAAATAATATAATTACAAAAAGGAAAACTGAGAATACTTACATAATAACTTCAAAAACTTTTTATGAGGAAACTATTCACAAAAAACTTTAATCACCAAATTGACGAACGAAATGAGCACTCTGTTTGTATTCGTTCGCTGCACGCACAAAATGCGTTTGCCGCGCAATCCCTCGGACCAAAGACTAAACAGAATGTAAACAGCCACGGAAGGGAAGGGAGACTTGTGTACCACACAACACGCACGACGCATCCGGGAACATGGTATAATATGATGCATTATAATTACGAACTTATTTGGTTTTGAATGGGACCCAATTTTAATGTATTTGAGATTTGGAGCTATCAATGTAATGGATTCATTTGTAAAGTACACCAATAGTTTTAAAATAAAGGTTTCATTTTCTTTATAACACCTATTATTATTATTATCATTTAGTATTTAAGTGTAAGTTAAATGTTAAAAAAGAAAATAATCTTAGCAATCCACTTTATTGTAAGGTATTATTAAAAAATTTTCTGATTAAAAATAAATTAATATTTCTTTCTACACATAAAACTATTCAGTTTAAATTTGAAAACACGAATATAAAATTATCACAGATATAAAATTAATTAGACACTATTAGTAAAATAATTTGTTTCTTGAATAAAAAAAATACTGAAATACAGTTACAAGACAAAAAAACTTTCTTGAAGATTTTTTATTGAAATGCATTTTAAATAAGTGGTTATAAACAGTTTCTAAAAGAAAGTTTATTTTACCTGAAATAGTCACTAGATTTACCTTGATGTTATCGTAAATCGGAGTTTGTGTATCGCACCTGGAATTGCCCTATTTTCCTTTTTCGCTCCTGTTTTGTATTATAAACATTGAAAATACTTGTGTATAACAGGCACATAAAATAACAGATCAACCCACCTCATATTATACTATATAACATATTAAACTCTACATTTGTTAGTTTTTAAATTGAGCATCGATTGTGTCGATTTAACAAGTTTAGATTACATTAATATGATGTTGACAGCACATCCAATTAATTATTCATCTAGCTCCTAAATAAAAAAAACCTCACTCTGGGATGACTAAACTAGGTGAAATGTGTCAAGTATAAATTCAATCTTGTATATACATTAATCTTGTATATACAACACAGAACACATTATCGATAACTTCAAGTTGAGGACATGACATAAGAAATAATTTGATATCAAAAGTTTTATCTAATGGGTGGTAATATCGCTCAAAGCGATTTCTTCCAGATGACCTTTGGTTAGATAGAATTAGAAAACGGCGGCGATAGCCCAAACGACAAGTTTGGATGAATATGACATCGTTTTTTTTTAATTTCCTTTTTTTGTAAAAAACTAATCGTTTAAAAAAGTCATTTTTTAAATTATAAATATAGTAACTTCTAAAACCAACTTTTTCTTTTTTTAATATTACTAGTTGTAGAGAAATATTTTCTTTATTTCTTTATTTCTTCAGTATATATTTTTTTAAATACGCTCAATTGGAATGTTTTAAAATGTTAAGCAATATTAACAGTATAGTGAAGCAATAAATGCAATATTTTCAAAGCAACAAATAAGCGACGAAGTTAATCGGTAAGACCAAGGGTGCGTGCCATAACGGAGCAGCTGTCCTACCTATTGTTATGTTAAACCATAGCATAATGCCGTTAGCACTAACAAAAACCAACTTTATTACAGGGGATCAAGATAAGAGAATGCATAGGTACGATTGCATGATTACCACCTTTATTACGATGTGTTATATGAATGAGATGCGACGGAATCCCTAAAAACGGTACATTGAAAGGTTTATATGAGTTTTAAATTTAGAACTTATTTACGAAGATTTAAGAACTACGTTATCCTTACTAATATTATAAATCGGAAAGTGAGTTTGTTTGTTTGTTTGTTTGTTTGTTTGTTCCGCTTTCACGCCGTAACAACTGAACCGATTACTTTGACATTTTGCAGACGTAAAGATAAAAGTCCGGATTAAATAATAGGGTAGTTTTTATCCTGGAAAAAATTGATATTCCCGAGGAAAAACAAAAATATTGTTTGCTTGATGGATGGATTGTAGATGGCGCTGTGTGTCGTTTAAAACAAGGTAAAATATTGCAAACGAATATAAACATGTAAATTTAGATTAGATACGATAATGAATCCCCGAAAATGAGGAATTCTCGAGGGATGACGTACAATTTGTTTTATCGTCTAAATTGTTTTTCTTACATCTACTTATCCTGAAATCACTATACTATCCAGCGTTACATCGCGCTTCTTAGATTTTTCCGTGGAAATGAGAAGTTTTCTTATAGTTGTGCTTTATACCGCAATATAACCGAATTCCACGCGGGCGAAGCCGCGGGCGGAAAGCTAGTAAAAAATAACTCACACGCAGTAGTAAGGTTTGTACGTTCAAAACCTTACGTATCAAAATTGTGGCATTTTTATACGAATGTTATTTATTTATTTATTGCATACATATATAGTTACAAGAATGTATAATAAATAAGCAAACATAAATGCCCATACTTTACTTACTACCCATAATTTACTTAATCCTAATCTCCATTTTATATTAGAGCCAATACATTGATATTTATATATGTTGTTACTATAAATATAAATACTAACGTATTTTTACATAATCCGGAATTTTTTTATTGAACTTGAAATGGACACTTAAGTTTAGCAGTAAGTAGCTGTCAAATCGATATTAAGCTGTATCTTTTGGATTTGAAGTAGAAAAAGATCTAATTTTAACATTTATGGGTATGTCGACGTGTTGTTGACTCTCTTATGTCCATAAAATACATGTTGGACATGTCGATAGATTATGTTAATTTTTAATACACATCCCTTAAAAATAAATATGATTATATTATTTAAGATTATATATAAAGATTGTTCTGTAAGGGAAACCAAAGCTCTAATTTATCAATACCTTACTGGAGTGGAGTTATTTAGAAACTGAAGATGTTCTAAAGGTCATCAAATAAGACTGCAACAATCTCACACACACACGTACACACACGCACAATGCATGCACACGAACACACACATCCACATTTTTCCTTTTTTTTTGTTTTTATTTTGATTTTTTAATTAGATTGTTTATACCTCATTTCATTTAAATTGTTAACAAATGGTGTCCTATTTTGCCGTAATTTGCTATGTAAACCGATTCCTTTCCTCACAGGACAGGCTATGCCTAGTGTGGGGAATAGAAATCTTAGTATGTATAAGGCTTATTGAAATAAAGATTATTATTATTATTATTATAAAAGATAGACATTCTTAATCTTTACTACAATCTGAGATCTAGGCTAAATCCTAATGATGGTGATGGTAGAATTTTGTAATATTTTGTGTTTATAACTCATAATTTGTTATTTAAACAAATAACTACTAGATTTTTATGTCTATAGAAATTATGACAAAAAAGATGAAAGAATACTCGTACAAATAGCGAAGGGATTTGGGTTCGAGTCCCGCTAGACAGCGGAAACAAGTTGATTTTTTTCTTGTAAATATTTTTTTGTTATCAAGAACATTATTATTACTGTAGTAATAATTAATTGAAAAGCATAATTAACGTGAAGACTGACCAAAGCCTTATTAAAAACTAAGGCAGCTAAAGCCCATCCGCTACGATGACGTTAACTTTGTTTTTACCAACCGAATTTAGTTGATGATAAACAAAATTTATATAAGAACTAGCTGACTAGGTCACGCGTTGCTGTGTTATAAATTAAAATAAAAAAGCTACCCTATGTGCTAAGTCGGAACAAATCCAGCAAAATTAAAAAAGAAACCAACACTATCGGTTGTGTAGTTTCGGAGTTCATTGCGTTCAAAAACTGTGACAAGGAAATTTTATATATTTAAGATGACCTATTTGAATAAGAAGAGATTAAAAATAAATTTGAATATTATTTAGTAATCCTCTGTTCAGCACCAGGATCGTCTTTAACCTATTGGAGGCCCTGGGCATATAAGAATAATGGGGCCCCTATGACTTTGACAGAACACTTTTTTATAACTACAATAGACAAAGAAAGTAGATAAACAAGATTTAGGATTTTTATTGACAGTCAATAGTAGAATAGATAATCTTTAATTTATAATAAAGTTAAATTATTTAACTTTTTTGGGCGAGCGTAGAGTAGCTTCGCGCATGCAAAAGCTAATAAGCAAGTCGATAATATAGACCCTAATTGATGTTCGATTAACTCTAATTATGTAAATAAGTTTTTCAGTAATAAATATCAATATTCCTTTAGTGATCTGGCAAGCCCCTATCGATCACGGGTCTGATCTGTTGGTGAATCATATATTATGATTTTGTGTATTTAACCTAACATATATATGACAAACTAACTAAAATAACATAAGTATATAATAATATGTCGTTGCAGTCTTTTTTTATAAAACTTTTTGAATTTCCTCAACTTCTCTATAGAAATGTTAAAAAGCTGTGTTCGTATAGAAACGTATTGCTACCTTGTTTTTATCTTTCGCACCAACGGTCCTGGTTTCGAATCCCGGAAGGGGCAGATGTTTGTGTGATGAATACGACCATTTGTTACCGAGCTAGGGTATTGATATAATATATTTCAAAAAACATTATCTATATATGTATATCTATCCGTTACCCTAGTATCCATAATACAAGCCTTACAGTGCTTACTTTGGGCTAAACTAATTGGTGTGAATGTAAGAAATATTATTACACTCTTGAAGACAATAAAATAATTTTTATTAAATTTAATTTCATAATTATTATAATACAAAAATACTAGACAAGACAAGTGAATTCTCGGGCCTGAGAATTCACTTGTGAACCGAGTCGATTTTTTCTAGTATTTTTCGATTATAATAATTTATCTTATAAGATCGCATTGAAAAATGCTTAAAATATGTAAAAATTATAAATTTAATTTCGTAATGTTAAGTCACAATAACTACCTATGTAAATATTGTTACTATAATACATATTTTTAGTAATTATGGTTTATTATATTTTTTTTTATGTAAGCTTTTAATTACTAGATTTTTATATCTAAAAAATTATAACTTGACTCAGGTATTAGGCCGGACACTAAATATAATAATTACAGATCTGTTTCTTCTTTATTGATTGTCGGATACTTTTAAAAGTAGGTACTATATTGTAGGTTTCTATACTGAAAACCAAGAGATGGCGCTGACGATGGCGCTGACGATGGCGTCAGTTTAAAAAAGACTTGGGAAAATTTAGGTCTGTCAAGGTTTCAATATCTCGATTGAAAGCGAGAGGATGTGGGTTTTTGAAGAGGCTTTATAGCTGAGAGAAGTTGATTTTTTTCTAGGAATAATTTTTTTAAAGATGTATTGTATTTTAAGGTACATAATAGTATATTACAGCTACGTATGTTCGTGTTCTTGGATTTAACAGAGTGTGGGCATGTAACACTAAGCGGGTGACGTCTTTTCAAGTGCCTAGATAATTCATGTATTTATAAAGAAAATCGGTAATTAAAGCTTTAAGTAATTCTGTGGGAATATAGCCTGTAACGCGACAGCGCGATGACACCTTAATTTTTCAATGGAACTGACGTACTCTGTAAAAAGTCACTAAATTAAAGAAATAATTTTTTTTCTCACATATCAATATTCTTTCATATTCAATGATAACTCCACCATTACTACGCATTAATATTTGACAAGTCGCAATAATAGTTTAAGGTTTTACTATCTTTTCATTGATATTTCCACTTATTGATTATGCTGATGTTATCATGATTTGAATGAGGACCATTTGAATAATTTCGTTTTTTATTATTTCTTTCTATCAATTAATTAGCACTCTCCACTGCATCTATTTCATTCTGGCTTTATGGTATATTCCTTTACTTTTCATGCTATTCGACTCAGGAACATTAAATCTATCTCCTAATAAATTCGCTTTCAAAAAGCAAGCTTTAATCGTCTTTCGCACTTTCTTACTAGTATGTTTATATGTCGTATTATAATTTATGTATGTTTTCATGTATATCTTATATATGAAGTAATAAATTTATTTACACAGTTTATTGTTGTCTATTTTTCAGCATGCATTATTTTTATATTTTACGAAGATTGACTGGTAAAAATTCTTTTAGCTTTATAACTTAGTCCGCCTTTTGCACCAATCGTAGTCAAAAAAGTTTTATAAATAAAGAATAACATGTAAGTGGGACGGTGAGAGAGATATAGGTGACACTTGAAGTTCCAGCCAAGAATAAAACTATCACTTGCTTTTATTCAGAACGAAGATGACTGATATAATCTATTGTTTTGTTTTAAATGAGGTCATTTTAGCAGTTTTTTTGTTAAAAACCCAAGTGTTTTTTATTTTAGTCGGAATACCAACAGAGTATCTTATAAAACTAATAGAATCAAAACTATGTATAGACTAAGCTATTAAAAGGCATTCGCATATGGAATCAGTGTGTCACAATAGTATATTATGCACCACTATGTGTTTGTGCAGGAGTGTTCACAAGACAGGTTTTCACACTCTCTTAAAACGCCTCACTGCGAGGTTTTACTAAAACTCCCCCATTAGGAACCAAACCCTGGGAAAGAAATTATTTCATTATTTATTCATCATCTGTTGACCATCTTCCATTAACAAATCAACTTTTATAATCACCTCTTCTCATCATCATCATCATCATCTTAATAAAAAAATAAATATAAGATATGACTGTATGGGCATTACATCCTTTGCATTTCCTTATGTTAGTCAATTTTGAGGTTGACGTTGGTTGAAGTGACATAAAAATAACCTCAAAAGTAAAACAAATACAATTATATAGTTAAAATGCCAGGTGCTTTTTCTGAAATAATAGATGATATTGAGGATTTAATATCATCTCAAGATATAACACCAAAAGAGAGATATGCAAGTCGAAAAAATGTGAATGTTAGAAGCCGTAAACGAGACAAAAAGGAATGTGCGGTGCCTGCCGAAAAAATTATTTTAGAGAGTGTTGTGCCAGGTATTTGCTTACCATATGTATAACCATTCCAAACAAAGTATTGTAATATAATATTGGTCCTTAGTGGTGATAAATAATCATTGATATCCAATTATTAATTTCTTAAGTGATAACTTTTATGGATATTGAATGAAGATGTTATTTTGGATACGAAATTACAGATAAATAAATAAATATTATTATTATATTCACTCAAAGTTTAGCCCATGTAGGATTTGAATAAAATATTATAAAGTCATTTACTTGACCCTAAAACCGATTGGAATAAAGCTAAAAAATCAGGTTACATACATATCAGATACATAGGCTTTGTAACTTCTTGTGTATCATTAATAACTTTTTATTTTTTATTAATTCTCACTTATTTGTTTTACATATTAATTAACCTAGACACTTTATGATATAATTTATGCTTAAAGGTACTCAAACAATTTATGTGAAGACATGGGGCTGTGCGCACAACAACTCGGACTCAGAGTACATGGCAGGTCTGCTGGCAGCACACGGGTATCAGCTCACTGAGGATAAGTGGCAAGCACAGCTGTGGCTGCTCAACTCGTGCACTGTCAAGAGTCCTGCAGAGGACCATTTCAAGTATATAGTCTTATTGTTATTTTCATTAATTTTAGACAGAGCCCATAGAATGTGTAAGTAACAATAATATTAAAGATAATAAAACAAAATATGTAGCTTACTTCTGCAAAATTAAAGCAGTGCGCACCATCCAATGCAAATAAATACAGAAACGGCAGACACCGGCGCCTTCACCAACTACACTAAGTGTATTCATTCCAAACATAATTTTAGCGTCATTCTCAAAATCAGAGAAGCTCTGCTGGAGTGCTCTAATTCAGATATAGAAGTGGTTCTAGCCTGGATACCAGGTCACAAGGGAATCGAAGGCAATGAAGTCGCCGATAACTGCGCTAAAAATGCCATTACATCTGGCATCGAATATCAAAACACAATCTTTGCGCGAGACCTACGAAGTAACGCTAAATCAAAGATGTGGAATATGTGGAATGGAATATACCAAAAGTCCTTGCGTAATAAAGGCTCACACTACGGTAGCCTACAACCTGTTATCCCAACTAAACCCTGGTTCTTCTTCCACAAACAAATCCCAAAAGCAATAACGTCCACAATTATCCGATTAAGACTAGGTCATGTATGTACACCTGTGTTCTTGTCTAAGATGAGAATTAGAGACCATTCCATATGCGAGTGCGGTATGGGTGAAGGGAACCTTGAACACATCTTCTTTGAATGTCCAAAAATCAACACGCCTCTTTATAGTCTACTAAACAAAAATGTGCATCGTCCAATTAACATTAATTATATGCTGACCCAAGTACGCAGTCCCATTATATATATCCTTTGTAAATTCCTAAAACTTAATAATATAAATTTGTAAAAGTAACCACATATTATCCTTTAGCATTAACCCCTAATTGTACTCCTATTGGAAACTAGACAGGTATGGTGGTGGGCTTTGTGTTGATGTCTGTCTGTGGCTTTTGTTACAGATCCTCAAGAGAGCTAACGTCAGGTGAACCGCTCATTCTCGTCATAAACTGTACAGTATCTAACGTAACTTGTCTCTTTTGACTCGGACATTGGCAGAATCGTCACGTAATGCGACGCAGCCATATACCCCAAAATTGATTGATTAAGTCTTAAGTGTTACTGATTCTTGATATTTCTAAATATTTATTTAGCACATTTAATGTGCTTCAATTTAAAACGGCACATATTTCATCTCATATATATACTTAGGGAACCCATACTTTTAACTTTTTTTACCCCTCCCCTCGGTGACCACCCATACTATATGCCGAGACCTGTATCAACTTTTGTAATTAAGAGGGAATGTATTAGTTTAAATTAATGTGTGGTTTTCTTTAAATACTTTAAAAATTGGAAGTTAATAATACTCATACAGATTTGAGAAAGCATCAACAACTTGTTTTATAAAATGACGGGATAGTGCTCATTTTAGGCTAGGCTTATTGGTGTAAATGTGAAAAGTGTTTTTATTATTTTCCTACTAAAGTTAATTTAAAACTATCATCAAAAACCAGAGTACCGTTTGGTGCAACAGTAGCGATCCTGCCTTTCGCATCAAATCGCCTGGGTTCGAAATCCCTGAAGGTGTAGATGTATGTGTGATGAATACGGGCATTTGTACCTGAGTCAGGGGTATTTATATATAATGTTTCTTACATTCACACCAATTAGCCTAGCCTATAGTAAGCACTAAAAGCCTTGTGTTATGGATACTAAGTTAACGGATAGACATACATATATGATACATAAATAAGTAATAATTATATAAATATATATAAATACCCATGATTCAGGTACAAATGCTTGTATTCATCACACAAACATAGCCCTTCCAGGACTCGAACCCAGGACCGTCGATGTGAAAGGCAGGATCGCTACCGTTGCACCAAATAGTCCTCAATTTAATATTGCTATTAATATAACTTAGTTTTGTTTCATATATGTATGTTTATGCGTTACCCTAGTATCCATAACACAAGCTTTACAGAGTTAGCTTTGGTCTAAGCTAATTGGTGTGATAAGAGACATTATTATGTTATTATAACCATTGAATTGTTATAAATACTGTTTATTTTTAATGCGTAGGAATGAAATTGAACTGGGCACTAGCCGGGGCATCCACGTGGTGGTGGCGGGTTGCGTTCCTCAAGGCGCGCCGCGGGCCGGGTACCTGAAGGGGCTAAGCGTCGTCGGCGTGCAACAGATCGACAGAATCGTAGAAGTTGTGGAAGAGACATTGAAAGGTAAGTTCCCTCCAACTGGATACCCTCTAATTGATGCAAGCCTTATGTTTAGTTTATTTAAATAAATAAACATTCCTCTGTAATATAAAATATATTCAATATTAATGTTTATGAAATGGAATTACATGTAACACTATGTACTCTTAATAAACAAAAATAGAAGTAAAAAAAAGATTTTTTAAAACCACGCTTTTATAAGCGGGCTAAAAATAAGAAAATATTGTTTTTGCCCGGAATTGTGATGGAAAATTCAATTCCCCAAATGATAAGAATTTCAAAGATATATGTTCAAGTACTATGATGTAATATGACTAAAAACATGGGGCGGGCAGTTTTCAGGCTTAACTTATTGACGTGACAACGTCTTATAAATTGGTTTGCCGGGTGACACTTCAAGAAACTGCGTTACGCTCCGCTCACGTTATGCGCTCACAATGAGAGCGAGTGAGAGGCACGCGTCCCTTCCACTCGGGCATGGTTAGCCCGCCTAAGAGCGAGAAAGACAGACATAAAAAGTGGAAGGGACGCGTGCCTACAAATTAATGTTTTAAATATAATTCTTTGTATAAATAAATGTTTTAAATTGTTACTATTATTTCATCCTTCTTCCTACTATACGAATGAATATTCACATTTAAATTATTTTACCACTCAAAGTCGTTGTCACGTAAAACTTTCGCCCGTATACCGACTTTACAGGCAACCAATTTTTTTAATTCACTCATTTTGTGAATTAAATAAGTTAAATAATGAAATAAGTGAATATTTCATAAATAAATAAATTTTGTAACTTGTTATTTGTAAATACTAATCATCTCAGCCAAACGCCTGAAGACGAATTCACCAAGTGTTTCAAATTAGTTAAGCTTGAATACTGCCCGGATTTCTTCAAGGATTATATAGGTGTTTTAATTAATTTATTGTGGCTTATCTAACTATTAAGTTTATGTTGGCAATGACTGAATAATGAACTGTCATCCATGATCTACGTGTGGTAAAATATTGAGCTCTTCAGGAGCATCAGAAGCGGTCTAATTTTGAGTTATAAGATTAGAAAATTAGACAGTCAGAAGGACAGACACGAACGAAAGCAAGTTGATAAAAACGTGGTAAATAATATTGGGTATACAACAACAGGTTCCGACAATCCTGACAAACCCTACCTATGATGTCCAATGATTACGGTTATTACTGACATATGTTTCATATATTATGTATGGTTATCCGTTACCCTAGTGCCCATAACACAACGTTAACAGTGCTTACAATTGACAAGGGCAATTGGTGTGAATAAATGATTTATTATTATTAGGTCCAAACATAGAAGTCTAGGTGTAAGTAGAGAATACAATGCTGAGCCTGTTTTTTTATCCGAGGATTACGTTATTTTTTGTGCATTATTCATGGATCCCGGGGTTATCCCGGGCTATCTACGTAGTTTCTAATTGGACTGAAATAAAAAAAAACCTGAGTAATTTCTCAAAAAATGTTTCAATATTGATTTTTGGATACATAAAATAAAGATAGTAAGAGAATAATAAAGTAAGAACAAAAAAGCTATTTAGAATATAGACAGTACAATCGCAGAAATATAACAGCTTATAAACTTATAAATTGCCCATTTTCAAAGCCAAGGTGAATAGGCACCTTCTGGGTTAGCTGGTTCCATCGTGGATTCTGTCTTGGCCCCTGGGCTTGATTGGGATCAAGAGCTAACCCATCCTAAATAAAAAAAAGAAAAAGCTTTCAATGTTTGACTTCGTAGCCTGCTTCGTAGTTTATTGACAACAATCTGCTTGATTTCTGTAGCATTTTTTTAGCTATAACTTACGTTTTTTTATGTAAATAAATTAAAAAACATAAGCAACAGCCGAAACTCTCTGGTTCTGTAGTGGCTGGAGATATAGACAATAGATATGTATATACTGTATCTAAGTGATATTCACGAACTCCTCCATTTAAAAAAAAGTTTATTTTACTTCTAATATTATTTGCCTCCATGCTCGAAGGCATGGTTGTATTTTTACATGCGTATTTTTTATCTTATAGAAATACGGCATTGTGAAAACAAAAAAATTAAATTAAATACATTGGTTGTATCTATGTAATTATCTTTTTATTCATTTACGGCTATAATATTAAATTGGTATCGATTCCATTTTTCCAGGTCACACAGTCCGTCTATTTGGCCAAAGAAAAAATGATGAAGGCCGCAAAGCTGGCGGTGCATCCCTGTTACTGCCTAAAGTACGAAAGAATCCCTTGGTAGAGATTATACCCATAAACACTGGTTGCTTGAATCAGTGCACTTACTGCAAAACTAAGCACGCGAGAGGAGAGCTGGGCAGCTACCCGCCCGAAGAAATTGTGGAGAGAGCGGAACAGTCTTTTAATGAAGGTGTCGTGGAGATATGGCTTACCAGCGAAGATACAGGTTGGTTGTTATTTTAGCCGCCAGCATATTAAAATCTATAGCTGCTAACATATCCAAAATATTTTCTACAAAATAATTTGTAAAAAATATTTTGGATAAGTTAATTATACTAAACTAGATCAATTTTATGAATACCAAGGTATCAGATAAATGTAAGTAATGAACTTACTATTCAGAATAATCTTTTTTTTTTAGTATTAGCACTTTTCCTTATCTTTATCTATTTAGGAGCTTTTGTCTTTTGACATGGCAACTCCATCGATTAATTAATCTCTTTTTAATGTACAATAATAATTATATGTGTTTTTGTAACTAGACAGCATCCCAATTACACAAGCACATAGCTACCTCAGATCCGTTGTTGCTGAGAATATTCTGAACAATTCCTACATTCAACCTATTATTTAAAAATAGTTGTCTTTTAAATTAAAAGATGATGCACGTCCTTATGTCCACATATTTCACAATAAGCTGTATTTACCATCTTCATCATGTATGCAAACTTCCTGTATTCGAACGAATTGCGTTACAGCCGAGGACTTAAAAAAAAAAACAAAAATAATATAAAAATAAAATACAATTTAATACTTGTTTAATAAAAAAAAAAATACAATTTATTTTAATTAGCTAAATAATTAAATAGCTAAAGAATTGCGAAGCTGAAATGGCAATGGGCAAGACACATAGCAAGGAGAACTGATGGCCGTTAAGGCGGAAAGGTTCTCGAATGGCGACCGCGTGCCGGACGACGCTCAGTGGGTAGGCCCGCTACGAGGTGGACCGACGATCTGGTTAAGGTCGCTGGAAAACGCTGAATGACGTTGTGGAGATCCTTGGGGGAGGCCTATGTCAAGCAGTGGGCGTCGTGTGGCTGATATGATGATGATGAAATAACCCGACTATTGTCCAAGGCAGTGGAAATAAAAGTGGACGAGTACTAGCGATCGCTGTGTCATCGATTATGTGGCGTTAACTGCACTTGACTGTATTTTTTTGTACGGTAGGCACATACGGTCGCGACATCGGCTCTTCGTTGCCGATCCTCCTCCGGCGACTGGTGGAGGTGGTGCCCCCTGGGTGTCGGCTTCGGCTCGGCATGACCAACCCGCCCTACATCCTAGAACATCTACCTGCAGTGGCCGAGATCATGGCGCATCCAAGAGTTTACAAGTAAACATTTGATTTATTTAATTTGATAACGTTAAGTGCAACGGTAGTAATCCTTTCTTTCGGACCGATGGTCCTGGGTTCGAGTCCCGGGAGGTGACGAATATGAGCATTGGTATTCCTTCCGTCCTTCTTTCATTCATAGTCAAATGAATTAAATCAATATAACATATTTATGTATCATATATGTATTACAGTGCTTACTTTGAGCTAGGTGAATTGGTGTGAATGTAAAAAATATTATTACTATTATGAGGCTTACAAACTAAATACATAAGAGTAAGTTATATTACTCTGATTGATTGGCGCCTTTCGATCGGCTATCGATTTTCAGGCATCACTATTATTCGGCGCTACATCTTATTTTTTTTTTTTTTTTTTTATAGAAAATAGGCATGCGCTTGACCACTATCTCGCCTGATGGTAAGCGTCGATGCGATCTAGGATGTGACGCGCTTGCCCAGAATATACCTTTTCACTTGTGACTTGAAGACCCCTAAATTGTATTTATCTTAAAGCGTATCATGTAGTACTGCGTTTAGTCGTATGATTTGTCGCGAATGCACAAAGTATAGTGTATACTTTGTGCATTCGCGACAAACCATTCGTACCAGCCTTTACTACTTTTTCATCCGAATAAATAAATATATAACACACAACTTTTCGTCGAAAAAAAATCTTTTAACAAAATAATAAAAATAATATAATTTACATTCACAGCAATTAGCCTAACTCAAACTAAGCACTGTAAGGCTTGTGTTATGGATACTAGGGTAACGGATAGACATACATATATGAAAAAAAGTAATATTAATAGAAATATATACTAGGTCTGCAATGCAAGCTGCTGTTTGCAAATACTGAGCGAAGCACTACCTTACCTTCGTTTGTGAGTTTTGGCGCCAAATGTAGTCTCAGCGGTTTGGCTGTGATCAGCTTTTATATTTTTCTTTCGGTTATTATTTCTTCATGGTATGTCCGATTTTAAAACTTTTTTGCACATTAGTCACGATCACGATGTGAGTTTTGGCGCCAAATTTTATCAGTGTAGTCTCAGCGATTTGGCTGTGATCAGCTTTTGAATTTTTCTTTCGGTGATTATTCCTCCATGGTAAACTCTATATTTTTTTTACATAGCCTATGTGCATCAGGTTATAATTATGTATGTTTATGCCAAAATTCGTTCGAATCGGTTGAACCGTTAAGTAGCAGGAGGGAGACAAGCGAAATTTGTGAGTTGCCTAAAAGAGAGCTTCGCTCAATAAATACCTATAACTCAGGTACAAATGCTCGCATTCATCTCATTAACACCACCCCATCCGGGACTCGAACCTATGACCGTCGGTGGGAAAGACAGCTTTGTTACCGTTAAACCAAACGGTCGTCAGCAGCGGCATGTTACTTAATACATAATAAGTTTGAAATTTATTTATATATTTATTTTTTGGTAGGTTCCTGCACGTACCAGTACAGTCTGGTAGCGACCAGGTTTTGGCAGACATGAAGCGGGAGTATTCGCGAAAAGACTTCGAACACGTCGTAGAATTCCTAAGGGAGAAGTAAGTACCAGTTTTTTTCAATACAGATACACGGACCAGTGCGGATTTTTTGGGTATTAATGGTAGTACATGTAACCGGAACGATGGAATTAAGCGTACTCTGTAAAACCCGGTGAATATCATGATAATAGATTTGTCTGTGAAATAGTAACAAGCTATATTTAAAAAATGTTAAAACAAGCTTTTACTATTACTAAAACGAACTAAAAAAACCCAAACTCGATGGGGATGTGTCGTTTTATTCTGGAATTTCAATGGCCACCTTCCAGCTCCAGCATCAGAACCTGGTTACCATATAGGATCAAATTACTTTTCAATACGAATCAAACGAGCCCAAACTCGAGGGGGTTTTGTCGTTTTATAGCAGAGTTGCTATGGCCACCTTTCAGCTCCAGCACCAGACCAGCACCATGTCATCATAATATTGCATTGTCACGCGATATACATATGCACACATAATCTCGGCTCAATCGGAAACCGGGAAGTGGGACAATTTAACCTGCAAGATTTCATTACAGACACCGGGACAGGTGAAAGTAAATACAAGCTTGTAAAATTGAACGCACGCACGTTTACCGTATCGACCGTTGGCGCCAAGATGGCCGGCCATTGTACTTCAACGCGCGTTCGGTGCGAACACACGACTTGTGACGGATCGTTTGTCTTGATATTTTTGAATTTAAATAGATCTAATTGGAAACGTGTGGCGATTAAAACTTGGCTTGGCTAAATCTTCATTTGTTTTATGGCCGATCCGTGGTTTTTGTTGTTCGAAAATGGCGAAAATAAAAACGATGCTTCGGTCGGTCGCTAATTAAAATATTTAGGTTATAACCTTTAGCTGAGATTCATGAAAACTAAGTATACTTGATTGACATTAGCTTTAAGGGATGCAAATAAAAATAATAATATTTCTTACTTACACACCAATTAGGCTAATTGATTCCGAAATAAGCTTAACTTGTGTTATGAATACTAGGGTAAGGGATAGACATACATAAATGTATAATCCATGACTCAGGTACAAATGTTCGTATCCATCATACACACATGTGCCTCATCATTATTAAAACCCAGGACCGTCGGTGCGAAAGGCAGGATCACTACCGTTGCACCAATCGTTAACTTTTCTTTAAGGGACACCCTGTTTATTAATTTACGTATTTTTACAGAGTCCCCGGCATCACCATAGCCACGGATATAATCTGCGGTTTCCCCACTGAAACGGAGCGCGATTTCCAGGACACGATGTCACTATGCGATAAATACCGGTTCCCATCACTTTTCATCAACCAGTTCTTCCCAAGGCCTGGTACACCCGCCGCCAATATGCAGAGGGTAAGCGATTTTACCAAAAATAATAATTAATATTTGACACTTGTTGGGACATCGAGGACGGGTAGCGCCATCTTGCAGCGGATAGCGTCACCAGATTGACAACAGAAAAAAGTCGATGCAAAGAGGTTTCCGCTCGAAGCTATGCGGTCTTTATGGAATAAATATCGTTGACAGATTTATCATTCGTTCCATATTCAATATTTCGTTCTTTGTTTTTTACTGAAGTTCACTCATTCGCTCGCGCTTTCGAAATCAATGTTACTCTCCAATTATTGTACCTGTATTATTCATGATATAAAAAACTTTTGTGAATCCATTAATTAAAAATATTCATTAAAGAGATAGACACTTATTTCCTGTACACTAATTCTACACTTTGTTTTTATACTTGTCTTATTTCATAACACAGCAACACAATTTAACAGGTAAAGGAGTCAAAATTTCATAAATAAACATTAATAAACAAAATGCGTTTTTTGTTTATAAAACATTATTCCTGTAAAAGTGGTTTTGTTTAGAGTTGAAACATTAAAAAAAAAACATCAAAACGAAGAAAATATTTGTTTATAAATTAGATCGCTTAATTGTGTTAAGCCCTATTTTTCATTTGGCACAATATAGCTAGCTGGCTGTTATATATAAAAAAATATCTGTTCTTAATCTAAATCAAAGGTATATTAAATTATGCTAATTGATTAGTGAGTCGAAGAACACCCAAAAATTCAGAAATGTCGCTAGAAAACAAAAATTCTTCCTAGAATGCAACGTAAGGCTATTGAAATCAGGAAACATCCTAATATCAATAGAGATGAAAGTTAATAATATTTATAATTTTTATATATTTTATGCATTTTCAATGCGATCTTATAAGTTAAATTATTATAATAGAAAAATACTAGAAAAATCGACTCGGGTCACAAGTGAATCTCAGGCGGGAATCGAACCCGCAACCTTTGGAAATCCGGTCCAATGCTCTCCCAATTGAGCTACCGAGCCTTGCGAACACTCGTCGAAATTTTCTAGTACCTTCCTGATTTTACGCTGTAGGCCAGCGTTGTTTCATCAATGAGAGGAACATCCTCTCGTATTCGAAAGAAACATTTTTACAAATGTTTGGTCAATCGATTAAGATGAAACAGCCATGTTAGATTTATATATTTTTTTATATATTTTATGCATTTTCAATGCGATCTTATAAGATAAATTATTATAATAGAAAAATCTTATAATTATCTTATAAGATCGCATTGAAAATGCATAAGCTTCGCTCCAGTGGCTAGCGCCACACGCAAAAGAAAGTGATGGCACGCCAGACGTGTCATCCGCAATGAATCGGTTAAAATATTGTGAAGTAGTACATTTATGGCGACCATTAGCTTAGTCATTCTGTAATCACGGCTCTTGTTAAGTAGTAGAAACGTCAAAATTTAATGTAAAGTATGCGCTAGTATCGTTAGTAAAGTTGTTTTATTTAAATGTGTAATAACTAACGACTATTGACCGTTTGGTGCAGCGGTACCGATTCTATCTTTCGCATTAACGGTCCTGGGTTCGAGTCCCGGAAGGGGCAGATGTTTGTATGATGAATAGGAGCATTTGTACTTGAGTCATGGGTATTTATATATATCTCTATAAATATTGTCTATCCGTTACCGTAGTATCCATATCACAAGCCTTGTAGTGATTCATTTGGGCTAGGCTAATTGATAAAATAAATATCATTATATAATTATTATAAATATGTATATTTTTTTAATATTTACTCCACAGGTACCAAGTCAAGAAGTGAAAAAACGCACGAAAATGTTATCAGAACTATTCAGATCGTACGAACCGTACGGCCACAAAGTCGGCGAGATCCAAGAGGTGTTAGTAACGGACATTTCTCACGACAAAAACTACTTCGTGGCCCACAATGAATATTACGAACAAGTGTTAGTGCCTAAAGTGAATAAATATATGGGGAAAATGTTAACCGTCAAAATCACAAGTGCCAGTAAATTCTCTATGGTTGGAGAGGTTATAGACAAACCGAAAATGCCAGGGTTAACCGCGCCGTTGAAGAAGGGGGAAGTTTCCGGTGTCTATGGTCAAAATAGCAAAGCGTTGATACCTATTCCGCTTTTAGTGGCTGCGGTAGCTCTTCTAATACGAATAATATGGATGTTTTTATAGTTTTATTGTAATATATTGTTTTTAAGGCATAAGTAGTTTTTTCTCCTTTCTATGAATACGTTATAGTGATGTATATATCGCAGTCATCTGGTTGAGTTAAATGACTAGCGCGTTCATTGAATGACGACATTTAATTGAATGACTAAAGGACAACTCGTCAAGTTGTTTAATGTATCGGTCAACGTCTTGACTGAACGTCATTTAGTATAGTCGTTGAATGGGATATAGCCGACTTTGTAATGTTTGGTTAGGTTAGGTTAAATCCATGCTGTCACACTATTTTTTTACGAATAACGCACTTTGAAGTAAATTTAATCAAAAAATAATTATTAATTAATTATTATTAAGTAATTTCAATCACCTGACTGATTTTACGTCCGTTCTGTTCAAAGGGCTATGTTACAATCCGCTAACTAGATGGACGTTGAGTGACGGTTGTTCAATCAACGTTCGCCCTAGTTATTCAATTAAATGTCGTCATTCAATGAACGCGCTAGTCATTCAATCAAATAGCAGATTCAACCGGATGACGGAGACATAAAAGGACATAAGGTAAAGTATACAGACGTAATATAAGGGTAAAAATACCAGTACTAGGTCTCGTAAATATCTCTAAATTTAAACATACTGAGACTTAGTGATGTAGTATGCTCTTTTTGTAAATAATAAATATATGAGGGAGGTCGGTTCAATTTTTTTTCTCCAGTTCTTTTCCCAGTGATTCCTAGTTTCCGAATTGGTGGTGTTGGTCCATAGTTTTTAATAACGTAAGTAGTTATAAAATAATCAAATAATATACATCCTTTTTATATTTATCGTATTAAACTGGTTAAAAAAATATTTCAATAAATTGAGTAGTAAGTAACGTGCCCGAATAAATGTTGAAAGTTATTACTTGTCCCTTAAGGAGTCGAAACATTAGGATTAATACATAAGGCTATTGAAATCAGGAAACATCCTAATATCAATAGAGATGAAATTCAATAGTAATAATATTTCTTACAATAACACCAATTAGCCTATCCCATAGTAAGCACTGTAAGGCTTGTGTTATGGATACTAAGGTAACGGCTACACATACATATATCATATATATATATAAATAATATTAATAGAAATATATATAACTAGCGGCCCGTCCCGGCTTCGCACGGGTGGACAAAATTCTTTAAATTTTTTCTAGCATTAAATATAGCCTATGTTACTCAGCGTGAATGTAGCTTTCAAATGGTGATAATTTTTGAAATCGGCTGAGTTTATAAATTGCGAACATACAAAAATACAAATCTTTCCTATTTATAATATTAGTATAGATAAAAACCCATGACTCAGGTACAAATGCTCGTATTCATCATACAAACATCTGTCCTGGATTTGAACCCTTATTATAACTAAACGTTATAAATTAATATAAACAAAGGTACTAAAATATGCATTAAAATAATGGTATTAAAATAAATAAAGGTTAATATTAAAAAAAATATAGACTCATTGTAAATCCTGTTAGTGATTTTATTATATATTAGGAAAGTTTTACTTCAGGTACACTTGGTTAGAACACCACCATTCATTCAATATAAAGTAGGTCACGTTCCAAACGTAACAAATAATAAAAAAAAATCCAAACACGTTTTTATTATTTAAAAAAAGGTTACAATACAAACGTACCTCATTATATGAAGATCCAGTTTGAAACAATGATACCACGGTCGGGTGCGTCTATTCATGGGATATTATATAACGTCGTGCGCTGGTGTCTGCTCGTCTGTGGTCGTTGGATTGTTGGGTAAAATGTCGGGGTACAGCCAACCTGGGGTTAAGAGGCAGAAAGTGAGGGAGACGAAGCCCGGGGATAATATCGACTACTTCCAGGGTAAGTGGAAATATTAAAACCCATCTGTTGAGGTGACAGCTTTGAATTATAAGCGAACGAGATCAAACACCGATAAGCTACGGTCATGGGTGAACTCAGGGTAATATTAATAAACTAGGCGATGAAGTCGCTAAGCATAAAGCTTCGCTAGCACCATAAATTGGAGCTGATCGTGAAAATTTAAGAAAAGTAATCAATAATATTTAGTAAATTTTAAAATTCCATATTAATTAAAACTTTAAAAAGGCGCGCGCTTTTTGTTTCAATGTAAAATCCAATAGTTTGCGAATTTCAAAATTCGAATTCACAATCTGATCCTAAATGAGTTGATTCGATTCCACACAAAAAATATTAAAATCGGTTAAGAACTCTGGAAGTTATGGCAGATATTGCGCCATTAAAGCTGATTCATGGGAGCTCCACTCGCTTCGCTCGCTCCGCTTCAATAACGTGTTTGTCGCGTTTTTTATAAACTATATTAAAATAAAATCGAAACTGTCATACTCGCATACCGTTTCTCATGGTAATGCCACTCCAAGGTTTTTTATTTTATTAAATAAATGTGTGAGTAAATTGAAAAAAAAAATAAGGTTCCGGGTTAGTTTGCCGGTCAGTTAATGTAGAAAAATAAACTTTTCTGTATTGGCTCGTATATGGGTGTATTGGTACCGTCGTATTCCATAACACAATCGCTTTAGTTTAACTTGAGTTCAGAACATTGCAAGTATGTGATGTTCTAATATTGTTATTACATTTTGTGTTATTTACACATTTATCTGCAAAATTTTATAAACTTGCGGATCTCGTTATTATCCAGTGACATATACATTATAAACATTCATAAAAAATACCTATTATTCTGAAAAGCGTTCTCGGACAACGGATTTGCTTGACTGTGTTCAACACTTTAACTTTATAAGAAATAATAACAAAAAATATACACATGATATGTAACTGTAACGCCCCTCCCTCTTTGTGATCCATTGTGATGTTTTCCGAAACCCCCCCTCCCCTATTTAGAACTCACGTGATTAATGGATGTCCCCTAACCGGGCGAATGCTCGTCCGTTACTTGAGACCTTAAGGGAACTGTAATTATTCTTTTGTTTCTTATTAATTTTAATTTAAACAAGTATGGAACAATAAATTAAGAAGAAACTGCTATGAATTATTCAAATTTTTTGGTTTAGAAACTTACGGAAAATACAATATTTTAGTAATATCTGTTGTCTTATATAGTTTTTGTTATACTTTATAATGTATATACATTCTCTATCACTGTAAACCTTGCTCAGCAGCAATGTAATTGTAATTGAGTAAGATATTCATCCTGCTAAGACGGCTCTTGAAAAGGAGTCAGAGCGATTAGATCTGATTATAAAAGCTTTTTCCATTCCTTCGACGACCTCTGTGGTTTAGTGGCTCGAATGCCACTCCGAGATCCCGGGTTCAGTTCCCGGCAGAGTCAATGTAGAAAACGAACTTTTCTATTTTGGCTCGCAACTGGGTGTTGTGGCGCCGTAGTTCTTTCTGAATTCAATAACTCAAGTGCTTTAGCCACTTATCTTGGGTTCAGAACATTTATTTATAAATTAAATATTTTAGTTTTAACCACTTGTTAGTCCGCTACCGCGCGCCCCACCTCTCCCAACAGTCCCAATGCTGCGCGAATTATGAAAAAAAACCGTCTGATTCTTAGATACAAATGCCATTTTTTCACTAAATAATGAAGCTAGAACCAAACAAAAAATACAATCGTAAAGCTGAATAAATAATGAATCCACCACAGAATATTTGGATCTCTGTAACTCAAAAATTAATCGTAATTTAAAAAAAGCAGCAGGCCACGTGGAAGTTTGAATATGGAAGCAATTGCTACCAGGAACAGACGAGGGGTGTTGGCTGTCGGTAGCAATTGCTACCGTGGACTGACAAGTGGTTATATACGGATTTATCGTATGTATTTCCCCAGGTATAGATAAGATAGAGTATAATAACATGGCAACACCGGCCGACGTTGCCTCTTACCGTTTCTACAACAGTGCGGAGAGGGTCCACTCGCGTCCGATGGAAGACTGGCTGAAATTCAGCATTTCGCTTACAGAGTTCAGGAACAAAAATGGTTAGTATCAATAAACGTATATGAATGTAAACGCAAACACTGGTGGTTTTTTATCTTTTCCCACATGAATTAAATTGTTTCATAGAATAAAGCCCGTGACGTTGTTAGCCATTACAATACCATCTCCGTGGTCTAGTAGCTCGCATATCAGTTTTCATGGTAATGTCACTCGATCGCTGGGCTCGATCCCCCGCCGGAATGTAGAAAACGTACTTGTATATTGACTGGGGTCTGGGTGTTGTGGAACCGTCGTTGTTTCAGGGTCACTACCGTTGGACCAAACGGTCGTCAAAGTGTATATAAAAGAAATATTGCAGGGAGAAACTGCCTGGAAACTGAAGCAGAAAACCCACAATTATTGTTTAGCTAGCAATTAGATCACGTCTCCTACGTCCTATACATTCCATACGTGTGTTTATCAATAATACTATTTCGTGTCTATGGCACACCTCGCACATCTCTCGTTCCACTAAACCGTTTCCACACGAGAGCTGCGCTAAGCGAGGCTAGGTAAAGCAATTCTATTGGTTCTTAACAACATCCCTACTCATCGTAGCTCATCTCTCGTGGAAACGCAAATTAAAGCTCACGTTTCGCCTCTTTGGTCGTGTAAACTCAACCTATTGTTATACAGAATCGGACAACCATAGACCGCCACACACTCGGCCATGGGACGACGGCTCCTTGACCATAGACAATCACAAACGCTGCATCAAGGCTCTGTTCGACTTCTGTCAGAGGCTAGGCGTGAAGTATTGGACTGCCTTTGATTCCGACCTCCTGGGCGAGGGGTGGGAGGATGCTAAACAATGGGACGAGATTGTGGAGTATATTCAAGAGTTGAATCAGAGATACCATATCAAGTTGCTGTGGCTGGCACCGGACTTGCATTCCCATCCACGGTATGTATATCGAATAAAATGACAATGTTCAGTGCAAACGGTCTACTATCAGACCCCTCTTTCCCACTGGGCACTCTTGGTAAATGCTCAGGGCCCCGCGATCGATAGGGGCCCCCTAGTTCCCCTTTCCCCCCTGCCAGATCACTAAACCAATAACGACATTTATTACTGAAACTTATTTAATTAGAGTAAATCGAACCTTAATTGCTTATTAGCTTTTGCATGCGCGAAGCTACTCTACTCTCGCCCAAAATAAGGCAATCGAATTTCAGCATGCTTAGATAATTTTAAATATGTGAGAATCGCCCCATTTGAATTAAAGATTATCTATTCATCTATTGACTGTCAATAAAAAAAATTAAACCTTGTTTATCTAATTTCATTGTCTATTCTAGTAATAAAAAAGTGTTTTGTCAAAGTCATAGGCACCCCATTATTCTTATATGCCCAGGGCCTCCAATAGGTTAAAGACGGCCCTGTATACTGTTACGAAGGTTATGTAATTAATGCAAGTGCAGGCCATCGAATTTTGATGACCTCCTTGGTCGAGTAGCTCGCGTACGAGTTTTTATGGTAAAAGCTACTCCAAAGTTTGGTTCGGTCCATGCCGGGGTCAATTTAGAAAACTACCGTACCGTCGTTGTCTCTGAAATGCTTTTGCTACTTAACTTGGGTTCATAACAATCTTTGTGATGTTGTTTAATATTTATTTATTTAACTATATCGTATGGGTTACCTAAAAATTAGTTATTAAAAACTGCTTCAGGTTTTGGAAGGCGCGTTAAGCTGTTGGTCCCAGGTTTAGGGCGCTTTCAATTTAGACGTTTCGTGTCGGACTGCTGTGGTCCGACGAGAAACTTTTCTTCAATTTTTTGTAAAAAAAATACCTTGGTTTAAAAAAAAAGTAACATTGATATCATGGTGCTTCTCTAGTGTCCTCTTCAGATTTTTGCGCATGATTAAAATGTATTACAAGCCTACAGTTTTGCTCGATTAGCATTATAAAACACAACATTACTTATTTATATTTAGTCTATATAGATATATAGATAAAATGTTTTTTAAACCATTTTCATTTTACCTAAATCATAATATATGTAAACTTTTCCTCTAGCTATGCATACGGCGCCTTTACGAGCAACGAAGCGCCCACCTTCGCCCAAGCCGCAGCTCAAATAAAAAAATGCCTTGAAATCTCCCAGCGATTGAATGCAGAATGTTTTCTACTATGGCCGTACAGAGAAGGCTACGACAATATATTTCAAACCGACGTCTCCAGAGAGATAAAACTATTCGCAAAACTGCTTAAACTAACAGCAGAGTACAAAGACAGATTAAATTACAGATGTCAGTTGTTAATAATGCCTTACTACAGTTGCAGTTCGAAAAATGACAGTTATAATTTCGGCTGGCAGCCCCATAGTTGGCGGGAAAACGACGTATTGAATAGATACATGTGGGATGTAACTAGTTGCTTATATCTGTTGAAGAATTACAATTTGGAACGTTATTACAAGGTGTGCTCGCCGCCTGGACATCACATGTGCATGGCTATCTTGTAAGTACCTACGTTTTGAACTTTGATAATATTAATTTATATCGGTTAAGACATTTTGATATAACCATTTCACCGGTACATATTTTAATACCTCTTTATTTGTACATGAGTGACTTTGAATCCCGATCCTCACGCCTTTCTCGTTTTATTAAAATTAGTTTTTTATTGGTCGCGCACATAACAACGTGTGTGATATCAATTCCCATCACTATAATAACGAACTGCGTTAGTTCTAAATTCAAATATATTTATTAATTAGAAGTAAATTAAGCCTTATAGTAATATAAGTTATATACGAGATTGCTACCATGTGTCTTGTTTTTACTGAGTTTCCGATATTTTGGCACTGTTGCAAGCGCCATGATTACGGAGCAACTGAAGTAATTGCGGGTAGGCTGTTATTGTTTCGTGTCACGATCCGATACTGTAAGTGTGTCGAGAACAGTTTGAAGTGAATAGTGAGAATGTGAACAGTGGTACGGGTATCGAACGCAATACAAGACTTCGTTGGAGGGTAGACCGATATGTCTGAAATAACAGCCTACCCGCAATTACTTCAGTTGCTCCGTGATCATGGCGCTTGCAACAGTGCCGAAATATCGGAAACTCACTAAAAACAAGATGTACCTTGTTTTAACGGTATTTTGTTATTATGGTAGCAATCCCGTTTATAACTTATATTACTATAATGTTAGTAACCATGAAACTTTAAAACAATATAACATTAAGCCTTAGTTTTACATGCCTCTTGAATATGAAGTCCACAAAACTACGCATAAGGTTTTGTTTCTTGATATACGTGTGAAATTGTGTGACAATAGAAACATGTGTAATATCTAAGTTACTTCAAAAATCTAGTGTGTAAAGGCCCTTATGAGTTTATCGCATTTCCATCCTAAAATAATAATTGAGGTATCTTTATTCAGTTACAACATGTTGGGCGGAGTCACACTGACCAATGACATCGATCATTACGACAACAAGAGCTTCACTCTCATGATGAAGAGCATCATAGATCAGGTAAGTTCAGTAATTGTAATAATGTTTTATTTTACAATCGTTTGATCCAACGGTAGCGTCCTGGTTTCGAGTCCCGGAAGGGGCAGATGTTTGTGTGATGAATACGAGCCTGAGATATGAGTATTTAAGTATATTACTATGAATAATTAATATCTATGTAACATATATGTATTTCTACCTGTTACCCTAGTATTTATAACGCAAGTCTTATACTACTTTGGGCTAGGCTAATTAGTGTGAATTTAAAAATCTTATTATTGTTATTTAGCGGCATGATCGTTAAATTTCTCACTGTCCATGTGTGTATTACTTTTCCGATAAATTTAAAGGATTTTTAATTGATTATATTAATTTTTAAAAACCACCTACTTTTATTAATTGAATTTAAAATCAATTTTGACTTTACCGTCCACTGTCATTCTTTTTAAACTTAAATCTAAAACTTTAGTAGAAATTAAAATCATCATTGTAGTTACATTATCTTAAATATTCTGGGTATTTGAGAAGCAATAAATGTTGCATGCATCAGTATCATACGTGCGCGTACACACAAATAGATTCCTGAAACAAAAGTATTAAAATAACATTTTACAGTATCTAATACTAGAATAAAACTATTATTATTTCACCTTCTTTTCAACAAATCTTATTATCGACCAGATATCACACACATAATTTTAGAATATTTCTACCACTCGCGCCCATCCACCCGTCCGGGTGAAAGCTGTAGTATGTCTCGCCCATCTCTAAGATGAAAATTTTACACCGAGCCTAGACCCTATCTGGCTGCTGCACACAGATACATCTGTGCAAATTTGTAAATTTTACGTGATAACGTCATAAGAAAAGATTGATGAAAAATTGCATACTACTGAATTATCATTATTTTGTTTTATACAAATAAGGAGTTAATTGAAAATTACATTTTTCGATAAATTAACCTTTATTTGCACTTGTCAATTAATATATATTTTTTTAACTTCAATTATACAGGTTAATTACAAGTAACAATGTGCTATTAACAAATTATTTACAACTTATATAAGTAGAATTAATTAATAACAAATAAAAGCTGTTGACTTTTTATACGATCTTTATTCAGGCGGAACGTGACAATGAGTCATGCTTTATCGCGCGTGCAGCCGGCGTTCACCGATTTATAAGACGTTATCACGTCAAAAAATATCATATTTAATATATACAATGTGTCCCGTCACCAGTGTCGGAGCCTTTAACGGTGTGAAATATGGCATTTTTTATCGACAAATTGCCCCTCAAGTTTGGGTTTTCTCAAAAGGCAATAATTAGAAAATTCACAAAAAAGAATCTATTTGATTTCTTTAATTATTTTTTCTATTTTTTATTCCATGACAATTGAAACATGATGGCTGTGTAACTGTTGTCTACATGTTTAGCTATGAAATGACACCTTTTTAATGTTGATAGGACATTTACATGAGTAGTGGTGGTCGAATTAGTATGAGAACCCAGCTCTTGGTAACCAAAAAAACAAAATGACGGCCGTAAGAGAAAAACAAAATTTGAGGGGCAATTTGTCGATAAAAAATGCCATATTTCACACCATTAAAGGCTCCGATACTGGTGACGGGACACATTGTATATAGGGGATGCCAAATGTTTTTTTAGAATTATTTTTCCGTTTTCCCTGCCTGAATTTTAAGCGGTTAAGCTAGTTCTCTGCGACAAACAGTCAGGTACAGCAAAAGGGTTTTGTCGGTCAGGGCACGGCGCCCCCTGGTGGCGTTGGACTCGCGCTTCGCCCTCGCCGCGGGGGCGGGGGCCCGCGGGACGCGATGGCAGCGCACGTCAAATACGTGGACGCCGTTGCCAGGGGACTGAGGTTCGCTGCCAGCGTAGCCGCAGAGCAAGCCTTCTCTAAACACCTTCAGGTATTTCTCTATAATAACGTCGGTAAAAGCAGTGAACAAATTGTTTTTATAAAGGATGTTTGCTAACGTGTGTGGACGTAAATGTGGTAAATTATTACTTTGACGTGACCTTTCTTTTTTATATTTTATTTAATCCTGATGTTTGAATCCCCAAAAGTTCCTGCGTATGTCTTAGGATGACTTAAGGTAATGGTTATCAAAAGTGTAGCACTATTGTTCAATATTTTTCACCTCACACGCTCGGAATAGTTTGGTTTGTCGTTCAATTTTTGCGTGGAAAATTGCGTTTTATCCGTAAGCGTGGAAAAGTGTTTCAAAATTTTCTATTCAAAGAAAAACATACATGGTACATTCCGAATCGTCGATGTAGTCTTTATAAGTTACATTTTTTCTTATTTAAATTCCTACTATAATACTTCGTTTTGGTTTTATTCAATTATTTTAGTTCCTTGAATTTTATTATTCAAGGAACTAAAATAATTGAATTTAAGTTATTTTAGTTTATTTTTATTAATAAACAGAATAAATATTATTTACAATGTACTATTTATTTATTATAATAATTTTAAATGTATGATGGATGAGATTTTATAATTGGATTTCGGACGACACCCGAAGAAGAACTGTCATAGTGATTATAGTATTCTTAATCAAATCAGATTTAATAGAAAAAAAATAAATAAAATATATTATACATTACTAATTGTAGCAATTTTAGTTTTAATTTTTAATTTAAAAATACCAATTTACCATTTCATTCAAACTGTTTTTATTGCACCTAAAAAATTTCCTCATTGTAGTGAGGTGAAAAATTAAGTGTCTCGCTCGGCAGCATAGTTTTTAGCGTCTCGCTTGAAACCCTCGCTACGATTAGGATTCTATCTTTGAATCACGAGCGTAGCGAGACCTAGAATTCTTCGCCGGCTCAGGTTTTAATAGAGGTAACTCGCGGCCAAATCTCAACTTTGCAGCCTTGCATAACATATAACTATTTATCAGACACGTTCGCGACAGTTAAATTTAGCATTTTTTTTTATCTGGTAAAACGTCTTATTTTGAATAAATTTTATCTACTTATTTAATTGACTTTGATCGATGTTTTTCGCTGATACGCGGTATTAACCGATTCGTTGCGGATGGCACGTCTGGCGTGGCATAACTTTCTTTTGCGTGTGGCGCTAGCCACTGGAGCCGTGTCATTTTTAAATCGATGATTACTCCTTCAAATTAAGTTTTAGGAAAATCTACCCAGAATATAACTATCTTCATTTTTCACGTCAATCAAGCTCGTAGCCTTCGTTTCTGGTAATTGTATGTAGCAACGAATCGGGTGACCAATTAATTGTTCGTACGCAATGTCCAATAAGGGTAGGTATTTCAAAAGTATAACATAATAAAAACTGTTGCTATCCCTCCTGTACCGGTATTCATGGTAACGCCACTCCGAGGTTCCCGAGTTGGATCCCGGTCGGGTCAATGTATTAAACGATTTTTTCTATATTGTCTCGGATCTGGGTGTTGTAGTATCATCATTGTTTCTAATTCCATAACACAAGTGGTTTAGCTTCTTAAATTTAGTTGAACAATGTATATGAGTTTTATAATATTTATATTTCAAATAAATTGATGTGAAGTTGTTTAAAATACACAAGGCTTTTCTAATAGACAAAGAAAGTACGCAGCGCTATATAAGTATATAGAAAAGTGAATTTCAAATCTCCTGGCCCGATATGTAGCAATAATAGAAATCAGTAGATACTAAATATTTTTAAATTCACTAGTAACTATTGACAAAATTCATCAAGATTCACCACAGACTAGCCATAGCGGCGCCTCACTCAGCTCCCTCTGGCGGAAGCTCACCGGAAATTATGTGGTTGGTCACTCAGATGAATTTTTCAAATCCCTTTTTTTTCTTTTAATTTGGCTCGGTTAACAAATTATTGGCCCGCCTGGGAATAACTTGAAGGACGAGTTTTTCCAGTATTTTCCTAATATTATTAATCATACAAGATAGCATTAAAATGCAAAATATAAAAAATATATACACTTTCATTTTTATAAAAACATCACCGTTTTGTTAACAGCAACGGTATGCGACTTACTACAGCGGGTTCGGTTCCCGGCTTGTCAGCAGTGACGTCACCATGGAGGAATGCGAGGACTTTTGCAAGTGAGTCTATATTTATATGCAATAGTGTTATATGCATATCTTGCATTGCTTAGATCTCTTTTCAATATAGTTTTTAAACGATGACCGTAGGTTGTGTCAAAACTCTCATTTCATTAAATAAATTTAAACATATTTAAATCTTTGATAAAAGATAAACTCATTTTTTTACTTTGGAATAAATTATAAGTTAATAAAATTTATTTTTGGGAACCTAGTCTATCTCAATTCAATTGATTGGAGCTCACTTATAAACAAATAATTTTACTTATACCAGGGAATTCCCCTCTGCCTCATAGCAGAATTACAATCTACTAGTTGTTACCCGTTAGCAAAAGAAATGAAAGAGATTATTTTAGAATGTAATTTGGAGAGTGTGCTCACGAGCTGCATTTGCTCATACCGCCATCTCCCTTTTTCTATCGGACATCCAGACGCACTGCGGGCTACCACTCTTTTTTGGTTGATGTTCCTACTTGTCGAACTGAGCGCTTCTCAACACCTTTTAAAATGCGCACAGCTAAGGAGTGGAGCTCTACCTGCCTATGTATTTACGAGTAATTATAACCCGTCCATTTTCAGAGCCAGGGTAAATAGGCACCTGGGTTAGCTCGTTCCATCGTGGATCCGGTCTTGGCCCCTGGGTTTGATTGGGATCAAGAGCGAATCCATTCAGAATAAAAAAATAACAAATATAATTGCATATTATTTCTTAGAGCAAAAGAAAGGCATTATTCGTTTATTTTTTTATTTACGTAGTCTGTGACACTGAAGGGGAATCCCTGTTGATAAACATTCTTTGTTTGAAACCAAGCAGTTAATAATACTGAATGATTTCCATTATATTGCTTCTATGAAACCATCCAATTGTATTGTGTCATGTAGTTGGAAACCAGTTTCAACATATCACGTCTATTGAACGTACGTGAACAGTATTTGAGTGGGACTTGTTTTTGTGTTTGTGTGTTAATTCCAAAATAAGTTATTATATAAATTCATGCAAAATATCGGTACCGTTGAATGAATTATCAGATATACAATGTTTTGTTCCGGAAGTCCATATGTTTGATATGGATTGTTAAAATGGACGGTTGTGTACAATGTGTAATAGGATATATTTTAGCAAAACTAATTTAATATAGCAACTTTTTTAGTTATTTTCCCAATAACAAATATGTATCAAAAAAGTAATAATGGAATAATGTACATACTCCTCTAATACATTTACTGTAATATCCGGAAATCCACTCAATGGAGACATTTCCGGAAAAACCCATTTTTTGGATGGATTTACAAAATAATTATGTTGGATTACAGAAAAAATCAGAACCAACATAGTGAGCCGTGCAAGTCGGAGCACATGGATTTGTTTTTCCAACGCTATTTAGACACCAGTGATCACATTTGACGGACGGACGAGTTACGTTTTTAGATGTAAGTATTTATTGATGTTGTTTTAATAAATCTTTTGTTTGAATTAGTCGAGACACTTGTAGAGTAAAATGTGTTGATTGCATTGGTATTTTCTTAAATGTGTTTTCTTTTGCGAATGAATTACAGAAACTATATAATTATTAGAGATTTTGACATTGGTAAGGTTCGATTGCTATGTTTTTTGAGTGTTTTTTGTATAAGTATAAAAAAATCTACTCTTATTAAATAAGTTGCCATTCCAAAAATGTAAAATCTACTACAATTACTTAAAAGGTTGCCTTTAACAAATATTAAGTAAAAATTGTAAAACCTTCCATTTAAACAATATTTTTATTTGTAAAATAATAGTCAATAAACCACAATGAACAAATCGTATTTATAAGGAATGTGTTAAATATATATAATAGTTGTTGAAATAAAAGTCAAACTTGAATAAATTTAGTTTATTTCATTTATAACTGTTTTCAGTTCATTTTTTTTATATTTTTTCCATCATACACATCGACCTAAGCCTATACAATTACTTAATTCAGTACATAATTATAATATTGTACACAAAATTGTGCTGAGAAATACATATAAAGGTATACATTTTTTTTTGTTTTAAAAGGCTGTTCTCTATATTTGTAGACAAGAAATCATTACATTTTTGTTTAAAAATGACATTTAATTTATGGCTTCGACCATTTATACCTGTGTCAACGAAAAATGAAATGCAACTTAAATGACAAGCTTGTGTCAGCTAAAATACGTTATGACGTCACACATAAGTAGCGTAAAAAAGTGCTTTAACAAAATATTTAAGAATTTATTTAAAAAAAGGTAGAAAAAATGTCCCTGTATTTAGTATTTATTTCTGCATTTAAATAACTGGATAAACTTGAATGGTATGAGTTTTTATGGCGATTCCATTTACGTAGTCTCATTTGTTACATGTAAAGCAAATCACACAATAATCTACTCTATTTCCATGCGGTGAAGGTTCTGTTTTAACAGTTTAGCGATGACATTATCAATTGATTTTATATTTGTGGAATTGATATTTCAATCGCAAAACGCAAAGGATATAGAGACATTCAATTTTTGATCACTCTTCAAGTCACCAGCCTTTGCGAAGGTGGGCTAGGTTAGGCTTCCATCAAACAAGTGAGGAATGGGATCTTTTGAAAACAGGACTATGGATCACCATGGTGTAGCAGTTACATATCACGTGTATATTTTTGTGCCACCATGCCCGAGAATGCTTACGATGTCGTACGATATTAAGTAAACCGCAATTGACTTAATTGAAGGGACCGAAATTAAAGTTATGTTATTAACCCACTTAAACCTACCGACCCATGTATGGGTATTAAGAATTTAAAAAATCTACCGTCTTTTTTTGATACGTTAAAAACCAAAAACACATATTTTTAGAAAATTTAAGAGGTAATTGTTATTTATAATGACAAGTAACATAGTAAATCAAAACATTACCACTTGTTATTTGCGGCCGAAAAATTGTGAATCGAAAATTGTAAAACATATCCTCAAAAAAGTAAGTTTATATTAATTTACCGTTATTATTCTAATAAAACAGTAGTGAAACTAAAAGTATATTACTTTAGTAATATTCATATTGTAAAGAAAATTAAAATTATCTTTATTTTTACCCTTTTATTCAGCTGTGCATTCCATGGACCCATACATGGGTCCGTCGGCACAAATATAGTACTTTTAACTTTTTAAATGAATATAGTTGTTGTTTGTTATTTCACAATATTTTCAAAATATTGAGTGAATTAGATGTTAATAATTATCTAGCTCCATAATGCATTATATTTGAACCACTTTGTAATGCAAATTCTCCTGTCACAGATAGAGATTCTGAGGCAGAGTGTGCTATTACTATACATAATCTACCTAGTACTACTTTACGTGCATCGCAGAGGCTTTGTGTGCTATTTGGTCTATATCTGATAAGGAAAGTGAAGATGATAACATTCCGTTGACCAGTTAACAAAAGAAATCTTTTTCATAAGCCAATGGCATCTACATCTTAAAGAGTTAGTTATTTGCCTTTATTCTACGCATGTCCGTAGAAAATAAGGCCTACCATTGGAGGAGTAGACACAAATAATTCTAGTTTTCTAGTTTCCAAACTCTGGAAAGACCAAAAAACTAAATACGTTATAAATTACTTTAACCAATTATTTAATGGCATGGTAATAAACTTTATAGTGGAGAATACGAATCTATATGTTTAAAAAAATTAAATGTAACCATAATTAAACTCAAAAATGTTTCGTTGAAATATTTATTTATAGTGGATATGTTTCTATACAAACTCATTGTATGTTTTGGGAAAACATATCTGACTGTGACGGGACTGATTCAAAATGATAAATTTACTAAAATGAGGCCTCTATTTGGTTAACTTAATGGTATTTTTCAAGAATAAACAACGCACTTTCCACTTTAAAAAAAAAGCGTTTTTCTCAAATTGTCAAAATATATAATGTAAACATAGGAGGCGTCGATCTTTCCGATCTGAATATAGGTCTATATCGAACTTCTATCAGAGGCAAAAAATGTTAGTTTCCTCTATTCTGTAATAGCATTGAAATGGCATAACATAATGTGTGGCAATATTCCGTAGTGACTGTGGAGGTTTTGATCATCTCGGTTTTAGCAGGTCAGTCCCAAGAGCCTTTTTAGAAACGTTTTTCACAAAACGCGGGTCTTATCCTATACCAAAAAGCAGCTTTGGAGATTCATACAGTCTCGACCACATTGGTGATCTTATGTTAGTAATGATCTAAAATATAAAATATTTAAAAAAACTAGCCACATTTGAGTAGAATATGACAAACATTTACATCCCAAAAATGTGTTTTAAAATATTCCACAGTAATATTTATATATATTATCAATACCCGTTATCATAAATAAACTAATAGAAAGTTAGAAAACACAATTGTTTCAATTTTAAGCGTTTTTTGTATATTTCTATTTATTACTTAAGCGTTTACTTAAACGCAGTGCTTATGCCGACCGACCCATATATGGGTCATCAATTTTCCAGCTTTTCTACTAGTGAAATTTTTTTTTTATATTTTTCCAAATATACTGGGATTATAACAAACCATATATCCAAAAATCTTCTCTTTCTAAGATAAAAATAGTTTCAGGCATATCTGGGTTAAAATAATATCGTCACATGCTTTTAGATTTTTAGCAAATCAAATTTTGAACTGTGCAGTCAGCTTACCACACGCTTACCACTAAGTTAGTACCTTTTAAAATAGACTACATTTCAACAGGTATAAATGCCCGTCTTTTATCAATAACATTCATTCTTTACGAGACCAAATAAAAATTTGGATAAAATATATGAAAAAAAACCCAAAGAAATTTTTGGTCAAGCCTTGTACAGTGCACTCATAATTATCCTAAATAAATTATGTACATTAATAGTGTACGTTAAAAATAAACTTTGCTATCTAAACGACAAGATTCAAAGTACTCTAAACATCTAGCAATAAATTGCAAACAATAAGTGTGCTCGACTCAGTCACGTAACAAAATAAAATTAAGCACATTGCTAAGTACATATGAGAAAAACGAACTTACATATATAACAAATCTTAAACGAATGCAGTATTGTATAAGGAAAGGTAGAACAACTCATTTGTACACATTTTCTCTTAAAGTTTTCCATAAACAATCTTCTAATAATATATTCAATTAGAGTTCAACAAACATATTTTTTTCTATTTTTTTAAAATAAGTTTCACATAACAGGCATTCGGTCCGACTAAATATCAAATAATTGTCATAAATTTATTAGAATAATCTCTATCAAAATAATATAATTTGAAGTGATGTAGTCATTGTTTAACTAAAATCTGCTAATATCACCTTTTTGTAATGTCATCATTATAATAACTGTGAAAATTTCACTGACTAAATCTCTTAAAAATAATAATAGATTTCAGTTTGATAATTAAAGTATGTAGTATAAAACAGTTAAATTAAATCACGCATTAAAATTAACGAAAAAAATAATAATTAGATAAATGCCTGTCACTGAATAGTAAAATACATTAAGAAAGATTTGGTATTAAAAAAGTTAATAATGATAAAATTCAATTGTTATGCCAATAAGTATACAAATGAAATCAAAACCAAGAAAAAAATATTTTCAGAAAATCATAAATATATATTTCCATCGTCAATTGCATAATTTTGTATAATACAATTGTACAAAAAAGTTGATCTACCCATTAAAAAATAATATAAATTAATATCATATTTTTGCTTTTCCCATAATGGCGAGGTCTAATTTCATTAATTAACAATGTTCATTTAAGAGCCAATCCTATTTATATATACATAGAATCTAAATTAAGTCAAGATGCCGTTTTGGCATACGTTAAGTATTCCTAATACTGACAAATAAAACACAAAAGAAAAAACAAAATGGCAGCATCGCTCGGAATGAAAGAACTACACAAATTAGCTTTTAGGGGCCATCCATAAATTTCGTCCCATGAATTTTAGGACTTTTTAGCCACTACCCTCGTCCTTGTCACATTTTCAGAACCACCGGTGACGTCACACGTATTTCAATTTTATGCATGTATTTAAAAAATAATCAAAAGGAAACAGTTATTTTCATTTTTCTCTTATTTGCATGTACAAATGTAGAAATATACTTTGAGAAAATCAACATAAAGTCAAATATTTCACATAACAGAGAAAACAAACGACTAGTTAGGAAACAAAACACGATTAACTATGTTATAAACATATAAATTTTTAGTTTTTATTCACATATCAATTTCGCATTTAAGTATTTTAAATATTTACATGCGACCTCACAAAGCTTTTGGCAGGGGACAGCCCCTTGTCACACTATGTCACATTCTGGCGATACACCCTTTGGGTGTAACATGTGACGAAATTAATGCATGACCCCTTTTTTATTTCATATTTTATTGGAACACATGCTTGTAGTTAACATTTCGAAAATATAAAAGCACCATGGTTTTATTGGAAAATTTATTATCATGCAATTCACTGGTCAAATTAACTAAATGTCAGATTATGTTTGGCAAGCGACGCCAGTAACGCCACGTCCTTACAAAATAGTGTGAAAGGAGCTTTATTTCTAACACTGGGATTGTATCTTTAGGGAGTACACACCCCACTCGTTGATTTTATATGTGACTGCTTGACTCATTATCATATCATATTTAAATATGTTGAACAAAATTAATATTTATCTCCTAAAAAATAAAGTAAATATTTCAATGCAGTGAAGTCCATTAGTTGAATTTAATTTGTAATATTTTGAATTATTATGCTAGAACAATAATAATGGATTTCAATTATATTTCTTCCCAATAAATGCTGTTTTATTTTGAATTCAATATACACATCAGAAACATAAATTACATAATAAATCGACCAATGAATTATTTTTATTTTCAATTATAATTTTAATATGAATAATATCTATTTTTTTAATGCACTCCATATATTTTTACACTGAAACAATTGTATATGCTCGCGTATATATAAATTATGACATCATCAGGTCTATATTTTTTTCGTGTCGTTAACTGTGCGTAAAAATGTATTTATTTGTGCAGCCACAAGTGTCAAAAGACTGACAAGAAATATTCGATGTAAACTTGCAAAAAAATATTGTGATAGAATGGTTGCTTTTAACTGCAATACGTTTATACAGGCGTTTAGTAATAACAGTTTAATCCCGATTATTATATGATGATCCCTTCAAAATTTCTCAGTCGTCTGAGAAATTTTGTTTATTTTTTAAATATCAGAATAGTGACACCCTTAGATACAGTTGGTATCATCATAACTCCATCATTGACTTAAAATCATACAGTTCTCATATAGGGTTGCATAACCATATTTTCTCAAAAACAAACATAGCTTTGTGATTTTTATATGTAATTTTGCATTTTTCAATGCCATATGTAGTATATAATTTTAATAGAAAAATACTAGAAAATAAATTGTAAGCCGAGTTGATTTTATTCTAGTAATTTTTTATCAAAATAATTTATATTTTTTTGGGAATGTCGGTAAGGCCCTTTATCATATAAGAGGGATTATACGTATTACCGAACAGCCTGTGTATATATAATACATATGTTCTCAGTTCATTGAAACTATCAATTTTACACTCAGTTTTACACACGTTTTTGGTAATGCATTGCAAAAAATTTTCTAAGTTATCATTTTATAAATATAATTATCTTATGATATAGATCAAAAGCGTATTATTATTGATATATTAATTATTATATTCGATTACAAAATAGTAACATATTTTGCAATAGGTATGTTGCTATGGAAAGATTTTCTTAAAGTGCGAAAAAAAACAGTTTATCACTTGGTGCGGTTACTTGTTATAGGAACAGATATTTCATTTTCTTTCTTTGGTTATTATGACGATATTCAGTCGGATCTTGATAAATAGTAAAATCAGTTTTATAAAAAATTTGCTAAATTATATGCTACTAATTGGGGCTTTTTTGTTTCTTAATTAAATGTTTTGTTTCGTTTTTTTTAGTCGATGAAGATATGGAGATGAATCTGCACTCCTGAATCCAAATCAATTCTCAAACATTTGTCTAAAATTTTAACACTTGAAGCTAGTCTCATGTCCAGCATTGGACTGGTAGTATATTGAGATAAATGCATCATAAAAAAATTATTACAACTTTGATACAAGCAAAACTTTTGCAGTCTTTTTAAATGTAAATTATTAGTTTTTAGTCGTTGGATGGTAGCGACTTACAACTAAACTTAATGTATGTTAGCTTCGACTAGATTCGGTTTAAAAATAACCCTTATCACTACACAAATTCATTGGAAAGTTATAAATGTAAATATATTGATTTTATAAAATTATCGATCGACGTCCAAATATATATTCTTTTATTGAACTAAAAATAGGTTCATAGTTTTCCATAGCATCATACCTTTGTATATCTACTCGTATTCAAAAACTGCAACTGAATGTTTACACAATAACAATTTTAGACTTCATGTGTTAAAACATAAGGTCCACTTTTAAACACATTTCATGTTTAATAGTTTTTTGTAGATTATATTTTTTTGTTTAAAAAATATTATCTACATTTGCGGCACAGATTAATCAGTGAATGACAGAATCATTAAATGCCTAATAGATACTTTCCTTTGCTTCACCATTTTTTTTTTTATTTTATTCAATTTAATTGCAGTTTTTGATATATTAAACCTATGTAGAAATAAATAGTAAATATAGGAATACAAGACATTCAGCTTAATGCTTATTAGGGCCGATACACACGCATTCTTACAAACAAGTCACAATACAAGAGATCATTCAAATGTTAGATGAGTTTTATTGGTTTAATGCCTTATATACATGACGATAAGAGTCAAAATTAATGTACACGCTTTAATTAAATTCTTTTTCTTGACAGATTTATGTCTGGTTCGTTATATATTATTTAGGTCTTTATTTTGCAGATAATAGTAATTTTATAATAATTACTCTGTACCCTTACTTCCGTACAAATATACGAACTGTCACTCCTTAATTTCTATCAAAACTTTATTATAATATAATCAAAACGTTTACAACAGTGATTATATATATTTATAATACTTATATATTCTTTCGAGTAAAATAAACTAATTAAATATACAAGAATATTTGTTTAGAGAAATATTTTTTATGTATTAAATATGGTCTTGTCATTTAAAGTGTTACCATATTTTTGTTTGACGGTGTAGCCATTACAAAATGAATTGTCTTTGACACATTTAGCGCCACTTGTATTATATACGCAATATAATGATATTCAGTGATAAATAGCTGATGATAAATTTTGTAAAAATAAAGGCCTGCATACATTTTTGTACTAAAATAAATCATATGAATTATTATATATAATGTAGTTTTACTGGTGAGTGTAAGCCTTAAGTCGTAAGTTTCTATAACACTTGAATATTAATTATGATACATATTCGTTCACCTCTAAACATAATATAAATTCGAATAATACCCGTAACGCTAAACGTGATAAAGTAAAAAAAAAACTGAATATTTTAATTCAATTTTCAACTTAAACTCCAATAAATAGAGTTCAAAATTCGGTAGGTTGATCAGCAGTTCGTGATTATTCGGACTTAAAGCCTTAAACATTTTCTTACAGTCCATATGGTGCAGAGAAGAAACGCGTTTAATTTGTAACTAAATCTACATTAAAAAAAAAGGAATTTTCTCCATGCGATTTTCAACTTAAACTCCAACATATCGAGTTCAATTACCATTGAAAAATATTTTTGGTAGGTTGACCTAGTTACATCAATTACATATAATATGTTATAATAATATACATATATAATTAACGTCATTATTATGTGTTGTAAGAATGCGTGTGCTGACCGCTATGTCGGTCTCTCATTCGTCCTCCGCTGGTTCAGTGCCGAAATATCGGTCTCCGAAATTACCTATTCCTGGCAACACATAGAACTTCTCGTTGATCTCAGGGTCGAGGGCAGACGTCACTATTTTCACCTATAAATAAATATTAGAATACATCAGATACAATGATGAACGTTTGATTGTGTGCATTCACCTTACTACTTTAGCTATAAGCTGTAAATGACACAGAGGCAAAATTCTGAGGCAGGGTATTTACCCAACACAGGTTGTTTTTTACATTATAAAAAACAACCATATCCCTACCTGACCTAGCCCTGCCTTGCTTTTTAAATCTTTTCAAAATATGGCATTGTCAATGAAAAAAAATAAAATAAATATATTTTTCCGTCCTATTTTCTCCTCTATCTCTCTCGGTGTGTGTGTGTGTGTGTGTGTGTGTGTGTATCTGTGTGTGGGTGTGTGTATGTATGTGTGTGTGGGTGTGTGTATGTATGCGTGTGTGGGTGTGTGTATGTATGTGTGTGTGGGTGTGTGTATGTGTGTGTGTGTGTGTTCGCGCGTGTGCGTGTGTACGCACACAAGGATGTGTGCGTGCGAGTCAAATTATTTCTTCTTCTTTACTATGTTTTCTGTGGCCAAACATACCTTAGGGAATGCGTACGCTATAGAGTGGACGCCTATCTCGGCCATGAGGAGTGACACCAGACTGATGTTGTCTTCTGGTACGTCGTGGTCCAGCAGCACTCGGATGGCCATGATCGCAGCCGCTCCAGTGGCAACCGTCGCATCCATCAGGATCACCCGGTAGTCTTTAATGTCTTTCGGCAGCCGGAGATAATACAACTGTTAGATAAAAATGAGGTGTTAAAAAACCGGCCAAGTGCGAGTCGGACTCGTGCACGAAAGGTTCCGTCCAAACTTTTAGATAAGTAAATTATTAAAGTACCGAACATTGCTGTAATGAAAAAAACGAGCATAAAATCACCTTTGTTGTATGGGAGCCTCCTTAAATATTTATTTTATTCTGTTTTTTAGTTTGTTTGTTGTTATAGCGGCAACAGAAATACATCATCTGTGAAAATTTAAACTGACTAACTATTACGTCTGTCACCCACCAAGCTGTTCATGAGATACAGCTTGGTGGGTGACAGACGGACGGACAGCGGAGTCTCAATAATAGGGTCCCGTTTTACCCTTTGGGTACGGAACTCTAAAAATGTCTAAATGTGAAGCGGGGATGGATTCTGTATTATTTTTATTGGTAACTAACTTTTACCCGCTGAATGTTCGCGTTAATATTGAGTACCGATCAAAAGATATATGACTATGCCTCGGGAACCACTCGGTATATAGGTTGCATGGAGGCGGAAGAAACTCCACAGCACGTGCTTTTGGAATGTAGGAGCGTGGCAGATCAACGGTCACAGCTTCTCCAATCCCCAACATCCCGAGGGCCTACAGTAGCCTGTAAAGGCTGCTGATCTTCTGGGATGAATTGGGATGACTGGAGTAGAAAGAAAACCCAAGATACGCACAATGGCCCAAGAAAGAGTCTAAGTACTGAAAAAGTCCATCTAAACTAACTAACTATGCCTTGGGAACAGTACTTTCTTTCTGGATTGAAAGTATCTTATATCATTTTATGTACCTCTGATAAATCGTATGCAAAATTTCATGATGATCGCTTGTGTAGTTAAGGCTTGAAAGTGTAACAAACATACAAACTCAATGTTGTATTTATAATACTAGGCGATGCAGTCGCTAAGCATAAAGCTTCGCTAGCACCATAAATTGGAGCGGATCGTAAAAAAATTAAGAAAAAAATCAATAATATTTAGTAAATTTTAAAATTCCATAATAATGAAAACTTCCAAAAAGCGCGCGCTTTTTGTTTCAATTCCATTGAACTCCCATAGAGCCAATATTTCTTGGTCATAACTTTTTTATTTTTGTGAATGCCAAAATTCGGACACAATCTGGTCCTAAATGTGTTGATTCGATTCCATTCAAAAAATATTAAAATTGGTTAAGAACTCGGAAGTTATAGCGTAACAGACATTGCGCCATTGAAGCTGATCCATCCTCCAACTAGGCGATGCAGTCGCTAAGCATAAAGCTACGCTAGCACCATATATAGGAGCGGAGCGTAATACCTAAAAAAAAGTTTTTTTTTCGTGGGAATTTTTGCGAATTTCAAAATTCGTCACAATCTGGTTCTAAGCCTGTTGATTCGATTCCACACAAAAATATTAAAATCGGTGAGGAACTCAGGAAGTTATGGCGTAACAGATATTGCGCCATTGAAGTTGATCCATGGGAGCCATCGCTCGCTTCGCTCCAATTAGGGATATTTAGGATTGGGTGTGTGCAGTATTCATTAGCCCCCTTTTACATGTGTTGTTTTTCTGGCATGCGTACAATAACGAATTCATTACATATATGTAATTACGTATAGTAAAAAAATTGATTCCTTGAACTTATGAAAATTGCCCGGTAATTAGATCAATTGTTGATAGGAAAGCATATTGTCTTTAGGTCCCAACTGCGTCTTGTCTGTCCAACGACTCATGGAGGAAGCTGTCAAAATCCCTCAACTAACGCAAATAACACTGATTCACTTTAAAGTTCAATTTTAGTCAGTTGAGCCTTTTCGAACTTGAATAGAATGTAGAGAGTATAACAAAAACATATTTTGCGTCAAATAAATGAACAACGCCACAATATCGATTTTTTGTATCACTCAGTATATTCTATAATTTATAATTATTATAGGTCCCATTCAAAAAATATTTGAAATACAGGATTTTTAAGTATAATAAAAAAATCTTGACTAAAACAGAAAAAAACCTACTCCTCGTATCTCCTACTTACACAATAAATATTTATCAAGGTAACACCGTATATATTTAATCATGTTTTGTTAGCTTATCAAAAATATATAACGATGTGATTTATATGTAAGCGAAAACCTTATAAAAACAAGTTTCTTTTTGAACGATTTCAAACCTTCATTAGTAGAACATATGGTTGAAAACTCTTTGGACAAAATATTTTATTTTCTAGGTCTAGACAATTACTTGATTAGAGATAGATTTACCTCTGGCTCGTCCGTTTGTTGGTTGGTTTGTATGAGTATTTTGCCGATGCGAATGTCTTTGCACACGTCACACACAGCCTGCTCCATCGTTTCGCCCGCGCGTAGTATCGACACACCGCATATCTTCTCCACAGAGCATTTGCGACCTTATTACATTGATGCTAAGGTTAGTTTCGAGTGTTCAATTCATGGCACTACTATTAACATAGTATGACTGTTTAAATGGATAAACAACGGATAAACAATTCTTGTTTTTTAATTTATTTACCAAATAATTTTTTTCGTATGAATTTATCAGTTAGGAACGCGCTAAATTATAATATTGGAAGGTCATGGCTCCTATAAAAGAGTCAGAAACGTCAGAATTAAATAAAAAAAAAATCAATCAATTATATGCGATAATCGCAAAAGTTTAATAATTAAATATAGTATGATCGTGTTTTAGTAAACATGTAAGAATGTAAGCAAAAGCATACATAATTTTTTTTTAGTAGATGAATAATTTTTTGAGAGATTTACGCGAATTGAATACATGAAAAGCATATGAACATTTATGTTTGAGGTACAAATCTTATTACACAAGAAGTAAGTATTGCAGTCAGGGTCATAAATGGTTAGGCCAAAAGACCGTCACGTTACGAACACGTTACTTAACTTGTAATCTTCATATTTGGTTATTAACTTCAACACTAAATCTATAATCTAAGATCACAATTTTTTTGTTTGTCTGTCCGCTCTTTTTCCATATATGCGTTACCATAGCAACGCGTTAACCGCAACTAGTTCGTCTACCGGACGCTAGATGGCGTTAACGGAAAAATATTTAATAATAGAAAAAAAATAAAGAATTTTGTCCACCCGTGCGAAGCCGGGACGGGCCCCTAGTATAAATCTAAAATACACAAAAAATATCAAAGTATGCTTAGAATCGATTTTAAAAAAATATTGTCCGTACCTCTGTAAGTAAATCCTTGTGGTGTGTCGACTGTGTGTTCGGTATAGGGCAGTAGAGAAAGTGCAAACTCGATCACTAATCGCATCAGTCGCTTCGAGTAGAAGATGAATTCATCACGAGCCGTATCCTTATTACGAATGAACGTGTGGAGACCTTGTACCTGATCAAATTAAAGAAGTATATTTATTTAGTACACAGACAGGTTACAGTTGATAAATCCATTAAAATAAAATAAAAAACCGTTGTGTGTACTATCGAGGTCTCTCGTGCCTTACCACTTTGTAGAAATACTCGTTTGAACTGATCGCATCGGACACGCGCACACGACCCATACCTATCCCTACTTGGCTTCGTATTTTACTTCGATTTATACCACGGCCAATCATAAACAACTAGTTTTAAAATCGCCCTTGATGTCAGTACTGTCAACTGTCAATCTGCTTTACGCGTTCGTGAATCGCGCACGCGTGCCATTGTTGAATGAATGGAGCGGGGTGTGGCCTGAAGCGATAGGCATCGTGCAGTGTGCAAGCGACTTTCGACTTAGGACTGATAAGGCGCCAGAGGCTTCGATCGTACTTATGTACGCAAGTAAGAAGTTATACTAAACAAAGATAACTAAAAATTTCCTCCCGTGTGCTCGTATTCTTTTTATGTGAAAAGAAAGATAAATTTATAAATTATATAGTGAACAGTAAGAATCATCAAAAGATTAACAGATTTTCTATATATCTACATACAGAATCAAGTAATATATCAAAAACCTTTAAAAAATTGTTACAATGTTATTACCTATCTATACTAATATTATAAAGAAGTAAAGTTTGTGTGTTTGTATATTTGTTAAATTGTAAGGGAGAACCGATTTTAAAAATTCTTTCAGCAATAGAAAGGCACATTATTGCTGAGTGTCATAGGCTATATTGAATGCTAGAAAAAATTTAAAGAATTGTGTCTACCCGTGCGAAGACGGGACGGACCGCTAGTATAATATAAAATTGTTATTATAATCTTTATATATATAATTCTTCTGTGAGTGTGTATGTCACTGAACTCCTCCTAAACGGCTGGACCGATTTGAATGAATTTTTTTGTGTGTGTTCAAGGGGATCTGAGAATGGTTTTGATTCACAAATCAGTCCGGCAGATGACGCTGCAGTCGGCACAGCAACGCGTGGCCGGGTTAACTAGTATTATATAAATTAGTATTAACCATCACATATAATTAAAATCACACACACACATTCATAAATATTTGAGTAACTATATTGAGCCAATTAGCGGCCAACTTCATGCTGATGGTTTATCGCTTTTGCGGCCAACTTCAACATGATAATTTTGTGTCACAACTTCAACATGATAATTTTATGTCACAGTGATGTGCGCGCATCTTAAAATTTCACTCTCATCATTTTTCATAACGCGCCTAAAGAAGTATAACTTCAATAAATTAAATAAGTAATAATAATAATAATAATAATAATAATAATAAAGCTTTATTTATTTCCACATTCCACATTTCGCTTAATAACTAATATATATATATATAGATTTTTTTTTCTTTTTATTGTGGCTTATATGGACCCCCTTCGGGTAAAAGCCTCCTCCAAGGACTTCCAATTTTCTTTATTTTTAGCCATGGATACCCAGTTTTCTCCTGCTACTTTTACTAGGTCATCTGTCCATCTAGCGGCTGGGCGGCCTCTAGCCCTATGACCCTTAGGACCTTGCCATTTCACAGCTCTGATGGTCCACCTGTCGTCTTCGTAACGAGCTACGTGGCCCGCCCATCTCCATTTCATTTCTAGCGAGAAAATCAAAGCGTCTGTTAATTTAGTTTTATTACGAATGACCTTGTTTTTAATCCGGTCCCTTAACTTTACACCCAATAAGCTTCTTTCCATTCTTCGTTGTGTAGTTTGTATTTTGTTTCTAGTTTTTAGGTCGAAAGTCCAAGTTTGTGAACCGTAGGTTAAACACGGTAAAATAACTGAGTCCATAACTATTTTCTTGATAGATGGTTTGAGTTGTGATTTGAGTATTTCTCTGTGTGCCCAGTACCTCTTCCAGGTTATTGATATTCGGCGATCTATTTCCTCTATGTTTCTGTCCTTTCTAAAAGAAATCTGTTTGCCCAAATAAACGTAACTTTCTACAAACTCTAGTGGGATTTTGTTTACGAAGATGGGTGCGATGAGGTGATTAGTCATTATCTTCGTTTTGTCGAGATTCATCTCCAGACCCACCGTGATGCTAGCACTATTTAGATCGCTAATCATATTATTTAGTTGTCTAGAGCTCTCGGAGAGTAGAATTATATCATCGGCGAAGCGGAGATGGCTTAGGTATTCGCCGTTTATATTTAATCCCTTCTCAGACCATTGTAAATTTTTTATTAGGTGTTGTAGTACAGCTATGAATAGTTTTGGTGAGAGCGGGTCGCCCTGTCTCACGCCTCTATTTATATTAATTCTTTTACCCATTCTGTCTAGTTTTATTCTGCTTGTACTTTTCTCATATAAGTTTTTCAAAATGTTTATGTACTTGTCCTCGATGTTTATTGACTCTAGAGCTTCCCAGATACTTTCATGCGATATATATCGCATGAAATTAAATAAGTACTAGACTCTAATTCATTTAACCCATAAGACAACATCATAAACATTATTCTGAACCCAAGTTAAGTAGCTAAAGCACTTGTGATATGGAAACCAGACACAATGACGGTACCACAACACCCAGACACAAGTCAATATACAAAAGTTCGTTTTCTACATTGACCCGGCCGGGAATCGTACCCGGGACCTAGGAGTGGCATTACCATGAAAACCGGTATGCGACCCACTTAATCACAGAGGTAGTCAAATTGATTATTACAATTAAAATTATAATAACAGGTAGAATGAAATTAAAATCAAATTAATCTACATTATATTATGACAATAATTTGTGTACGTGTGTGTTTTTTACCATACCGGCAACGCGTGGCCGGGTTAGCTAGTACAAATGAAAATTAAAAAGACAAAATAAACCATTTTAAGATTTTTTGGACTTTTGAATGACAAAAATAAAATTTTTCTTTTGTTACATATTTTAGTAGGATTTACCTTTTTCTAAAACAAACACTTAAATAAAATATAAGTAATAAATAATGTACCTTACTGTAAAAACGCAAGCGTATTATGTCGCCAACAAACTGCTTTGTTGGGCAACATTATAGTATATTTATCCACTTATCAGTTCACTACCGCGCACCTCACCTCTCTCAACAGTCCCAATGCTGCGCGAATTGTGAAAAATAATGTCGGACTCTTGGAAAAAAATGCCAATTTCTCACTAAATAGTGAAGAAAAAATACTACCTTAAAGCTGATTATATAAAGAATCTACCACAGAATATTTGGATCTCTGTAACTCAAAAATTAATCGTATATTATAAAAAAACTGCAGGCCACGCCAAATTTTGAATATGGTAGCAATTGCTATCAGAGACGGACGAGGCGTGTTGGCTATCGGTAGCAATTGCTATCGTAGACTGACAAGTGGTTATGTACGTAAATATAGAAAAAACTGAAACAAAAATCGGCAAATTAAAAAGTTAATAGCTTGGGATTGGAGCAATGAAGAGTATTTGACTGACCTGTGGTGTATCCTTTAGTACGTAGAGAGAATCGGGTACAGGCTGACCCACGTGTGCTACAGCCAGCTTCTCTCGTACCTTGAAACCGCGCTGCAAACAATATTGGGGTTAGTTGTATAGCTAACCACCAATTAAAAAGTGGTAAATTCCTCCAAACAAAATTCAGCTTACAGCACAACAAATAAAGTATAATATTAATTGAGAAAAGTTGACGATTTTGTTTTGCGTACCAGAAATCATCAGCATTAGTAGAGGTGACGAATTCAAGTAAAAAAAATTTGGTTGTCTGTAATGTCAGTTTACGGACGATAATTTTACGTAATAGAGTCATAAGAAAACATTGATGAAAAATTGCATACTTTTATGAATTGAATAGAATTATTATCACTGAATTATCATTATTTTGTATAATACAAAGAAGGAGTTGATTGAAAATTACTTTTTATTTCGATAAATTATCATTAAGTTATTCTAATAAACAATGGAAAACATTAACTTTTCACTTCATGAAGTGGAAGAGAGATAGATGCGTCACAAGCCGAACGCTTAGGCCGATCGTGCCTCTCTATCGTTTGTTCCGCGCTCTTGCTTGCACACTCGGCTCAGGCGGAGCGTTACACTTTTTCGTGCGTGCTGCCGACGTTCATCGTTTTATAAGACGTTATTACGTCAAAAAGATTTATATAGAACCCGAAAAAGGTTAAGATTTCTTCGTTACTATCCATTGAAGTTGGTTGAGACTTAAATTTCATGTTTTTATCATAAAACTTGTGAAAACCCAGCAGATCACGATGTCATATTAATTATCTTAATGCTTAGCAAGTGTGGTACAGTTAACAGTGAAAGACTATAATTCGGAAAACCCTGCTGTCCATTTTGTTGTCTAAGAGACGTGTATTTTTTATTGGAAATAGGTAAGCGCTGGACCGTTATTTCGCATGATGGTAAGCGATGATGCGATCTAGGATGTAAATCGCTTGCCTAGAAGATACCTATTCACTCGGGACTTGAAGACCCTAAATTGTATTTATCAGGAAACACAGACTCAGGAAAAGAGTTTCACTTTTTAGCGGTAGTTATTACAATATTGGAAACAAAACGCCTAATACGACACTTTGGTATATCAATCATATAACGGTGGCGCTTATTTGTAAGTCGGGTTGACCGATGAAAAAATGGGGTAATTACCAAGATTATTAGTCGCCTTTTAAGACATCCTTTAGTGTGAAGGATTAGTGCTGTTCTACTCTACCTATACTATTCAACTTTACCGGAGCTATTTTACATTACCTGTGCTATTCCACTTTACCTGAGCTATTCTACTTTACCTGTGCTATTCTACTCTATCTGTGCTTTTCCATTCTTCCTGTGCTATTCTACTCTACCGGTGCTATTTTACTTTTACTAGTAGAAGTAGAACTGCAGCTGTAAGAAGCCACTCACCAGCTGCAGCTGCTTGTGCACGTGCTGCACGATGAGCTGTATGGCGACCTTGTTTTCACCCCCACGCGGAACTATGATGTCGGCGTGGGCCATACACGGAGCGATGTAGCTCTGGTAGGCGGGCTTGACGTACGTCATGTATTGCTTTAGAACGCCTTCTAGGTCGCGCCCGCGTTGTACTATGTCTCTGTACAATGTGCAGTTCAGATATAGATATTTATATCATAAAAAATATCCATTAGCTGTTGTGAGTAACTTCGAATATTACATCTTACCGCACCATTAGATCTTAACTGACGTAATAAAAAAAAAACAGATTTCAAGTTTTTATACATATACACTATCTTATAATAGCAACTTTGGGAAATAAATTACTTATTTATTATAAGATAATTTATTTAAATAGAAAAATACTAAAAATTCGGCTCACGACTCGAATTATCAGGCCAATGCCAATAATATATATATATATATATATTATTAATTATATTTATTTATCATAAGTTTATGAAAAAATGTCAATTTTAAAAACGCTGAAATAAGTTTAAGTAATATAATACTATGAAAATACATTTAACTTACTTCGTCATAAACATAATGTCAATTTATTGTCCTATATTAAAAAAAATCATGTATGCAATTCGCACGTGGTAGAAGTTAAACCTTAAAAAAAATACGTACACATATACAAAATACCACGGTTGTTGTGATGCCTTCTCTCAAGCTTTGTACTACGCATCTGTGTGCGCACACAGACACGTAATAACACACGTACATAAAGCTTCCTATCTCATTTTCTCCTACGTTAAGTCTTATGTATCTGTCTCTTTTTACTGTCGCTTTTCGTTTTATCGACTTTCAAATCAAAACGATGCTAAAGAAGTTTCACTTCAAAAATTAAAAGCAGAAAGCTGTTACCTGCGTAAACGCCTCGCCAGGCGTATATCGGCATCCGTGTCGACGAACACTTTCATGTCCAGCATGCGCACCACCTCCGCGTTGTAGAACGCCAGTATACCCTCGAATATTATCACGTTTGCGCCGTACATTGTTTTCTAGCGACAAATACAAAACGTTATACATATACGCATAGATTGCCCGTTTTAAACCTAATTATGAAACCGCCAACTACTAAATACACTTACATTTCATCGAAACTGGTTTTTATGACCGAAACCGAATTTCGGCAACGGTCTCAGTTTCGGCCGAAAACGAAACTTTTTTACTAGTATCATGTTTTGAGGGTAAAATAAAGAAAACATTATTATAATCGGTCAATTTTATTTTTTTCTTTAAATCACATACCTTTAAAAATGCGTTAAATAATAACTTAAATCTATAATTTAAGATCACAGTGGTTTGTGTTTTTGTCCGTCCGCTCTTTTTCCCACTCTTTTTCCATTGTATCAATAACGTTACCATAGCAACGCGTTAACCGCAATTAGTTCGTCTACCGGACGCTAGATGGCGCTAACGGAAAAATATTTAATAATAGAAAAAAATTAAAAATTTTGTCCACCCGTGCGAAGCCGGGACGGGCAGCTAGTACTTATCTAAGTTGTTATCTAATATCACAATAGTTATAGGTAGGCACTTAATAATTATATTGCCGAATGCTGTTTTTTAACGAAATTGTCCTTTCATAATCAATGATTGAATACTAAAAGAAAGATTGTCTATTAGGCTTAATCAATACTAAATGCATTTTAATTATTTATACTAGCGGCCCTTCCCATCTTCGCACGGGTGGACAAAATTCTTTAATTATTTTCCATTATTAAATATTTTTCCGTTAGCGCCATCTAGCGTCCGGTAGACGAACTACTTGCGGTTAACGCGTTGCTATGGTAACGTTATTGATAAAATGGAAAAAGAGCGGACAGACAAACACACAAAACACTGTGATCTTAGATTATAGATTCGTGGAATATTATGAATAAAGTTTTAAATCGAAAAATAGAAATTAAATAATAATTTTATTAAATGGATACCTTTATGTTATCTTGTTGTGTAAGTTATAGCGTACTAATTGTTATGAGAGCTTAAAATAATAAAATATGTAATATTACCGTGCGGTTCTCCCTGGAGTGTGTGACGTAGTTGTAGATAGGAACTTCGACCTTCTTGCCTTCGCGAAGACGCTGGAGTACCTGAACGAGCAACTCGATGTCGAACGCATCCGGGTGGTCGAAGTTGTATTCATTGCGTGTAGATTGCTGGTGCTGCTTCTCATTTAAGACCTACCAGACAAATATTACACTAGTTTACAAAATTTAACTTTTTGTCTGTTGCCGCGAATTTTGTGGTTGATAATGTTCACTTATGACTTGTTTTCGTCAAATCTACCCTCAAAATTTTTTGAGCAGCTCGAGTTACTTTGTTTTTGATTTTTGTCATTTAAGCGTATATATTAAGCGATAACAGGCATATTTTACTGTGTTAAGATTAGTATCCAAAGTTTTTGCGTCATGAGTAGTTCAAGGAGACGTTGTTTAAACAATCCAGATCATTTTTGTTATATATGCGGGGAATATGTGTTTAACGATTGTAGAAAAGTTATATCAGAGTTGGTGAAAAATACCTATTTTGAGTATTTTGGAATGCTCTTGGATAAAAATGAGAAGTCTTGGGCTCCCAATTGTGTTTGTAAATCGTGTGTGGAATATTTAAGATTGTGGAAAAATGGTAAAAGAAGTGCCTTTAAATTTGGAACACCGACTATTTGGCGAGAACCACGAAATCATCTCGAAGACTGTTATTTTTGTAGCGTAAACGTAAACGGTTTAAATACTAAAAATCGAGCTAAATGGCAGTACCCAAGTACTAGTTGTGTTCAGCGTCCAGTGCAGCGTTCAACTGACTCTTCAGTGCCTAAAAATATATCTGAACCCATGGAACAAGATATCGAAGGACCAAGCTCATCACAAAATGATGCTGATTTTGAAGGTATGTCAAATGAGCCAAAATGCTTTTCCCAAAATGAGTTAGATGATCTTGTAAGAGATTTAAATCTTTCTAAACAAGCTTCAGAATTGTTAGCATCAAGACTGAAAGAAAAAAAATTGCTTTCCTCAGATACTAAAATAAGTTTTTATCGTGAAAGAGATAAAGAATTACGGCGTTATTTTTCCGAAGAAAACGGTATTACCTTTTGTTCAGATATCAAAAACTTGTTGATAAAAATGGGCTTGAAACAATATGAGCCAAACGACTGGCGTTTATTCATTGACAGCTCAAAACGTAGCCTAAAATGTATTCTATTACATAATGGAAATAAATACGCTGGGGTACCTATTGCCCACAGTACACAGTTAAAGGAAGAATATTGTAACATTTCGCTAGTCTTGAACAAAATAAAATACAATGACCATAAGTGGCAAATTAGTGTCGATTTAAAAATGGTGAACATATTAGGGGTTAAAGTATGAAATTGCCGATTTGTACTGAAAATCTATATTGTTTATTTTTTAAATTTTTAACAAATTTATTTAATCAAAATAGTTGCCATTATTATCTATACATTGCTGCCATCTAATGGGAAGGTCATTAATGCCTTTGCGATAGAATTCCGACGATCTAGACTGCACAAACTGTGTGAAAGCATTTTGTACTGCCTCCTGGGAAGAAAACTTCTTGTCACGTAGATAATTGTCCAAATCACGAAAAAAATGGTAGTCCGTTGGAGCAAGGTCTGGTGAATACGGAGGATGACGAATGGTTTCTAACTGCAGTTCCTGAAGGGTCAAAATGGTTTCTCGTGCTGTGTGAGGTCTCGCGTTGTCGTGGAGCAATAATGGTGAAGATCGATTCATGAGTCGGGGCTGTTTTACTGCTAGTTTTGTCAACATGGTTCGGAGTTCGGCACAATAGACATCTGCCGTTATTGCTTGACCAGATCGGAGAAAACTATAGTGAATAACACCATGCTGAGACCACCAAACAGTTACCATTACCTTTTTATTGGTAAGTTTTGCTTTAGGACACTGTTGTGGCATTTGACCTGGGGTCAGCCATTGCATTTTTCTTTTCCGGTTATCATAAAGAATCCACTTTTCATCACATGTTACAATTCGATCCAATATTCCTTCATTTCTGTACCGGTTCAACAAGGCAACACAAGTTTCAACACGCGTTTCTTTCTGCAGATCAGTCAAATCATGAGGCACCCATTTTTCGTATTTTTTTATTTTATTGATTTGACGCAAGTGAGTCAATATTGTGGGTAAGGTAACGTTAAACCATGCCGCTAATTCCTGGGTACTTTGACTAGGATCGGCTTCCACTATCTCTCTTAATTCATCGTTATTTACCTGTGTGGGCGGTCTTCCTCGTGGCTCGTTCTTTAAGTCGAAATTTCCATCACGAAAGCGTTTAAACCAAAATCGCACGGTGCGTTCATTAGTAGACCCCTCTCCAAACGCAGCATTGATATTGCGGGCTGTTTCTGCCGCGTTAGTTCCGCGTCGGAACTCGTATTCAAAAATAACTCGAATTTTCGCAGTATCCATCTTTCTTGTCTAAATTGAATAACAAAAACAATTGAAAGTCGATATTCAAATGTTTTACATTTTTTAAAAAAAGAACATCATAGAAACCATTTAAAAAAAGTTTCATTCGAAAACCTCAAACCATGAAGATTCTATGTCAATTCAAAGAACCTATTGCAATAAAACGGCAATTTCATACTTTAACCCCTATTACTTCTCGGTCAACAAAGTGGTTACACTAAGTTTCCCTGTTTCATATGTCTTTGGGACAGTAGAGCTAAACAAGAGCATTGGATAAGAAGAAACTGGCCCTTGAGAGAAAGTATGAAGCCTGGAAAGCAAAATATAGTCCAGAATTCATTAGTAGCTCGTGACAAAATTATCCTTCCACCATTACATATAAAACTGGGCATCATGAAACAGTTTGTTAAATCACTAGATAAAGACGGGAACTGCTTTTCTTACATTTGCCAAAAATTTCCTCAGCTCACTATGGAAAAAATAAAAGCCGGTATTTTTGACGGCCCCCAAATTAGACAACTTACGAAAGATACTCAATTTAGAAATTCTATGACTGAGTTACAACTTAAGGCTTGGACAGCTTTCGTCTCTGTGATGCAGAATTTTCTCGGAAATAAAAAATCTGAAAATTATATTGAACTTGTAGAAGACCTTCTGCTACAGTTAAAAAATATGGGGTGCAATATGAGCATAAAACTCCATTTCCTCCATAGTCACCTGGACAGGTTTCCGGAAAATTTAGGAGATATGAGCGAAGAGCAGGGAGAGCGTATGCATCAGGACTTACGTGTCATGGAAGAGCGCTATCAGGGTTTCTGGGATACAAATATGATGTCTGACTATTGTTGGTCGCTAATACGTCATTTTCCAAAGTCTACACATCAGAGAAGAGCTTTAAAACGAAGTTTTTTAGAACTCAATGATTAATTATTTTTTTAATAAAGTTTTTCTTAGTAAATACATGTTTTTTTCTGTTTTATACCTACATAGCTGGAACTCAGAAACTAGAGCTGATAAAAATCTTTTACTTATATTTTTGAAAATAGCATATCATATGTAGTCAGCAACAGCTAAAATTTCTTTGGCAACAGATGTACTGTAAACTAGTGTTATAAGGTTATTAGTGTTTCTAAACTACAAGTTACCATTCACATTTATAACTTTTTAAACCGGCCCAGTTTTATAAGACCGTTTTTTTTACCTAAAATCAGTCAAGGCTCATTAAAACGCCGGCGTTCTCATGCGCCCAGACTACTTTGAACTCAAATTCTTCCTGATACATTAGATTTTTCTATGAAAAGGTTTTGTTCAAAGGAAATCAAATTATTTTTACGAAACGACAAATACAATAGATAATTCTTAGTGAATAAAACGCATCGAAATAAGCAAAGCCACTTTTAGCGGAACCTAAATACGTTTTTTTCTTGGTTTATCCTGATGTTTCAACTCTTAAACAGAGGCCCTACCATCACGACTTATAGCGATTCAAGTTTAGTTGTTAAAAAGAGACGCCACTATAGACCGCGTATAGCGGTGTCTCACCTTGACAATCGAACTTGAATCGCGCTAAAAGGTGATGATAGGCCCTCAGGTCGTGATCACAGGATGATCGTGTCATCTGGTGGTAAAATTTATTTAAATGTGCGATAGGTTAATAGCTGCCATTTATTTGTGATAGTAGTTAAGTTTATAAAATAAAGTTTTTTTTTAATCCTTATTTCGCTGCTGTATTAATTTGGCTCGCAAACAAACTTTCATGGTAAGGCCACTGTGAAGTCCCGGGTTCAAACCTCGGTTAGTTCAATGAAGAAAACAAGCTAATGTATATTTGCTTGTCTAGTGCTGTGGTACATGTGCTTAGCTACTCAACTTGGGTTCAGAACAAAGTATGTGATGTCTTATATTTTGTAATTCCTAATTTTGTCCACGACGACATAGATGGATCTAGATGCAACCGATTCCATGCGTAAACAGTTGAAGTTGTTTGGAAACTTGCAAATTATTCAACGTGGCACCATTACATTATATTTGTAAATACTGCTTTGTTTTACATACGTAATATGTTTCATTTATGAGTTTGATTTTAGATTCATAAGGAATTCATACGAGTATATAATGTACATTACGAATGTTTGGTGCAATGGTAGTGATCATGTGGTTAGCACCAACAGTCTTGGGTTGTTGTTTGTGTGATGAATACGAGATTGAAAATTACTTTATTCAAATGCACTTAAAACAAGGTCGATGCAGTTGCTAAGCAAAGAGCTGTTCTGGCACCATATTTTGGAGCGGAAGGTAATGCTAAAAATATAATTTCAAAAGAATCAATAATATTTAGTAAATTTTAAAATTCCTTATAAATGAAAACTTTAAAAAAGAGCGCGTTTTTTGTTTCAATGGGAAATCACATAGAGTCAAAGTTCTTTTAGTCTTGACTTTTTTATTTTTGCGAATCTCAAAATTCAGGCTCCGTCACGATCTAGTTCTAAATGTGTTGTATCGATTCCACACAAAAAATAGTAAAATCGGTTAAGAATGAGAGAAATTATGTCGTAACAGACGTTGCGTCATTAAAGCTGATCCATGGCTCCAAGCTCCACTCGCTCCTCTCCAATAAGTTGTTTTGAATCGTCCACCATTTTTTACCTCAGTCAATCGTCCTTACTTTTTTAATCAGGACATTTTTTAATTGACAAGAATAATACGCGCAAGAAACTGGTCAGCTTAAGAAGTAACTTCTTTTACAATATCATACGTAGTCACCATACATAATGCACAAAAAATATTATTCTGTTATCACAATAATAGTAGTGTTATGGTTTCATTACACCGTTGATTGCAACAAAGTCAACAAGTATCTTTTTAAAGTAAGTATCCTTAACCCCTTAAAACCCGCGAGCATTATATCATGCGCACGAAAACGATACATAAACTCCGCGAGCATTATATAATGCTCTATAGCGCGCAGTCTGATTTAATCGTTATTATGGCTTTGGTAATGGTTCTTTTTGATTGAATGATATTTTTTCCCCGATAGTGAGAGAAATAACACATTAATACAAAGCTGGATTTCAAGGGGTTAAACATTGCAATAATATACAGAGAATAAACGACAAATTTAAGAAAGCAACAAAAATGTGTGTTAAGTATATGTTAATAATACTGAATGTTAAAGCAGACCCATCTCCTAAGGCAGCACTCGTTCACGAGCATGACGCATGATGCATGATAAGCGAAGTAATGGCCGCATTCGCAGCTAATATCCGAGCCTTTATCAACTTTGAATTGTAGTAGATTTGTGACTTTTTGGTACCTTGTAAAAGGAGTCCATACTGACGATGGTGACCCATGGTATGTTGAGTGCTTCAATGATCTTGGCTGCGACAGTTGTTTTACCGGAAGCACTCGCCCCGCATATACCTTAAAAAAAATAAACCGAAAATCAATGCCACGTTATTCGTCTACCATTTTATTGAGTGAAGCTCTGAAAGAGTGAAACTCTCTTTTAGGCAACTCACAAATTTCGCTTGTCTCCCTCCTGCTACTTAACGGTTCAACCGATTCGAACAAATTTTGGCATGAACATACATAATTATAACCTGACGGACATAGGCTATGTAAAAAAAATATAGACTTTACCATGGAGGAATAATCACGGAAAGAAAAATTCAAAAGCTGATCACAGCCAAACCGCTGAGACTACATTGATAAAATTTGGCGCCAAAACTCACATGGTAGTCGTGACTAATGTGCAAAAAAAAGTTTTGAAATCGAACATACCATGGAGGAATAATCACCGAAAGAAAAATTCAAAAGCTGATCACAGCCAAACCGCTGAGACTACATTGATAAAATTTGGCGCCAAAACTCACATGGTAGTCGTGACTAATGTGCAAAAAAAAGTTTTGAAATCGAACATACCATGGAGGAATAATCACCGAAAGAAAAATTCAAACGCTGATCACAGCCAAACCGCTGAGACTACATTGATGAAATTTGGTGCCAAAACTCACATGGTAGTCGTGACTAATGTGCAAAAAAAGTTTTGAAATCGGACATACCAGCGAGGAATAATCAACCTTCAATTATCTAATTCAAAACCATTGAAGAAAAGTTCACGAGCAAAATAGAATTTTTCAACTTCAAATGTGAAAAGTCCGGTGAAGCCCTTTTCGGTTATCTTGTATTAGCTCTGCCTCACACAACTTCTAGCTTCGAGCGGCGGTAGCCGCGAGAGGCAGCCAGTTTGGTGCGCGATATTTTCGAGGCAATTGTTAAAGATTAAGGTGAGGTTAGGTTAGGTAAGGTCAGGTGGTGAGGTAAGGTAAGATAGTGCTTCGCTCAGTATTTGCAAAGAGCAGCATGCATTGCAGACCTAGTATTGAATGTGGAAAGAGGTTCATTTGTGGACGGAACCCATTGCCAAAAAATAAGATAAGAGAAAGATAAAATGTTCTTTATTCACTAATAGCTAACCCGGCCACGCGTTGCTGGTATAACCCCGCCACGCGTTGCTGGTATGGTAACAAACACACACACACACACGCACAAAGTATTGTCATAATATAATTTACTATGAGTATCTACTTTTATTGAAAGTCAACTATGTCATGGCTTCGTATGCCCTACGACGGGAGACTTTGTACAGAGAAGAAGCCGCAAGAAACTTCGCAAGGGCTATTTTTTTCTCCCTTAAATGTGTTAACACATTTTTAAATTTCAAGAAAACTTTACTGGCGCTTGTAAAATGCATTAGAAAAATTAACTTTACACAATATTAATTAGAACTATAGTTCTTAAAGCAAAAGCAGGTAACTCCACGCCGTTCCTCCAAATGTGAGGGTCGCTATAATTACTAAATAGTATAAAACAGAGTCGCTCCCTGCTGCGCAACGGATTTTGATGCGGTTTTTTTTATAGATAGAGTGATTCGAGAGGAAGATTTATATGCATAATATAGTAGAGCATTGCACCCGTGCGAAGCCGGGGCGGCTCGCTAGTATAATAATATTTCTTAAATTCACACCAATTAGCCTAGCTCAAAGTAAACACTGTAAGGCTTGTGTTATGGATATACATACATATCTGATACATAGATATGTAATATTTATAGACAAATATATAAATAGACATGCCTTAGGTACAAATGCTCGTATTCATCACACAAACATCTGCCCTTTCCGAGATTCGAACCCAGGTCCGTCGGTGCGAAACGGCCGTAGTCGTTATTACCATTAAAACCTAAAATTCTTCTTAAATGCTGAAAAGATTCCATAGACACTTAAAAACAATATACATCGACATAAATTCAATTATGAACTGAAATTTATATGTACGATCGACAACACATCAAAGTTATACAACGATCTACGTGGTCGAGTGGCTTTCATGCCGTTTTTGATGTAGCCACTCTGAGGTCCCGGGTTTGTTCCCCGTGCGGATAAACTCTTCTATATTGTATCGGATCTGGGTGATGTATTACCGTTGCTAATGATTTTTTTTTATAGAAAATAGGCATGCGCTTGACCACTAACTCGCCTGATGGTAAGCGTCGATGTGATCGCTTGCCTAGAAGATACCTATTCACTCGGGACTTGAAGACCCCTAAATTGTATTTGTCAGGAAACACAGACTCGGGCAAAGAGTTCCACTCCTTAGCGATACGTATCATAAAATTAAACCAAAACGCTTAGTGCGACTCTTTGGTATATCCACCATATAACGGTGTCGCCAATTTGTAAGTCTGGTTGTCTGATGAAAAAATGGGGATGGCGGAACAAGGTTGTGCGAGTCAGCACACTCTCCGAAATTTATCCTATAAAATACGGATCGGCTTGCTACCTTCCGTCTATGCTCAAGGCTTTTGAGCTTTTTACAGAAAAGATCTTCATTGCCGACGAGCTTCTTGGCCCTCCTCTCAATGGACTCAAGCGTCTGGAGCTGGTATCGGGCGGAACAGTCCCAAAGATGAGAACAATACTCCATACACGATCGAACTTGTGCTTGGTAAAGGATGTGCAATTGTTCCGGTGTGAAGTATTGTCTCACCTTCGCCAGAATGCCAAGTTTTTCGAAGCCTCTTGAGCCTTGCTTTCAATGAAAGAGCCAAAATTGAGAGTTGGTGACAAAGACATACCGAGAAGCTCAAGATGGTCAGTGATCGGCACGGATACACCTCGGAGAGTAGGAGTAAAGTTGAAAGGACTCCTTTTAGCGGAGAAAAGACACGCCTGGGTCTTTGACGGATTGAACCTTACTAGATTGGCATCGCCCCATTCGGAGACAGCCTGCAGAGATAGGTTCATGCGGCTAACCATCGCCTCTCTATGACGCTAAATCTATTCAGCACTGGCTCGTGCATCAGACAAATAGCTCTCTACAACCGTGCTGTCATCTGCGTACCTCAAAATACCGGGCAAAAACAGGTCATCCTTATGTAGCAGAAAAATACACATACAATCACCATCACGTACCACAAACCACCACATACATACAATACAGGCAGAACCGCCGCTTTACCATCAGGCGAGACAGCGAGCAAGCGCTTACCTATATATACATTATATTATGACAATCCCTACTAATATTATAAATGCGAAAGTAACTCTGTCTGTCTGTCTGTCTGCTACGCTTTCCCGCTTAAACCTCTCAACCGATTTTGATGAAATTTGGCACAGACAATCTTTAGTCCCTGAGAAAGAAAATAGGCTACCTTTAATTGCAAAAAAAGGGATGAAGACGTTGAAATAGGGGTTGAAAGTTTGTATGGGATTTCTTTATTTTAAAAGATAAAACCATGAAACTTTATATTTAAGCACTTGATAAGATATAATTAAACATTGGTTCTAGCGTTTTTGAAATTTCGACCAGTGAGGGGGTGAAATAAGGGTTGAAAGTTTGTATGGGATTTTGTCATTTTTGGGGATAAAACTATGAAACTTTATATTTAAGAACTTGATAAGAAATAAAAAAACAATTGGTTGTAGCGTTTTTGAAATTTCGACCTGTGAGGGGATGCAATAGGGGTTGAAAGTTTGTATGAAGTTCGTCATTTTGAAGATAAAAACATTACATTTTGTATTTAGGCACTAAATAAGAAACAAAAATCGTTTGTTCTAGCATTTAGAAATTTTTACCACTGTGGGGGTGAAATTCTACAAACGGAATTCCCGAAATTCGAACGGAACGGAACGGATCAAACACTTAAAGTAGCAGGTGTCCATTTAGGGAAAAACTGTTTTTCGCATGGCCAACTGTACGTGGCCTGCTCGCGAGTGTCGAGTCGCGAAACAAAAACACAAATAAACAAATAATAACAAAACAGCAAACGTTGTGTACAAAAATGTTTTAAATTAGGTCATTTTAAAATATTTTTGTACGCAACGTGACGCTGGCCCCTGTAACATAAGGGACCAATAAATTTTCCTAGGTACTTTCTGCCACTTAATGGAATACATAGGTACCTTATACCTACTGTAAACAGATATTTTTTAATTTTTTTAAACATACCTACTCTCTTTTAATCAAATGCTATACCCAAATCTATACCGTTCTTTTAATATAATCATTAATATTCAAATTAATTTACTGTAACTGTGTAAATATTTGTTTCACGGCTAATTGGCCGTTTGTTACAAAATTGGATATGGATAGTCTGAAATCTGAAAAAGAACATAAGTTACTTTCTATCAAAACACCACTCGGGCGAAGCCGCGGGCGGAAGCTAGTACTTTATGTGTTTGTTACAATACCAGCAACGCGTGGCCGGGTTATACCAGCAACGCGTGGCAGGGTTAGCTAGTTTACAATAAAACAAGAGACTTACCAATAAGAAAAGGTTCCACTTCCTGCCCGCCTGTGCAGTTGTACCAAGGCGGGCGACCAGCTGTGTAGATAGTTCTCCTGTCTGCGTGCAGTATACTCTCTGCCGTGGTACGTTTGTTCGATTGCGACATAGACGTGGTGCGCACGCGCCGAGCTCTTGGCGATTTCAAAATGTTGGAGCCTGGGAAAAGGGGAATGATAATTATAACTTATATTTATAAGACTGTAAGGACAGTATATTTAATGATATTAATTTAATAGTTGTGAAATACCATTACATTATAAAATAATTAATAGATGACTGGGGAACTCCTACGTGTTTTCCAGACCTCTTGACAGCTCCAATGCCAATAAAATGACAGAGATATTATATTGTGATTGTTTTATTTATCACTCTTCATAAATAAGCCAAGCCAAGGATAACTGATTGTTTTAATAATAAGTATTTCCTCTCCTATCGTCTATACAAAACAGTGTTCGGAAATATTTTATATTCATAATTGTAATTATAAACAAAAATATGCATAATTTATGGTATACTAGCCGACCCGGCGACGCGTTGCTGTGGCTCAGGTATTTTTTTAAATTATAAATAAAGTGCGGATGCGTTCGAGAGATCTAATTCCATAAATTCAAAATCGTAGACATATAACGATCCATCTAACGTCAACGTTTCTCAAAATATGAGAAAAACCAAAAATTTATGTGTATATTTGTAAAATTAGTAATTTATAGACATCACTAACTGACCCGACCATGCATTGCTGTTGCACAGTTTTTATAATTTTTAATATTTTTTTATCATAAATTAAAATTGATCCTATCCTATATATCCAAAGTCCGAATAAATCCAAAAAAATGAAAAAAAAACATCAAAATCAGTTGAGTAGTTTATATATAGGTACATATATATCATACTAGCGGCCCGTCCCGGCTTCGCACGGGTGGACAAAATTCTTTAAATTTTTTCTAGCATTCAATATAGCCTATGACACCCAGCAATAATGTGCCTTTCTATTGGTATCGGTTCAGTAGATCCCGAGATTACCCCTTACAATTTAACAAATATACAAACACACAAACATTACTTCTTTATAATATTAGTATAGATATGTATATATAAACTACTCTATATATACATACTACTAGTACTATATATATAGAACTAGTGTATATATACATATATATCATATATGTATACATAAACTACTCAACTATATATATCATGAAACTGGTAAAAACAAAACTTGATATATGCAAAATAAAAAATAAAAAAGTGCGATCAAGAACATAGATTTTTAATGATATCAAAAAGGCTGATGAGAGAAACTATATTTTTCCTCCTGTAAAGGTTTTATACATAACAGTATTAGCAGGCGCACCGACTATAATAGTCTAATCCAGACTGCCTAACGACAGTTGAAACAATACGTGAATGTATTTTGATATATAACAGGTTCCCATACAAGTATCATGACATTAGCATTCTTGTTTATCACAATTACACCATTATACCATAATCAGTGGTGTCTGATAGCAACCTAGTGTCAGGTGTAACATACTGTGCGGTCTGTAGGTTACCATGTGTGGTCTTCTGTTAGTGGAGCGTTTTGTTAGGTTAAGTTCACACGGAACTGTCTTGCACGTTGTTGGTGTTGAAAAAAAATGAAAGTATATTAATATCAGCACCAATAATTGTTACAGCATAGTGATTGATTCTCTATTGAGTGTATAGTGCACCTGTGCCAAATAGAGTCGCTCTTCTATTAGTAGCGAGTAATAAAACACAAGTACTTAAGTGGTAACTACTAATTATGTCAACTAAATATACTAACTAGGTCGGTGCACTCGCTAAGAATAATGCTTCAGTAGCAGCATATTTTGGAGCGGAGCGTAACACAGTAAAATCAATGTTTAATAAATTTTAAAATTCTATAAGAATGAAAATTTCAAAAGGCGCGCGCTTTTTGTTTTAAAGGGAGCTTCCATAGAGCCAATGTTTTTTGGTCATATCTTAATGTGTTGATTCGATTCTACACAAAAAATATTAAAATCGGTTAAGAACTCGGGAAGTTATGGCATAACAGACATTGCGTCACTAAAGCTGATCCATGGGAGCTCCGCTTCAATAACTTAATAATATAATAAATTACTATAAGTTTGTGTGCGTGTGTGTGTGTGTGTGTGAGAGAGAGAGAGAGAGAGTGCGTGTGTGTGATTACGTTAGGTGGTACTTACACTATACATAAAACCTTTGTCATGTCGTTTATACTGCAAAAAATCGTACACTGTTTACACGGTTAATCGAGTACTTATCGAAATTTTCAGGCAAATCGAATGGACTTTAATGTATTCGATTTAATTCGGTACAGCTCTGTCACCTTCACACGACACGAAGTTTTCATGCCGAATAGCAACTAAACAAGCGTTTAGTACCTGAGTGTTTTGGAGGGATCTCGCGTATTTTATCTTTGTCATCTCAAAATAGTTGACAAATTTTATAGACAACGAATAATTAATTTCTTTGGTAGAACAAAAGCCTGTTTTTTGGGATAAAACTTTAAAACTTTATAAAAATCACGTCGCAATTAAAGCGATGACGACCTTCACTCTCTGTGACAAATGTATAAAAATGCGGCTATTCGGTTAAACACAACTTTTTTTATTTAGGACAACAAACAACTGATCAAGTAGATTACATACACATAGAAACACCAATCGATTCTAAAATGTATTCGAAAATCTACCGTAAGAACGTCTTGTTGACTATTAATTAAAAAAAAAAACAAAAAAACGTGCAGAACAATGCAGTGTGAACCCGGCCTAACGAATTGTAAGGTCACTCATTCGATTCGCACGTCAAAACATTATATTTGACTAGTAAGGTCATGACAAATTTTTTTGTTGGTTATAATATAAGTGTATAACTTATCTTGAATCTGTACAAAACTCTTTTTTATAATTTTAAACGATTAAAAATTGTGTACCACGCTTAGTATTTTTTATAACAGTTAATAGTATATGATAAAATATTATAATAGAAAAATACTAGAAAAAATCGACTCGGGTCACAAGTGAATTCTCAGGCGGGAATCGAACCCGCAACCTTTGGAAATCCGGTCCAATGTTCTCCCAATTCCCTTCTAGTATTTTTCTATTATGATAATTTATCTTAAAAGATCGCATTGATAAATGCATAAAATATATATAAATTATAAAAGTTAATAGTACAGTAAACTCTCGATTATCCGCGCGCGGTTAATCCGCCAAGCGGATTATCCGCGTGGGCAAAAAAAAAAGGTAACAATATGAGTTGACGTAGCGGTTAGGAAAGGTCACTAACCCGCTAACAATATGGTAATTAATTAAGTTAATTTTTTTTAAATAGTGAACTGTTTACTCTTTAAACTGTACCTACTGTATTTAAAATGTTTATGTTAAAAACGGTGCAATAAATCAATATTTTATGTATATTGGAACTATTTTGTTGTGTGTTTACCTCCCATTTTCGTCCGTTTTGCGGATTATCCGCTATTTTCACTATCCGCGGTCCCTCAGCCACTCAATTCCGCGGATAATCGAGAGTTGACTGTATAGTTAAATTGTAATATTATAGCTTTCAGATATATAAAAATAGAATATATCTGTGCTATAGTTAAAAATTTTAATATATATTAAATTATTATCATTTATTATTATTTCTACTGAACCTAGTAGTAATTCATATACACATACATAAATAAATGTATATAATATATGAGACAACATCACATACATTATTACGAACCGAAGTAGCTAAAGCACTTGTGTTATGCAATTCAGTACCATAACACCCAGATACGAGCCAATACAGAAAAGTTTTCTGACCCGGCCGTGAATCGATCCCGGGACCTCGGAGTGGCATTACCATGAAAACCGGTATGCAAGCCACTCCATCACGAAGGTTATCAACCATACGTATAAAGTATCTAAGAATTTTTGGTACAAATAGTTACATGAAGTGAGTGTGTTTTTACTATCTCATATTTTTATGTTTATGAATCTAATCTATACTAATATTATAAAGAAGTAAAGTTTGTGTGTATATAGTTGTTAAATTGTAAGGGGTAATCTCGGGATCTACTGAACCGATTTTTAAAAATTCTTTCACCATTAGAAAGGCACATTATTGCTGAGTGTCATAGGCTATATTGAATGCTAGAAAAAAATTAAAGAATTTTGTCCACCCGTGCGAAGCCGGGACGGGCCGCTAGTCGCTAATATGTTAGTATGCTGCTATAGAAACGTGTTTCTATAATCAGTATGTATAAACTTAATTTAGTGAAACATAATTTTTAAATTGTAATGTATAACAGTATCTAAAGCCGTCTTAATAACAAAATTTTTTAACATTCACACCAATTAGCCTAGCAAAGCAAGCACTGTAAGACTTGTGTTATGGATTCTAGGGTAACGGATAGACACATATATGATACATAAATATATATTATTCATAGAAATATATATAAATACCCATGACTTAGGTAGAAATGCTCGTATTCATCACACAAACATCTGCCCTTCCCGGGATTCGAACCCAGGACCGTCGGTACGAAAAGCAGGATCGCTTCAGTTGCACTAAACGGTGAAATGATATAATAACAACTTTAATCAAATGCACTTAAAATAAGTTGTTTTGAATCCTTCAAAATTACCTACCACCCATTCCGAACGTGTTTTAACTGACAAGAAGAATGGGCACAAGAAACTCGTCAGCTTTTACAGAAGTCGTCGTCACCGTACATAATCCACAAAAAAAAACAAAATTATGCTATTATCACAATAATAGCAGTGTCATGGTTTCATTACATCGTTGATTACAACAAAGTCACCAGTAAGCCGTCTTTATAATCTTACGAAACCGCAAAAATGTAAATATTTCAACAATTCAATCTGTGGTTAGGTATACAAGCACTGCGCGTGCGCATAATATACAATCATCATTTTTCGCGGAATCATTGTTTTGACGTTAAGATACAGTGTTACTCTTGGCAATGTTTCGTTGTAAACGCGATTGAGGAACACACACAATCGTAAATCTTTCGAGATAATGTACCTACACAAAATTTTCCGCGATAAGTATATTTTTAATAGACAAGTCATTTAACTCTCCTTTGAAGTCATCGACTTGAAGTTCAAGGTCGACTTTGTATTCGGCGTACTATTTTGTTATTAAAACGAAAATAACTTTACTTAAATTTAACTAAAATACGTTATTTTGATTCGTCCAATATTTTTTACTTACCACTCATTCAGGACGTCTTTTAACTGACAAGAAGAATGGTTGCAAGAAATTCGTCAGCTTAAACAGAAGTAACGACATTTATTTAGAATATTATAAGGCAAGTGATTGAGCTTGAGTTAATTTACCTTTGGTTAAAAAAAATGTACGTGATGACAATGTGTCTGAAGTTGTCTAGTGTTTATTTATTAATAGAAATAATTTATTTTTGGCTTAGCGCAGTATTATAACAAACTTACCACACAATTTCGTAGTACGACCTTCTTAAATTAAACTTTTTTTAAGAAGGAGTGTAGCTAAGGTTATTGGCCTATTCTATTTTGCATGTTGAGGTTCCGTTTATAGTCACATCGACTGCTTATGATCTATAATAAGGGGATTTCTTTTTTGTAAAAATTAAAATAGGCCAAAAACCAGCCTTAGCTACCCACCTCCTAGTTTCCTTTTAAAGATTTGTGACGTCATCGCTACATCATTCACTCAATTAGTACCAAACTATAATATAAAAGTTGCCATTTCACGACGAAATCAATCGCAATGACACAGCTTTTGTACACGAGCAATGTGTATTTATCAGTGATGTGCCGGATCGTCAAAAATGTATATCCGCGGATACGGATCTGAATACGGATATTTAGTGTAAAGATCCGCGGATACGGATACGGATACGGATCTTTATTTTCTTATTCGATTTTATTCGATTGGTGTCGGCGCCCGCGACCTTGAAACGATAGTTGACGTCTTCGCTCGCCGCAACGTCAGGCAGGACAAGACAGGACACGTTTTAACTTGCATTGCGCGGGTAATACTTTTGTTTTGGTTATGGTTTAGTGTGACACTGTGCCGCGTACATAACGTTTGTGTATTATTGTGATAAAAATTGAAAATAATGTCTACCAAGAAGTTTTCTAGTGTAATTTGGAAATATTTTCTGATAGTAAATGATGAATGTGCGAAGTGTAAAATTTGTGATGGAAAGTATTCGCGGAAGGGTAAAGGCACAACTTCTTTAAAAAATCATTTACAAAGAAAACATCCCGAAGAATATGATTTATTTTTGAAAGAAGACGCCGCTAAGAAGCGTACCGATGAACTACCACGGCCGGGAACATCTTTGCAAACGGTAAAAAGAGAATTTAAACAAACTTTTTTTGATGAATATATGGAAAAAACTAGAATGTGGGATAATACAAATCCCAAGTCAATCAAAATTGACTATTTGATTGCTGAAATGTTGGCTTTATCAGATTTGCCTTTTCAACATGTAGAACAATTAGGGTTTCGACGATTGATGGATCATATTGTTCCAAACTATGTTCTCAAAGGCAGAAAATATTTTACGGAACTTGTTTGCAGCGAGCTTTACGATAAAGTGTCATCAAAAATAAAAAACATGTTACAAGATTTTGATAAAGTCTCCTTCACATCAGATATCTGGTCAGATTCGTCATCAGGAGTGTCATTGCTATCTTTAACATGTCATGGTATTACTGAAGACTTTCAACGAAAAAATATCGTTTTGAAAGCGAATGTTCTTGAAGAACGTCACACTGGTGATTATATTTCAGAAATATTTCAAAGTATGTTAAATGAATGGGGAATTCAGAAACAAAATGTGCACTGTATGGTACGAGATGGGGGATCCAATATGAAGCGCGCCTGTTCTTTGTCTGAAATACATAATATCGACTGTACAGCACATCAATTACATTTGGTGGTTAAAGAGGCTATCAAAAAGGTTGATACAATCTCCGTGTTACTCGCAAAATGTAGGAAAATTGCAGGACATTTCAACCATTCCACAATGGCAAAACAAGAACTGGAAAAAATACAGGTTCGACTCAATCAAAAAGTTTTAAAAGTTTTGCAAGACTCACCGACACGCTGGAATTCCAGCTATCATATGTTGGAAAGACTTGATTGCATCAAAGATTCCCTGTCGCTTTATGCTTCGAATAACAAAATAGATCAATTTAATGCTGATGACTGGACTTTGATTCAAGACTTAGTAAAAGTGCTGAAGCCTCTAGACGATATTACAAAAACATTGAGCTCACAGAACTCTTGTATATCCGACGTTATTCCTCTAGTACGAGCATTGAATAAAATTTATGATGAAATCCAGGAAAGTCTCAATATCAGTGTACCATCTGTTCTGGATTTTGTGTCTGCTTTAAAAAATGAATTAGATTATCGATTTTCAGAAGTTGATAAAAATATTTTGTTTCAAGTAGCCACATTTTTAGACCCACGGTACAAAAGTAAATTCTTTAGCGATATTCTCATAAAACAAATAAAAGAGAAACTACGTGCAGATTTAGAAACTGAACAAAGTCTCACAGCAACTACAAGTACTGGAGTCAAACAAATTATTGTTAGAAAAGAACATTCCCAGAGTTTACAGGACTCTATTGCTAATATGTTAGATAGTGATGATGACGCTGAGCAATCCGAAAATCAAATATCAGATGCAAAAGCTAACTTGCTCGCAGAATATATGTCAGAAAAAAGATTACCTAGAGATCAAGACCAGTTAAAGTATTGGCAGATTAACAATAAAAGGTTTGGGTGTCTCAGTTCCATTGCTCGCACATATTTATCATCACCTGCAACAAGCGTTCCAAGTGAACAATTTTTTAGTGCAGCAGGTATTGTATATGATCCTCATCGTAACAGACTTTTGGGGGACAAAGCTGCGAAGTTGCTTTTTTTGAAATACAATTTACCATTACTTAATTTCAATTATGATAAATAATTTTTTCAAGCTTTTTTAGTTTTGCCTGTCTTTACTCATGTAAGCTAATGGTTCAACTTTATGTGAGATACAGTATTAATTTACTTTATTAGAATTATCATTTAATTAGAATGTGTTTCGCCATTATCTCATACTTACAAAAGTGATTTTATATTAATCTCATAATTATAAAAATGGAAGTTTAAGTTTTAGTTTTTTTTCAATGACAAAGTGCTCATGATGATAGAATTATATTATATATATATATTAATTAAATATTCCTGTTATTATATAAAAGAGAAGATTTAGTTTAAGTTTTTTCATTGTTATAAAAATGTTATAATTTGCTAATATTGATCTCAATAACATTATAAAAAAAGATTAAAGTTTTAGTTGTTTCATTGTTATAAAAGTGATATTTTATCTTGCTTTCATTATAAAGATCTATCTGTCTAAATGTTTGCAATATAAAGGTGCCAAATATTTGATTTTAAGAATTAAAAACAATCTGATTGGAATTTTATAGTTTTTTATTTAATAATTCTTCTCAATCACCTGAAAAAGATCCGTAAAAGATCCGCGTGAAAAGTAACGGACACGGATACGGATACGGATTTTTCTTTTATCTCGGATATCCGCGGATACGGATACGGATACGGATATTCGGAACATCGCTAGTATTTATATACATATATGTATATGTATGCATGGCCAAGTCGGTAAAGGCAGATAATGGCGAACTTTTAGGGACCATATCGACGGCGATGTGCCAAGACCTCTTAACTGAAATTCGTCGAGAAAGGCGTTTGTGTGTTTGTCTGTCCGCTCTTTTTCCATTGTATCAACTAGCTGACCCGGTAACACGTTGCTATGGTAACGTTAATTGAGACAATTGAAAAAGAGCGGACAGACAAACACACAAACAACAATTTTTTGTTTTTAGATTATAGATTAACGTTACCATAGCAACGCGTTACTGGGTCAGCTAGTATATACTCTAAAAACACAAATTTGTTGTTTGTCTGTCCGCTCTTTTGCCATTGTATCAATTAACGTTACCATAGCAACGCGTTACCGGGTCAGCTAGTAATACTAATCATCATAATTATGGATTTGCTTTCTGTAATAGACAAGTATACAAAACCTGTCTACATTTTAGCTGTTGCCAAAGATTTTTAGAGATAATTTCCTAAATCATAATATTCTATGTACGAGATCAAAGTCGAAAATGAAACGAATCAACAAGTATACCGAAATAATTTGTTTAATTTGTCTTCAAAGGTGTGGCGAAAATACCGAGCTAGGTCACTTTGCTATACTTTGTTTGTTAATTGCGTTATAACTAGGGTTGCCACCGCCCAGTTTTTAAATTCATAATTTAGACGCAAAATTTTCGAAACAAAACATTGAGATACCAATTTATAATAGTTTTTTATTAATATGTTATATTACACTATAAGAAATACAATGAAGGTATGGATTTTTTTTTATAGTAAATAGGCTTGACCGCTATCTTGCGACGATGCGATCTAGGATGTGAAGCGCTTGGCTAGAATATATCTGTTCAATCGTGACTTGAACACCTCTAAATTGTATTTGTCAGGAAACGCAGAAAATACAGACTCGGGAAAGAGTAATATATAAAAAGAAAAAGAAAAAAATTCCTAAGTCTGTTCTTAATTGACTGTAATATTTCTAATTTGTTTCACCGTTTGACAAGTAAATTATTTCAGATAGCTGACTCGTGCCCACTTTACTGGGTGTTAAACATTTTGAATAACAATCAAGTATGATCAACGGCACTGAAGAAAAACGTAGCTTTCTACTGGTGAAAGAACTTTCAAAATTGGTTCTGTAGTTCCATAGGCTACTCGCTACAAACAAACATACAAAATTTACTTCTTTATAATACTAGAGTAGATTGGCAGGCAGTGTCATATTACGTTTAAACCTGCTAATTTAATCAGCACATTATATTATGACACTACTTTGTGTGTGGTGTGTATTTGTTACCATATATAGTTACCATAAGCCTAAGAATAACAGTTTTTATAATCAACTAACGTTACCATAGCAACGCGCCGGGTCAGCTTGTTTAATCATAAAATTAATACCTATTATATTCTTTATTGCACAATTTCTATAAACAAGTTACAATGCCTAAGCAGAGAAAACGAAAAAAAAAAACAAAAGACTGGTGACTTTGTTTACCAAATTCTTACAGGAGAGGTCCTCGATACGACGTTATTTAAGAACAAAGAGTACGTTCTGGGAAAAGAGATGTTTGGCAACCCTGCTTATGTCGGCACTGAAACGATTCTGTGGTTGATTTTAGTAACTGGACGCAGCCAACAGATAAGAAATTTATGATTTTAGACTGAGATTGTTTATCCTATAAAAAAGAGTGGTTACATTATCTGGTTCTAATATCAACACTAGGCGACACCCTCTCGCTTCGCTGGGCTTATAATTATTTCTTTTCATTGGTATATGTATGTATTGTTGAATAAAATTGATTTGATTGTCATTATCAATCCATTTTTCCAGCCTCTTCCGGGACTCGAACTCAGTACCGTAGGTGCTGAAGGCAGGATCGCTACCGTTGCACTTAACGATCGTCGTTGCATTAAGTTGATTATTATGTAAACGATATTTACGTAAAGTCTGTTTATGCTAACTTGTCCCATTTGGTAAACAATCTTGGCACAACTTTTAAACAAAATCACCCATTTAAAAATAAAATAATAACAAAGTCAATAATCTATTACAATAAATCGTTATTATAGACTGAAACCCATTGAATCTAGTTATCAGTTTATTTTTAATGCTGCATTTTCGATAAAAAGGAGTGCCAAGTTGTTTACCAAATAGGACAAGTTAGGATGAACAGACTGTATTGTGTTAATTTTAAGATTGTTAAACTTAAAATTGAGGTCCATGTAACGAAAATGGGGGTAAACAAGAACGCATCTTGTAAAGTTGATTAACTGAAAAAAAAAACAATATCAGGTAGGTTCTACCCAAATCTGAAAAACTAGGCAAGGGGTCTAGGGGAACCTCTGCTTTAAAACATACCAGTGGAAGGCGGACGGTAGTGACGCACGTCTGGAACAGTTATGGGCGACGCGGGAGCCCGGCTTGAATAGTCTTCATCATCCAAGAACACCTGCTCGTTCAACTCCAGCGCCAGCTCCGTGTCGCTGCGAACGAGGGTGTACAATGTACTGCAACATTCTCAACTGCACATCATACACCAAAACACTTCTTCAATGAATTTATTTATTTTTATTCACAATGCCGTATTTCTATAAGATTTTATATTGTTTTATAAAAAACAAACATCTCCGAGCTCATAACTGGGACCTATCTGAGGTCTATTATTTTTTTTAAGCACTAAGGTACGACTTTTGAATGCTAAAAGAATAAAATAAAAATAAAAATGTTTTTTATTGACTGTATTTAATTATAAACATTAAAAATTTCAATGTAAGGAAATAATTGTCAAGTTGATCGTTCGAAATCTTTCACTATTACTTCGTTAATTTTGCGAAATGCGTTATCGCAAGATTAGACAACGCAAGTTGCTCAACATTGGCCCAATTCGCAGGTTATTTATCATCTAGCGATAAGAACTGCAACTTTTACGTCTCACGGATAAAATTGTCAACTGGCACTTAATATAGGTCAACACATTGATATTTATAGCATAATTAAATATCACGTACATTGTTCTGTGTTCAAGTACAACGCTCAAGTGTCGTGGTACAACGAAGGTACCACAACACGCGAGCGAATATAGAAAAGTTCGTTTTTACATTGATCCGATCGGGAATCGAACCTGGGACTTCTGAGTGGCCTTGCTATGAAAAACGGTAGGCGAGCCACTCGACCACGAAGGTCTATGTTTCAGTCAAATCACTTATATTAGAAACAAATAAAGTAAAAAATATTGGAACGGAACATATTCAAATTAATGAAAACAGTAGAAAAGTCAAAATACTTGAACTAGAAAAGTTGTCATGAATTTATAAAAAGTGTGCGTACATACATGTATGCACGGCTGAAGTTATACTTTATTTATAAAAATGTTGAAAGAGATATCTTGAAGTTAGCCTTTACAGCTAACTTCATGGTGTCGCCTTTTCGTTGCATGCTGCGTGCGCAACTTCAGTTATATCAAAAATTTCACCCCCAATGTGCCGAAACTATTATGTATTATGAAATGTTAGACTAAAAAACTAATGCTGTCACCTTCTAGTAAATAAGTGACAATATCAGGTTTCAATATAGCTTACGATTGAATAAAAAAAGGGGTACACTTTCTGAATTTTTTTCCAACCAAGAGTGTTACCCAATTGTGACATTTCGAATTTGCCCAAAGTGAGAATTGCGTGAACACAACTTTCACCAAAGTGACCCTATTAAGTAAGCAATATTCGAAAGCGATGGCAGAAAGAAAGAAATAAGCGATTGTCATTTGTCAAAGGCAATATTATTTCGTGCGCCCTACCACTCGTGAAAACAAAAGCAACCGTGACAGTGGCATACAGGAAAACATCGAGTGTCATTTGTTCGTTGTTGCCTCGACAGTCATTTGTAAGTTTTTTATTGTCATTAAATCGTTCGAGGCCAGGCTACGACTGACTACAATATAAAAGTTAGTGTCGCCATGTAAACCATGCAACATAACAAATTACTGTCCATGTAAAATACCTTTTCCTTGAGTCTTGCCGCTCAATTTTATATCTGTGTGTTCTGTATATACGTATCATATAAAAACCAAGACTCAAGGATAAGTAATGCTAAACTAAAGAGAGTAATGCATGCTGCAATCAAATTTTATGTATGTTAAATTATTAAGTAGTTTAAAAAGGCTTTGTTTTAATAAAACATTGCACAGATAAGAAAATGAAACACTAAGAGGAAACTAATGCCTTTTATTTAAATTACCTTAGAATATACATATCCCTGACTTCCTTGACTTTTCATAAGCTATGTTCCTGAATACACATTTTGTATGATCTAAAATTAATCTTATTTGTATGATGTACAAAGCGAAAAAAGTGGGCATTATTAACAATATAAGATTATAGAAAGAAATTGTATTCGTCATATTAGGCACAGGGAGTATTATTTAGGTTATCCGGAAAAAACGTAATTCTATTCAAGGGAAGCACGAAACTGTAAGGAATATAATTTATAACGAGCATGGAATTATAAGTTGTGTAAGAGGTGAAGAATTGGCCATGTAAAAAATACAAGACATGATAAGCTGTTATTCCTTTAGTCAGTAAAGTGGCATATAAGGCACAAACTGATCGAGCGAAGCGACCGTAATGCGGTCAGATCCGGCAAAACGCTATATACAAAGCTTTGCAAAACCTACTAAAATTATCTATTCAAAAGGCCACCCTTTGGCTACCCAAATTATTAAGGAACATGTGCGCGATGGAGATTCTGAATAGGCTTTGACTAAGGAGCTCTACAGGCCAGTGACAAACGCCTTCAGCCTATGATTGCGGTAAGCAAGGATCTGTCACCCTATGAGTGAACAAAAAAAAGACGAAGGTATATTGAGTCACTGGTCCCAATTGGTTCTGTAGTCATCCATACTACAGAGTGGATTAAGGACTGTTCTCCATGCATTTTCATACATAGAAAAGACCTTGGTCACAGCAGTCAACGAACTAAATGTGTTGATGTAATTTAAGTTATGCTTTAATATTACAGCTGTGTAGTAACAATGGGCTTGACACCGACTTAATATCTGTTATTATAATGTTCTTTATAACATGTGAATTTATATATTATTACATAATTGAACAATCAGTGTTATGCTATCTGATTATTTGATCAATGTTTTTAATATCTTTAGGAAATAAAATTGTACCAGTAGAGTGATATCATTATGTTCTATTTGAATAATAACTATTATCTCTTCATAATTACCTTTTCTCATTTTTATTAATTTTCAATTCATTTCTTATCATTTATTTTGTCATTTACAATTAAGTTATATTTGTTAAGTAAAGAAACCCACAGCCTCTGCTGTTATATTTAAGAAAAAAGTACCATAATTCTGTTATAAATTTCTGATGATTTCTGAGTGATGAATTCTGCTATATAATTGTTAATGGTAATATGACTACTTTAAAAGGCTGTTATTAGACAGAGCTTCTAAATAAAAAAGATAGTGTCTATTTGAAGTTTCATATGCATTCCTGTGCTTTAACACCCTAGGCCCTTTTCAGAGAATGTGAAACTTAAGTAAAGTCAGATAAAGATGTTTAACCTTAGTTTCATTAGTTTATTAAGAATAGATCTTATGACGAGGAGGATAAATGGAGTCATACTTGTAGCAATGTCCTCATAAATTAAAGAAGATACTACACCTGTCCCATCTGATTTTACATTGTTATTACTGCAATAAAAGTAGTAATAATTTAATTTTATATCTTATTTCTAATGTCTGTAAGGTTTCAATTTGGTGTTTAGGCAAAATATGATAACACTCAAAACATAACAGTATTTTATTAAATGGATTTTTACTTTTAAGTTGTTAAAGGAGCTTTAGAAACACAAATTTAAGAAGTTTTGCTCGGATCAAATATATTTAATTTATACTTCAATGTCCTCCTTGTTCATAAATTACAGAAGACACTGTTCACAATACAGAGTATTATTATCTACTACTTTTTCGGAGCAACAAAGCAAAGGGTGTTCATATTTGTTGCGTTTCAGTACCTAATTTAATGAAAATTAATGAAAATGAAATGAAATGAAATGTAAATGAAAATGATTGTAGTGGATTGACTAGTGGTTAATACACTTCTCAAAATTATGGCAAATTCAAAGATTGGTGGTTAAGTTATCAGATAACAAAATTTTTATGCTATTTGAGGCAAATGATTAGTCACTTTTAAACTTGATTTTATCATGAAAAAAGTTTTTGAACAGAAAGAACATTTAACTTTGACTAAATTGTTTCTTTATAAGTTAACAAAAGTTTGATTTGCACTTGGCCTCACACAAGAATTAATACATTTTTGAAGTGTCACTAATAAATACTATATACCTAGAATGGTTACTGTGCATGAACAATTTGATATAATTTAAAGTATTTGCAGTGAAACATGCATTAATCTTAGTTTCTTTATTTAGTTGAAAATAGTCACTAATATAATGATTTTCCAGGTACATATAAAACAGACAGAATCAAAATAGAAATGCTAAATAGTAATCTCTCATTATCATTGCAGATACTCATAAATATGAGATAAAAATGCTACCTATCAAACAAGGTGAATGGCATAACTGATTACAATATCAAGTCTCTAAATTCAAGGTCACAGTCAATGTTTAGAAGTTGTCTGTTATTAATTCGTTTTATTTCCGTAATGATTTTTACTTTAGTTTGATGATTTAGCATTTCTAAGTGGATAATAAATTATGAAAGTTCTATGAAAGCCAGGTTAAGATGCGTACTAGTCACAAGACATTTATTAATAATGTTTTATTATAATCTTACGGATTCGGGAAGACGAGTGACCCCGCGTCCATGTCTTCGAAATTTCTTAATTTTTCTCATACGTATTCAACGTGTTTCAAGATAAGACCCCATTCGAGCACGTGTTTTATTCACGCCGCAACCCTTCACACGAGACGTCTTGCCAATGTACTAAATTTACGTCTAAAAATAAATCACAATGCGTGCGTAAAGAGGTTACTGTACAGGTAGCGTTAGATACGATTAACTACTTTAGCACCAAAGCACCGCACACGAGATCCCTCCATGAACTCGTTGATGACTAAGGCAGCACTGAAAATTGTTACTCAGGCAGCGCATTAAATTGACACGACACAGCTGGTCAAACAAACATTCGATTAGGTTACCACACTTGTATTACCTATCAGAGCTAGCGGAGCTGGGTGTTTCGAATTTATTCAGCTTGCCAGCCATTACTTTTATTGAAAAACCGCTTGGTTAATCACAATATAGTTTGAATTTTAGTAAAACTTTGTCATGGAATCGTAGCACGCACAGTATACGCAAAAACAGTTTGACATTTACTGCGTATTCGTTCCGAAACATGAACACAGGATAAAAATGTTTCTTCAATACTTCGAAAATTTTAACATTTTCCGTTGCATATTTAAAAGAAACTAGCATAACATTCATAATAGTATTTAAATATAATGATTTAAATATAGTTTTTCAACAGTTTAAGACAAAAATAAAAAAAAGTATTTTTAAAATACTGAATATTTTCTGAATAGGTTTTCGAACCTCACTTTTAGGCGTTCCTTTACAAAGTAAAATTTTATTCATAAAATCAATATATTGTTTTTGTTTTGCGTATGACGTATATAAATTGTACAAACGGATAACTTCCACTTACTTAATTTATTTAAAATTAAATATTACGTTGGGTTTTCTTCTGACTACTCACAATCTCTGTGGTTCAATGAAATATTATTAAATAATAGGTAACTAATGTACTGAAATGGACTAAGCTGCCATTTTAATTAAGCAAATCCTATAAGAACAGTGTTTTTATTTTATTAGATAGGTGCATAGGCTAGTAAAGCAAAAATAACATAAGAGTGGAACTTTTTGACTGCAGTCACGACGTAAGCAGATTTATTGCTTACCTTCTTTGTGAGAAGAAAAAAAAAGGCACTGATGTTTTTATGCTGGGAAAACAATTATAATTTTAGAAACTTAGGTATCGAGGATCAGCTAAGTTGAAAATCGAATGATATTTGATATTTCTAAAAAATATATAGTTAATAAAAATATAAAATGTAAATAACTTTTTTTAAATTAGCACAAATACATAACTTAGATATAAAACTTAGGATGGAAACATAATTTCTTATTACCAGAAGTTTAGGAGGTAATACGAGGTATTGACTGATTGACAGATTTAACTGACAACAAACATTCTGTCTCGATCACTTGATCATTTTATGTGAATATGGAACATGACTGTTATGTCATACTGAACATGAAAGTGAGCAATGATTATGAGGTAGCTAGATTTAAGTGACTCGATTTTTTCAAAATCGTAAACAATAGTGCAATGACATAAGCCTCTAATATAGAACTATTGTTAAAGTCGTAGCGGGTAGTGTTATTGTAGTGGTATCGTCTCAAACGAAGTATCTTAATTTCTAGCTACTATGTTGAGTTTTGGAGTTATTGCTCTTACTTTTACATAAGGCGTTACATTTTTTTAGAATATTAAAAATGCGTTTTACGAGTGGTTCCACTTCCGTAGCACATCGACAAAATTCGAACTCGATCTGTTTGAGTTAAAGTTGACACTGATATGAAGAAACATATAAGGTTATGCTTGATTTTTCAAAAAAAAAAAATTAACGACTTTAGTGATAAGATTGATATTGACTCAATAGTTCCAGGGTTCCGCTGTCTTCAAACATACATGCTTATTTGTCGGATTGTGACGTGGGTACCAAGGACATACTTGCAATATTTTTGTCCGTATATTAGTATTTTCTATTGTAACAATTGGTCGCTGTGTGCGCGATGACAGCGCCTCTAGTGACCACAATTATTGTGGACTTGAGTTCTGTCAAATAATGGCAACTGGATTGTTTGATAACGATTTCCGGATTGTTTTTCAGCGAAATTAAATAAAAATATCTAAAAAAGTTGGTGCATATTAATAACCGATTTTCCTACCTTAACAAAAAAATGGTATGTTATAATACGTACGGGATTTGAATCGCTAGAACATGATATATATTTCCAACCTCAAACTATGCAAAAAGGAAAAAATAGTATTAGAACAGCATGTGAGAAACGTTGAAGAGCTTAGAACCAACGGACAAAGCTACTTAATATAAGCTCTGATAGACAAACGTCTTTACTGTTACACATAATCCCTTCGAAACATCATTTAAAGTGAGTTCATATCTACTTATTGAAATTGTATTTTTGACATTTCAATAAAACACTTTTTTCCGGATTTTGCGCATATTTTATTTTATTTTATATTTAATCCTTAAAATAATTATTAAATTCTCACTATGATTACATTGTATACTACTCGGAAATTGGGGCCCTTCCGAGAAGAACTGGCGAAAGAAACTCGGGCAGGGGGACCAACCTCCATCTTACTGTTATTATTTGCAAAAAGAGCTAACTTCATCATCAGGTCTTGCAATGTGTGTAATTTACACACATTGTTACTCAGTTACATACAATATAATCGTAGTGAGAATTTAATAACTAAATAAAATGTAAAAATAAAACAATTTGATATGCATAAAACAATTTTAACAATTAGGAACGTGCTCGATTAAAATATTGTGAACATGACAACCATTATAAAAAATATGTGCAAAATCCGTAAAAAGTGTTTTATGCAAATGCGTAATGTGCGCGGAAGTGTACGAACTAAGTATTGTATTTTTGAGTTAGTGCACCTCAACTTATATTAATTAATTTAATGTTAATTTTAATTCCAGATAAATGATGAACGTGTCGTTACGAATGTTAAGTGCGAGAGTGTTTATATTCAAAGTGGCAAGTGCAAACATATTGCTGCTTTGATACATTATATCAACACAGAAGAAAGTTTATCAAAAACAAGTAGCGAACAACAATGGGAAAAACTTTTCCCGCCTGTTTCTACACTTTATAACACTGTGACCCATATCGCGAATTTTAACGTTTTTTCTCAAAAATTCTTAATAGCGTTAGTATGAAATTGTATGAAAATATTGCAATTTGATACATGACAGTCCAGAGCTATTTCACATTTCTGTCACATCGCGCGCTGCGATCGATTTGACGGTCCCCACCACCCACTTTGCACATTTTTCACTTGACCTTTTTAATTTTAATTTTATTTATTAGCACATGACTGAGGTATTTACCTGTAAGTAATTGTAGCATTTAGGCAAAGAATTAATGGAACTATTTTGTAATTGTGAAGTGTAACAATAACAATTGTTAGGTACCTAAGCTAAATAAATAAATATTTTTAATTTCAGACAGGAAGCCGGGCGTTTCATTTATGATGGAAAAGCTATACATAGATACTGACGGTAGCGATTAAATCTAAAGTACTGATTTAATAAACCAGTGTTGGTCTTTGAAAGAAAACCGTGTTGTCAATTGCAAAATAGTACCAATCCTTTACACTTAAAGGTACGCAAAAGGCGACTATTGATACTGTAGCTATCATCACACACCTCCAGTAGATCACGAATTGGGCAGCAGTTTTCAGAATTATGGTCTTTTAGTGCGACCTTTAACCCGTATACCATGCGTGGCAAAACCCTCCAATTTTCAGCGGAGGTTTTATTCCGTTTAGCAAGCGGATATCTACTATATGTCGAAATCCAATTGTCGGAAACAAAATAGGACGATTACAAAAAGTCGACAGTAGATGTCACTATAAACTTTCAAAGAAATAGTTGGCATGTCTAATTTTAGTTAAATAAACTTTTACATCTCCTTTTTTAGTGAACTATTAATTAAATAAATTACAGTTTTACAGTTAGGTATATTTTTTTATTTGTGCAAAGAGTGTGTGTTTTATTGATTATCCGTGTGCATTAAATAAAAATGATAAGTAGCTGATCCGGCTACACGTTATTGTGTTATAAATTAAAATGAAACCTATTATATGTCCTTAGTCGCAAATAATCCAGCAAATGAATAAAAATTCATCAAAATCGGTTGAGTAGTTTCGGAGTTCATCGCGTTCAAACACTGTGCCACGGAATTTTTTATATATAAAGATTTTAATAATAACCTAGTGATTACATACTTTTGTATATCAGTTATACAAATTTAAACGTAAGTTTTGGAAAAAACAAAAAATAATTGCTCATATGATCTTTGCTCATTTATTTATTTATTTAAAATGGCACATCAACATTATACATATACACAGTACATTAAAATATATGTATCATTTCACATTACATACCTAATGAATATAACTATAATAGGTATGCATAGCATTGCGTCAAAATATTAATTTGCAACGGTTTTAAAATCTAAATCTTACATTAAATTCCAAAAACAAAAAGAACCATTTTATAGTTTCTTATAAAAAAACTTTGTCATTTGTGGTTTCGAACCGAAGGCATTCTACAACGAAACAATCAGCAATTCATCAGGATGATTCTCCATGGCGCGACAGGGTAATACTTCAATTTGCCCACAGGATTTGGGGTAAGCCGCTCTGATGAACTGTTCGGGAGATGCAGGTGGCTGGGACGGATAGACGGTTAAATAATGGTTATTATTATTTTTCTAGTGGTCGGTTAGCAGTAGTGTTGGGGAAATATCGATAATTTGCAACTTTTTAATTTAAAAGACGCATATTTTCAAAAAGTCGATAGGTACACTAAATAGCTAATAAAAAAGTAGATACCAATCAGATTTTTATCATCATCTTAAGAAAATATTTAAAGATTGCATAGTTATGCATAATTGAGTGTATCTAAGCTTAAATTGCAAATGAAAAAGTTATTAAGGCAATATGTCATAGTCTGAGTGCTATCATAGAAAAGTAAAAGAGATAGAAATCATTTATTGTAATGTTTCAACACAATAAATGTTGATGCGTAAAATAACTTTAACCAGATTTACAAAGCGTTAATTTTTGTTTTCTCTTTTTTAATTCCGTGATCACCGGATGACGTAATAATGCAATTTTCGTGATCATCCCATAATGCAATTTTATCAGACTTAGCCAAACAACGCCAAACCGCAAATAAAACACTTGGTTTCAGAGCTTCAACTTTATTATCTTTTTTACATGTTAGGTATATACTGTATATGACACCCACAAGATGTTACGTGAACGGTTTTTAATCAGCTGCAGGACTAAGTGCGATGAATTTGTTTGTGCTTGGGTGGGTCCCTGGCAGACGCCACTTTCCTACTGGGCACTCTGGGCAAATTGTAATGTATACTAATATGTACCTTTATAGTCTCCGATTTTCATTCATAACATTCGTTAAATTGTATATTTTATCATTCCATTTTGCATCATCATTTGTAAACGTATTAATCTCTGTAAATATATATATATATATACAATAATATTTTACTCAATTGCTGAAAAGAAACACTGGATTTTCATATAGAGCTTCCCAACCACTCAAAACTTCTATTCAGAATGCTACACACTTACCGGCATTGCTTGTTATTTTAACCTGTCTATTTGTTTAATCTATTTCGTTATTATTTCTTCATTTTATTACTAAAAATGTATTTATTTAATTTATTGACATATAAGTTTTTCCCCGTTGCCATGGCTACCCATGACACGATCTTTCATTTATGGTATTCAACCTCCAAAGAAAACCAGATTTTATTCTTTTTATGTCTTTTCGAAGACAATCTTAATTTAAATGGCTCTGGTCCTATAAAAGACCGAGCTGACCTGCCAAGTGATTCAGTTCTTCGCCAAAAGTTGCCACGTTAACATCTATAGCTCGCTACCGAGCTCTCCAAAAATTCTTAAAGGCCTTATCCCGGGGCCGGCTGCCCCGGGACTCAAGAAAAGTCCTCAACGCCGTAAGGCAAACTTTTGGCTATACAGTCGCTAAGCATAAAGCTTCGCTAGCATTTTATATTGGAGCAGAGTATAATAAATAAATAAATAAATAAATATTTCCTACATTCACACCAATTAGCCTAGCCCAAAGTAAGCACTATAAGGCTTGTGTTATGGATACTAGGGTAGCGGATAGACATACATATATGATATATGTATAGATATATATTAATAGCAATATATATAAACACCCATGACTCAGGTACAAATGCTCGTATTCATCATAAAAACATCTGCCCCTACCGGGATTCGAACCCAGAATCGCTACCGTTCCACCAAACGGTCGTCAAAAAACTAGATAGCAATAATCAAAAAAATAAAATTTAATCCAATAGAGCCAATGTTTTTTGGTCATAATCTTTTTCACGATTCACGATCTAGTTTTTGGTTCGATTCATTACAAATTAAAAACTAGGAAAATCGCCTAAGAAGACATAGAGTTACATACATTTCGTCATTGAAGCTGATCCATGGGAGCTTCGCTTGCTTCACTCGCTCCGCGAAAAGGAATAATTAGATAACTCAAATTTTACATTTTCTCCATTGAATACGCAGCCATGTAAATACTAATACATATTAAACTAGTAAATACAATCCATAAAAGTTTACAATAAATTACCGTACTTTACTGAGACTAATAACTTTTTCTAATCTATACTAATATTATAAAGAGGAAAGATTTGTATTTTCGTATGTTTGCAATGAATAAACTCAAAAACTTCCAAGCCGATTTCAAAAATTCTTTCACCACTGGAAAGCTACATTTACGCTGAGTAACATAGGCTATATTTAATGCTAGAAAAAATTTAAAGAATTTAAAGAATTTCGTGCGAAGCCGGGACGGGCCGCTATACTTTAATAAAGCATCAATGAAGAATATTTTTAAGATAAATGAAATTACTGTCCCTCTCTTTCTGTTTACTGTGCCTATGATACATACGATTGTTTAGTGTTATAAGTATATTGAGAAATGTATTAAGACGCCTGCCTATATAACATGTAATGCAATTGTAAAAAAAAAAATTTAACAACTACGCCACGCTTAGTTTCGTAAGACCTACGTTCTGGAAATATAGTAACGAGAAGAATCCGTAGGAAACTCGGCAAAGGCGGTTTGTTTTTTCTTTTAATTGTGTGTCACATTTAGGGTTGCCAGACGTCCGGATAAAGTTGGACACGGTCTGGCTTTTTGTTTGCGTGTGCGACCAAATTAGATGGTATCCGGCCTGTCCGGCTTTTTAAATTTGACCGTTTTTTTACCATTTGGCATTCTTCTTTGGGTTCCGTTCCGCCCCCCTCGCCATGTATCCGTAGTGCAAGCGAGAGGACAAGCACCCTCCCGCTACTCCTAATCTCTACACCACTGTAGTTTTATGGTAAATAATAAAAAAACCTTGTTTTATTTAAAGAAATATTGTCATAGGAGTCCGATCTTTTTACCCAAATGACTGGCTTTTCGATTTTCAGATCTAGCAACCCTCGTCACATCCATAGTTCCAAAATGTGGGATACCTTATTTTTATTTATTATTAAGTTGTGCAGGAAACGGAAATAAATGGATTTTATATGGTGCTGTTTTAATCCAAATTTTGATTGATTATGCCGAAAAAAATCTGCTGGTTATAAAAATGATTACCTTATTAACGTTACAATGAGATTGCAATAAATTTGTTTATTTTTATCATTAAACACTTTTTATAATGTAAAAAAAATCAAATTCAACACTAGACTTGAATCAACATCTTTTCGCACTTGGCTTGAATGATCATTTTAGATAGCTTGCTAATCTGGGAGATCTTCAACAACGTTCGGGCCTTATAAACGACTTAGTCAGGTGCATAGATAAATTACAATTTTTATCTATAGCCCCGCGCGAATTTTCCTACTTATAAAGTCCCATTTTAATAATACTAGATGTCGCTCTACCGAAATGAATCTCGCTAACGTTACACATATAGCTAACCGTTCTTAGCCTTCTTGAATGTTATTCTTAGGCCTTTTTGTTTTTTTTTTCTATTCTGGCGGCTCGTATATATCGCACCGTGCGCCAACGCTGTCCGTGCCAAACTTCAGATTTTACCGTTACACGAGATCGTCAGATTTAGTACCAATACTTCAAGCCAGCTGCTTCCCCACTTCCGACGCTTCATCACTACATAGTATAAAACAAAGTCACTTTCTCTGTCCCTATATCCCTATGTATTAAATCTTTAAAACTACGCAACGGATTTTGATGCGGTTAATTTTAATAGATAGAGTAATTCAAGAGGAAGGTTTATTACCTGCATAATATAGTAGTGCATTGCATCCGTGCGAAGCCGGGGCGGGTCGCTAATTATACTTTAAAGCTTCGCTTCTTTCTAGACGGCATTGATATTTTTTGTGTTTAAAATGACTATATGATCGAGTACGTAACTGAATTAGTTTCTAGTGTCTACTTATTCTTGTTATGCAGGAATTTTCGTTAACGTTATAATGGTGTACTGAAATGAAACTATAAGTATAACGAAAATGGTAAAGTTGTCTTTACAAGAGTCATGTTCACAGAATTACTGTGAATATATGGGTTGACTCAAATTTATGTAAGTGTAAGAAATAAAAGACTTCATAATTTTATAAATCGGATAAATAAATTTGGAGAACGCTCAGAGTTTAATTAAGTACATTTCGCCGTCGGGTAGTCATGCGACAGTCTTGCAAGCAATTAGCTAAACTTTGGCCATTTGCATGTTATAGGCAAAGTTCAAGTTGACAGCTCTCCCAGCGATTCCAAATTTGAATACAATTCCTTTTTAATTTTAAGCTCTCTTCAAATAAAAAAGAAGGATAGGTTTAATATAAGGTTTCCTTTTTTAAAACCAATAACGAAGGTGGAGCTTCAAAATTGTGGGTAGTCTAGGCTAAATTGCGTCTGTTTGACGTGGATGGATTTGCTATATTAACTTATATAGGTGGAGTTGTTGAATAAGGATTAAACGTTGAGAAAAACTTGAAATAATAGTCGTTTTAGCAATCACAAACGTCTATTTTCACAATCAGTAACAATTCGACACAAAATAACTAATGATCGAACAGATTGAGATGGATAACAATCGGTAAGAATAAGGCAAATTCGATACATTGAAGTACATTTGAATTAACGTCCATTTGCTACGGCAGTCGGCAACCGAATTTCTCGAGCCAGACTTTACATTCTAACGAAATATCAGCTGCCAGCAGAAGCGTCTCTAGCTCATGTAGAGCCTATGTGCAATCATTACCCTAGCGCCCTCTAGTAAGTCAAAATGGAATGGGAATAACAGCACATTACCACAAACTGTCAAAATTCCACAGTGAATAATAAACTCTATTGTTTAAAGATTAAATTAAAAACAGATTAAAGCAATTTGCCAGTTTTTGATGCCATTATTGGCTAACTGACTGTATTTAGAATTATACAGGGTAAACAACCCTAACAAGTCAAAAATTGATGTTAGGTACATCAATGTCAAAAAATGTAAATTGTATACCAAGCGACCAGCTTCAGGTCATTTTGTTCGTAAAGTCCATTTTTACGATTTCCATTTATTCATATTGAAGTGATTGAAATTTCTTGGCGCCCCTAGGATCGCGGCGCCCATCTGCAGCGTACACCCAGCACCATTGGCAAAGACGCCTCTGGCTGCTAGATTTCCGGACCTGCCATCTCTACTATCGACTTTACTAAGTGATTCACTTGACATTTCCAATTAAGATTACCTAAGCTCAATAGATGGCGTAAGGAGTCTAAACAATCAATTTGGGTTTGGCAGAGGGCAACATCGTGCTATTTTTTAAAATGCTATGTATAAGCTTTCGCTAACGGGTCCAACAGGAGTTCGAGGGTGCATACTAAAGTTTTCAGTGGGTAGGCCTCCAAAGCTTCGTCGGGCAAAGGGCTGGGATGAAGGAGAGTCCCACGCTGTTTACGGCTTACGGCGCAGTATGCGTAACGTATTTTTCTTAGTATACATAAAAAAAGGTTGGTGGCTGTTTAAATTACTATTAATGCAGTGACCCAAGAAAAAATTTTTGTAACAAAAATTAATTCTACAAAAAAAAATTAAAATATTTTTCTATTAATAATGACTTGATTCAACGATTTATACAATTAAAAAAAAACATGCAATAAACCTATTGTCGAATGATATGATAACCTAGGTCCAAATATCTAATCTTATATTTAACCACTTCTTTGTATCTTGAAAAATATTCGCTTGTATTTTGCGCTATCCACGCAGTATGATAAAAAGATGTAACCTATTCAATGTCAAATCCGAAATTGAATTTTATGAATTCCATTTTTCTCGGGCTAGAATTTTCATCGGAGTTATTGCCGACGCCCTGTTTCAACGTCACTTCAAATTGAGTTAGTTTCTTTATTTCAGTGCCTATAAATAATAATCCAATCCATAATACAGCTATGTACCTATAACAGTTGCACGTGTGCAACGTTTATGATTAGATAAGATAATTTATTAGCTGCTAAATGCAAATTTTAACATTTTATTAGCTATAATTATAACTTATAATCATAAAATTATAACTTATTTATATAATATAACTAGAGGCCCGTCCCGGCTTCACACAGGTGGACAAAATTCTTTAAATTTTTTCTAGCATTCAATATAGCCTATGACACTTAGCAATAATGAGCCTTTCTATTGGTGAAAGAATTTTTAAAATCGGTTCAGTAGATCCCGAGATTACCCCTTACAATTTAACAAATATACAAACACACAAACTTTACTTCTTTACTAGCGGCCCGTCCCGGCTTCGCACGGGTGGACAAAATTCTTTAAATTTTTTCTAGCATTCAATATAGCCTATGACACTCAGCAATAATGTGCCTTTCTATTGGTGAAAGAATTTTTAAAATCGGTTCAGTAGATCCCGAGATTACCCCTTACAATTTAACAAATATACAAACACACAAACTTTACTTCTTTATAATATTAGTATAGACGTATCGATAATATTAGTATAGATTATAATGTCTTTAGCTGCTAAATGCAACTTTATTTTTGTAAATTTTTACTACTAAGGTATTAGAAAATTTCGACGAGTGTTCACAAGACTCGGTAGCTTAATTGGACTGGACTTCCAAAGATTGCGAATTTGATTCCCACCTGAGAACTTGTGAGCCGATACGAAAATAATTTACCTTCCATGGAGATAAAAATCAATTAATCTATTTATAATTAGTATATAAGCCAACTTATTTTATTAACACCACTTTCAGCATGTTTAAGTTTTGCGTCAGCTCTGGCAGAAAACCTGTGACCCCTGCGCCGGGTGGTTTCTGGTGCAAAAAGCTATCCACTGCCATCCGGTACGGCAACATTGCCAGCATTATGGACATCTTTGCGCCAGGGACCAGGGTCTCTTTTAACTCCCGTGTGCAGTTGCTGGAACTGCCATCGGGCGCGTCCCCCGGGTGGCGGATTGGGGAATGGCCTCCAGATATGGGGGCTACCGGCTTGTCCGGCGCGGACCAAAACCAGCAGGAAGGGGCTCGACTGGCTGACCCAGGTAGCCTGGGTAACGGCAGCCGAGCAGGGGTATACCGTAACCCTGTACATGGTGCGGGGCCGGGGGCTGCCATCCTTAGGGATGGGGGCCACGAGGAAGAAAACCTCTTTAAAAAATTACGAGAGGGGGGCCTTCGGGCCCAGCTCGCTACGCGAGCAAGTCGGGGGCGTGTTCCGGTCCGAGGACTGGTTCCGGCCCAACCGTAGCCTCGTACGTGGTGTGGGAGCGGGGGCCGCCACTTCGGTGGGGGCCGCGTGGAGAGATACCACTATAAAAAACTCTCAAAGTCCTGACACTGGGACTCATGGTGTCGGGGCGCCTGAAAAGGTGGCTGGGGAGTGCATCAGCCAATTAGTGGTCGCCCTGGGGTACCTCCCGACCCCCCAGGCGTAAGTAGGGTAGCCAGGGTATCGGGATCTCTGCCCTGGCGGTCCGTTGTTTCTCCCATCATCGTGGGAACAAGATGAATAATTTTGACAAAAAAACTAAAACCTCCAAGAAGAATCGTGGTGGAAAGGTGAGCTTCGACGAGCCTTTTGACGGACAGTGCACGGCGTCCAAGGAAAAACTGTGCCAAATAGAAGAGGAAAGGGAGAACCGCCCACCCAGAGCGCGGACTCCGGAAGAGGGACACAACCAGCAGTACCGGTTGACCCAGCGCAAGGCGGATGAGGAAGAGCTCCTGAAGAAGCTAATGCCGAGACACCAGTGGCTAGCAAAGAAGATCGCCCGAATCAGTCCAGAGGACCCGAGGTACCAAGAGTTGACGGAAGAATACACGGAGTCAAGCACCGTGGTCGTCCTCCTAGAGGAGAGCTTAGGGAGAATGAAGACCCCCGTAGAGGCGAAATCGTCAGAAGACGGGGACGAGGTGGTTTCAGACCATGGAGGCAGGGCAAAGCGGGCCAGAAGAGAACCCGTGAAGCTGCAATTCAGGATGACCAGCGACGGCTGGCAACTGAAAACCCGCTCAGTGGCCACCTGGACCGGTCCGGAGGACCTGGCAACAGACTCCAGCAGGGAAGAGATGGAGAAGCTGAGGAGGGAGAACGCACACCTCCGCAGAGAAGTGGAGAATTTGAAGAGGAGCGTGGGTCTCCTGCGTGAAGCCACGCAAAGGAACGAACGCCGAGCGGAGCCGTGGTTAGCCACGGAAGACATGGCGAAATGGAAGAAGGCTCTTCTTCAATCCGTGACGGACATGGTGGAGTCCAAAATGCGGGAGCTGGACACCAACCTAGCTCAAAGCGAAGGTTTGAAACGCTCAGAAGGAAGGAGAGGCCTAGTGAACTCTGCTGGGTCAAACGTAGGAGGGCCAGCAATAGTACTGCATAATTGCACAAGCGAGGAGGGCACCAACACTCCCACCCAGAGCGATGGCTGGACGGAGGCGCTGGGGAGAAAGAAGAGGGCAGCGAGACAAACAGCCGGAAAGAAGACAGCGACATCAGTAGCCACAGAGAATAAAGCGGGGCTGAACAGGAGGGTCAAGCTGACCCCCCTAAGACTACGGCAGTCAGCGTTACGCTGAAGAAGGAGGCTATAGAGAGCGGAGCGACATATGCCCTCATTTTGAAAAGGGCTAAGACGGCACTCTCCCTTCCTGATCTAGGGCTGGAGGCCGGAGTCAGGGTAAGGGAAACCCAGGCGGGCGCCCGGGTACTCCATGTACCAGAGGCGAGCGGGGCCAAGGCTGATGAGCTGGCGCGGCGGCTAGAAGCAGTCATAGGCGACATGGCGCTAATAAGAAGGCCCGAGAGAACCGCGGACATGCGGATCTCGGGCCTGGACGACTCTGTCGAAGAGGATGAGGTGGCTGAGGCTATCGCGATGAAGACAGGGTGCCCTAGGGCAGCAGTGAAAGTACAGGGCCTAAGAACAGGAAGTGATGGGTTGAGGCACACTTTCGCCAGACTGCCGGTGGCTGCTGCGATGGCAGCGTTAGCGGATGGGGCACAATTACGTGTCGGATGGAGTGTCGCGGAGATCCGGCTGCTCGGCCCCCGCCCCATGCGCTGCTTTAAGTGTATGGGGCTGGGGCATGCGAGCCCTAGGTGTCCAGCGAAGACAGACAGGAGCGGCTTATGTTTCAGGTGCGGAGTGCCTGGTCATAAAGCCGCTTCCTGTAAGCGGGAGCCGGCGTGCTCGGTGTGCGCCGCCTATGGGCGGCCGACCGACCACGTCATGGGCAGTCGCGGGTGCGACCCGCCGGCAATGAAGGGGATGTCCCATGAGCCGGCGGATCGCACCAGCGACTCCGCAGGAGAGGCGCGGGCGGAAGCGCAGAAGGCGCGAGACCGGGCGCCAGAGGGGGAGGGGATGTCTGAGTAGTCGGCATCCCCGAAGGTAGGGAGCGTTTCCTCTTCCCTCTCAGCTGAGAGGGAGACGGGATGCGCTTAGGTTCGGAAGTGCGGCTGCGGGAGCCCCCCGGGAACTCTTTTCCTGGAGGACATCCGCAGGCGCAAAGGTCTCATGACGGATGGACGTGGGGGAGGTTTTCCCCCATCTCCACCCTTGGAGGCCAGCGGGTGCCGGGTTTGGGAGACCGGCGCCTGCATTGCACTGGTCTTCAGGCGATGCGGAGCACTCAGGGTGTCACGGGGTGCTCCGCAGCTCCGTCCTCCGCGGAGCAAAGGAGGGGCCGCCTAGGGCGGACGCACACTGGTGGGGATCGTGGAAAGCATCCGAATACGATACCACATGATCCCCACCAAGGTGTTGTGGGACACCGCGGTGGTTTAGTGGGTAGGCCCCTGCGCACCAACCTGACGAGCTTTTATCGTCAGGTAGGTCCGCTGGGGAGAGTCCCACATAACGTCTGCATCGTTCTCCCAAACGGCGGCGTATGCGCAAGGCATTCCCCGCGATAAAAAAAAAAAAAAAAAAAAAAAAAAAAAAAAGGGTCTCTTTTAACTATATGTGATTTACTAGTTGACCCGGCTACGCGTTGATCGTCATCAACCCAGTTATATAATTTGCAAAACATTTTTCATTTTAAATTAAAATTAAATCTATCCTTTGTCCTAAGTCGGAACAAATCCAGCAAAATTAAAAAAAAAAAAACTAATCTAGTCGGTCGAGTATAAGATGGCAGCTATATTGTCAACATAAACTAGTGATAGTGGCGACTGAATTTACTTCATCGATGTTTCATATAAGATAAGATCTTTTATTTAACTAGCGGCCCGTCCCGGCTTCGCACGGATAGACAAAATTCTTTAAATTTTTTCTATTATTAAATATTTTTCCGTCAGCGCCAACTAGCGTCCGGTAGACGAACTACTTGCGGTTAACGCGTTGCTATGGTAACGCATATACAATGGAAAGAGAGCGGGAAAAAAAGCGGACAGACAAACAACAAATTTGTGATCTTAGATTAAAGATTTTGTATATACACGAATGGTAGGTACTGGCAGACAGGTATAGCCAACCTTAGTTCAATTTGGGCGCGAGAATTAAATTTTTTTTTTCGTCGCAACTTTGATTGGGCTCTATGTTGGAAAGTCCAATAAAACTGAACGCACTGGGAATGCTAAGTGCGACCTTTTTATTGCAAACTTTTTGCGTAAAACCTTTTATACGACGTTCCTTTGTTTGATCGAAATAGTTTTTTATTGGCGCTCAATTTGCGTTCACTTGTTTGCACTTGTATTAGATTTTAAAGTTTTTGGGAAGTTTTAGAAATGAGATTCATGGTGCGAAAATAGTTGTAGCGTTATTTTTATTAAGCGTAGCGTGTAGCATAAATAATTTCTGTGGGAAAAAGATACTAACAATTAACTGTTTTCATGATAAAGCCATAGATAGAAAAACCTAGCAGTAAATGCTTAACAATTACAAAAAAAAACATAATTACATAGTGTTTTCAATAATTTCTAAACAAGTGTAATAGAAGATTACATTTGCTTACTATATTGCTCAGTTTAAAGAGCGAATTGCATTCTTGTATACGAATGCGCTGTTTCACTTATCCATGCCATTATTCACTGAAACAAAGCTAAGTGCGAATGCTAATGTCATTATTGGAAGTGAATTCAGCAATTAACGTACTTTGCTAGCGTTGCATTGGGGAGTGTTGCCATTTAAAAGCGAGAACATTATTAAGCAGACTATCTAAGCTTTTATCTATGGAATATCGTGTATGATTTCGAATGAGGACTTTTTGGCGGGAAGCGTAACTGGTTTAGTTTTTTTATTGTTAACCTTTTTTGTTGTGGTTGATATAAGTGTGTAATAATGGCGAATTTTTAATTTCTATCTTTGTGAATTTGGACTAATATTGACAAGTGAAACGAAAACAGCGGGAGTTTTTTTTTACGCTATCTAAAGAAGAAACCTAGGGAAAGTGATCATTATCAATTCATTATCATCCATTTATCATCTCTTATTCATAAATCAGCTCTCGTCGTCATTTAATTAAGAAAAAAAAATGAAGACTAGGCTGTATGGCCTTTATACACTTGCCGTACCTTATTGGAAAACTTAACAAAACTGTTAAGAATACTAACGCGGTAGTTTGTCTTTGGGCCGAACTTTACTTTTGTACGGATTTTGCGCATAATTTATTTTATATTTAATCCTGACGTTTCGACTCCTTTACAGGAGCCGTGATCATAAGATGACTAAGGCAATGGTCGTCATACATATATTTTCCACTACCTTTACAATATTTGAATCGGTTCCTAAAGGTGATTTTTTTTATATAAATGAATTTTAACAGTTAGGAACGTAACGGAAAAATCTGTAAAAAATGTTTTATAAAAAAACTTGAGATTGTCATTTAAGCGTCTAAATTCAAATAATACCCACACAACAAAATACAACTTGACACATAATGAAATGGAATAAGTGTTCATTATAGACAATGCTTAATTGCTATTAACTAAATAACGATAAATAAACGGCGCTAGATGTAACTTATTTCAATAAAATAAAATAAAATAATTTTAATAGAAAATACTAGAAAGAATTGTCTTGGCTCACAAGTTTTCAGGAGGGAATCAAACCCGCAACCTTTGGACCACAAGGCTCGGTAGCTCAATTGGCAGAGTATTTTACCGGACATCCAAAGGTTGCGGCTTCGATTCCAGCCTGAGTATTTTCTTGTGAGACGAGTAGATTTTTTTTAGTATTTTTCTATTAAAATAATTTATCATGTAAGATGGCATTGAAAAATGCAAAAAATATTTTACAATCATAAAGTTTTCAAGTTAAATAAATTTGAGTTAATGAATATTTTTATGTTTGGCAAAAATTAACCTCAGCGTTTACAGTGCAGCAGAATAGTTTGACGAGCATTTATTGTTTTTTGTTAAGCAATGAGACAATATTTTTATCAAAATAAATTACTGTATCTACACTAATATTATTATATAAAGAGGAATGATTTGTATTTTTGTATATTTGCAATGAATAAACTCAAAAACTACTAAGCTGTTTTCAAAAATTATTTCACTTTTGGAAAGCTACATTCACGCTGAGTAACATAGGCTATACTTAATGCTAGAAAAAATTTAAACAATTTTGTCCACCCGTGCGAAGCCGGAACGGGCCGCTAGTCTTTAATATACCTATTCATGTACTAAAAATGTCCAATAGTTAAACAATCTAAGTCGTACCTATAAATGTGATTTTCAAATTGTAAAAAAGCGCGAAATTCGATTCCGCCTCGTATTTATAGAAATGCTTACTAAAGGAGTTTTGTTGAAAGTTTATTTTTGCGATAAAGCTCTAAGTTTCGAGACGGACTTATTTATCTGTCTGCCCGACTGTCGAAGATGTTTATGTGGTGTATTTAATTTCACTTTATTACTTGTAAACTTACCCGTACCATTGGTAAATCTATATGTATAAAAATTCCGTATCACAGTGTTTTACCGCGATGAACTCCGAAATTACTCAATCGAAATTGTTTCATTATGTTAGATTTGTTACGATTAAGGACATAGGATGTTTCATTTTAATTTATAACACAGCAACGCATGGCCATGTTAGCTAGTAGTGATATATACAAAAACAAAAAACCACGGAACGGATGAAAACGCTCCGATTATTTACACCTACTCGATGTGTTTATAAAGAATTAGAGCATTTACTAATCCGCACTGAGAGTATGGCTCATACTTTATGATAAAAAGTAACCTTTTGACTTAATGTCTATGTCAGTTACATGTTTAAAATTATAATATTTATGTGTGTACTTTGCCATTACCGTTATTCATAACGGTTTTCATCCTTAGGGAAGGCTCATTTGCCTGTAGTGAGAATTTTTACGGATTCATAATAATGATAGAAAGCATTTTATGAGTCGTAGTATTTTTTTAATGGGTTCGTTCTTGATCCCAATCAAGCCCGAGGGCCAAGACAGGATCCACGATGGAACGAGCTAACTCAGAACCCACCCTGACTTTAAAAACAGACGGGCTATAAGTACTCGGAAATACAGAGGCACGGAGGTAGTTCCACTCCTTTGCTGTGCGCATTATAAAAGAAGTTGAGAAGAGCTTGGTGCGACAGGTAGGAATAGCAACCAAGAAAGGGTGGTAGCCTGCAGTGCGTCTGGATGTCCGAAGGATCAAGGGTGATGGCGGTATGAGTATATGCAGCTCCTGAGCACACTCACCAAAATACAATCTGTAGAAGACTTTTCACTTTCACATTAAGAATGTGATAAGTTTCTGTGGTAGTGGCTATCGGCAATACTGCAGACAGATGAATATCCGCGCGACGCGAGCAGTGGATACTAAATCCGGTGAGTCCACGACATCAGCGGATACAAAAAGTTATTTGGTTTCAATGCGTTTTTTATTATATAAAATCAATTGCCAACCTCATTAAAGTAGTCGGTGGATTGTTGTATGCATCCCAAAGAAAGTTTTTGTATAGGTCAGCAGAAAAGAGCATTCCAAGGCACATGCTAATTTAAATTTTATAATGAAAGAGGTAGAGTTGAGATTTATTTAACACAAGATTAAGGTTACGTTATGGAATACGCTAAGGATTGGTTATTTATTATAAATGAAATAGTGTAATAATCGAACAAATATTAAGGCAATGAGCATGTTATTTTTTTTGACAAATTGCTTTCCTTAACTGATATGAAAATAAAATTTAATAGTAATAATAATGTCACCGAATAAATCGTATTTGCTCGTGTTGAAAATGCTCACGTCTGGCGAGATTCGAACAATGTTCTTCTGCAAACCAGACGGCAAAATTACTTGGCAAGCAATTTGCAAGCAAGACCTTGGAGGTAGTTCTCTACAATTTAATACTTATTATTCTTTCTATCTGGGCTCAGTTTGTGAGTGAGCCAAGTCATCACACAACTTTGCCGTTTTCATTGTACCAGCCTTTACTATAGTCATGTACTTCTTATTAGAGCGGAGCGAGCGAAGCGAGCAGAGCTCCCATGGATCAGCTTCAATGGCGCAATGTCTGTTACGCCATACTTCCCGAGTTCTTAACCGATTTTTATAATTTTTGTGTGGAATCGAATCAACACATTTAGAACTAGATCGCAACGGAGCCTTTGAAATTCACAAAAATAAAATAGTTATGACCAAAAAACATTGGCTCTATGGGACTTCCCATTAAAACAAAAAGCGCGCACTTTTTGAAAGTTTTCGTTCTTATGGAATTTTAAAATTTCCTAAACATATTGAATTTAATTTTATTTTCGTTTTTTTTTTACTTTCACTCTCCGCTCCAATATATGGTGCTAGCGAAGCTTTATCTTTAGCGACTGCATCGACCTAGAAATTTATTCTTATTTAAATAGTCATTCCCCAAATCTATTTTTCATGGCCTTACACAAGGCGGGAAATTCATTGTGATAGAAAAGGACTCATCCTTTTGATTCGCGCGAGTTTCCGAACGGTTTTCGTTGGCGGAAATAAGCTCACGATTTAAAAGTATTCCACTTCAGGACCAATCGTGTTTGCGGATTTATATGTTTACTGAAAATAGTTATTTGCCCGGTTTAGTTTTAAAAAGTTTTTTCATTGTCTATGTTTTCTTCTCGTGCTCTTATTAAAGTTTCTACTCGACTACTTTATTTGGCAGAATTCTGTTCTACTAGCTGATTCTACTGAAGAGACTTTTGGTTCTTGGTCTAATTTTATTTCGAAAAAAATATTATTTCTGAGTGATCATTGTATCTGAGTGATCATTGAAACTATGGACATAAGAATAATCCTACCAACAGTAAAATAGAGTATTACGCTTGCAATGTCGAGATATCGAGATTGGTTTTTAAATTAAGCTTTCAGGTTGGGAATGGACTGAGTGATGATTCCTAACTCGTGATGTGGGTTCCGGCAATGAGATTGTTTTGATGTTTGAGTTTTGGGACGGCGAGACCCTTATATACACCTCAAGCCGAGAATAGCGAGTCACCATATTGGTTTTCTAGATGAACGGCATCTCCCGTGAGGAAGTCTCCGAACCAGCATAGATTCACTACGGGGCGCTCTAGTCGGAAAAAGAGTACGGGGTGCCATAGGCCTCTAAAGGCTTGGACCTCAGCTATGGTCGTGGGGGAGAAAAGCGTCCATATACGTGCCTGTACCTTGTACAGCACGAATTATGTAGACCGGGTCTTTTTACTTTTGAACTACAAGTGCATTGTGTCTGTCCTGTGTGGGAGGAATTGGAGGGGCATTGGCTCGTGTGATCGGGGCATCGAGGACATATCGTGGACGTCGAAAGCGAAGCTGTCGGGGGCCTGAGGAAATTGTAAGTAGTTGCAAGCCTAAACAACATAGGTACGACGAAATTGTACGACGGGAGGTTGTTAGCGGGTAGTCCTTTCAGCAAGCGCTAGTTAGAGACTTAGGTTCACGTCGGTTCATTCCTGCATGGGCTAGTAAATATGTAGATTAGATTTGATTTTGGTTTTATCTACTTATATATGTATTCCATACGTTATTTAGTACCCTTGTACTATGTCTCTGTTAAGTTTGGGATTATATAATTCTAGTGAATTTAATAAGGATAAATATAGATCATTTTAAAATTACACATTTAAAATTCAAATAAACATTTATTTTTTAAACATTTATCATTCTGAAGCGAATTAAAAAGAATTTACACTTGAAAGTTTTTATGGCATGTCTTACGCGTTAAAGTTAAAAAAAAAAATTATCGCACCCTTAGATTATAAATGACGTAGCCAATAAATATGATTTGTTTAAAATCCTTATCCTTACTAATATTATAAATCGGAAAGTGAGTTTGTTTGTTTGTTCCGCTTTCACGCTGTAACTACTGAACCGATTGCTTTGAAATTTTGCAGACGTAAAGATAAAAGTCCGGATTAAATGGTACTTTTTATCCTGGAAAAAATTGATATTCCCGAGGAAAAACAAAACTATTGTTTGCTTGATGGATGGATTGTAGATGGCGCTGTGTGTCGTTTAAAACAAGGTAAAATATTGCAAACGAATATAAACATGTAAATTTTGAAGCTAAATGATACGAAAATGAATCCTCGAAAATGAGGAATTCTCGAGGGAAGACGTACAATTTGTTTTACCGTCTAAATTGTTTTTTTTACATCTACTTATCCTGAAATCACTAAAGTATACTATCCAGCGTTACATTGCGCTTCTTAGATTTTTCCGTGGGAATGAGAAGTTTTCTTATAGTTGTGCTTTATACCGCAATATAACCGAATTCCACGCGGGCGAAGCCGCGGGCGGAAAGCTAGTAAAGGAAAATAAATTGGAAATATGTTGATTGCTTGTAACATCAACACATTACTATACGAATATCGCTGATTTGATAACAAATTTATTCTTCCATTTTGTCATATGTAAATTGTTCTCTACTAGCGTCAATTAAGAGATGTATCATTTTTTTTATAACACCTACTAAGACTATTTCTGTTACTCTCATTTGTATTTCCATTGTTGTTGTAAAAACATGTGATCTATTGTTTATGAAATATTTTTAACCATGCAGTGTGTACACTTTTTTGGGAAATGATCTAGTTACTAAGCATTTATTTATGTATTTCCTAACTTTTGTATGAATGTTACTTGTTGTGTATGCCAATAAATTAAATAAATCGATGCTAAATAAGTAAAAATAACATAGTCAAATTAATATTGCACAGTTCAGCACAACGATCGCTTCGTCTGATATTCTTAAATATAAATAAAATGCTTTTTTATTATTTATGACCATTTACAATGCATTAAGTAAAAGTTAACTTTGCCATTGCTTCGTAAGCTCTACGACGAGACCCTGTACCGAGAAGAAGCCGTAAGAAACTCGACGAAGATTCTTTTTTTCGCCCTATAATGTGGAACAGATTTTTTTAAATTGAGAAATCTTTTCTAGCGCTTAATAATTAGAAGTATAGTTCTTAAAGCAAAGACCATAAACTCGACGCTGTTGTGTACTTCAAAAAATCTTTAAATCTGTAACAACTTTTACTCATAGGGCTTTTTTTAACAATTTTTAAAAAATACATTATTTTCATCGAAAAATATTGGAAATAATTGACTCGGGTCACAAGTGAATTTTCAGGCGGGAAATGAACCCGCAACCTTTGGATGTCCAGTTCCTCCTATTGAGCTACCGAGCCTTGTGAACACCCGTCAAAATTTTCCAGCGCCTTTCTAATTTTACGCTGTAGGCCAGCGTTGTCTCATCAAAGAGAGGAACATCCTTTCATATTCGAAAGAAACATTTTTACAAATATTTAGGCAATCGATTAAGATGAAACAGCCATTTAGTTTTATAATTTTATATATTTTTGCATTTTTTCAATGCTATGTTATAAGATAAATTATTTTAAAAGAAAAGTACTGGAAAAAATCGACTCGGCTCACTAGTGAATTCCTACCTGAGAATTTACTTTTGAGCCGGTTTATATATAAGGACCTAATATTTTAAACAAAGAGTATTAATTTATAGATAAACTAAGAATCATTTATAACTAGGCGATGCAGTCGCTAAGCATAAAGCTACGCTAGCACCATACATATATTGGAAGGAGCGTAATACCTAAAAAAGAAAAAAAAATTTTTTGCGAATTTCAAAATTCGGGCTCCGTCACCATCTGGTCCTAAACCTGTTGATTTGATTCACCATAAAAAATATTAAAATCGGTTAAGAACTCTGGAAGTTATGGCGTAACAGACATTGCGCCATTGAAGCTGATCCATGGGAGCTTCGCTTCGCTCCGCTCCAATAAGACTTATTTTCGTAGTGCCTTCCACAGTAGCCTTTAATTCTTCATTATCCAATTTGGTCTCCGACCGTCCTCGGGGCTTGTTTTGAAGCTCGAAATTTCCAGAACGAAAACATTGGTACCAAAAACGTTAGTCAGGAAAAACAAATAACTGACTATTTTCGAAACTCAAATGTTCCAGCTAAATGGATTTATAAATTTGATTTTGGAATTCTTAATCAAATAGGAGATATTTCAGATCAAAGTGGCCAGTACGACAAAACGCCAATTTTATATGTAAGGAGCCAATATATGAAATAAGGAGTATTAATTAATTAATAAACTAAGAATTATTTACAATTGTGTCGTATTATTTTTTAAGAATAGATAATATTCCGGTAATATTAAAATTTAGTTCATGGTTAGTTTAGTTTAAGGAATAAATGGTTTTCAAAATAAGTCATAGGACTTAATGTGGACTGAGGAGATTTTTTTTATCCGGCGATAGTTCCGCATGTTTACGAGATTTACGTTATCTGGAGTTAAGATTTATGATAATATAAAGGTGCCAAGTTAATTGTAAACATAGATAGGGCACGGCACGTACCTTGACCTCTGCAATCATAGGTTGAACTGAGCAAATACTCTTTTTTATCGTGGTTAGTTAAGTGCTTGACCGCTAGCTCGCCTGAAGGTAAGCGACGATGCGATCTAGATTGTGCCACGCCTGCCTAGAAGATACCTATTCACTCGTGACTTGAAGACCCCTATATTGTATTTATCAAGAACTAGCGGCCCGTCCCGGCTTCGCACGGGTAGACATAATTCTTTAACTTTTTTCTAGCATAAAATATAGCCTATGTTACTCAGCGTGAATGTAGCTTTCCAATGGTGAAAGAATTATTGAAATCGGCTAAGTAGTTTTTGAGTTTATTCATTGCAAACATACAAAAATACAAATCTTCCCTCTTTATAATATTAGTGTAGAAAACAAACTTACTATATAATGTCGAATTCTGATAGCGTCATTTTGGCATAAAATTATAAATAGAGTAAATTAATGATTGTGATTAATAATTTAAAATTATTAAACTTTGAAAAAATAATGTTCTTAACTTTCGTTTGCGTACGGATCAATACAAACTTTGTAACTTGTTTAGGGGATTAGGAAATATGATAAATAAATGTTGTCTTTAGATTCATTTTTCAACCATTTTGTCTTTATAATAAGTTATTGAGATCATATTATCATAGTTATGAAGAGAATACACAATAAAACCGTGAAGTTCCATACATAACATGTGGATACTACAAATTCTTTCCATAAAATAGACATCAGATATTTGAAGTAACATGGTTCATTTGAGAAAAGAAGGTGATTCATCATCCGACACACTGGCTCACATTCGATTCCGAATGTAATGCGAGAGCATTCATGATTCGATTTACTTTTTAACTTTCCTATTCGAGTAGCCCTCCTGTATTCATTGGCAGACGACTATTATCCGGGCCACTGGATCGGGATCTGGGATTCTTATGTAAAACGAATTCCGAGGACATAGTTCACGGGAAAAGCGGTATACACGGATTCTTTAGGGTTCATTTATATAGTTGAGAAATTCACAAAATATTTAGTCCTAAAGTAAACTGTAAACTATAGTCCATTTTTTTAGCATTAGAAATTATGTAAACAACGAACCTTGTGCTGGAGTCCACTTGGACCGGCTTCAGGTTCGTCCATTGTTGAACAGATTAAATAACAAATAACAACAAAAACTTTTAACAAAAAACTTCAACAAAAACGATAGAAACTTAACAATAAACCAAAGAAAATAGTCAAAACAGATAAATGCAGACGTTGACATTTACCGCTATTGTTGCAAATGGCGGCCATGTTAAGCGATCATTTTAAAAATCACCTAATATGGTACGTATTACAACATCGGCATGTACTTTTTAATTTTGTCGTGTCAAACTGACCAACGTTTCGTTCCACAAGTTTGCAACTTCTGCTTCTTAAGGTATTTTTTAGTGTAAACTTTTTACGGTGTTACGTTTTGCTTGTTACATTATATGTGTACAATAAAGTACCTAAATTTTGTTCTTTCTAATGCTAAAAAAAACGGACTATAACTAGTGTGTTCAGGAGCTGCATGAGCTTATACCGTCATCCCCTTTCTCATTCAGACGCACTGCAGGCTACCACCCTTTCTTGCTTACTATTCCTAACTGTCGAACCAATTTTTTTTTTTGCGCCCAGGAAACTTGGGCCTGCTCCGGACGCGGGGGAGGGAGGTGGTGTATCCTCATGGATACTCCGGCCCAGTTTCGAAGTTATGACAGACTCGTACTGAGTAAAAACCACCTGGGAAGACTTATAGGCTTCATCTAAGCGACCGCTTCGGGAGAACCGCGTCGTCGCATCGTCGCAGCAAGCGTTACTTAACATGTTTTATAATTTGCACAGCAAAGGAGTGGAACTCCCTCCCTGCGTCTGTATTTTCGAATACTTATTCAGTCCATCTTTAGAGCTAGGGTGAATAGGCATCTTCTGGGTTAGCTCGATCCATCGCAAATCCTGTCTTGGCTCCCTGGCTGTGATTGATTGTGATATAGAGTGAACCGACTAAGAAAACAGATTTTGTAATATGTGTATTAAATAATAGACTTAAAACATAAGTATATACCATTGAATATCAAACCTTTTTGGTTGCTGCAGCAACGATCTTGCCTAAAATATATACCTGACTTAAAACTGAACTCATCATAATAATAAACGTTTATTGTGTACGAAACACAGGTACAGGCAGTGACGGATTTAGGCTTGCCGCCGCCCTAGGCCCCGTTCGATGGGCCACCCCTTTTGTTAAAGTGAATTTCATTCATTTTGATCCAATATTTTTATTTTAAAATAACTTTATTTATAAATAACGTAACTAATAGTATAAGTATTAGTTACGTTATTTAGTTCTTGAGGTATGCGATAGATGGCGCTGGGTGTTTTTTAAAACATGGTAACGATGCCTTTTTTCTGCATCATCCTGCAAAATACGCATGTTTTTGCTCCACAAGGGAAAACATATAATATAGTGTACCATTTAACAACTAATTGTATCCAGCGTTACATCGCGCTTCTTAGATTTTTCCGTGGGAATAAGAAGTTTTCTTATAGTTGTGCTTTATACCGCAATATAACCGAATTCCACGCGGACGAAGCCGCGGGCGGAAAGCTAGTAGATTAATAAATATTTGTGCGAAAATTTTCTTGTCCAGAAAAGGTGTTCTTTTATTAGCCCATCTGGCTTAATTTTTCTGGTTATTTTTGTGAAGAGTATAAAACCACGATAATAATCTTGAACTCCAATGGTGCTTTGACTTTGTCTTCATATTCGGAAAATTATCTGTCTCTCATGTCTTGAAGAAAAAGAGCCAGTGAACTATCTCGCCTGATGGTAAGCGATGAGACGATCTAGGATGTGACACGCTGGCCTAACGTGACTTACAGACTCCTAAATGATATGTGTCAGTAAACACAGATTTAGGCAAGGAGTTCCACTCTTTAGCGGAACGGATCACAAAATTGGAACCAAAGCTCTTAGTGCGACTCTTTGGTATATCAACCATGTTCTGGTGGCGCCTCTTTGTAAGTCTGGTTGTCCGATAAAAAAGGGGGACGGCGAAACAAGGCTGTGCAGTTCTGCTGCACCCTCTCCCATTAAAAACGGACAGGCTAGCTAGCTTCCGACTATGTTCAAGGATTTTCAGTTAATAATTGAAAAAACATATTTAATTTTATTTTATGCTACGCCCGCACATTTCTCTTTTTATATTGTGATGTCTTTTGTATTATCAAAGGTGTTCTACTGTTCTTCTTTCAAGTGCGTTGTTGCGTCGAGATATGCGTGCGTATTCAAGGCACGTGCGACAATCTCGCGGGTGTTGATTTGGTACCGTTTCTGAACGCACCGCTCATCAAAATGTCGGATTGGCGGGAACTGTTTAGCATTCCGTTTCCTTTATTTAATTTTGGAGGATTCCGGTATTTGTGGATTATGTGAAAATCTGTAGATTGTTAAACGAAGTGATTTATTTTGCTAATGTTGCTTTCAAGAACTTGCTATTTTTGTTTTAATGAGACTTAACGTAAGGATTTCCTCTCTGTGTTCATTTGAATAAATATAGGAAAACTGAAATATCTAGTTGGCAGTAAAAACCTTTGCCTGCTTTGATATTTATGGGCATTTACTTTGGTGCCTATCTAGTGTTGTAACGACCTACAATATAGAAGTATGAAAGTACATAATAGTTCCATGTATACTTGTAGGTCCATATACAAGTATATCTTTCGACAGTTGGACCCTATCTTTCAGCTGACCACTAAATACATGGTTAAACAGTTTCCTTTTCCACAAATTATTATTTTCTTCTATTCAGTTACTAGTGGTCTTTCATCTTTATCCACAATCTGTTAAATATGTTGGCATCAGAAATATTCTGACTTCCACTATTAACAGCATATTAAAATTTTGATGAAATCTATTTGGAAATAGAAATTACAAACTAATTTCGAACTTGTCACCCTCTGTGGGACAAAGGGTGAAAAATGTCCCCTCGATTACTGTAAACGTTTATGCTCACCCTAATTTTCATTTATGTTACGAGAAAGTTTTAAATTCTTTGCCGTATCAATTTGTTGGCAAAATACTTCGAATTTCTTCTTACCATTGCAGTTCCGTGTAAATGTTATCAACTAAATATTTTCATCAGCTATTATAGATAGAATATTTCTTTTGAACAGGGATTTTAGCGGTATCCGAATAGAGTGTTCTGAACACTGTTTTTTATTTCTGTTTTAAAAGTTAAACAGAAAGAAACTGTAACACTTTGAATTTGTTTTAGAAAATACCGGTTAATATCTGTTACAGTCAATAAGGTTCACATTGGCATAACTATGCGACAGCTCACTAATGATTTGGTTACGTTGAAATGCCTATGTTGGTGTACTGTGTATACACATAGATAGTTCAACGTAAAACAGTTTCTAACAGATCGGTAACAGAAAACATTATATCTGTTACACTTTTATAAGTGTTCCACGCAAAACAGGTTCAAAACACCCAAATAAGTGATACAGGAAATAAATTCTGTAACAGATTCAATGTGTAACCCTTATGAAAGTGTATCCTTATAAAGGTATTTTTGAATCCCTGCTTTTGAACGACAACATAACATACGAGTAATCTTACCGTGCTGGCACTTTAAAATTTTAGTAACGCTTTTAATAGTTTTGATTTCGATGTCTTGTTGGCTTTGCTGCAGAACACAGGAACTAGAATCAGAGAATCACCATGGGAGATATTTAATAGGCAACAAATCCTTATTGCTGAGAATTTATTTACATGATGTAATATCGAGATTGGTCTCCCTCGGGATGACGTTTTATCTGCTATTGTCTTTTCGATACTTATTAATTAAATCTGTGACGGGCTGCGGCCGGGAGAAATGAAAAGGCTTCGTCACTTATATTTTTAATAATTATGGAATTAAGGCACAACTGAAACAATTATATAAAAATAAGGTAAATTACACTGAACACAAAAACAATTTCACATTTAACACTAAAACATATTATAAAAGGTAGGGCTACTTACAATAGTGCCTTAAAGAAACTTATAGACTTTCATATAACAGGAACTGGTGGTACAGAATACAGATACAGGAAATCTTGCGAGTTATGCTTATGAGCTTATTATACTTGTGAGCTTATTATAACTGATCAGCACTATAAATATATTAAAATAATTGTTAGCGGCGAGTCAACCGCTCTACGCGCTGACTCTGGGAAGAATGAACTTCGAGAACAAAACAAATAAAAAGAGACAGACAGTAAATTTAAAATAGGAAACCAAGAAAAAAAGGAAATATGAAAAATGGCCAGAGAAGAGCGCAATGAAAGCAACGAGTCGCCAATATAGCTATGGCGCCTCGTTACAAATCTATCACAATCTTTTTCATATTACGATGACCTACAAATTTACACATACGCGCTATTAGAGCATTTGTTCAATGCTATTTGATGACGCAGACCGTTTTTTGCAACGGTAGCGATCCTGCCTTTCCCATCGATGATCCTGGGTTCGAGTCCCGGGGCAGATGGTTATGAGATGATACGAGCATTTGCACTTAAGTCATTGGTGTTTGTATATATTTATATAAAAATTACCTGTCACATTGTTTGGCCGCGATGAACTCTGTAACTACTCAACCGATTTTGATGATTTTTTTTCATTTTGCTGGATATGTGGCGACTTAGGACATAGGATAGGTTTCATTTTAATTTATATCTATATATATAAAAATTCCGTGTCACATTGTATGACCGCAATGTATCGATTTTTTCGAATCGAAATCATTCAACCGATACTGATGATTTTTTTTCTTTTTGCTAGATTTATTCTGACTTAGGACATAGGATAACTTTCATTTTAATTTATAACACAGCAGTGTGTAGCTGTATCATTTAGTATGTTATATTATGTGCTTTTAACGAAAAACATTCGAATAACGATGTTTTTACACAATCTGCCGAAGTAGAGGTTATTTTGGCGCTAACTAAGAAGGCAATTATTTTAGTTGGACAAACACCCGCCCCGGGTGCAGCATCAGCTTAAGCAATGAATTTAATCACCATCCCCTACCACGGAACTTATTGAGACAAGTGACCAGCAATCGAGTTTCTAGCGAACCAATTAGATTAGTGTTAGGTAAACTTTGTTGACAAGTTAAAGTATAAATAGTACATTGTTTTCTGAGTGGAAAAATTGTCTGATCACTGATGAAGGAGCTGCTTAGAAGTTTGCCTTTAAAAGCACTCAAGATCTTGAAACCCACTTTCTCTTGAAAAGTTAGTTATTTTTATATGATGATAATCATGATTCGAATGATAAATTATTTTAATAGAAAAATATAAGAAAAAATATTTTTTTTCTAGTATTTTTCTTTTAAAATAATTCGTCATATATAATAGCATTGAAAAGTATATAAAAAAATTAATGATTTTATTAATTTTAATTGGTTTTAATGACTTTTAATTGTACTAACATAGGATAAGATTTTATTATAGTTACCAACACGATGTGGGTTAATGTGTAATAAAATAACTTAAATTTAATTTAATAGTATTCTGTAGTGATTATGATTTAGTTTTACATAACTAGCTTTTACCGTCCTTAAGGCTTTTGTCAGTTAGTAAGAGGATGGCAAAATGATAAGCGTCATTTCGATCTGCAATAACGAAAGTTAAATAACTTTCGCAATATCTGAAAATCGGATGGGTGATCGAAAATGAGTGATCCCGTGTTTCGCAAGGCGCGTTAAGCCATTTGTCTCTGCGGTATCTGCGGATGTTAACACAAAGCAATCCTCCTCCCCCTTTCTTACATTTATGTTTTTTGTTGGGCACATAAATATTCTTCGAGGTCGATGACGCGATCGGCCTGGAGGTTAAGCAACTTTCAGTGGTGCCACACCATACACACCATAGACATGACATGATGAAACAAATAAGAGATAAAATCAACCACATATTTCATAACATATGTGCTGAAGTAGCAAAAAAAAAATCTTATTGGGCAAATATTTAATGCCCAAAAAGATTTATTTAAACTTTCTATTCTGCTTAAGAAGGCTTTAAAATAAAAAAATAACTTTATAAAAGAGTTTTTACTCTACACCAACGTTATAGTTTTTCCATCCGCAGTGTATACTATTTTGATTATTTTTGCAGTCGAGTTACAATGTTAGGGGCCGTCATGCTCTGGACCGGGCTCACGTTCTATCGAGAAGGCACTACGTGTGCCAAATTAAGGGGGCGAAGATCGTATACGTGCGGGTTGCATGGTAAAGGTACTTTTTCGTGGCACCTACTTGATTTTATTGCTTTTATCTACCAATAGTTTTAAGAAAAGATGAAAATTTGAAAATAACTTTATTCAATAACAAGTATGTTATTTTTAATCGTCACTAATTTTTACCTACCGCCCCTTCAGGATGACTTTTAACTGAGAAGAGGAATGGGCGCAAGAAATTCGTCAGCTTTAACAGAAATAATGACATTTACAATATTTTACCTTTTCAAAATTAAATACACGCAAATACGCTTGTCAGCGTGCGTGCATGCGTGTTTGTTGTGGTGGATATTACTGTGTAATAATGGTGGGTTTTTAACCACTGAGTGTTTCTGAATATGTATAACTGTTGGCAAGTGAAACAAAACAATGGTAGGTCTCTTTTCGTACTCTCTCAAGAAGTCAACGGGGAGGTTTCATTAAAACCTCACACCTTTACTGAAACCGAGGAAAGGGAAATTTCACTGTTAATTCATTTATCACCTATCATTTATAGATCGTTTTCATTACTATTCATTATCATCTAACGGAAAAAAAATTAACTAAAGACTAGGCTGTATGTGCCTTGTACCCTTTGCCTTCCCCTATGGGAAAATGAACAAAAAATAAGTTGTTTTCATTTCATTATAGATCGCATAATTTCAACGTAGACAATAATATTCTACTGTTATAACCAATTTTAATCACAATTCAAACAAGACAAAGAAAGGGATATAAAGGTCATAGAATTTCCAAATTACAATAAGACAAAAACATTACTGTCGCATATGCTCTTTATTACAATACCGACATTATCAGATATCCCAAAGCTGGTAACAAAAGAGGCTTTGTATGTTTCATCTTGGTTATTACGAAAGTTATGCTTATTGCCAGCAAGTTGGGCTCATTTTCCGAACAGTAAACTTGGTTATTTTTCTGTTTGTGGGTTGTTTGACCTAATTTAGTAGTTGCGTTTATATTGTGTTTTCATTCTTATTTCCATTATTATTGCATAATATAAACCAAACTTATAAGTTGGCATATATGCTAGCAATCAAACAAGTTTGATTAAACAAACAAATGAAGATTAAATGATTTATATAACACTAGCGGCCCGTCCCGGCTTCGCACGGGTAGACAAAATTCTTAATTTTTTTTCTATCATTAAATATTTTCCGTTAGCGCCATCTAGCGTCCGGTAGACGAACTACTCGTGGTTAACGCGTTGCTATGGTAACGTTATTGGTACAATGGAAAAAGAGCGGGATAAAGAGCGGACAGACAATCACACAAACACTGTGATCTTAGATTAAAGACAAGCGGCCCGTCCCGGCTTTGCACGGGTGGATAAAATTCTTTAAATTTTTTCTATTAATAAATATTTATCCGTTAGCGCCATCTAGCGTCCGGTAGACGAACTACTTGCGGTTAACGTTATTGATACAATGGAAAAAGAGCGGGAATTAGAGCGGACAAACAAACACACAAACCACTGTGATCTTAGATTATAGATTTGTTATTGTTTTAAAATGACGCACAGTAGGTCCTGGGTTCGTATTCTGTAAAAGGTAGATGTTTGTGTGATAAATACGAAAATTTAAACCTGACATATGGGTATTTATTTATATGCTACAAATATTATATGTACCTATCATACTTATGTTTCTCCCTTTCTTATTTGAGTTAGGCTAATTGGTGTAAATGTAAGAAATATTATTATTGATAAAATTAAAGCCATTTATTGGGTGGCTTTATTACTCAGTACGCACTTGTCAGTCCGCGGTAGCAATTGCTAACGATTGCTATACCCCTCGTCAGTCCCGTAGCAATGGCTACCATAGTCAAATTTCCGCGTGGCCTGCTGTTTTTTTAAATGACGATTAATTTTTGAGTTACAGTGATCCAAATATTCTGTGATAGATTCTTTATTTAATCAGCTTTACGCTTGTTTTTTTTGTTTGGTCCTAGCTTCATTTTTTATTGAGAAAACGACATTTCTTTCACAATCGCGCAGCATTGGGAATGTTAGATAGCCAAATATGATATTAAGATAATTTCTGAAGTCGAAGATTTCTTGAGTGTTTCTATAAAAATGTATAATAATATTGTGCAGAAATTTAATGAACGACGACAATATTACAAGCGAATTTTCTTATCAATGGAATTTGTATTATAATCTAGGATAATAAAATCCAAGAAGCACTCCAACTATTCCGTCTCTAATAAAAATTGTATTTAACAAAGACTGAGAATTTATCGGAAATATCTCGACCGTTCATAGCGTTCCTCACAAACGCGCTCTCAAAAAGTCCTCAGCGTAGAGGGCGCTTCAAGCAGTGGCCGCTCGACCATTGTTACTTGATCCAACCATCCCCCCCCCACAGAGTATTAAAAACAAACTAACGAAGGCATAGAGATGACAAGCGAGGGACCAACCTAATTTAGTCTGTGACACTAACAAAAGACGCGGGAAACAATAGCGGCAGGCAGGCCATAAAGTTTGTTCCTTTTTCGAAAATTTATATTTTTCACGACGATTACGAGTTTAGCTAGTTAGCAGCATTAAATATTTTCATTCCCATCCCTTTGATCGCATGTTGTACAGTGACGTTTGATGTAAATAGGTTGGGTTTAAGAGCTCTGTGACTGTTAAAACTATTTATGATGTCGAAATATATTTCGTATTGGCTGTGACCAGTTTTTCCGATAGAATCAACTCACAATAAACCTTCTATGGGTTATAAATTTATTTTAAACAATAAAATTATTTATTTAAATATTAAGGAAAATGTGATTTCATAACTACCTACTATTACTAAAATTTTCGAGTATGTTATTTAAGGAAGGAACTAGATACATGACGACAGAATTTTCCAATGTTGCCAGTAACCGATAGTCAAAAGTCAAAAGATAGGACATAAAACAAAACCAAATTGAGCTGGCCAATACTGAGCATGGAATTTTAAAATTTAATTATTTTAGTCTTCGAATCGAAGTTCGTGGTTTTTTATTTTTTTATTAATTCATCATAATAATAGGAATTTATAAAGTATTAGAAAAATAATATCGACGCTGGTTTTTTTCATACATGTATACCAGCATGAGGTTATTTGAGAAGGCTTAAACTGAATTCAAAGTTTTACCTCTAACTAAAGATGTGACTATCTTGTGATAACAGTTTAATCTATGATAATATGATTGCTGCAACCGGCATCCCTTTTGCTAATTATCACATCATCATCATCATCAATTTACAAGTCTAATGCTGGATAGACATATTCCTTATTTAGAGCGCCACAAAGAGTGGCTGTTAGCGATATGCAAACATCTCTTTCCCGCAACCTTCACAGATTGTCAATCCAACTAGTAGGGCGCTGAGTCGTTGTCGACACATGTGAACTATTCTTCCCTAAGCGTTATCAGTTGTGCGGGCGAGGAAGCCTGCCTATTGCCTTAAAAAGCTATAGTCGATAGGTTTGGTTCTTCTTGAATGATAAACTTTATAACCTTTGTATACCCTTTGCTTTGTAGTAGTATTGTATAAAAAAGAAGGTTTACTTTCCTTCCTCGTGAAGCACGGAAGGGCTCCTCCCGTTTTTTCAGTTTTTTTCGATGGGAAAATAATTCTTTACAAATCTTACTTAGTTATTAACAGTAGTAAAATCGAATCTGCTACTAGTTATTCTCAGACTCGCAACCGTAACATTTGGATGTCCAATCCACTGCGATCCCAATTAAGCTTCCCACCCTTGTGAGCACCCGTCGAAATCTATATTCTAAGATCACAGTTGTTTGTGTGTTTGTCTGTCCGCTCTTTTTCCCGCTATTTTTCCATTGTATCAATAACGTTACCATAGCAACGCATTAACCGCAAGTAGTTCGTCTACCGGACGCTAGATGGCGCTAACGGAAAAATATTTAAAAATAGAAAAAAAATTAAGAATTTTGTCCATCCGTGCGAAGCCGGGACGGGCCGCCAGTGTATCATATAAGATCGCATTGAAAATGGAAAAATATAAAATTTATAAACCTTACTCATTATTTATATATATATATATATATATATATATATATATATATATAGTTCTCTTGCGAAACTAAGGGTTTACACCGAGCATTACTCTTTTCATACTACAGTCGACTCTCGTTAATTCGAAATCCGAGGGACTCTTAAAATAGTACGAATTATCGAGTGTTTGAAATATCAAATGGTTCGAAATTTGTGATAGCAAAATAAATGAAACTTCGAATTATTAAGTGTTGATCAATTATTATTTATTAACTGCTATTCTATAACAATGTCAAAAGTTTAGAGGTACATCCGTGTACATAAATGTATTCATAATGTGAATTAATTAATCTTTCCAAAGGACTCTGTTATATTGGTTTGCTTCAAAAGCTCATTACTGTTGCTCAGACTGCTCCATAACTTTTTTTAAGAGAAAAAGTGCATGAAATGCTTTGTCATAAAATAAAAAGGCTTGTGTACGTTGATACAAATGTGAACTTGTCGCAAAATGTACTTACAATCTTTCCACCTCTTTCTCTCTGCAACTTTGAATTGTCGAGTGTTGGACGCCTTTGAGCTCGAATTAACGCGTCGTTTTGTTATATAGCAATGATTTTTTCGTTCGAATTACCAAGTGCATAAAAATGTATTGATTTAGTTCGAAATATAAAGAGAGTCTGTAGGGAACTCGTGATAACTTTAAATTATAGAGAGGTTCGAATTATCGCAGGTTTGAATTAACGAGAGTCGACTGTATATGATTATCAACCTAGTGCCCTCACTGCTGGGACATTACCGAACCTAAGGAAAAACGTCCCTGAAATTGTTACTATAATAATCATAAATTAGTAAGGAAAAAGCAACCAAATAAGACACTATAAAAGATTAATTTCCTTATAATATACCCACATTATCCAGAAACGGGTCATATAATCCCTTAGAAATTGAAACCAGCTCTACTTATATATTCGCTAACCATTACATAAGGGTGTATGTATACTGCACATCAGTGGAGATCAATCAGGCGCCGCGTGTATGTGAAGGGACGCTAGCTTATTAGATGCGTCTGTTGCAAGACGTCTTATGAAGTTATACATCCATATTTACCTATATAGGCTTTTTTGAAGGTTACTACTCTTTTATTTATATATTATAATATATTGAGTTTAGATATAATGTTTAAATAAATGCAATTAAAAATATAATTCAAAATACGTTCAAATTTCTGAACAACCACAATTTTACGATGGAAATATTATATACATACTCAAACTTTTCATAATAATTTCACTTTATAAATCAGAAAAGTTAAGTAAGTATCCCTTTTATGAGAAATCAGGCCTCGAAATGTTACGGCGGATTTTCCATAAACACTCATTATAAAGTTTATTTGCAATAAAAAGATTTCCTTCAGCAATAAAAATAAAGAAACGCCAAAATAAAAGGGCGCGGGTTACCCTTAATCAGTATATTTTGCTACTTTATTATGCACCCTTTTTCTATAATCATAAATTACAAATTTGTGTAACGAGCTGATTTTTCCCGCCAAGTGGGCTTAAAGCGGCGGAAATATGAACTAAACGTGTTTGTGTGAAATTAAACAAATATAGACTTTATTACCAAGCCTCATTGTACATTTGCGCTACCCTTCGTCTTCTTATTATCTTTGTACAGTTCTCTATGAGTTTAGCAACGATAAATGCTACCACAAAGGTTGTACCCTCAGAAATTATAGTGAACATACGAAATTAACGACTGTGAAATCAGGGCTCAGAGTAAATTGCTCACTTGGGCCGCGCCATTTGGCTCATCCAGATATAGTGTCCGCCATTTTGGACCACAGATTATATTCCTGCTTAAATATACCTACTATTTAACCTCATGAGAATTTTTTTATCTTATTTATTAAAGTTCAGAGTGACAGATTCAAGTTTTTGGTAATGTTTTTCAGAATTGGGTTCCTGTTTTAAAGCGTTAATGCGTCCAAGGGTCAAAGCTAGTGAAACTAATCACCTAGGAGCAAAAACAAGTGAGAAAAAGAAAATAGAAAGAAAGAGAGACAGAGCGACAGAACGGAAATAGGACGAAGAGAAGGAAGCATATAAAATGTAGCTTCATTTGAAGCTAAAAGCATTGTAGAACTTAAAAGCGTATAAAAGTTTTTAAGTTCTACAATGCTCTGCGAATTATATATTATACAATAACATATGCAGGGATCTGTTCAGGATACCGCATTACTGTACTGCATCTAATATTTGTGGATGCGAGCACTAATTACTTTTATGCCATTACTATAATAGAAAAATACTAGACAAAATCGACTCGGGTCACAAGTGAATTCTCAGGCGGGAATCGAACCTGCAACCTTTAGAAGTCCGGTCCAATGCTCTCCCAATTAAGCTACCGAACCTTGCGTCGAAATTTTCTAGTACCTTTCCAGTTTTACGCTATACGTCAGCGTTCTCTCATCAATGAGAGGTTAAGTTTGTTTTGTTGTTTTTTTATTGTGTTTGTTAGTTAATTTAATGTTTTATTAAGTTTGATTTTTTATATTAAATACCAACCTATAAGAACATAAATAAATTTTAACTTGACAACATAACTCCGGCACACTTGAACATTAACTAACTAGCCTAATATTTTTTAAAGTAGTATTTGCGTGTGTGACAGTATAGTACCTGAATAGCAGCTAACCTCTACATTTTGTTCACCACTAGTCTTACTATTTGACATTACGTTAAAATAATATTATTAACATTATTTTGCTATTATTAATTAAGTACCTAATTAAACTACTAAATTGTATTGCGTGCGCGACAGTACTCATGCGCAGCTATCCCCTCCATGTTTCGTTTAGCGCTAGAGTTACGTGACGCGACCTGTATTTAACATTTGTTACATGGCTCAAAGATCCATTTAGGGTAAAGGTATATTACTAGTACCCTAAGATTTTTCTGTATATAACATACATTAATTCTTGACATTTATTTGAATAAAACAACTTTTTTTTTCGGATTTTACGCATTATTTATTTTATATTTAATCTTGACGCTTCAACTTCTTTACAGGAGCCGTGATTTTACATTTATGTTTCACAATTTTTTCGTGGTTCCACAAGCCACTCAGCAGACCATATCGTCTTTACAACTAATGTTTTTCATACACAATTTTTTATCCATTACTTTAATATAAGTTTGTATGCAAAAAAAACAGGGTTAAAATAATTCGGCTATGCAATAAATACCCATTGTCTAGTGTTGAAGGGAATACAATTAGTCTGGGACAACAAGCGGCCACTGTATCCTTAGTGTCTCACAGGGGCGTGCATACCATATAGGCAATTAGGCAGTGCCTACCTCATTAAGAACCTAAATAATATACTACTAGTATTAAAGTTAATTTAGTTTAATTGGTTCCGTAATTCTATACTCAACCAAACTTCTATTGAGCACCCGCCCGGTAAGTTTTTCTTTACTACGTACAGTAACGGTAGGCAGTCTAAAGATTGCCTATTCGAAGCGAGCAGCGTTTCATACAACATAATTAATAAAAGTATTGGTCAATATTATACGGCCGCAATACAAAGTGCGCTCTTTGTCCGTGTAACGTTCTAAAACATGAGCTACGCAATTTAAAAGTATTTTAGTTCCTAGGTAAGCAAGCTTACCTGCCGAGCGAGATAAACCGACGACCCCCGATCCTATATCTGTCTCACTCGGTCCTATACGCAATAGATGAGATGGATACGCTACCGCACGAGAGCGGATAAGTTGAACAAGTTTCGACTTTATTGCGATGTCATCACTTATGACTATGACTTGAGACGTATACTGAAAAAAATGACCGCCAATCAAGACCGTTATTTTTCACTTCATTCAGAAGTCGTTCGCTCATATGCGGAGCCGAAATCTAACTACCTATACTAATTTATTAGAGATAATTGTTCTGTTAATGTGTTTGATGTCGTTTTCGAAGGTTTGTGGACTGTGTTTACTGCTTTTTTATCGTGGATGACGTGCTAGATCTTCCCCAGGCTTGGGGTCTCCCGGAATTTCGAGCTGTCGTCGTTAGTAAGTACCTACCTATACTTTTATACGCACTAAATCATATCTCTATTAATCTGCAATTGTCGATTTCTTAAGTGTTTTGTACCATATAAATCAGAAGTAGGTAAGAAAATCTAATAATATAATTTTGCACTAAATGGAATAAACATTCAAGCATTCCTATTTCTTATTCCTCAACCAGGACCAAGAGACCTTTTTTAAGATCCTGGAAAATGTAGCAAGCAGATATTACCATGTAATGCTACCATCGGTAATTTGAATATTTCAGCAGATTTTTCTCTAAGCGTAATTACTTACATGCAAAGCTCTTCCATCATCAATGTTTTTAACCTATCAAGGATCCAAGATTGTAAGGCCTATCTTATTGCAGGATAGTAAAGTATTAACTGAAGGCAATTAACCTGCAGAGACCATTCAAGTGGCAGAAAAATCCAAACCAACCTTTATTCAATATTATTATGCAAAATACTAGTGATAAAAAGAAGAAACTTTGTATGGCTTAAATGCTGTTGTTGCTGGTTAACGAAACGATTTAAATATTTGGCGGAATATTCAGTTGAACAATAGTTTAGACTTTTCTGCCTTATGAAAACCTCATGGATATAAATTGGTGAGTATCTATTATGATATATTTTTTTGTTTGTAAACATAGAATGTGTAATAGTCATTTAAATAATAAAACTAGCCTAACATGTTTAGCCAACAATATGGCATATAAAGATATTCCTTATAAACTAACAACATATTAAGAATTATTATATAATTATGAAACCATTGAAATGAAATAAATAAGTAGTAGGTATATAAGATTGATGCTTTATGTTCAATGATTCTTTGTCTTAAAAGTGTGTTTTACCTAAACTAGTAACATAAGTGTATCTTATGATCAATTGAACATAAAGGGAATTCCCTTATTTATTATGTATTCTTTCGATTATTTTGACACATGAAAGCTTTTGCTGAACTGGTCCGATTTTAATACTTTTTTAGTACTCATCACTCAATTGCCTTTTCTCTTTTATTTATAGAAAATTGTTAAACTAGCTTACATTTCCTCCTTCAACTTCAACAACCATAAATATATTATACTATTTACACTAGATTACATTAAAATAAAATGAATTTTGATATATGGTTATTTCAAATGATATGTACTTGCATACTGTGTACATTTACTATTCTTTTGTTTCAGCTTGTAGACAACTTCAATAATCTACATTCAAAATACATGAACAAATATATTTGTATATTCCCAGTGTAAAAACAAATTAACTGAACTTTTGAGAAAGAAAAAATCTAAAATTATTATCACAATGACATCATTCATTTAGGAGATGGTGAGTTTTGACTCTTTTAGTACAATAATTACATTTTAACAATTCTTAAAATATGAAAAATCATCATACAGAATGTCAATATCATAAGGATAATTAATGTTGGTGCTTGTGTTTTATGAGTGAAAATAAAAATATTTTTTAATTTCAGATTTAGATAGAAAAGAGAAAAAGCTTGCAGCTGTATTGAGTTTACCAGAATTAATCATCCCAAGTATTGTTGCATTGCCCGGCAAGTCTTCTTCAACAAGCTCTACACACTACTCCCCTATACCATCACCTTAAATCAATTGGTAGCTTTTTTATATTAAGAGATATTTTTGTAATTATTAATTTGAAATCAGACTTAATTTTTTTTGTAGTGTTGATTGTTGCATTAGTCACGAGACTAAATAGGATTAATATAATTAATAGTGTTAAGTTTGTGTTGTAAAAATAGCAATCATATAAACATTTTGATGGCACCACTTATAGATTTATATTGGTACCTAGCTTACTTAAGAATAATAGATATATTGCAGTGTTTATTCATACATTTAAATGTGAATTACAGAATCCGGTAAAAGTTATACCAATTTGTTTAATTGCAAAAGAAACCTTATCCAACAGAATAAAAAGACATTTATTTTCTGCTCAACTAACGTCATGGTACTGATGTCATAGTTTGTTTTTAAGTATTGAAAGCGCTAGATTTGTTGAGCAATAGAAATGTCCAAATAAACAAATGTCATAAGCTGATAAGACTTTAAAAAGTGTCTTATACAAATTATTTGAACATGAAAATTACTCAACCATATCTATAGCTAGCTATATTACAGTACCTTATCCACATGAAGTACCTAAAACTCAATAATTAGGTATAATAATTGAATTGAATATGATCTTGGTTAATTCTTTAAAGATAACTTGATTGTTATAAAAAATTTTAATAAATAGTTGTTTGCATTCATTACCAAACATTAGCCAATCAATCATATACTTATTAAAAACTATCAAGTGCTTTGTAAATGGCACAAATTAATTTATAAAATGAAATGTATGACATGATAGGGACGACTAAAGCGTAATAAATATTATAAAGCCTTTGTAAAATCCATAAAGCTTTTGTGATAGCCATAATAACCATACTTGATGCAGTTGACAAATACTTGTTTGATTTCAATAAGATTGCTTGTTCACGTCGCTTAATCAAGCACAACTTATTGCTAGAATCATGTTGCTTTGTGCGCTCGTATATAAACAAGTTTCTTGATACCCTCTAACATAATTTTGATTATTCCAACCCATTATTTTTTTCAGTGATGAAAAATGTAACAAGGCCGCCGAAAAGTGCCTCCTTCCTTTAGTTCGTGTTTTTGTATTACTTATAGTTAGCTTTAGCACGCGCGCGCGACCGATAATTTAATTACATTAGTAATATCATTACAATATTATCTATTAAGATAGCATTTTTTTGTTGTTTTTTGTTAATTTCCTGTGTGAGTGTTTGTAGTGTACTGTGTGTAAAGAAAAAAGATGTTGATGAGTGTTTTTTGTTAAAAATAAGTATCGAAGTTAGGTATTTAATAATGGAGAAATTACAGTGTGCCGATTGTAAGGATTCGATTTGTGTACAAAAACTACGTACCTATCCTTTCGGACAATTTACGTTCATAGATAAATTTAAAATCGTTTCTTTTACTAGACCAACTCCAAATATCGAGCTTATTCAACGGAAAGGTAAAAATATCAGACATTTCAATACCAAATATTACGACAGTTATACTCGGCTAGCTGGTTGCCGCCATTCGAATTTATTGTTTTGCTTTCCCTGTCTTTTGTTTTCTACAACAAAGACGGTGTGGAATGACACTGGTTACGGTGATTTTAATAATTTAACAAACCTTGCTAAGAAACATGATCAATACGACAAGCATTAGTAAATGACGTACTAGAAATTTATTTACAAAAAGACAGACGAGTTGATCTTGTTTATAAATAAAATAAAATTTAGAAATATAATACATAAGTAATACGAAAAGGTTCGATCGAATCGACACAAACTGCAACAACATCTTTTTTTTCTTACTCAATTTACCTCAGTCAGTGTATTATTACTCGTATAATTATTCATACCCGGTATTCGTAAATCGTGAGTGATGATGTGAAGTGACAAAAAACTTATAACAACAACAACGGCTTTTCTAAAAGCCTGAAAAAACCTGCAAAAAAAGTGGTAAGTGAATTTATATCCATATTACCTACCAAATATTAGGAATTTTTAAATGATAAGCGCAACTACGACTTGTTAGATCTACAGTGCCTACCGCGCTGGAAAACCAATGCACGCCCCTGGTGTCTCACTAGATGGCAATATGTATCGTATTATTTGTATTCTCACTGGTGCCATCTGTTGGGAAATCGATGGAAAGAAAAATAGCCAGTTGAATACCCAGTATTAGGGTATTTTCTTGTATTAAGTCGTGTCTCTGTATATTATTTAGTTTGTGGTCTGGTATAGTGTGAAATATATGTCTTATAAAAAGCCGAGTTGCCAATTAAAAGAGACAAAATGGACAAAATCCTAACCAAACTAAAACAATATTACCTACTGAGAAAACATGTTTCCGTTTCAGGGAAAATTCTCTGTCGGTTTGATTACAGACAGAATTCGCTTTACTGTATGTAGGTAGAGATATTCCAGATGTTATTCGGTAACAACAAGGTTTACTAAGAAACTTACGGAGCACTGCCAAAAGTTGCTGTCGCTACTGCAATAGTATGTACTGCGAATTTTGTTTTTTTTGGTGGATTGTGTATGGTGACGCCGTATAATATTGTAAATGTCGATACTTCTGTTAAAGCTGACGAGTTTCTTGCGCCCATTCTTATAAGCCCACCATTGCTCACTTATATATGTTATTGTACTGTTCAAGTACTTCATAAGTGCAATAAAGAGTATTTAATAATAATAATAATATTTCTTACATTCACACCAATTAGCCTAGCTCAAAGTAAGCACTTTATAAAGGCTTGTGTTATGGATACTAGGGTAACGGATAGACATACATATATGATACATAGATATATAATATTTATAGATGTATAATACCCATGACTATAGTACAAGTGCTCGTATTCATCACACAAATATCTGCCCCTTGCGGGATTCGAACCCAGGACCATCGGTGCGAAAGGCAGCATCGCTACCGTTGCACCAAATGGTCGTCAATTTCCGTTTTGGCGCTTATTTCTTGTTGCCAGAGATGTCTCGTAAAAATATCCAATAAACAAACCCGTCTGACCTGTAGGCGTAATTACAAGTTATTAATCGTAATTACATGCGGTATAACAATCCATTATACCTTCCCGGAATGCGCATGAGTCAATAAATGTTTACATACTTTTTTCAATGCGACAAACCGCTCCGAGGATAATTTACATTCCTGAATATTCTACTACAAAAAACAATCCTGTGTGCAATTCACACGTCGTAGAAGTGAAACCTTCAAAAATAATACGTACACTTATACAAAATACAAGTTGTTTTGTTGTGATGCCTTCTCTCAAGCTTTGTACTACGCATACGCACACAAACACGTATTAACACACGTACAACGCTGAGGCCCAAGCAAACTCCCACTATGCCACAGTAAATACAGAACAGTAGTTTATCTAAGGCCGCCAGCCGAGTTATTAGCCTACTCTTGCGTTGATCCCCAGGGTTGTCACTTTACTTTTAGTTAATATTTTCGAACAAGCAGCACTTGATCTAAATTTATGTAATAAAAAGCATATTATAATTGAATATTTGTTTGCGAAATCGTTATTGAGGCACCCGAAAACACTACAATATTATTTTCCCCTTTTTGAAGTCATGATACTCGTAATAATTAATATTATGGTAAGTGGCCGGCGAGAGTTGACGATCGCGAGCGGTCATGTGACGTACGCGCATGCTCACAGTCGCGCGGCACAGCCCGTACTGCCGCCACCTTATTCCCCCATATATTATGCTAGCGTGTGCGTGAAATCGCGTGCCGCACACATTCAAACCGAGAGCGGCACGTTTGTATGAAGATATTTTACTGTTCTTTACTGTGACTATGCCTTGGTTAACACAAGTGGAGGGGGTACTAAGCAGAGCACAAAGAGAACCACGAACATAAGAGACACTGTATAATGCTTCCTATCTTATTTTCTCCTATGTTAATTCTTATGAATTAATGTATCTGTCTGTCTGTTTTTTACTGTCGCTTTTTCGTTTCATCGACTTTCAAATCACAACGATGCTAAAGAAGTTTTCACTTCAAAATCAACGGTTTAATCTTAATTTATTGTCAAACTTTTGAAAATTGTTTCTTTCGAATGCGAGAATATTTATCTGATAAACAAGCCTCAAAAAGTCAAAAGTACTAGAATTTAGATGGTTACAGGGCTCGGTAACCTAATTGGGAGAACAGTGAAACGGGAAATCAACAGTTGCGGGTAAGAGGGTCTCTTACCCGCAAACATCGAAAACTTGAACATGGAGATATAACATAACATACAGTCGAACCTCTATAAGTCGAACCTCGATAAGTCAAAAACCTCCAAATCTCGAAAAAATGTTTTGTTCCCTTCCCTTCAAACACCAAAACCTCCATTACTTGAAATCTTGACCCTTTGTTAGTCGAAATAATCACCGAGTCCCTCCAAGCCATTTTGGTACATATTTTCACTCTATAACTCGAAAAATTAAATTTGACCTCTGTATCTCGAACATAGCAACGTTTTATTTTACAACCTTTACAACTTGATCATTTGGAATTTATTACCTCTATTGTTCGAACAAAAATAAGTTACCGACTTTAAGAACTTGCCGACAATGTGAGTGTACACTATTGTGTACACTTGAAAACATTTTAGGAGTATACGATAATAAATTTATGACTCACGCACACGTGTTTGCTTGCTTGGTGTCAGGTGTTCAATTTTGATTATCTCAATAAACTATTCTTAAAACAAAACAAAATCAAAACGCTCAGCAAACAAATATTACAATTTTGTCGCGAACCGTTTGTTTACATTATTCATTTAGTAGGTATGTACTTTTGCCAATGAAAGAAAGCAGTGTCAAAATGGCGTTAACAAATATGTATACCAAAATGTCTATTAATGCCTTGTCTTAAAGCTCAATTCCTTAATGCTTTCAATCTAAGTACGAGAAAGTCCGAGTAAAATAATAAATAAAAATATGTATGTTTGTCACCTCTGCAAGTTGAATTTTTATTTATTTTACCTCTCTAACTCAAAATTTATAAGAATAAACCTCAAACTCTTTATGTCGAATCAAAATCCGCTTAAGTCGAAATCCTCCATAAGTTGAAAACTCTATAACTCGAAATTTTTGGCGTCTCCCTTGATGTTCGACTTATAGAGGTTCGACTGTATTGACATTTTAACCCTAAGCGATTCAATTTTCGGTGTTCAAAATGTATCCATTGCCTCTCGGAGACCACTAGTGTAAAAAAACAGAAAACGATCTATTTATATAGATAACAACTAATTGTTAATGTTTAAATGCGATATTTTTATTTCATCGGAAAAACCTCTCGAACACAAAGGGCCGCGTAAATAAAACTCCAAACAGTTTCCCGTTGCACGAGGGAAAATAAACGTTTCTGAAAAATATCCCTTTGACGAATAAAGGATTAATTTGTTCCGGGAATCTGATAATCTACGCTCTGTGTAACTTTATATTGCTTTTGGTCTCTTTTAAAACATTATTTATAGATAATAAGTAAATAAATATAAGATATTATTACACACATTATTTGGAAATTTCAGTAGCAACAACACTTGTTTTATGGGAATCGAACACAACGACAGAATAAGAACACCCAGACTTGAACTAATATAGAAAACGACTACGCCTCCGAGCCCTCAGGTAGGATTCGAACCCACGAAGTTTCGCAATCCGGGCGAGTGCTCTGATCGCTGAGCTACCGAGACGCTGGCAAACGTGTTTTATACACGTATTTTATATCTTAGAGAAATATTGCATTGTGAATGCAAAAAATTAAATTAAAAATCACAATATAGAAAAGTTAATTTTCTACTTTGACAGGGTCGGGATTCGAACTCGGGACATTGGATTAGCGTCACCATCGAAGTCGGTATTGAACTCAACCACGGAAATCGGCTGTGTGTATTTGTTATTTTATCTTTATTTGCATTACAGCATTACTACTGCTTAAAATAATTACGTTGAACGCTTAAATGAGTGTTCGCCCTTGCGGTACAGAGGCGCGGGGTGTCGTGAAGGGACAAAATATAAAGACGGAAGATCAGGGTAAAGTTACAATTTATATATTTACAAAACAATTTAAAGAACAAAAAAAAATGAAGGTAAGAAGAGTGAGGGCGAGTATGTGTAGTGTACAGTGAAAATGTGAGTAGGTGGTTGTGGGTCGTCGGCGATCTTCTATATCGGTGGCTTGAGGCCCGGGGCTTTAGGGCCCAGATGCGGTGACACCGTCGGATGAAGGGTGGCGCTGCCGGTAGACAGGAGGCGGGGCAGACGTCGGCCGGAGCTGCTGGTACACGGGCAGCGTGACAGGTAGGTAGGGCGGCGCTGCTGGTGGACGGCTTGCACCGATTTACTGCCGGCGCTGCTGGTAGACGTGCGGCGCTGCTGGTAGGTCGAGCGGCGTAGCAGGTAGGTAGGGCGGCGCTGCAGATGGTTGACCTGCACCGCTGGTGGTCAGGCAACGTTAGTGGTAGAGAGTGGCTAAGTTGAGTGTAGGTTCTTGAGCCAAAAGTTTGCCTTACGGCGTTGAGGACTTTCTCGAGTCCCGGGGCAGCCGGCCCCGGGTCAAGGCCTTTAAGGATTTTGAAGAGCTCGGTAGCGAGCTATAGATGTTAACGTGGCAACTTTTGCCGAAGAACTGAATGACTTGGCAGGTCAGCTCGGTCTTTTATAGGCCCAGAGCCATTTAAATTTAGATTGTCTTCGAGAAGACATAAAAAGAATAAAATCTGGTTTTCTTTGGAGGTTGAATACCATAAATGAAAGATCGTGTCATGGGTAGCCATGGCAACGGAGAAAAACTTATATGTCAATAAATTAAATAAATACATTTTTAGTAATAAAATGAAGAAATAATAACGAAATAGATTAAACAAAAAGACAGGTTAAAATAACAAGCAATGCCGGTAAGTGTGTAGCATTCATTATAGAAGTTTTGAGTGGTTGCGAAGCTCTATATGAAAATCTAGTGTATCTTTTCAGCAATTGAGTAAAATATTATTGTATATATATATATATATTTACAGAGATTAATACGTTTACAAATGATGATGCAAAATGGAATGATAAAATATACAATTTAACGAATGTTATGAATGAAAATCGGAGACTATAAAGGTACATATTAGTATACATTACATTTCCCCCACGACCCCAGAAAATTTTCGACTCGGGAGAAAATTTTATTAAAAGAAAGGGCCAAGAGAAATCCTAGGAACACTACTTCGCAGGAACATACAAGCATTCACACAAATATCCATCCTTCTTCTATCATACCCATCCTTCTTCTATCATAACATCAACTACATTCAGGTAAGGGTGGAGTTCACATTCAATGACTACCACTCTAGAAGGGTGTTCCTACATGACTACAGGCTTTTTTAGGGAGTTGTCAACCGCTCCATAGGTGGAAAAAAAAATTGTTATTGACCTAGGCATCTTTAAGGAGTAATCAACCGCTCCAACCTAAGGCTTATTTAGCGAGTAGTCAACCGCTCGGACTTAAGGCTTGTTTAACGAGTAGTCAGCCGCTCGAAAAGGAGTACCAGTTAGTACTTAAAGAGTGTAGGGTTAAGTTGAAGAAGACTAACGATGTAGTCTTGGGTAAAGGTTAAGTTAAAAGTAAAGGCTTTAGTTACCTTTAAAGAAAATTAAGATAGAGCAGTGGAATACTCTATAGTAAAGATAGAGGCAGAGATTTCAAGTAACGTCTCTCTTAGACGTTGGGGAAGCTTAAAAGCTATAAGGTAAAACAAACAAAAATTAATAATTTTGAGATTTTGATGAGTGAGTAAATGAGTGATTATGAACGAATTAATGTAGTAAATGAAATATATATGGGATTTAGATTTTAATGTCTTTGATATGCCATTTGGTTTTTGTGCCGTTAGTATCTTCTAATATGTACACTAAGGGTGAAATCTTTTTTACAACTTTCATTTTACAAATTTAGGTGCGAGTTTAGCGCTGAAATAAATACCTGCATTACTTTGAACATAGTTCTTTCGCCAAACCATATCGCCGACATTAAATTCTTTAAATGTACGACGTAGATCATAACGCGCACTGTTTTTAGCATGAGCTAAGAATAAGGTACTTTGAACTTTATCGAAAATAGATGCGAGGAAACCAGCATTCCCAGCGTAGATATCGCGAGGTATAGTGAAAAAATTAAAGTTAATAAAGTTTAAGGAAAGTACCTTATTTCCTTCTAAAATAAAATAAAAATTAGTGTGAGTAGAGTAGAAATGATGTAATGTAATAATTATGAGAGAAAAAATCGGAAAAGTTAATTACTATTTAAATAAATAAAAAATAAAATTCTAAGTTAAAGATTGAGTTAAATCTCAATAAGTAAAGAATTAAGCAAGTTAAGTAATTAAAGGATTAAGATTAAATAAAGTAATAAACTAATGAGAAAGAAAGGTATTAAGATTAAAGTTAAAAATAAATTTCCGATTTTTTTATATATATAATATATAGGAATAGTTAGATATAATGAGGGGACTTTTCTTTGTTTCCTAAAAAGATGCCAAAAGGGGTGAATATGAATATATACACTAGAAGAAGTGTTGTTTTAGAATTTAGGGGAGATGCTGAGATGATAAATAAAGATGGGGTAGGGAGGAGGAGAAAAGCTAAAGAGAAGACGTGGAGACTTAGAGTTGGGCGCCAATTTTGTCGTGAAGGGACAAAATATAAAGACGGAAGATCAGGGTAAAGTTACAATTTATATATTTACAAAACAATTTAAAGAACAAAAAAAATGAAGGTAAGAAGAGTGAGGGCGAGTATGTGTAGTGTACAGTGAAAATGTGAGTAGGTGGTTGTGGGTCGTCGGCGATCTTCTATATCGGTGGCTTGAGGCCCGGGGCTTTAGGGCCCAGATGCGGTGACACCGTCGGCCTGCACCGATTTACTGCCGGAGCTGCTGGTACACGGGCAGCGTGACAGGTATGTAGGGCGGCGCTGCTGGTGGACGGCTTGCACCGATTTACTGCCGGCGCTGCTGGTAGACGTGCGGCGCTGCTGGTAGGTCGGGCGGCGTAGCAGGTAGGTAGGGCGGCGCTGCAGATGGTTGACCTGCACCGCTGGTGGTCAGGCAACGTTAGTGGTAGAGAGTGGCTAAGTTGAGTGTAGGTTCTTGAGCCAAAAGTTTGCCTTACGGCGTTGAGGACTTTCTTGAGTCCCGGGGCAGCCGGCCCCGGGACAAGGCCTTTAAGGATTTTGAAGAGCTCGGTAGCGAGCTATAGATGTTAACGTGGCAACTTTTGCCGAAGAACTGAATGACTTGGCAGGTCAGCTCGGTCTTTTATAGGCCCAGAGCCATTTAAATTTAGATTGTCTTCGAGAAGACATAAAAAGAATAAAATCTGGTTTTCTTTGGAGGTTGAATACCATAAATGAAAGATCGTGTCATGGGTAGCCATGGCAACGGAGAAAAACTTATATGTCAATAAATTAAATAAATACATTTTTAGTAATAAAATGAAGAAATAATAACGAAATAGATTAAACAAAAAGACAGGTTAAAATAACAAGCAATGCCGGTAAGTGTGTAGCATTCTGTATAGAAGTTTTGAGTGGTTGCGAAGCTCTATATGAAAATCTAGTGTATCTTTTCAGCAATTGAGTAAAATATTATTGTATATATATATATATATATTTACAGAGATTAATACGTTTACAAATGATGATGCAAAATGGAATGATAAAATATACAATTTAACGAATGTTATGAATGAAAATCGGAGACTATAAAGGTACATATTAGTATACATTACAGGGGGTACAGCGATAAAGGGGGTCGAGAGAGGAGCGGGCGGCAGGCGCGCATAGTAATACTAATAATATTTCTTACATTCATACCAATTAATAGCCCAAAGTAAGCACTATAAGGCTTGTGTTATGGATAATAGGGTAAGGGATGGACATACATATATCATACTAGCTGACCCAGCCACGCGTTGCTGTGTTATAAATTAAAATAAAACCTATCCTATCTTTTAAGTTAGATCAAATAACAGATAGTTACGAGGTTTAATCAAAATCGGTTAAGTAGTTTAGGAGTTCATCGCGGACAAACAACGTGACACGTAATTTATATATGATAAGATATGTAGAAATCAATGATATTCATTAGAGCGGAGCTCTCATTCAATCACGCTTCAATGATGCAATGTCTGTTACGCCATAACTTCCCGGTTTTTAACCGATAATTGACTTTTTTATACTTTTTTTTAGTATAACGCTCCGCTCCAATATATTGTGCTAGCAAATATTTATGCTTAGCGACTGCATCGCCTAGTATAAATATATATAAATACCCATGACTAAGGTACAAATGCTCGTATTCATCTTACAAACATCTATCCCTCTTTGTCGCCCCCGCGCCCCTGTACCGCAAGGTCGAAGACTCATTTTAGCGGTCAACCTATAGTATTCTTCATTATAATCTCCAGTAAAAATTTGATAGAATCAGGTGCAAGATGATTTGCAGTCTAGGAGTCTGTGTTTGCTGACGGACGGGCGGCGCTTTTTGCTTTATTTTTTTGCGAAAGTAAGTTAAATATTATGTTTTTATAATAATTTCGGTTTAAGGAAGGCGTATGTCGATCACCTTCTAAGTGTAAAGTGCTGGTGCACTTCACTTTGCTTGATATCACACGGCATAGTGTACTTTATATGTGTACGATTTTATTTTATTAGTGAGCGTTAAAATTAAAATAGCAAGTTACCGATTCGGTATATATCTATAATATATCAGCAAATAAATTATCAACCTTGATTTACGCCATTAGTCAATTGAAACGAGCTACTAACCAAAACATTGCACTTGCAGCTTATTATGCTTATGCGCACTCGCTACTGTCCTATGGGGAAACTGCACAGATATCCAGGATATCTTCGTCCTACAGAAAAGGTTTATAAGAATAATATGCAATATAGACCAAATGCAATCTTGTAGACCTTATTTTATTAAACTCAGGGTACTGACTCTCACTTGCTTATACATATTTGAAGCTTGTAAGTTTACAATGAAGCATTTTGATCTGTATTCTCCACGAAAAGAAATAAAAGATATCAGAACAAATTAAAACTACCATTCTCTAAATTGAAATTATACGCATCTGCTCCCCATTCAATGTTAATAAAAATATACAACCACTTACCCACTGACTTGAAATGTATAAAAAAAGCAAAAATTTTTGAAGCGCAACTCAAAAACTTATTAGTTAATAAATGTTACTATAGAATCACAGAATTTTTTGAAGATAAATTTAACTAAAATCATATTAACTACCTACATTAATGTGTTATGAAATTTAATAATAAGAATGAATTTATCTTAATTTTCAAATTGTTATTTTACTTTATTATTGTATATTATTAATGATTAATTTTATAGCAATATTAGTTTTAGTTAATTTAGTAAAATATGTATAACTAATGAAATGTATGAAAATAATTTTATAAGAATTCGTTATAGTATATAAGTCACTCATTCTGCCAACACCCTTGCAGGGTGTCACATGTACTTTTAAATCAAATGTTGTCAGCTTTATACCATGTGACTGTGCTAAAGAAATAAAGAATAATAAATTTGGACAAAATTTAAGAAGAGTTTCTTGTTATTATAATTTATCATCACTATATCCGCCACAAAAGGATTTTTAAAGTAAGGTAAATAAAAATCTATACTAATATTATAAAGCTGCAGAGTTTGTTTGTTTATTTGAACGCGCTAATCTCTGGAACTACTGGTCCGATTTGAATGATTCTTTCAGTGTTGGGTAGTCCATTTATCGAGGAAGGCTATAGGCTAATATAAATGGGTATTAATTTAAATAAATGTGGTCAACAGCTCTTGATTCATAAAAAACTCATACAAAAAAGTGTAAAAATATTGGTACGTAATGTTAAATGGCACGGTTTTTAAGACTACCTTCAAATTTGTTCTAAAGTCTTGGCCTTGAAAGAAACAACTTCGTGAAAGAATAAAAAAATTGTGACCAACTTTTTTATATAAGTCGTTTGACTGTCTCCTTAAAAAATACTTCGTGGTAGCGGCACTTTGAACAGAGATTTATCACCAAGACGAAGTAATATAAAAATCATTTAAGTAGCGATATTTCTTCTGAAAGCAGGCTTTTTCATTCATGTTCATTTTTAATTTAGGTAAATGATTTATTTATTTTAGTAAAATTAGTTTAAGCATACCTTATAAAAAAATATGTTAGAATTATAAATCAAATTTACAATTTTGTCTATAAAACAGTTTTGACAAGATGAACATAAGTAATAGTTATGTGATTTATATATTTTTACTTTTTTTAAATTAAATAATAAGATTTCATGTCATTTATATAGAAAAACATAATAAGGTGAACGTGTCAGTCCAGACTCGAAACCGCGTCTTGTTAACCGGTCTTAATTATCTAACTAAGCCTGGGTAACTATGGCTAAAACCGATATAAACTAATGAGTGAGTTACTAGTGTTTTCTCCTTATACAAGATCTAATAAGGAGATCTTGTTAAACTACGTCATAATGTAATTAAAGCTCATAAAAAAATTAGGGATCCGTAATAAAATTGCTATTTTGTAACACAATTATGTATTTTTGCGTGCGCTGCAATAACTATTGACTATAGAACAAAATGATGTACTACGCGTTTGTAGATCCCATTAAGACCTACAAAAAAGTCCGCAAGTACATATATCTAGCTATCATGGTTTAATCACAATAACCGATTTTGTGATCAAAATAATTATTAAATTGTCTGAAGAAAAAAAAACTATGTTAAATATGTATCGTAATATTAATCTTTATCAAAAGTAAGCATAATTTTATCAAGAGTATTTATGTAGAAGTAAAATACTTTTTGTTTTATCTCAATCGGATATTTCGTTTAAAAAATATCACATGTGTAAGATGTTAAGAGTTGGTACCTATTAATGAGTTATGGGCCATAGAGTTTTTTATCAACATAAAATCCTGTAATAATCTTTTTCGAAATATATTTGTTGATGATTGTAAGTATAAGATCTTTGAAGAGAAATCCACGTGCGCTTGATGCAAGCAAGACAAGACGCATGCAAAAGTGTCGGGATCTCATTGTTATCTACACTAATATTGTAAGGAGGAAAGATTTGTATTTTTGTATGTTTGAAATAAACTCAAAAACTACTAAGCCGATTTTAAAAATTCTTTCACCATTGGAAAGCTACATTCACGCTGAGTAACATAGGCTATATTTAATGCTAGAAAAAATTTAAAGAATTTTGTCCACGCGTGCGAAGCCGTGACGGGCCGCTAGTATTTTATATATTTCATAACTTGTTACAAAGTAAAAAAAAAACATTCCTTAGGAGCATGAAATAGTAAATTTTTGGTCACCCATCCAATGGACGGCTGCGGGAAATTACTTTACTTCCGTTGTCACAGGCCAAACACCCTAACCACTGCGCCGTCAAACTCTTCGCTCAATATAACTAAATCTATATTAATAATATATTCACCATTTGAAAAGTACCATTTGCAACGCTAGCGATTCTGCCTTTCGCACCGATGGTCATGGGTTCGAGTCCCGGAAGGGGAAAATGTTTGTGTGATGAATACGAGCATTTGTACCTGATGAATCATGATTATTTATATGTTTCTATAAATATGACATATCTATGTATCATATATGTATGTCTATCCGTTACCCTAGTATCCATAACACAAGCCTTATAGTGCTTACTTTGGGCTATTAATTGGTATGAATGTAAGAAATAGTATTATATTATTAATATTATTATATTTTATTTATCCTAACTAATATTATAAACACGAAATAATGTTTGTGTTCACATTTTCCTAACCTAACCTAACCGATCATTGTGAAATTATATATACCTACACTTGGACATAGGGTACCTTTGGTCTAGCAAAAATTGACTTAAAAGTGGTCCACATTAAAGCGAGTGAGGCCGCGGATAAAAGCTAGTATTTCTATATATATTAAATATCTATGTAACATATAGGTCTGACTATGTCGTGGAGGGACAAAATATAAAGACGGAAGATCAGGGTAAAGTTACAGTTTATATATTTACAAAACAATTTAAAGAACAAAAAAAAAGAGGTAAGAAGAGTGAGGGCGAGTATGTGTAGAGTTCAGTGAAAATGTGAGTAGGTGGTTGTGGGTCGTCGGCGATCTCCTATGTAGGCGGCTTGAGGCCCAGGGCTTTAGGGCCCAGATGCAGTGACACCGTCGGATGAAGGGTGGCGCTACCGGTAGACAGGAGGCGAGGCAGACGTCGGCCGGAGCTGCTGGTAGACGGGCAGCGCTGCTGGTAGGTCGGGAGGCGTGACAGGTAGGTAGGGCGGCGCTGCTGGTGGACGGCCTGCACCGATTTACTGCCGGCGCTGCTGGTAGACGTGCGGCGTGACAGGTAGATAGGGCGGCGCTGCTGGTGGACGGCCTGCACCGATTTACTGCCGGCGCTGCTGGTAGACGTGCGGCGCTGCTGATAGGTCGGGCGGCGTAGAAGGTAGGTAGGGCGGCGCTGCAGATGGATGGCCTGCACCGCTGGTGGTCAGGCAACGTTAGTGGTAGAGAGTGGCTAAGTCAAGTGTAGGTTCTTGAGCCAAAAGTTTGCCTTACGGCGTTGAGGGCTTTTCTTGAGTCCCGGGGCAGCCGGCCCCGGGATAAGGCCTTTAAGAATTTTGAAGAGTTCTGTAGCGAGCTATAGATGTTAACGTGGCAACTTTTGCCGAAGAACTGAATGACTTGGCAGGTCAGCTCGGTCTTTTATAGGCCCAGAGTCATTTAAATTTAGATTGTCTTCGAGAAGACATAAAAAGAATAAAATCTGGTTTTCTTTGGAGGTTGAATACCATAAATGAAAGATCGTGTCATGGGTAGCCATGGCAACGGAGAAAAACTTATATGTCAATAAATTAAATAAATACATTTTTAGTAATAAAATGAAGAAATAATAACGAAATAGATTAAACAAAAAGACAGGTTAAAATAACAAGCAATGCCGGTAAGTGTGTAGCATTCTGTATAGAAGTTTTGAGTGGTTGCGAAGCTCTATATGAAAATCTAGTGTATCTTTTCAGCAATTGAGTAAAATATTATTGTATATATATATATTTACAGAGATTAATACGTTTACAAATGATGATGCAAAATGGAATGATAAAATATACAATTTAACGAATGTTATGAATGAAAATCGGAGACTATAAAGGTACATATTAGTATACATTACAACTATCTGTTACCATTGTTTCCACATTAGACGCCGAACGTGCTTATTTTGGACTAGGTTAATTGGTGTGGACACGTGTTTTCAAACAAGATTGCGTACCTAACGAGAAGGCTGACCGACATGCAAAACTTGCAATAACTAATGATGTAGAAATTCAAGTTAAACCTTATCGTGCAGATATTCTCTCAAATTAAAAAAAAAACGGGCCAAGTGCGAGTCGGACTCGCGCACCGAGGGTTCCGTACAAACCTGTAGGTATATAAGTAAAAGTTCACCCATCACGACAATCGAGTCATAGTTATGGTATTTTTATTGCAAAATTAAAGATATAACAAAAAATTTAAGGTCTACGAATTTTTCCTTTATATGTGCTGTTAAACGTTGCTTCATGCCAAATTTCAAGATTCTAGATCGACTGGAAGTACCCTTTAGGTTTTGATTCCCTCGCGAGTAGTTGCGTGTTCGAAAATATGCGGCTTAAATTGCTATTTCTTTTGATTGCGTTGACATAAAAGTTTGATTTTGTTACAGCTCAAGGGTATTATAGACCTGAGTATTGATATGAATTTCAATTTAATACCTCTACGCGTTCATGAGAAAAGAGGTAGTAACTTTAATATTTCTAAAAATATTTTTTATTATGTGATGTAAGTAAAAATTTACGGTTTTTGCAATTTTTCCTTTCAAGGTTTCAAGGTTCTAAGTCTACGAGAAGTACCCTGTAGGTTTTGATTGCCGTGCGAGTTTCGAAAATTTGCGGCATAAACTTCAGCATAAATCTTTTATTGCTTTGGCTGAGTTTGATTTTTTCACAGCTCCAAGGGACAGTAGGCCTGAGTATTGGATATAAAATTTAGTTTGATACCTCCACGCGTTCCTGAGAAAAACGGTCTTGACAGACGAACGGACTGACGGACGGACAACAAAGTAATACTATTAGGGTTACGTTTTTTCCTTTTGAGGAACGGAACCCAAAAAAGAATGTCATAATTTATGGAAAGAATATTTCAACAAAACCTCTTTAGAAAAAGGAATCTGGTACAAAACAATGCAGAGTGAGCCTCCTCGTATTCCGTGGTGTGCAAATATTAAGTTGTGTAGAAAATACGACGTACTTTTACACAGACTACGGTCAAGACATTCCCCATGTAACAAGTTTGCACATTTAATGAGAAAAACTGAATCACCAAACTGTGACGCGTGTGGTAAAGTGGAGGATGTGCAACACTTGATGATGGAATGTGTCAAAAACCAAAGTGAGAGACAGCGACTTATTCATCATTTAGACGTATTTTGGCGGATTCCGTATCAGATGCAGCCAGTCTTGTATCCGACCTCGTTCGATTACGTTTATGATGTGCTGCTGAAAGACTTAGGGTACAATGGGACTGACGTACTCTGTGTAAAAGACCCTAAATTAAATAAAGAAAAAAAAAAGATTGCGTACCGGTTGTGTTTGCCAAATGATGGCGTGATGGGTTGTCGTTGTAATGGAGGTTAATAGCCCGCAATTATGCGGCCGCCTGGCTCTACAGGAATGCTGGAATCGCTACCACCTTCATCCCGCTCATTAAAAACAGGAATCCTTTTAGTAAAACAACGTATTTAACATCTTCACGACGTAATATAGATTTGGTAGATTTTTTTGGTATTATTGAGCATTGATCATAATATATATGTACAATATTATCAATTTCATATTTAGTTCTTCAACTTCCGCGTCCGATTACTAAAATAAAAAACTTTTAAAGGTTACGTAAAGTGTTTTGGTTCCAATTTTGTGATCCGTTCCGCTAAAGAGTGAAAGTGAAACTCTTTTCCGGAATCTGTGTTTCCTGATAAATAAAATAATAAATAAATATTTCTTACACTCACACCAATAAGCCTAGCCCAAAGTAAGCACTGTAAGGCTTGTGTTATGGATACTTGGGTAACGAATAGACATACATATATGATACATAGGTATGTAATATTCATAGAAATATATACAGAAACACCCATGACCTAGGTACAAATGCTCGTATTCATAATACAAACATCTGCCCCTTGCGGGATTCGTACCCAGGACCGTCGGTGCGAAAGGCAGGATCGCTACCGTTGCACCAAACGGTCGCCATATAAATACAGTTGAGTAGTCTTCAAGTCACAAGTGAATAGGTATCTTCTAGGCAGGCGTGTCACATCCTAGATCGGATCATCGCTTACTATCAGGCGAGATAACAGTCAAGCAAACGCTTGACCTTGATATAGAAAAATACTTACAACTTACTTAAATACTAAGTTATTCTGCGAACGCAGCTCTCAAAAAGGAGTCGAAATTGTAAGTCGCAGATGACCGCAACAACGATATCGGGTTTTGGGACAGTGAAATTCTTAAATGGACCTCAAGCCGAGAGAAGCAAGCCACCATAGTGATTTTCTAGATGGACGGCATCTTCAATGAGGGAGTCTCCAGCATAGATTCCCTACGGTACGCGCAACCAACTCTGTGCATACATCACTGTAGTTTAGAATAAGTCCTTATTAATAAAATTTGTTACAATATGTAAATTTGATTATTTTTTAAAAGAAATCAAATACTTCTCTAATCTTCACTAGTTTCATATTTGTTATTCCATCCGTAGCGTCGGTAATTTTAATGACAACACAGAGCTAAAAGCTCTTTACAAACTCATGAGTAAACGAATCAACCACGACTATAAGGTACATCGCACACAAACGATCAAAAAACATCTTCAAGCCACAGGCAGCGCCAAGAGAGCATACAAAGAATTAAAAACACATAAATCATGGATTGAAGAGTTAAAAAACAGAACTAAAATTACACAAAATAGATCGGAAATACTCAAAATAGCAACAGATTTTTACAAAGACCTATACAGCCCACCAAATCAGTCAACATACGAGTTTCCGAGTCGTAACACAGAAAGAGCGATGGTTACCTTCACCGAAGAGGAAGTGGCCAAAGGAATTAAAACTCTGAAATCAGACAAAAGCCCAGGGCCTGACAGGATCACAAACGAAGTCATAAAAGCAGGATTGACGTGTCTTGTTACACCTCTCACACGACTGTTTAACATGATACTGACCAGTACAAACTCTCCACGCCAGTGGTCTGAATCGGAAATCATTCTGCTCTACAAAAAAGGAGATCCAAATAACATAAGTAAATACAGACCGATAAGCCTACTACCATCACTATATAAACTTTTCTCGTCATTATTAGAAAAAAGGTTAAAAGTAACAACAGAAAAATTTCAACTTTCGTCGAGGCTTCTCCACAGTCGATCACATACACTCACTAGAGATGCTTATAGAAAAATTTCTAGAATTCAACAAACCACTCCATATAGTTTTTATTGACTACCAAAAAGCTTTCGATACTTTACATCACTCATCGATCTGGGAAGCTCTATTATCGCAAGAAGTACCTTTGGAATACATACAAGTCCTAAAAAACATCTACGACAATAATACCAGCAGAGTGAAGTTGGAAACCACTGGACCACCCTTACAAATAAAAAGAGGTGTGAGGCAAGGAGACCCAATCTCTCCAACAATCTTCATAGCGGTGCTGGAGTCTATCATCGGCAAACTAAACTGGGAAAAAGTGGGCATAAACATAAACGGACGTTACCTGAGCCATCTCAGATTTGCAGATGATATAGTTCTACTATCAGAAAGCACAACCCAACTACAACTGATGCTAAACTCTTTACATGAAGAAAGTCGAAAAGTAGGCTTGGAAATAAATTTAGATAAAACAAACGTCATGACGAATGATACTAAAATACTTATTTATCTCAGTAATCGACCGCTATCGTATGCTGATACTTACATTTACCTGGGAAAACAAATTTCATTTAACCCACGCAACAACGAACTAGAAGTAGAGAGAAGGGCCAACATCACCTGGAAGAAATTTTGGAACCTCAAAGAAATCCTAAAAAGCGACATGTCCATAAATTTGAAAAGAAGAGTCATGAACACCTGCCTACTCCCATCACTAACTTACGCTTGTCAAACGTGGAAAATCACAAGTAAACTAAAAAATAAAATCATAACCAGCCAAAGGAGTATGGAGAGAAGCATCCTGAAAATCAAATAGATACAAAAAATCCGCCATACCACCGACAGAAAACTAAAGTCATCGACGCAATTAGTTACTCACAGAAGCTAAAATGGCGATGGGCTGGACACATAGCCAGACTCAAAGATAATCGCTGGACCAAAACGACACCGTCATGGCTAGGTCCATCGGGCCAGAGGAAAAGAGGTAGGCCAAATACGCGATGGATAGACGATATCATAAAAATAGCATGCACACACTGGATGCGAGAAGCTGAAGATAGAGAAAAATGGTCATCTTTGGAGGAGGCCTTTACCCTCCGTTGAGAGGGGTTCTTGTACCCATAAAATATAAAAGCACCTAAAAGAATAAAGCACATAATTAATTAATGCATGCAAACTGTTTCGATGTTTATTTTAGTTTTTTTCTTTTAAATTGTAAACATATATTTAACCTTTATTTGTATTTGTAACAAGAAATAAAAGGTTTTTTTATTTTTATTTTATTTTTATTCTGCTAGTTTGATTTTGTACGTCCTTACAAGTGATTAAAGAAAATATTTCCTTTTTTATAATGTGTAAGGGGCCTACAACTTTGTTTAAGTTATAGTTGAACGACCTCCGTGGACGAGTGGTTCACGCTCCGGTTTTTATGGTAACGCCACTCCGAGGTCCCGGGTTCAATCCCCGGCCGGATCAATGTAGAAAATTATTTTTTCTATATTGGCTCGGGCCTGGGTGTTGTGGAACCGTCATCGTTTCTGAATGTATGTGATTTTATTTAATTATTTATTATTATTTATTAGCGTTAAGGTTCAAAATTGTAATGACTAGCCCTGTAAGTTCAGGAAGTAGATATAATAAGACAGAGGCAACCAGTTCAATGGACAATGCGCTCTTGTAGATTTACGATGCCACACTGTCGCCAGTCAGGGACAAGGTTGTAACGGACACGGCTATAAAATAAATAATGGTTAATACCGAAGTTAAGATAGAATTTTTTTTGTTTAGATACCTTATAGGTAAGGAATATTTTATTTCTACTTAAAAGATGTTCGCATATTTAATTTTTAATAAAATAAATATATTTAAAGTTAATATCAAGTATAGCGGTCTTTAGACATTACGTTTTTTTTAAAACACTGATTACATTGTGTTTAAAAAATTACACATGACTGTTTTATGGCATTATTTACTTGAAACACAGACCATATTTTTTGGGAATTATTATTCAGTGCCATTTTTTGGTTTCGTTTAATTTCCTTATTTATCTCTTATTGTTCTGAGTTATTTATGTTGTTTATTTTTTTTTTTGGTTAACTTTTCTCTTAAGGGATCGCAAAGGGTAGAAAGTATATACAACCTTCAGTAAATTATTTTCTTAATTAGATGATGATGATGGGGGCTGATTCATGATGGTAAATCGATAAAATTCATCCCCTATCCCATTTCAGTAAAAGGTGTGGGGTTTTTCTGAAACCATAATTTTTGGGCAGCGTGAAAAGACATCGTCTACTGATTTGTTTCACTTGCCAAGACTTGTGCATCTTCTCAAACACTTAGTGGTTAAAAATCCACCTTTAGTAATGTAATATCTACATCAACACAATTTTAAGCAAAAACAACCACTAATTTGACGCTACCCGCTCCCGGCAAAAGTCCAATATTTTTTTAAAACACGAAAATATTATTATTAGCCATATCTATTGCGCAATGACGCAATGATGAATGTTGATGCACTACATATCAATTATATCATATTGAATTTCAAATTGTTAGAGAAATCTTTTTTATTCGGCAACTTTATAACTTCACAGCTGCCGTCATTTTATGAAAATAAAATAAAATGTTAACTAGATTTTGTTTGGAGTTTTGTTGCTTTCGTCACGGAAGAACTTAAGTTTTTGCGGGTAGATGTTATGTACAAATATCGGTCTACCCTCCGATGTAGTCTTTTATTACACTTAATATCAGTACAACTGTCTGTAAACTTACTATTCGTACAATAATGAGTTTGTGAGCAAAATACTTCAATGCTTCCATGATGATGATGCATGCAACTGTATCGAAATATCGATGCCACTAATGAAAATATTATAATAATAATAATATTTCTTAGATTCAAACCAATTAGCTTAGCTCAAAGTAAGCACAGTATCATGGCTACTAAGGTAACGGATATTCATAAATATGTTACATAGATATTAAATGAAATATACCCGTGACTCGGGTAAAAATGCTCGTATTCATCACGCAAACATCTGCCCCTTCCGGGACTCTAACCAGGACCGTCGGCGGCAAATGGTAATGATGATCAATTTTTCAGCAATATACGATTTACATTTTCATTTTTGAAGTGAAAACTTCTTTAGCATCGTTGTGATTTGAAAGTCGATGAAACGAAAAAGCGACAGTAAAAATAGACAGACACATAAATTCACAACATTTAACGTAGTAGAAAATGAGATAGGAAGCATTATACAGTGTCTCTTATGTTCGTTATTTGTACTTTAGTTACCATAAGCCTCTTGTATCATTTATCGAAAATTTAAGCTTTGAGTCTGTATAAATCTATGTAATATATACGAATAAAATATAAAATAATTATCTAACTTCGTATCACTATGATCATTACTAAAACCTACAATTATCCTCTTCCCGAAATTTTACATTCGTCTCATTATCTTGAAACCAAAATTTTTTAAGGTTTAATTTCTACCACGTGTGAATTGCACACATGTTTTTTTTTCTTTCCTTTTAAATTTAAATAAATTATTTCATTGAAATAATTCAACTTGTCTCGCCTTACATCTGAGACGTTATGATTTTTTTTATTGTAATATATAATCGAGTTAATTTAATCCTCTTTACTAGATCCTTGGTCTACATAGAATATCTAAGAAAACCACCGTACAATGGACCGCGGAGAACCTCCCAGAGAAGACACCGTGTTTCTTGTTTTAAAAGGGCGCAGGCATGTTTGATTTATTTGCACAATCTAGACAGCATGGAGGAGCTTGGGTACCTATTTATCTTATTGAGATGCTTGGAAAATCAAAATAGTAAGTACAATGATACACCTACCGAATGGTGTCAAATTTTTCAATTGAACATTGCTCTTAGTATGTTGGATTTTAAGACTAAATTGGTTGAGTATATTCCACATTTTTGGATACCTTGCGCTGTTGACTGTATAATAAATTATTATAACCTTAAAAAAAAAGTGTGTGTACAACATTCGTCATAATGCGCATAGCAAAGGAGTGGACCTCCCTCCCTGCGTCTGTATTTTCGAGAACTTATAACCCGTCCATTTTCAAAGATAGGGTGAATAGGCATCTTCTGGGTTAGCTCGTTCCATCGTGGATTCTGTCTTGGCGCCCGGGCTTGATTGGGATCAAGAGCTAACCCATCCTAAATAAAAAAAATATGCGTGGTAGAAGTTATACTTTCTTTAATTAATTTTTTTTTTCTCCTAATCTTCTTCATATCTTGAAGTTAGCCCATTCCCTTTAAGAGTTAACTTCATGGTGTCGTTTTTCATTGCATGCTGCGTGCGTAACTTCCGTTACATGAAAAAAATCACTCTAAATGCGCCAAAAATAGTATAAATTCAAAAGTGTGGGAATAACCGCAAAAAATAGATATATAAAGGAAAGCTTTAAATCTTAATAAAATATTTTAACTCCAACAAGTGTTATGATTTTTATATTATTCAATTTTCAATGTTATTTTATGTTATTATAAAAGAAAGATTTGATAATTCCAAAATATAAATATAATAAATGACTGTCTCATCTTATTCGATATTCAAACATGTTTCTTTAAAACGCTACGATATTCCTCTCATTGATGAACCATAGCTGGTCTACAGTGAAAAAACAAAAAAATACTATAAAATTTGTACGGTTGCTTACAAAGCTCGGTTGCTCAATTGGGAGAGCAGTGGACCGGACATTCAAAGATTTGAGTCCCGCTTGAGAATATTATGTGGGCCAAATGGATGTTTCTTGGAATCATTATTTTAATAATGAAATGAGCTTATATTTCAATAAATGCACATATACTATTAAAAAAAATCATCAAATAATATTCTGCACAACTCACACCGATTTATTTAGCTTCTAACTAAACAGAGCTTGAAATGGATACTAAATAAAGGAAATAATACAAGTATGTAAATAAAAATATATACAACAATGACTGGGTGATAAATGCCTATAGTCATTAATAATTATTTAATAAATATATATATTTAATTAATTTTGAATATAATATATTTAATTATGAATAATGCTTTCTATCTCCTGATCTTCTTAATATATCATTCAGTACAAAAACAACATGGTAAAAATTTACAATAAACTTTTTAGGACATTATGTAGTTATGACGACCGTTTGGTGCAACGGTAGCGATCCTGCCTTTCGCACCGACGGTCCTGGGGTCAAATCCTGGAAGGGGCAGATGTTTTTATGATGAATACGGGCATTTGTAACTGAGCCATAGGTATTAGTATAAATTTCTATAAGTATTGCATATCTATGTATCATTTATGTATGTGTATTCGTTACCCTAGTAACCATAACACAAGCTTATGTTGCGATTGGCTAATTCGTGTGATTCTTATAAATAATATTTTTATTATCTTGACCTCATGGTCGGAAATTTTAGCAAGTTTATCTTTGTAGTATTGGTCGTGAGATAAGTTGGACATCATCTATTCTGTTAATAAACTTGTTCCAACTTAAATGTACTTGAAATGCAATACAAACAAAACGTTTTCCCGGTTCCTAATCGCCCATTAGTTGAACGCTCCTAATCCCGTGTCCCGCGGAGATATAAATCACCGCCAGAATTAACGCTGATAACATCCCGCGGGATTACTGCAGGGCTGTCGATGGGAATTGATGGTCTGCGGATCCTGTTAATCGGCATTCGAGAAGCAGCAGTTCTAAAGTGGAAAGGCTTTTTAATGGTGTTGATGCAAGATGGATATTTAAGTTGCCTTCTGAATAATTGCGCGGAAGGCGCACATTACACATTTAATTCAATTCAATTTATTCATCAAGAAACAATGTCTTATTTTAGTTAGTAACAAATGAACTGAAAGCTATGTTAGTATATAATATTTAATTATTATTATCAAATTAATAAATTAATACAAAATAACAAAACAAAATCAAATTATTAAATCAATCGTCATTTAAATAAAACAATTATATTACGGATTTTGCGCATAATTGATTTATATTTAATCGTGACGTTTCGATTCCTTTACAGGAGCCGTTATTACCCATATTTCCCAGCAGGAAATTATGAGCATAGTCCGTTAAAATGTTGTTTTATTTGAATTGCTATTGTATTTGTTCACAAACGAAAGTATTTTTAAATCATTGCATAGTCTAAGTACGGTCACACCGTTTATTTGGTGACAAAACTAAGTCATCATAATCATCAAACCCGTTGAGTCTATTTCTGGGCATAACCGTTTACCAAATTCTTCCACTGCGTCATGTTTTGAGCCTTTGTTATCTAGTTTTGCCTGCTTTTCGTGTGATGTCGGCGAATCAGCCAGAGCAGCTTCATGTTCTTTTGTTAGCCCATGGTTTCAAGGATCCTTTTCGATGCAAACTATATGACCCGCCCAACTCCACTTACGCTCCGCAATTACTTGCACAAAATCCCTTTCCCCCGTTTTTCGCAAGATCTATTCTTATCTTTTCTTGTCACGTAAAGTTATTCTGAGCGTAGCTCTTTCTATCACTCATTGCGTGACTCTAAACTTTTCAATTTATCGATCAGTGAGAGAAATGGTTCCTTTATCATATGTGACTACAGGTTCGACGCACCCTTTAATTGGATCCCATGGATCAGCTTCAATGGCGCAATGTCTGTTACACCATAACTTCCCGAGTTCTTAAACGATTTTAAATTTTTGTGGAATCTAATCAACACGTTTAGGGTCAGATTGTGACAGAGCCCGAATTTTGAAATTCGCAAAAATAAAAAAATATAACCAAAATTCATTAGCTTTATGGGATTTCCCATTGAAACAAAAAAAGCGCTTTTTGAACGTTTTCATTCTTGTGGAATTTTCAAATTAACATATAATTTTTTTAAGTATTACGCGCCGCTCCAATATATGGTGCTTTCGAAGCTTTATGCTTACCGACTGCATCGACCTAGTAAATATTAATATTGTGTTTAACATAGTAAATATGTAATAGTTCCTCGTGCTGTTTGGTTTCTAGGAGAGTAAATAGCACTAACATTTCACACTTAAGGACATTGCGATCTCGAAGACTACAAAATGATACGCAAAGTTTTTGGATTATGGTCTTTTAATACGACCTCCAATTCGCCTGCCAAACGTGGAGGTCAATCTTTTAGCTGTGATGATGATAAGGGAAGCTGTAAGATTCTGCAAATGCAGAAATAAACTACTGTTTAAATCCGGACTCTCTTGTGTCGGTATCGATTAAGATGTCGGGGGAATACGTAAGCTACAGAGACTACTTGCATAAAAATTATATGTTTCTGTCCACTAGCAAATAAAATCCTTCTCAACAATGGCAGCCCTAGAACAAAAAGCGATTAGCAAAAACATCAGCTCAGTGCTAACTACAACCGAAGTCTCTATTGTTTTTTCACTGTCAACCATTCAGATAATGGAAAAACTTCATTAAACGTTCTACTAAAATATAAATAAATAATAATAAGAAGCGTGAAAAAAATTAAACCGATGTATAATGCTATTATTAATAAAAAAAAAATCATCTTGTTTGCTTTAAGGACAAGACAAAAAACCGGCCAAGTGCGAGGCGGACTCGCGCATCTAGAGTTCCGTACAAACTCTCAGTGAAGTAAAATTCATCACGGGAATAGAAATCACGTTTGTTGTATGGGAGCCCCCCTTAATTTTATTTTATTTATTTTATTTTAATTATTTATTTTTAAAGTGAATAATAGTACCCAATATTCTGTGAATATTTCAAGCGTCTACCTGTTGCCGTTTTAATATCGAGCACAAACGAGCAAACAAATCACGTTTGTTGTACGGGAGCCCCCTTAAATATGTATTTTATTTTGTTTTTAGTACGTGTTGTTATACCGACTACAGAAATACATCATCTCTGAAAATTTTAACTGTCTAACTATCACGTTTCATGAGATACAGCCTGGTGACAGACGGACGGACGGACAGCGGAGTCTTAGTAATGGGTCCCGTTTTACGTTTTGGATACGTAACCCTAAAAACAGTAGTTTTAATCCAGCGGCTTCTGTGTGTTTTCAAATAATATCGTCACTATCCGATGACCGTTTGGTGGAACGGTAGCAATTTTGAATAAAGCACCAAAGATCCTGGGTTCCTGGGTCCTGGTCTGAATATAAAAGTTTGTTACTATATAAAAAAAGTTAAACCAACTCTCGTTTGAATCGGTAAATCGAATGGGTGACCAAAGATTTATTATTTTAAGGTCCATCGTACGTTGGAAGGTTATGCTGTTGGTTTCTGACCTAAACCAAAGGACGGCATTATAAATGGGACTACATCGGGCAAATGGCCTCCGCGGCTTTGCATACACATACGCACTCGTTTGTCGAAATTTTCCATGACCGTTCTGCATAAATGTGGCTGAATTTCGTTGATGCAACGTTGAATCTCCTCCTTTAATGCACGCGTAGTTGTGGGCTTGTTGACGTAGACCTGTGATTTTAGATATCCCCTTAAAAAGAAATCTAATGGTGTTAAATCACACGATCTAGGGGGCCAATTCTGATCACCGAAACGAGAGAGTACACGACCTGGAAATGTCTCATGCAATAATTGAAGTGTTTCACGGGCTGTATGGCATGTGGCACCGTCTTGTTGAAACCACATATTGGCCACATCAATATCATCCACTTTCGGCAAAAAGAACCGTGTTATCATGTCGCGATATCGAGCAGAAGTAACAGTCACTGCTTGACCAGCCTCATTTTCAAAAAAGTATGGTCCAATTATGCCTCCAGCCCAAAATGCACACCAAACTGTGACACGTTGTGGATGCATTTATGTGGGTTTTCAGAACCCCAAAAGCGGCAATTTTGGCGATTAACAAAGCCATCAAGGTGAAAATGTGCTTCGTCGCTTAGGATGAGTTTGCTCGAAAAATCAGTATTCATTTGTTGTTGCTCAATAATCCATTCAACAAACTCTCTTCGCTGTGCATGGTCATTGGGCTTCAGTAGTTGTGTTAATTGAATTTTGTAAGCATGGAGACACAGATCTTTAGTGAGTATACGCTGTAGAGAGCTTCTTGAAATTTGCAATTCTTGTCCACGACGCCGAATTGAGGTTCCTGGATTGTCACCGACACTCGCACGCACTGCCTCTATATTGACATTTGAACGGCTTGTTTTTGGACGACCAGTGTGTTTGGCGTCTCCCACGGATCCTGTCTCTCGGAATTTTTCAATTAATCGCTCACAGTTGACGAAGTTAAAACACTATTCCGACCATATTTTGTATGAAATTTTCGAACTACGGCCGCCAAGCATTCATTATTTTTGAAATATTGCTCAACAATGAAGACACGTTGTTCTATTGCGTAACGCTCCATTTTTACTAACCCTAAACTGTCAACTGTCGATTTATTTTGTTTTAAGGGTTGGCAACACTGTACTGCATAAATGGCGGCAAATTCAAATCTTGCGTTAATTTTGGGACACCCTTTAAAAAACAACCACGCCTCTTAGCCCTCAGCTGGGATCTGGGAAGTTATTGAGGGTTATCCCTAAGAGATAGACATATGCTATCGTGGGCTTTTTTGAAGACCTATTTAGGGTGTACAATATTGTAGTACATTTTTTTGATCTATCTCGTAGGGTTCAGCCAGCGTTTGCAATGTAAGCGCAAAAAAAAAATTATTTACTAGATCACATTAGAAACCTCTAAAATATGATTGTTTCTCTACTATATTATGCATATATTATACCTACATAAAAACCTTCCTCTTGAATCCCTCTATATATGAAAAGAAACTACACCAAAATCCGGTGCGTAGTTCCAAGATCCAAGCATACATAGGGACAGACATACAGTGACTTTGTTTTATACTATGTAGTGAAAAGCAAAAACCCTAAAAATGATTTTCAAATCTTCTTGTCTTTTGTCACATGAAAGTAAAAAAAATAACATGCTTAACTCAAAAAGCGAGCGGAAATTAATATTATCTCTCTTGAGTAACTGTGATATTTTGTTTGAAAGAAACAACAAAGTTTGTAAGAGAAAATAAAGTTAAAATAGATTTTTTGCGAAACTTTGTAAAAGTGCGAGTTTTTTCCTATCTGTAAAACGAAGTTCATTAATTACTTTGTATATCAAAATAGTTAAAAGTTTTACTATCGTTGATTTGTTAAAAACCGGTCAAGCGCGAATCGGACTCGGCACAAAGAGTTCCGTACAAACTTTAAGTAAATTATAAAAGTATCTAATATTGTACTAGGAAAATGATCAACACATTGAGGGACAAACTTTACTTTGCCATTGGAAAACTGTTGTCCCCATACATCGACATAGGTCGCGGTTAGTTTACCAACTGCAAATAACAAATCGCAAATAAAGTATTTTTTGTGATGCAGCTACATATTACGTTTTTCGGAGTTTTTTCTTTACTTGTGCATGACATCGCTTCATGCCTTTCATGATTCTAGGTAAACGGAAAATGCCCTATAATTATAGATTCCCTTGAGAGTATCGAAATATATATTTTTGGGGCATAAAGGCCGTATCATTCTTTCACGTTAACTTAGAAGTTTGTTTTTTTTCACAGCTTACTGTGTACCTTCACACGTTCCTTAGATAAAGGGTCTTGACAGACAGACGGACAGGCAGACAACAAAATGATCCTATAAGGTTTCCGTATTTTCCTTTTTATTACATTACTAGGTCGATGCATAAAGCTTCGCTAGCACCATATATTGGAGCGGAGCGTAATACAAAAAAAAAAAAAACATAAAATTCAATAATGTTTAGTTAACTTTAAAATTCCAAAGGATTAATTCATTTGAAACTTTTTGCTTTAACGCTTTTTGTTTTAATAAGAAATCCCATAGAGCCAATGCTTTTTGCCATAACTTTTTTATTTTTGATCCATCGTAGATCCTATCTTGATGCTCGGGCTTGATTAGGATCAAGAGCAAACCCATTCCGGAATCAGATGTAAAAAAAAATATCATATTTGTTACATTTTAAAATAAGTCTTGCCAGCTTAGCCCAAAGTTTGCACTTGTAAGGCTTGTGTTATGGATAACAGGGTAACGGATAGACATACATATATCATACAAAGAAATTCACTATTCATAGAAAAATATATACAAATACCCATGACTCAGATACAAATACTCGTATTCATCACACAAATTTTCTACTAAACCTTTCCAGGCTAAGGCAGGTGATATTTAATCAGTACGAGTCTGACATATTCATAACTCCCGAGCCGGCTCAAAGTATCCATGAAGATTCACCACCTCCCTGGAAAAAACACATATATTTGCCCTATTGTAGCGCAGCAGAGTGCAGCAGAGTTTCTGGTAGCTGGTGAGCTTTTTGTAGGGCTGGATGTTCAAGGGTTGTAAACAATGAAGAACGCTTGATTTTGTAAAATTTATGTATTATTGTCTCACCGACACCATGCACAACGAAATTGCAAGGAAGGAAATGAACGAGTGAACAAAATGTTGCTACACTTAATAATAAAAAAATTAAAATTATAATGTTGCCTGCAACACCCATGCAGTACTCGTATTCATTAGATCTACAAATATTCTACCCCATGACTGTCGGTGCGAAAAGCAGAATCGCTACCGTTGCACCTAAATGTCAACATGAATTTTTCTATCATTCTGTAACACTAACTTTTGTGATTTAATATGACGGTCGACCTTTTCGAATAACATTTCCATTGGTAACTGGTTAGTAGTTGGGTGACATTACGCCTCTGAAGTGATGCAGTAACGTTTTATATTTTCCACAATTCTTACCCTAGCAAATTGAATCATAAGGGTACGGGTCGAACATTTTAACATAAATCTGTTTAAACCTTCCGACTTTTTAAACGAATCCATTAAGTGGCTACTAAAAATATATACTTGTCGGGGGTCGTCAGTGCCTTGGTGCCAACCTTCCGACATCATATGGGCAGAGTTAGAAATCGTGCAATGAGACGATGTTTTAATTTTCAACACAGTTTATTAACTACGTAGTACGTAAAAAAGTTATAAGATAAATTATTGTAATAGAAAAATACTAGAAAAAATTGACTCAGCTCACAAGTGAATTCTCAGGCGGGAATAGAACCTATTACCTTTGGAAGTTCGGTTCAATTGAGCTATCGAGCCTTCTGAAATTTTCTGGTACCTTTCCAATTCAACGCTGTAGGTCAGCGTTGTCTCATCAATGACAAGAACGTCCTCCAACGCCGGCCTACAGCTTAAAATTAGAAAGATACTAGAAAATTTCGACGGATGTTCACAAAAAACAAAAATATGTAACTTATTTCTGCAAAAACCAAAAAGCCCACCCGCCTGAAACGAGATACAGATACTGCAGACACCGACACAAATTGTACCTTAACCACCTACTTGAGTAGTTGGCAAAGGTTTTAGTTAAAGTTGGTGAATAAAAACAACAGTATGCGATTGGAAAGATTTCTTAAAGTGTGACTGAAAGCAACTTTTTGTAACATAAAAAGGCGGCTTTCAAATAACTTTAATTCTTTTTTTTAAGTACTCAAAATTAATAGCTTGTTTGCTGTCAGCCTCTCACTGAAGTTGCTCAAGATAATATTGATTCAATGTCATTATGGTCAAAAATCCCAGCAAGATTCGATGAAAGAATCCTTCTTTTTAACTGTAAATAGGCAGGCGCTTGACCACTATCTCGCCTGATGGTAAACAACGATGCGATCTAGGATGTGACGCGCTTGCTTAGAAGATATCTATTGACTGGTGTCTTGATGACCCCTAAATTGTATTTGTCAGGAAACACAGACTCACACAAAGAGTTTCACTCCTAAGCGGTAACTATCGCAAATTCTTTGAAAATATGAGATAATAAATTCAGCAATCCAACTTTTCATTTGCCTCACGATTATCGTCGGTCGTGTCGTATCGTAACTTATAAAGACCTCGTCCTTTTTTCACGTAGTTTTGGCGAGGACAGTAGTAAAGTATAATTGAACACGGTTATCCCCTCAGCGAGATAGCCGACTGGCGTGATGGTTTTGATGTTTCGACATTTCTTGACCGTAACTTTTTGTGCTAACTTAGAAATTTTTCGTGTTGTTCGTATAATGTAGAATACATATTTTATGTTAGTAGAAATATATTTTACCTTTCTTTCTTGGTTACATATATTATTTTATCAAAAATTGCTTTTCCAGATAAAAATGTTTTTTATCCCTTATATAATGAGATTGCTTTTGGAAAAAAAAAAACATTAACAAACAATAACCATACGTGCAATTCAAATACTCTTATTTATAATTATAAATTAAGGACAACGTATAGTAATTATTCAGATACCTATTAAACTAGGTCTGCAATACATGCTGTTGTTTGCTAATACTGAGCGAAGCAATTAGATTTTTGAAGGGTGATTATTCCTCGATGGTATGTCCGATTTCAAAACTTTTTTTGGCACATTGTTCAAGACCACGATGTGAGTTTTGGCACCAAATTTCATCAATGTAGACTCAGCGGTTTGGCTGTGATCAGCTTTTGAATTTTTTTTTCGGCGATTATTCCTCCATGGTAAAGTCTATATATTTTTTACATAGCCTATGTCCGTCAGGTTATAATCATGTATGTTTATGCCAAAATTCGTTCGAATTGGTTGAACCGTTAAGTAGCAGGAGGGAGACAAGCGAAATTTGTAAGTTGCCTAAAAGAGAGCTTTGCATTAAAAATCGCAGAGGATCCAATATAAGTTAAAAATTATTTTATGAATTTGCAACCTGGTGACCAGTAATACTGATTTACCTAGTACAGACACCAGTCTCAATAGATATACGTATGCATAAGAATTGCACAGCCTTCATTTTTTCCTCCGACAACGAGACTTACAAATAGGTGCCACCGTTATATGGTTGATATACCAAAGAGCCGCTAAGCGTTTTGTTTCCAATTTTGTGATCCGTACCTATTAAGAGTGGAACTCTTTGCCTAAACACAAACAATTAAGGGGTCTTCAAGTCACGAGTGAATAGGTGTCTTCTATTGGTATCCTACAGACGAGATAGCTGTCAAGTGCTTACCTATTTATAATTTCAAAAAAACTGTAGGTACCTTAGTTATACTATTGTGTAGAGATAATAAAGTTTATTATAATATTAAAAAGAAACAACAAAAAATAGAAAAAAACAAGCTCAGTTAGTTGACCTTATCGATGTAAGATGTGAAATACCTGACATAAAATTTGTGGGAACAGCGAAAATGCAATCGATGACTTGCGAGTTGTCAGTTTTAGGGAAATATCTCAAATTTTTCGTTAAAGAATAATACATTTGCCATTTGATTGATTCTTTGTTTGGTATAACGGTAGCTATTATGCCTTTCGCACCGACGGTCCTGGGTTCGAATCCCGGAAGGCGCAGAAGTTTGTATGATGAATACGAGCATTTGTAATTTTTTTTTTACTTGGAGGAAATGCGTTACGCATACTTCCGCCGCCGCCGCGGTGAAAGTTATGTGGGACTCCCCCCTGCGGACCTACCTGACAATAAAAGCTTGTCAGGTTGGTGCGCAGGGGTCTACCCACTAAAAATCCCAAGATGTCCCTCCGGTCACCTTGGTGGCACTGGACTGTCGTACGACTGTGCAGTGGCACCTGATGGGGTAACAGGAAACCTCGCGGACACCACCGCGGCCCCATCGGTGGATGTCTGACCTAAGCGGACACTTCTGTACTCCGCTGGGGCGAGCATTTGTACCTGAGTCATGGCTGTTTATATAGATTTTGATGAATATCTATGTACCATATATGTATGTCTATCCATTACCCTAGTATCCAATAATACAAGCCTTACAGTGCTTATTTTTATTCTATTTAAAAATTACCATCAAAGTTTGAATAAATAAAAAATCTGGCACTTGTATGGAATTAAGAAAAAACACGGTACTTTAACACTCAGATCGGAACCATTACAAATATAAGTTAATTTTCTACCTTGACTCTGACGAGATCGAACCCGAGACGTTACCATGAAAACCGGTACGCGAGTCACCTGACCACGGAGCCCGTCAATTGTAATATGGCTGTGTTAAACATTTTATTACAAGAGTTGCAACAACGTGCACCCGCATGCATGATTGCAACGTGACGAATCGCAACAAACGTAGGGCAGTAATAAAACAAACATTACAGGTGTACCATTCGTTACAAAACCTTTTATAAAGCCTTATACACACCACGGGATTATAACTATACACCAGGGTGATTAAGCAGCTTCTGGGTTACCTGGCTGGGACAAAAGAAACGTACTGCGGGCTACCACCCTTTCTTGGTTGCTATTCCTACCTGTCGCACCAAGAGCTTCTCAACATCTTTTATAATGCGCACAGCAAAGGAGTAAAACTCCCCCCCTGCATCTGTATTTTCGAGTACTTTAAACCCGTTCGTTTAAAGCAAGGGTGAATAAGCACCTTTTGGGTTAGCTCGTTCCATCGTAGATCCTGTCTTTCCAAACGACGGTCCTGGGTTCGAATCCAGGAAGGGGCAGATGTTTGTGTGATGAATTCGAGCATTTGTACATGAGTCATGAGTATTTATATATATTTCTATGAATATAACATATATATGTTTCACACGTGAACGCGCTCACGCATGCACGCGCGCACACACACACACACACACACACACTCACACAAACACATGTTTTAAACAAGTTTTAAATAAGCACACAAACAAGTTTTAAATAAGCTCAATAAAAATATTGTTATTGTTGTCCAAACTAATCCGTGGGGCGGGGACCTGGTGATTTGTAATACAGGTTATTCCCATATCAAACACCAGCTCCTCACATACCAACATATATAAAGTGTAAATCTGTTATTGATTGTAGCTTCTTTGTGAGGAGAAATAAATAAATGTTATTATTATTATTATTATTATATGTGTCTATACGTTATCATAGTATATTTAACACAAGCCTTACAGTGCTTACTTTTGGCTAGATTGATTGGTATAAATGTAAGAAATATTTATTTATTAATTTATTCAAAATGTATTTACGTCCGGCACGGATTTGTCTATCGGAGCGCTATTCGCCGAAAAAAGATACTTTATTTACAATATTTTATAAAATTTCCAATGGATTTAGTCTAAAATAAAAACGGACTAGGATTTAATTTAATTTAATACCGTCAGGCTAGGTTACAACATATTTATAAAGCAACAAGAATTTCGAGAAATAAAACATAATTATTCGACTAAACGATCTTTCGTCGAATAAAGCTTGTTCACCGAAGAGTTTTTCACCGAAAGATTGTTTTAATTTTATTAACGTCGTGTGAACTTTATTAAAATTATTTCTTTAAATTGTGATATGTTTATTCTCATAATTTATATTTAAAAGGTAAATTTGTTACTCTCTTATAAGCACCGTCTTTGCACTGGTTTGTATAATGCTTAACAGAGTTTTGTAAAGAGCTTTATCGGATGCCGGAAGTTGAATAAGAGCTGTATTTAAACAATAAGTTATTTTCTCCGCACATATATTATATATTTCTTGTTTTACAAGGATACTCAATACTTTATTACATCCTGTGGAAGCAAATGCTTTGATGATAAACTCTTTAAAGAGATGACTTACTAAGAAAGTAAGGAACACGTGATTCATTTAGAGATTTGACGACTGTGTGGTACAACGGTAGCGATCTTACCTTTCTCAGTGACGGTCCTGGGGTCGAAACCCGGATATTTGTTTGTGTGATGAATTCTTTATAAATAATTGTCATTTATTTATAAAGGACCACGAACAGATTCACAATATTAAAAAATAAAATCTAGGTCAGTGTTGGTCTCAATTACATATTAGTACTAGCGGCTCGTCCCGACTTCGCACAGGTGGACAAAATTCTTTAATATTTTTCAATTATTAACTATTTTTCCGTTAGCGCCATCAAGCGTCCCGTAGACAAAGTACTTGTGGTTAACGCGTTGCTATGGTAACACATATACAATGGAAAAAGAGCGGACAGACAAACAACAAATTTGTGATCTTAGATTATAGACTAGCGGCCCGTCCCGGCTTCGCACGGGTGGACAAAATTCTTTAAATTTTTTGTATTATTAAATATTTTTCCGTTAGCGCCATCAAGCGTCCGGTAGAAGAACTACTTGCGATTAACGCGTTGCTATGGTAAAAGAGGAAAATGGAAAAAGAGCGGGAAAAAGTGCGGACAGACAAACACACCGACACTGTGATCTTAGATTATAGATTAAGTAGGAACTAGTCTTACTATAGCTTATCTTAGGCATTAACTAGAGCTATTATTACACATATTTCACTAATTTAGTTATGTAAGTTAGGAAAATATTTTAAATGTATATATTATTTTTATATATTTTTTTGCATTTTTCAATGCTGTCTTATAAGATCAATTAGTTTAATAGAAAAATATTAGAAAATAATCTACTAAGCTCACAAATAAATTCTTGAAAATTGGAAAAGTACTGGAAAATTTCGACGGATGCTCACAAGGCTTGGAAGCTCAATTAGGACCAACATTGGACCGGACTTCCAAGCTTATCGGCCTGAGGAAGCGGGCGAAGCACGCTCCGCGTTTAGTAACAGTCAGCTACTAAGTACGGTGAAGCGCGCAATTCAAATTTGAATGAACTTTTTATTTATTTATTTATTGAATAGGGCTTACCAACTAAATACATAAAAATAATTTACATTAAAATTTCCGCACTTAGCAAAAATGTATCATATATGCATTTAACTTAAAGGTAAGCACAACATTATTATACATAGAAGACGTTTAAATAATTAATTATTTAAAATTAGATATTTGAAATTAGGACATTAATAATGACAGAATAAAAACTTAAAAGAAAAAAAAAACTAAAAACTAAAAATTAATCCTACAACAGTCCAAAATTGTTTTCTTAAAGGAAGCTTTTGAATCGGAAAAAATATTTAAATTATTATTTTGAAATATCAAATTACAATTTTTCAGCATCGAGCAAACAGGAGAAAAACTTCCATAACTGTTTTTTCTTAAAGGTACTGAGAATGGTTTATAATTATGCAGACGAGCTGCAACTCTAGGAACTAATATATTAATTTGTGATAGGAGAGACGGACAATCAATATCATGGTTCAATAATTTATACAAGAAATTCATGGCCAGCTGTTCTTTTCGTTGCCTTAATGATAACATATTAAACTGGACCAACCTTTCAGAATATCCCCTAACGCTGCGGTAGGTACCATTGATGTAAGAGATTCTGTTCACAAACTTTTTTTGAATCTTTTCGATACGCTGCATATTGTTCTGATAAAATGGATACCAAACAAAACAACAATAATCCACATGGCTACGTACCAAAGCGAAATACAAAACCTTCATTGCCTGAACACATTTGAATTCTTTAGTGTTTCTAAATAGGAACGCTAACATTCTAAAGCATTTGTTGACAGTATTATTTATATGATTTATAAATCTCAATTCAGAATCAAGAGCAATACCTAGGTCTCTGACTTGGTCCACTTTCGTCAAAACCGTTCCATTTATATAGTAACTGCTAGCAAATTTGTTATGTTTTCGTGAAAATTTTATATGATAACATTTATTTGCATTTAAGATCATACCATTTAGTCGACACCATTGCGTAACCCTATCTACGTCCTCTTGAAGTTTCATCTGATCGGCACTGTCTTGAACTGCCCTAGATAATTTTAAATCATCTGCGTAGAGTTCAAATTCAGAGTTAAGTATACAGCTTTTTATGTCTTCTATGAACATAACAAACAAAATCGGACCGAGGTGTGAGCCCTGTGGAACTCCGGAGGACGGATGAATCGCTTTCGAGGTAAAACCATTCACAACAACTCGCTGAGTACGATTGGTCACGTAAGATAAGAACCAATTTGAGAGTGATCCGTGTATGCCAAAAATGGTGTTTAGCTTGTATATTAGTAATGCGTGATCCACCTTATCGAAAGCTTTACTAAAATCAGTATAGATTGCGTCTACTTCTTTTCCCAAACTCAATACTAGTAATTATTCTGTCCACAAATGCTAAAAGGTTGGTTGCTGTAGAACGTCCTTTCACAAAACCATGTTGCTGATCTGACACATTTTGTTTTACATGCCAGGATATGTGTGGGCATACTAACTTTTCAAAAACCTTGGCAAGAACTATATCAGATCATACGTTGGTGTGGGTCTGACAGACCGTACCAGGCAGGTTAACGCAATACTAAAAAGGAGGAGAAGGATGGACGAAAGAAGATTAACAAGACAAGTATATGAGGCTATGAATAGGCAAGTCGGTATCGGCAGACCAAGGTGATCTTTTAGGGACCAAATAGAAGATGTCCTGAAAAAATATCATCAAAAGTAATATCAAAAGTACCCTCAACCGACGAGCTTGTATGAAATGGCTGGTGTTGAAGAAGCTAGAGATGTATGTCGGGATCGTATTAAGTGGAAAACTGTGATCGCTGCCGAGATTTTTATGTATGTAAAAATAAGAAGCACGCTTAAGGTATCACAAGTCTAATTGCCCTAAATATTTTTATCTTATTACTCGATATCTGGCAGAGATTCTTGAAATATCAAGTAATACTTACCCACGACATTAAATCCGTGAACAAGAAATTCTTAAAAAAATAAATTTATCTCATATAAATGCTTCGTCACCTCGAACCCTGGTGTTTGTGTTCTGAACTCGCACGGATCATCGCGCCACTATGGGCTTTGAAGGTTTAGCCAGTCACTGTGTTTTGACGAAACTTGAAGAAATTGCAGCTTAAAGCTTTCAAAAGGAAAAAAAAACTACGTTAAAACTTATTTTTAAAAGTAGATACTTTGAAATTGATTCATTTTCAAAATTTTTCTTGTGAGCCGGGTCAAAATGCAAAAAATTTGACCCGGCTGGTCAAATTTTTTGCATTTTTCTATTAAAGTAATTTATCACTTAAAATAAATTTGTTCAAATAAAGTAAAATAAATAAATAAATCCAATTGTCAGATATTTTTCAGGACGACTTTTAACTGACAAGAAGAACGGGCACAAGAAGCTCGTCAACTTTTACAGAAGTAACCACATTTACAAGAGGACATATCGCTAGCTTACATAATCCACAAAAAACAATATTAAATATTTCTTACATTCACATCAATTAGCCTAGCCCAAAGTAAGCAGCGTAAGGCTTGTGTTATGGATACTAGGGTAACGGATAGACATACATATATCATACATAGATATGTAATATTCATAGAAATATACATATCTAATATTGTTCTGTTATCACAATAATAGTAGTGTTGATTACAACAAAGTCCACAAGTATCTGTTTTAAATGAATATCTTAAACTTTGCAATGATATAGAGAATATAAAAGACAAATTTAAGAAAGCAAAAGGATCTAAGTTATGGCCTGGATACATGACCTTTAAGCCATGTTTTCATAATTCAATTTCTAATTAAGGTGATCATGAATAACTGAGTCGATCCATGGATAATGGATGATCAATAAAAGACCAATGAAATAACCTCTTTTCAAGAGAAAGATTAAGGACTTTACTGAAACTGAACAGGAAAATACACCTTTTGGTTTGATTTATTTTTAATGATAAAATAAAATGCTATTCGAACTTAGAAGTTATTCAGTTAGGTAAAAGTATTTTTTTTCTTAATTTGTATTCAAGTGCAAGAATCTCGCGAACACAAATTTAACCTTTTGATGAAAATTTCGAGCCGTTGTTGGTTAGAATGTGGGTGTTTTGTATTTTTTTAGATAAATACACATCCCAATCACAATACTGATAAGAAATGAAATAAAGAAAAGATCACTCTGAAACAGTTACAAACAAAACCAACAAAAATAATAAAAATCGGAAAATAAAACAAAAAAAATCATATTTCGAAAACTATAACATTTCGCTGAACATACATGGGGGTCCAATCGATAGGTATTGGTGTCCCCTGACCATAGCCTTTCGCTGGCAGAGGTTACTTGGGACACCGTGTAAATATATTTTAAATCACTTGATGTATTTTATTCTTGCTCGCTAAATAACTTGCCGACTGTTGCTGTACTATAATCTAGTGTCATTATAATATCTCTTTCCCAACATAGCTTTAACGCATGGCACTTGACCTAAACGCAATCAGAATCACAATAGGTTACAAATTTCGCCTACGTCTCTTCGCCGTTTCCGCGTCGAAATATTTAGATCGCTTGTTTGAGAGGTGATTAAAATGTGCGTGCCGAGGGCACAAAGAAAGTTTATTATCGCCCATTGTTGCTGTTGTGTATGCGCGAGAGCTTTTACTGGGGTGGCTGCATACTTGCGACATATATGACCATATAGATGCTGGTTAGACTCTTAATTGGGATGATGACTGAATTTTCATTTTCACGTCTCGTCATAATACATTGATATACCGTAGAAAAAGATACAATCCTGTGAAATCAGAATTAAAATCGGCTTAGAAATACATTAGATACAAGCATTTTAAGTTGTTCATTTGGAAGCGATTAGACAGAGAGATCCGACATCAACAGTGACGTCACTGTTTAGTACGGCCATATAAACTCCATGTAAATTTCCGTTTTGCTAGAGAGAGATGGAGCGGAATATTCAATACCTTATATAATATTATATCTTGCTTGTTTTTTAAGTTATTCGAAAACCGATTTTTTCTGTCTGTTTATTATAAAAATGAGCTTCTATTAAAGCAAAAAAAAATTTTTTGTCATCTAGCCTATTCTTGAGATTGCTAGATTCTATATCATAAGTAATTAAGTAATGTTACAGATTTTTTTATCGTGAATAGATTAGCGCTTGATAACTACCTCGCCTGATGGTAAGCGACGATGCGATCTAGGATGTGACGCGCTTGCCTAGAAGATACCTATTTACTCGTGACTTGAAGACCCCTAAATTGTATTTATCGGGAAACATATACTTCAATTTAAATGAGCGTGAAGGTGCTGGTTAGGATCTTACTTCTTCTTGAGATTAAAAGAAAGAAAAAAACATTTAAACACACACACACACACAGAGAGAGAGAGAGAGAGAGAGAGAGAATACAAGAATAGGACTTGAAAATAAAAGACGAACAATGTGAAAAATACAGGGGAATAAAAACATAAGAGTATTGTGTAGGGTCAATAAATACCCAGCCTAAGCATTTTGCCTCTGTGTTATTCACAGTTGGGCAGACTAAACACAGAGGCGCTGTTATTCTGATAGGGTTAAAGAGAGAGAGAAAGAAAAGAAAAGAGAAAAAGACGCATTTCAATAAAATATCACTTACATATAAAAAACTAGCAATAGTTTATATACAATACAATACAAAACACTTTATTGATAACACCACATTGAAATAATAAGATAACAAGAGAAAACTTAAAATAGTGTTACAATGGGCGGTCTTATCGCTCAGAGCGATCTCTTCCAGACAACATTTATATATTCTAAATATAAATAAAAATACAAACATATATATTGCTAGATTTTTATATCAAAACTAATGTTACAGACAATTTCTTTAGTTATTAAAGTCTGAAATGACAAAGTGGTGTGGTGTAGAAAAAGATATAGTGAAAAAGATAGAAAAAGGGATGTTTAGGTGTTTTGGCATGTAGACAGGATGGACGGAAGCAGATTGACAAGTTAATGCAGATTAACAAGGGAAATCGGTAAAAGCAGACCAAGACGAACTTTCTGGGACCTATTAGAATATATTCCAAAAAAAGAGACACAGTTCGATACTTGAAAAATATTACATTCGATATTTGTAGGTAGAACATGAAGAGATGGCGCTGCTGTCAGGCGTAAACAATACTTGACAGAATCCGATGGATCTGTTAAGGCCTCGGTAGCTCTATTGGAAGATAAATAAATATATAGATAGTGGGAGAATGTGACTTCGTCTCCCACCTGACTCCTGAGAAAGGTTGATTTTATCTAATATAATTTCATTTAGATTTACTAAAACTATTTTTGGTATTTGGTATATATTCAAGAGTAATTTATTGCTCGCTAGCATATTTCTTAAACGTCGGTTATAAAATATTAAGGAGACATGCATACACACACATAACTACACTTGCACATGCAAACTATTTCATATGATTGCTGAACTACCCAGTAAATTTGTTAATATAGTTTGTAAACAATAATGATTTTCTGTAATTATTTGAGATACTGAATAACCATTGTATCGCATTAGAAAGTTTACAAGATAAGTGAAAGAAGATTTGTAAAGGAAAATTTACAAACTTCTATATATTTTATTTGTATACGAAAGATGTAGAAACTTTGTTTATAAATAAATTAGAGTTTTTCAACGAAAAAATATCACACAGATTTTATTAATATTTCAAGCGCGACTTAGTATTTACTTATTTTGAAGAAGCGAGCTTGTAGTCACCCTTATGGAGCGAAGTAACAATTGCACTATTGTACATCGTGATCGAGCACTTGTTGCGGGATTGTTCGCAGGTTGTACCTCTGAATAATGCCGTCCGAGGCACGCTTGTAATGGCCACTAATAAATACGCAACCGACAGGCTACTATTGGGACCTTTAATTTTAAGGTCATAAGTCGTAACGCAGTACCTAAAACTAGAGAATATGTTGAGCCTTAAAGAAGCTAAATTTTCCACATTTTTTTTAAGAGGTCGCAGATGACTTCAACAACGATACCGGTGTTTTGGGACGCCAAGATTCTTAGTTTGACTTCGAGCCGAGAGAACTGAGCATGAAAGTGAAGACACACGAAGCGTTCCTGGCAGAGCTGGGGTGACTGGAGTAGAACAAGCCGGTCACCCTCCATGTTAACTTGTCAATTGAATATTTAAATCTTGGCTGAATAGCAGCAGTATCGTTGCCCATAATTTTTTACATTACTGTATGGATGGCAGCACTATTCCTCCATCTTTATGTATTCTTACTGTGCAATGCAATCGCTTGGTGCTTTAAAATAAAACCAATTAAGTGGATCAGTTTTAGTTTTTACTTAAAGAGTCCCAATATTAAGACTCCAGACGTAAAACAGACGCAAAAATCGCTCGTATAGTCGAAGAAGTAGAAGAATACTTAAAAAATATCGAAACGAATTACCACATTCATAATTAATTTAACGATGTCACTACAAGGTTAGCTCGAACGCTAGTGTATTTTGTTTTGGCTGGCCCCTGGGTTTGATTGAAATCTAGAGCGAACTTATTCAAACAAAATAACAATGGGTGCAGAAGTGAAAACATGAACATTAACGTTGTGTATTTTTGATATTATAAGGGAATAATTTCGCACGAATTGCTTTAATTTATCAGTATAAAAGTACTATCATTTATGTGGTAAAATACAATATTCATTGATTGCGCACACTCACACTCGCGCACACTCGCGCAAGCGCCCTGCGCCGCTTAAACGAAGTAGCAGGAGCAGGCATACATTTTCGCCGCGCGGTAGAAAGAGAGGGGTATATTACTTCCTCTCCTAAGCCGCGCCGGCGTCTCTCCCTCCTCTTACGAATTTTTGATGAGGTCTCGTGTCCTGTCGCGAGTTTAACATTGTTTACCCATCCCAATAAGTGCACAACGCCGCTAAAGAAGTTTTCACTTCAAAAATAAATTTTTAGCATGTTCACAATACATATATAGAATCAATCATTTACACTTTCCCGATCCTGACATACGCCTCTCGCTTCTTCACCTCTCATCAGCATTTTCATACAATCTCGTCGGTTAAGGGTACTTTAGAGAATTTTTAATTCATTCGTTCAAACAATATGTAAGACGACTCCCGCGCTCGAGTGGCTTGCATGCCGGTTTTCATGGTAATATCCACTCCAAGGTCCCGAGGAACTTTTGTATATTGGCTCGGGTCTGGGTGTTGTGGTACCGTCGTTGTTTCTGAATTCCAAAACACAAGTGCTTTAGCTACTTAACTTGGATTCAGAACAATGTATGTGAGGTTAGTTTATATTTATTTATTTATAATTATATAAAAAACTGTATATAATAATATGTAATTCATTCTGCAAAGCTCAAATTATAAAATATACACCCAATGTTTTCATGTGTTAATTTCATAATTAAATTATTTATTGCATAAAATATGCTACACATAGGGATGTTATTTTTACATGATAAGGGGGACACATATATTTACTGTCACACAGCATGCAATACTTAAATCTTTTCTCAAAAGAGTTATCGTTTTTGATTTATTTAAATTATAATATGTAATAATAATTCAATCGATTTGCAACATAATTATAATAAATTTTCATTATTCACATATTAAAATTGACAAATTCAAATGTTTAAAATTATATTTCTTGAATAAAACACTTTTTAACGTATTTTGCGCATAATTTATTTTATATTTAATCCTGACGTTTCGACTTCTTTATAGGAGCCGTGATCACAGAATGACTAAGATAATGGTTGTCAGATAAATTATGCGCAAAATCCGTAAAAAAAGTGTTTTATTAAAATGTGTAAAAACTAAATTATATTTCTTTGTTAAAAATTCATATGCTGAGTAAAAGTATTTGTCCTGTAGCCATTTTTCCAATTGAAATTTGAATAAATTTAATGGCAAGATCTTAAGTTCATCTACACTAATATTATAAAGAGAAAAGATTTGTATTTTTGTATGTTTGCAATGAATAAACTCAAAAAATAATAAACCTATTTCAAAAATTCTTTCACCATTAGAAAGCTACAAGCACGCTGAGTAACATAGCCTATATTTAATGCTAGAAATATTTAAAGAATTTTGTCCACCCGTGCGAAGCCGGGACGGGCTACTAGTCTGGTATATTATTGTAATTTCTTATTCTACTTTAATATTTTTAGTAACATTGCTACAAAACTTAGGTATAATTAATAAATAGTTTCTTAGTTATTTTAAATTGTTATTATTAACGTTTCTGTGTTATTATTAAAACCTTAACTATATCCTAAGTTGGAAAATATTCAGCAAAATTAATAAAAAATCATCAAAATCGGTTGAATAGTTTCAGAGTTCATCGCGGTCAAATTTTAATATATACAGATAGATATTTCATTCTACTAGTAGCATACTACGAAAATTTATGAATTATTTACATATGTATTATTATTCAAATAGGAGCTCTTAAATATTTTTCTTTATCAAAATTATTGTAGACTTCCGTAATAAGTATGTTGAAACGTTATTTTTCCACTCCAAGCGAGCAATATATAATAGAAAGTTATATATCGGCCATTCAGTGTATAGTATCACATCAACAGCTCATAACTATCACACAAATTACATTTTATTCCAAACGACTGCCAACTGTGACAAGGGTGACCATATGATACTTATATTAACTATAAATAAATATTTCCTATTTATATGATGAATTATTTTAAAATAAAAATACTGGAAAGAATCGACTTGGCTCACAAGTATTTATTCAGGTGGGAATCGAATCCGCAAACTTAAAGTGTCCCAATTCAGCTACCGAGCCTTGCCGAGCACCTATCGAAATTTCCTAGTTTTATATATTTTTTTACACTGTAGGAAAGCTTTGATTCATCAATGAGAGGAAGATAATCGTTTTCAAAAGACACATTTCTATAAATTTTTAACAATCGGTTAAGATGAAACTGCCATTTTATTAATGATTTCTGTTCTTTTTCCATTACCAATGCTTATTTATTAATAGAATAAATACAAAAATAAATCGACTAGGTTCACATTATTCTTAGGCAGGACTCGATTCCGCAACCTTTGGATATCCAGTCCACTGCTCTCCCAATTAAGCTTCCGAGCTTTGTGAGCACCAATCGAAATTCTTCTTATAACTAAGATTTTAGCCCTTCCGCTAAATACGACTAAATAAGGCATTTCCCATTTGGTGTCGGGCTGTGGAGATAACTCAACCCTTTATACTCACTGATAATATTGGAGGTTATCATCATACACTTCTCCTACACTACAAAATGGGAAGCGTTTTCCGAATAATGGTGTACGGTCTCTAGCCCGATTGTCAATTGTAGAGATTACTGTAAAATATCCCGAATAAAGCACCCATCCAGGAATAAAGTTTATACACATACAAATCCATATATTTTGTTTGAACCAAAGCAAGCAATGTATGTATCCAAAATAGTTTAGTAACTCAACATCATTTACTTGAATAGCGGGTAAATTATGATATGATGTACAAACAACAACGCGTCAATCTACTCCTATCAGTCATTTTTTTCATTTGCTTATGAACTAATTATTCAATTTTAATCTCGTAAAAAATTAACATATTATCTCATTAAGTCATTTTTATATTATTTATTTGTTATAATGTAATGTTTATTTTGTAGGTTTTTGCGTTGTTGCATGTAAACTCGTGCGTTCTCTAGGTAGGAGCTGAAAATCAGTTCTTTGCTCTCAGCAAAGGAATCGCTGAGCTTTTTCCCTTTGTGTCGTTGCACGTACGCTTAAATTTAAAATTGTATCCATGTGTAGATAAATTGTGGTAAACATGTGTGTGTCTTATGATACAAATAAACTAATTATCTTTTTATCTATCTGTGTGTTTTACTTTAAGTTGAAATTCGAATAGAGAAATTTGACTTATTTTTTAGAAATCGATGTGCTCTTAACTTTTCTTTAAACTAATAAACGTTGTTAGCATCTTTTTTACAAGTATTTTACGTATTCATTTAATAAAATACTGCGAATATACCTTCTTATTAACACTTTTAGGATCAATAAATCATTTTCTTTCTGTATAAGAATTGTTTTGGGGTAATTCGTTTTATCCGATGAATTCAGAATAATTGGCGTCCCTACCGCGCCCGGTGGGAAATCATCGTAGTTTGTTGAGTGTAGACGCTCCATTACTGTTGTTTTATTATCTTCTTGGGACACATGCTTTATTTGCCAGACGGAGGTAATATACGTGTTTCTGGTTGCTAAATCATTCAGTGGCAGGTAATAGGGTAGTGGAAATAATTGGTACGTCTGACCTGAATGATTTTTTTGAAAGCGACGATGCGATCTAGGATGTGACGCGCTTGTCTAGAAGCATCTACACACTCGTAACGTGAAGACCCCGAAATTGTATTTATCGGGAAACACAGACTCAGGCAAGGTGTTCCACTCTATAGCGGTACGGATCAGCAAATCTTAAAAGTCACAATATTTTGCGTTAGTATCGTTCGGCCATTTTTTTTAACTTGTCTCAAACTTCCGAGACTTAAATCAAAAAAGATTAAAAAAACTTTATTTTTAACTTGGAGGCTAATTTCAGATAATTACCTAGTTTAAGGTAGCTGTTTTTAATTATAGTTCTTTTTTTAAAGGATTACGAACAGTTGTTATTTTATGACACTTGTGAAATAGACACACACTTTTAACATAATTTGATGCACAACTACAGGGTGAGGTAGGTTTAGAGGTGAACACAGCCCCGAAGTTAAAGATAAAGGTGGAGACAGCACTTCTTATGCCTGTTGGATCTTAAAACCTACATAGCGTTATCGTGCTCTTTGGAGTTTTTTATTCATTAATTTTCTCGTAAATAACTTAACTGTTGTACTGAAATTTATTTTTTACTTTTTAGTTCGGTTTATCATAAAAGCGTTTTATTGTATTTTTAAAACTATAATTTATTTTCTATTTTTTTTAATAATTGATATATTCCACTATAATTTAAGAGTTTTTAAAAATTTCTTTGATGAAGTTTCTTTTTAATTTTTTATTGTTATCGGTCTCTTGTCTAAATGTGTAAAATTTCAAATTAATTTGACGTTAGAAGATTTCGTTACAAACAAACATCCAACAACCATACAGGTTAAGTAAATAAAATGTGTTAAAAAGAAACAAAAGCTAGACGACTTAAGATCATAATAATATAAGATCGTTGATATAAGCTTTTGTCTATAATTTTTCGAAGGTATATTCGAGAAATCTTATCAAGGTCGTCAGTCGCCACTTTCTTTCTAGTGTGTGTATATCGTCGGTCGGAAACAGTACTGCAAGATTTCAAAAATTTACTCATATTTAAAAAAAAAACTAATTTTAGATAACCAATAAAATAAGATAAATAATAAAGTTAGTTATTTAAATAAACAATTATAATTTTTTAAATATTTTGAAATAAATTTGAGAGACTTGTCATTTTTAATTGCATAGAACGACTCATTTTGATATGTTCCGGTACTGTTTCCGACCGACAACTTATGTGTTACTATAATTTATGTATGTTTATTTTATATATGCAGTAATAAGTTTATGTATTTTAAAACTTGTTATCTATTTTGCAGCATTTATGAATTTAGTATTTCCAAGATTGAACAGTAACGAATGATTTTAGCATTAAGTCTTGTGTATTATATTGTAGTCACTAATGTTTTTATAAATAAATAAAAAAACGGGTTTTCGGTTCATTTTTCCATTGGCAATTACTTAATTTATGTTCACCGTCTTTTATTAACATTGTGGAATGCAATAAATGATTGAGTATTGAGTAATTGGTTTTATAGTTTTGACGACATTTTGGTGCTACGGTAGCGATCCTGTTTTTCGCACCGACAGTCCTGGGTTCGAATACCGGAAGGGGCAGATGTTTGTGTGATGACTACGAGCATTTGTACTTATATATTGTATGTCTATCCGTTACCCTAGTATCCATTACACAAGCCTTAAAGTGATTATTTTGGGCTAGGCTAGGATTTTTTTTTTATTGTTAATAACCATTTGACCACTATCACGCCTGATGGCAAGCTATGATGCGATCTAGATGATGCACTTGCCTAGAAGATACCTATTCACTCGTGACTTGAAGACTATACAGTGTGTCTGGTCATGGACTAGCGATATTCTAAAGTCTGTTAGAACAACTATTCTTATACACAAATACACTACATAGTTAAGTCCAAACTACTTATCAGCTATGTTGTTCATTGGCAGCCATTTTGTTTTTTTTCTTGAAATATTCTCTACTTGGACACAAAAAAAATCATATCTCCCAAAGTGTAGGCGTTAATGGTATAAAAATAGGCTTATTCGAAGCGCAAAACACTAGTCTATCGAAATCTACATTGAAATAGGGAGTTATTACGTTCATAATTTGAAAAAATAATTGAATTTAATGTAAAATTATTAAAAAAATATATGAAAATAAACTAATTATTGTAAATAACTGCAAAAGTAACCCCGATAACTCATTTATTTCTTCCACTAGATTGATAGGGTTTGATCTAAGCTACAATACAACATTTCATTTACAGCTGTTGTTGAGTTGTTTGAACATAGCCTATGCGCAAGCACAAAAGGCCCTTGTAAAGTCCATGACCAGATACACTGTAAAATGATTATTATAATTATTTTTATACCTTTACCCAAATCGCAGCCTTTGAATTAAAGTGATTTATCTAAAAATGCGTTAAAAGTTAGTACTGAAAATAGTTATATTAGCCTTTAATTCAAAAGAATACTTTGATATAAATTCAAAATAAATATATGCAATTAAGTAAGTCATTCATTTGCAAGAGTTTCTTTTTTTGATAGTTTTATGTGAGAAAATTAAAAATACTGTTTTAGGTCATTATACTTTGAAGGGTGAAAAATATGTTCTGTTGCTTGAAACTTATTTTAATATATCGCTTCAAAATCTTTCTCATGGTTTTCTATCGTTTGGTCCTGTTCATAATATCATTGTTCTCGCTCACTGTTTATAATAGTAACTACAATACAGGTCGAGAGGTTCATGGAACTGAAACAAAACATCCGTATATTAATGTACTTTTATTTTTAAATAAATATAACCAATAACATTTATTACATCACAGGAGCAGGATATCATAAAAACACAATCAAGATCATAGCAAATACGCTACCAACGCATTTTCAAACGAACCATAGACAAACCGGCTAAGAGTGAACAGCACTCTACGTTGTCTATGACTCGCCAGAAAAATGATGCCTCAATTGACAAATCCCTTACAAATATAAATAATTATACACTACAGTTATATATTTATCGCTTGAATTCATATTTATTATGGCTAGGTTATATTTTCGATTAATATCGATATTTTTTTCGATTTGATTTTCAGTATAACTTACAGTATTAGTCGCAAGTGATACCACAGCACTAGTGAATCAGTACAGTCGCATAGAGAATTATATATTTTTAATTAAATAAAAAAACTAAATGGCTGGAAGCAAATAGGCCTTTAATATTGTGCGTTTAAAAGTAACACGCTCTTTTCCATAATAATAATTATTATTAAAAAAAATATATTTGAATTATTAAATCATTTTGTATCTTATTGAGATGAAACATATGTATGTTTGAATGAATTGAAAATGAAATCAGTTGAAAAGTGTTTAAATTGTATCATTGTTTCTTCCAATTAAAATGGTTTTATTATAATAAACAATATTCACATTTTATGTCCATTCAAAATACAAACTGACTATGACTAATACCATCTGATATAATTGGTATGAATTGTTTTTTGTGCATTTGTTATAATTACTTTTATTGTTGTTACTTTTCTATGTAAATCTAATGTGCGGTCATATTAGATTACTGACTTCCTAACAAAATTGAAAATAAAAGAATATCATCTATATAAACGTATACAATTTAATTTTTTCTAAGAAAAATTAAAATATACTTCAGTCGATATGTTAAAATTAAACAATGCACAAAAAACAATCCAAAATACTACTAATATAATTACGAAACCTAAAGATATGCATAACTAGAAACAGGTTAATAGATTGATTCTACAACTAAATACACTTTTTACAATCCGTTATTACGATCAAGCGAAACTCCTAAGTTTAATTTAAATAGGTTTTATTTTATCTTTACGATATTTTCTTTCGCTTTAAATAAGTGTGATCTTTAAAGATAAAAAAATTAAGAAAATTGATTCTTATTTGTAAGTCTTCGTATATTAAAGTAAAAGAAAGCCTTAATGATTTCCGGCTTCTCTCTAACGTATTAACACTGACTTATTGATATATGTTAAAACATAGAATTTTCTTGAAAATACTCTTGCTGATTTGTTTGTAGAGTTAGTAAAACACAGTTTTAGAGTAGTGCAAGCAATAAAATGTTCTAATATCGGTGATACTACGTTGTTTTATTTATAAACTACTCCATGAATAAATCTTAAAGAACATTTGTGTTACTGCACATCAACAAAAATCTAGGTTGCCAAAAATATCGGGGAGATAATGGTATAATCAGTAAATATCATAATGTGATTTCACGAAAACCTTTTAAATGGCCGATTTGTTCTTATGTCTTCATAAATATTAATTTCCCAGGTATGGATTGATCTTCAACAAATTATTTGTAATGAGGAAAAGAATTCTTAGGATGCTTTAGTTTTCGTTAAGGGACCTTTTTACACCATGTTGATGAAAAAATATAGTGTTCACTTTTAATTAATGAATGTAAAGTTTTGTATTATTATCTGACATCGTTTTATAAACGTGTATTTCTCCAAACATAAATTTTCACGTTATTTCTCGTTCTAGAAAAAAAACGGCAATAAATAAAGATATTGACAAGTTATCGTGTCGTCGCATATCGAGTTTTCTTTTTGTATGTCCGATGATTACGAGCGAAATGGCGGTAAATCTTTCGAACGTGCATCAATTTCATAAAGCATTGTGCAGGTAACTGTACTCGGGCGTGATTGATATTGACAGTTCAATTGCCAATGATTACACACCCAAGTTGCATTGTACACACTTTTAAAGCGAAAGTAACTTATATATATAATTATAACTTAGTAAAGCTAATAATACTGTACACACCTCCAGTTAGGCTACACATTCTGCTCAAAACTCGCTCCCTCCGTAACATTTGCAGTCCGGAAAAAAAAATTAAGTACCTAATCTGTACAGTTAGCGACAACGGTACTTTGGCAAGATTAACTTACTAAATTATTCGAAAATATAGTGTACCAGTTAAACATGTTATCCTCTCCAGATTAGCGTAAAACGTAGAAAATCTAACACTAGTAACTATTTAAATTAAATAATGCAACCCTTATCAGTTAAGTTTAATTATTAAATGAGGTACGTTAAACCATTGTGACTATGCTCTGTGGAGATGAACCATCTACATTATGACCTACATCTAAATTGTACAATCGTCGCCATAACACCCACCATCTGTCAAACCACTCAATGATGTCACCGTGGGTGTGATATTTTGACAGGCGGTGTCACTCGACAAAGTGGCCAGTTACACTTAAAAACATTTAAACATGCGCATTTTCAATATAAAATAACACTTATACAAAAATGCTAGTAATGGAACGAAACACTTCGATCTACAATTAATTAATCTATTCAAATAAATAATATTAATCATGTACATTTTGTAACAAAATCCTAGGAAGGGAAATTCGTATATATTACGAACAAACATTACATTTGCATTTTTGGCATAAAAAATATAAGTGTTTATTAATAATAGAGAAGTTACTTATTCGTATTAGTGAAACTTTTAATTATTGTGTTTTATTATAGACAGCACGTATATTGGCAGTAACAGTTAAAACAATTATTTCAATTCACATTTTGCACGGAATAAAGACGGATTCTTACGGTAGAATAACAAGAACACGTTTGAAGCCCTATGGCTATTCTCACGGTTGCGTACTTTTTAATCGTCGGCTGTACGCATGTGCTCCTTGGTCTGGTTTTGATTTCAAGATGGTGGCTAGTGACAGTTGACGGCGCGGCGCTGTAGTCGGCGAATGCGCCGGTGCCAGTCGTCGCGCCACTCCAGAAGTAAGGTTCGTTCCCCAACGGTTAAGCCCGGCAGTCCCGACGAGTAACCATCATTTTCCACTCCTAGGATTAGGTATGATCTGTAGGAGAGAAAAAAATATTTGTACTTATGAATTTGTAAGTTCAGGAATGACATTGATTCTTGTTGAGAGTCTATGCGAGTAACATAATAAATTCAGGAGACTTTCGAATCCAACAAACAGAACACTCGAAGACATGCTCCAATTTTGGAGACCATGTTCAAAGTAGGCATAAAATTAGAATGGGAGAATAGGAATATTTAGTTGTTAATCTTGAGTGTCCTGTAATGCAAGAGCACTTTTACAAGGGTGCATAGCCATAATGTAGACAAAAGCCTCTCTGCTACATTTGCTAGTGTAGCCGAGTGTAGGAAGAAAACAACTACGTAGGAAGCATTTAAATGTCAAAAAATACCAAAATAACTCAATAGAGCAGTGGTTGGGGCATTCGGTTTACGATTGTAGATTTAAGCAACTTTTGGAATCGAAAAGATATTGTCTCAGGGGAGTTAAGCTCTTGGTCCCAGCTGCATTTGCATAGGGCCCGAGTGATGGGTTATGACCCGTTCCTCCTACGGGTAAGGTTTGTGGGTATGGCGACGATACTTAAAATAAGGAATAAAAAACTATTTTAAAGAACTAAGTCACATTGTATGTATCTGAAGGGTAGGTTCCAATATGGGAACATAACTTCCAGACCAGAAATAGGTTCTTGAAGTCGTCGAGTTGCGGATACGGCCCGTATTGGATGATGAAGAAAAAGAAGAAGATGGGAACATCAATGGAATACATAAGTGGGGGTACATAATGCTGTGCCGGTGCTTACTTGTTGATCTTGAGCTTAGGGCACTTGCAGGCGAGGTCTCGTGGGCGCACGTAGAGCGCGGTGGTGCCCCGGCGAAGGCGAGAGCGCGGCCCTCGTTTGTAGACGGCTTGCACGCTCAGAGCCAGGCGCGCCCACTCGCCCGCGCTTCCCGCCCCTCCGCCCTGGCTCTCGCGCCCTACTACTTTGCCCATTATGACTGCACGGCGAAAAAATAAGGTTAATTACACACACAAAAACGCATTGTTCACGTTTATATGAAGCTGAACGAGTGTTTGGTAAAACTTAATGTACAATCGGGCCCAGGATATGCGGTATTCATTTTCCGTTTTTTTTTTTAAATAAGATTTTGGTATGCAATGAATAATTATCAAACTGATATTGACTTTCGTTTAGTGCAACGGTCTTGGCCACGAGTCATATTCGTCAATATACTCATTATTGGATTATAGAATCCGAAAGAAGAGTATAGACGTTAATTAGTTTTATACGTTTTGACGATTGATTGATGTAATGTTAGCAATTCTGCCTTTTGCATTGTTGATCCTGGGTCAGAGTCCCGAATGGAACAAATGTTTTTGTGATAAAAGCATTTGTACCTGTGTCATGGGTTTTGTATATATTTCTATGAATAATACATATCTATTTATTTCTATCCGTTACTATAGGAGTCATAAGACAAGGATAATAATATGTGTTACGTATACAACTTACAGTGCTTACTTTATGCTAATTGGTATGTATTAAAAGCTATTCTTACTATTATTCATTGAAGTTTGGTTCTACATTATGCCAAATTAAGTGTTATAGAGCTCCGAGCCCTCAGGTAGGATTCGAACCCACGACCACCGACAAAATACGTGTTTTTTTGCACACGTAATTTTTATCTTATAGTAAATATTGCATTGTGAATGCAAAAAATTAAATTAAAAACATAATTATAGCTGGTTCCATCTTAATCGATTGTTTAATATTTGTAAAAATATTACTTTCGATATTGAAGGGCAGTTAGCGTTCAACATTGGTGGAACGATACTAGCTCATAGTAGAAGTTGAAATACGTTTGTAAAATTCGACACGTTTGCCAGCGTCTCGGTATTTCAGCGGTCAGAGCACTCGCCCGGATTGAGAAAGGTCGTGGGTTCGAATCCTACCTGAAGGCTCGGAGGGGCAGTTGTTTTTTACACACGTATTTTATATCTTATAGTAAATATTGCAGTGTGAATGCAAAAAATTATATTAAAAACAAAATTCATAAAAAGTGTTTATAATGTGCGTGTACGTAAGAGGAAAATTTCTTAGACAAGATATTAAAAAATCACGGAATCAAAATTATTTTGATTGGCATTATTTAACACAATCTACTGTATTTTATCAAACTTTGTGTTTCTTGAATATTTTTAAATACCTAATAATATTGAATGTTATAAACTTAAACTGTATTTTTTAAAAGATTTAATTTGATAGTGTTCTTTTGTACACTATCACAAAAAAATTATAAGTTTGTAGTTATTTCGACTACAAGACTCACCGTAGTCTCGGCTGCAAAACTTGTTGAGGTTTAGTGTGCGTGCGCCTGCGCGGCACCGTCCGCACTGATCCGCCGCTAAAGAACGAAAATAAACCATATCAAATAAAGCATTTACCTAATTAAAAATACTACATTAAAATGATTTTTATATGTAACACTTTTGGCCTTCAGTGTACTTGTCAAAATTTCGTTAGAAAGTACGTTACAAATGAATTTAGCTTACGAAAATTACAAAGCGAAGAAAATTATCTTAAAATATTAAAAGTTACTAAGTTAAGACAGGTTAAGGAAAAAAATAATCAAGATTGTTCTGATGTTGATGAGTGTACATGAAAATTAAATTATTTACCTTTTTTCAGCTCTGACAAAGAGAAAAGAATAAAATATTTATGAGTACGAACAATGGATAATGATTGAAAAGCGAAAATAATTTACGAAAATAAAACAGATTTAAATCTGTTAATTACAGTACAGTCGAGTGTAAAAATATAGCCACGTCTAAGTGCCACATTTGACAAAAGTATATCTTAAGTTAATGTATATTAGATTCACTTTTGACTGATACATGAAAACAATGAAAAGCGCACCTTAAATTACTTTTAATTTGTATATTTACTTTTTATAAGTAAATAGGTAAGCGCTTGACCGCTATCTCGCTAGATGGTAAGCGATGAAGCGATCTAGGATGTGACGCGCTTGCCTAGAAGATTCACTCGTGACTTGAAGATCCCTAAATTGTATGATTCAACAATCATAAACTCAGGTGTAATGTTGTTTTTGGTCTATCTATCAAATACAAATTTTTGGCACTTTGATGGTGGTACTTTTACCCTTGATTGTACAATAAACATTATCGTAAAAATAACAATGTTAGTTTTAATAAAATAAATTAAAAGAAATGCTTAAACCTGATACATATAAAATAATTATTAAGGCAATATTCAGTTTAAATAAAATGTATCAAACTAAAGCAAAAATTAGTAACGAAGTGCAAATAAAGAATAACAGATTGGAGTGTAATACTCGTTTATCAAAAAAAAAGTTAATTTGAGTGAAAAGGTTAAACAATACAAGAGGACTGGATTCGCACGGTTGGACAAAATTCTTTAATTTTTTTCTAGCATTAAATATAGCCTATGTTACTCAGCGTGAATGTAGCTTTCCAATGGTGAAAGAATTTTTGAAATCGGCTTAGTAGTTTTTGAGTTTATTCATTGCAAACATACAAAAATACAAATCTTTCCTCTTTATAATATTAGTATAAATAGGTAAGCGCTTGCCCACTATCTCGCCTGATGGTAAGCGATGGTAAGCCTGATGGTACTTTGTCTGTATGTTTGTCTCTCATCGTCTATATTTTGTCGTATGTGATGTGCAAGAGTATTCTATTCTGTTTTAGTTACTTTCATTGTGAAAACTTGTGAAAACTTAAATTGTATATTGACCACTATCTTGTCTGATGGTAAGCAGTGATGCGATCTAGGATGTGACGCGCTTGCCTAGAAGACTTGAAGACTCCTAAATTGTATGAGTCAGTAAGCAAGGAGTTCTACTCCTTAGCTGTACGGATCACAAAATTTGAACCAAAACGCCTATTTGTAAGTCTGGTTGTCCGATATTTTTTTCTAGTCAAGACTCGTGAAACTGAAATTTATAGTTTATCTGGCACATAAGTTCTAAATAGGCTATTAGGGACTTTATCAACAAATGGGGAAACAGACCCTAAGTCACTTAGATAAGGAAACGTAAGTAAACACTCCAATCGTCAAACCGATCACGATGATCTTCAATATTCAGAAAATTTCAATTTTTTTTATTAGTCTCTTGATATCCGCCAACATTGGATATCGTAAAAAAGTTTTTAAAGTAACAGAGTGAAAATAAAAAGTTATGAAATCTTGTGTGAACAAGCTGATTACGAATATTCAGTTGCTAAGTAATTAGTTCTTCTGAGTTAGTTATATTTTAAATGTCCGTCAGAATATGTACTATTCTCATGTATCGCGAGATTCGTAAGCGATTGATGATAAAAATATACTTTCTGCACTTCTATTACTACTATTCATTTGTAATATATTGATTAATTAATTAAATAGAAATAATAACCTCTTTATTTATTTATTTTGTTATAAAGTAAAGCAAGATATGCTTGAAGACAAATTACTAATTTTACACTCAGTATACTCACACACAAATCCACCCATTCGCACTCTCACATACACACCACACTCTTCCATTCGCACACACACTCTTGCTGTTGGCGGAAAATCGGTGTTTTGCCGACAGGCAGAATTTACACAGCGAACCCTGTCTCTTCTAGTTGCTGCACTTAAGTGCATTCCTAATTGTAATTACCTCTTACTAAAGGTTCTGGTTAGAAACGGAGAGAAGCGTTACTATTTAGGCAGCGGTTGAATGTGTTAGACGTGTTCTCTTTTTATTACTATTTCTTAGTTTATAATTAAAGTTAGTTCGAGTTTAAATTAGTTTCTTTCAAAATTTTTGTTTATAAAATTAATTCAGACAAAAAATAATGACTTTATCAGCTGTTTTAATTTCGATTTTCACTCTGATATGATCGTGATCGGCGCTCGCATGCGGTGTGAGTGAGGCGAGAGTGCAATGGAGGCCACTTACTACTTACCGCGGCCGGGCTCACCGTCGACCGCCTCCATCGCCTGCACAGCGGTCACCACCCTTGGTATACCTGCACACACATCATCAAGGCATTATCATCAGACCAATTAATCAGAACCTGTAATAGACTTGAGTCTTAAGCTGCTCAAAAATAACCTTGAGTCTTTTTAAGACTCAAATGCGTAACATTTATTTACTATTTAGGATTTTAATTCAAGTTTATTGAAATTTTATTGTTTTTTTTTCTTGCTGTTGCGTATATTAAATTTTAAACCTTATGTCATTTATATTAGGATGAAGTTGCGGTATAATTAATGTTATTTACGCCTTAACTGTGGTGCATATCAGAACAATATAAAATGTAAATTTAATATGTAATAAATTTATATGTACCTGCTATGAATAAATAAATAAAAATAAAACCCACAATTTAGAATTATTGCAGAATCTTTTTTGAATAGAGTATTGTGGGATCCTCTTTAAACAGACTTGAGTCTTACCATAAAGTACTCGATATTGAGGGTTTCCAATTTGCAGTTTCTAAGAAATAAACTATTTAAGCAGAGATCGACATTGCGCCAACGCAGTTCCCCCAAGGCGGTCGCTTATATAAAGCCTATACAGCCTTTTTAGTCTATGGCACTTTATAGGTGGTGTTTACTCAGTATGAGTCTGTCATAACTGCGAAGCCGGGCCGGAGTATCCATGCAGGATTCACAAGCTTCTTCACCCGCGTCCGGAGGACGCCATAGTTGCCAGGAGCATAAAAAAATATAGTAGAATCTTTGCCTTTTCTTTAAGGTTAATCTGTTAAGTTTTTCGTATCAGCCGAAAGATTTTGATGGAAAAATTTCCCCCATTGAGGGAATTTTTCCATTATTTGCCATAATCTCTATGCTTGGCAGGTGTATTTGAGATCGCATTAAAATATCATAATTCGGAAAACGCTGCAGCTTATTTTGTGGTCTACGGGTGTATGGTATCACCATCAATCAAACTTCCACTGTTATTAGTCGTTTCTTACCCTATGTGTGAAATATTGGAGTTATTCTAGTCTGCCAGACACTAGCCGGCTAACTAATCTATTAAGTTAGCTCGAAGGATTTGTTTTTTATTTTTCTTATTTTTAATGTATTTGTTCTTGATCCTAATTAAGCCCCGCCGTGCCTAAGACAGGATCCACGATGGAACGAGCTAACCCAGAAAGTGCCTATACCCAGAAAATACTCAGAAATACAGACGCATGGAGGGAGTTCCACTAATCTGCTGTGCGTATTATAAAAAATGTTGAGAAACGTTTGGTGTGATTGTTAAGAATAGCAATCAAGAAAGGATAGCCCGCAGTCTGTCTGGATGTCCGATGAAAAAAGGAAGATGGCGGTATGATGCAGCTCAAAAGCACTTCGTCTTCATTTTGGCTTTCCTATAGTGACACGTATATCGATGTAATTAGTTATAAATTTGAGATTGATACTCACGTATGCAAGGCGCGATGTGGCTCCTCGATTGCTGGTAGCCTTTAGCGCAGCGGTTGCAGGTGGTCCCAGTTACCCCATCCTTGCATGGACACTGCCCGCTAGTCTGGTTGCAGATTTTGCCACTCGCTCCCACTGGATGACAGTCGCATGCTGCACAAAAGTATAGATGTAATTAGTGTATGCAATTATGGAGTGTGTTGTTTTCCCATGCATTTCCCAGGTCACTCAAAATGTTGAAATTTTTACATTGTGGACCTGACCAATTATTATTTATTAAAAATGCAAGTAAAGTAATTTCCCGTTGACCTAGAATCATGAAATTTGGCATAGAGCAATGTTATATAGCAAAAGTAAAGGAAAAAAATCCGAAAACCGTTAATTTTAGTTGCATCACTTTTTTTGCGATTATAGACTTATTTGCATTTGGTAAAGTAACCGTAACCTATGTCAAAGTTTGTATTTACAACAATTTTTCAACGGAAAAGTAAATAACACAATCCGTTCATTTCTATTCCTGTGGTAAACTAACTATTAACTTAACTAAAAGTTTTATGATTTTATATATTTTTGCTTTAAGTTATTTTTAATAGAGAAATACTAGAAAAAATTATCTTGGCTCAGAAGTGAATTCACCTGTGATACACACACACACACACTTCCCGCCTGAGAATTCTCTTGTGAGCAGAGTCCATTATTTCTAATAGAATAAATAATAAAAATAAATAAATACTTCTTACATTTACACCAATTAGCCTAGCCCAAAGTAAGCTCTGTAAGGCTTGTGTTATGGATACTAGGGTAACGGATAGACATACATTTATGATTCATAAATATGTAATATTCATAGAAATATATATAAACACCCGTGACTCAGGTAAAAATGCTCGTATTCATCAGATAAACATCTGCCCCTTTCGGGATTCGAACCCAGGACTATTGGTGCGAATGGCAGGATCGCTACCGTTGCACCAAACGGTCTTCAAAAACACATAAAATATTCTTCTTTTAAAAATAACTTAACTATAAGTTTGCAAGGAACCCTCGGTTAGAATCTGACTCACACTTGGCCGGTTTTTAAGAATATAATTCCTATTCTAGCAATGGTATTGTGGTTATTCGACACCAGTGATTGAACTAACCCGGATATGACCGGGCATTTGGCAGCTTTCTAGTGGGACAACTCAATTATGTGAATGCGGTGTCCGGGCACGGGTCGCCCATTTCAGTTTATATTGTCTACGCCGTAATAGGATACAGGACAGAAGGTTACCTGCGTATTGGATGAAATTTCTTATTGACAAAATGGTAGTGCCGAAAATCGGAGTTTATACTGGTGATACATCGGTATGAACAAGTTTCGAAAATATCGACGGTGAAGTGCTAATACCTCCTAACTGAAATTCGTCGAGATATTCACTTTTTTGACACTTCGAATTAAAATTCGTTATTTGCATGTTTTAATGAAATTTTCAAAGCGAATTTTTAAGTGGCAATCGCATTAAGTTAAAAATTAAATAAGCAAAATTTTAACAACTTTTAAACTTGTCAAGAATTTAAACGTTTTTTTCAGCTTGTGTATCATTTTGAATTTAGAGCAGTTAGGTTTAATTGGCATTTCGCCGTCGATATGTGATATTTATAATTAACTAGCTGACACATTGCTATGACCACATGCATTGCTGTGTGATAAATTAAAATGAAACCTATCCTATGTCCTTAGTTGGAACAAATCCAGCAAAATAAAAAAAACATCAAAATTGAGTCGTTTCGAAGTTCAACGCGGTCAAACACTGTGACAGGGAATATAAATAAATATATCAAAATATAAAATCATTAAATTATTGCTAAATACATACCTAAATGACAAAATAACAATGTTTTAACAACTATGACAATTAATTTATACAATTCCATTCATAATATATATATATGTATATATTTGCTGACCCGGCTACCCGTTAGAACAACATCGAAATCGGTTCTGTAGTTTCGGAGTTCATCTCGGTCAAACAGGGAATTTTTAAATATATTTATATCAAAATCTGATCAATCAAATGATAACTAGAAAACCATATATAGCTTAATAACAATGTGACAACAACTTTAACAATACATTTATATCTAGCGTTGCTTGTCACCGGTTGTCATCGGTATGCGAGCAACTCAACCACGCAAGCAGTGAATTTAAACAAATCAATTCATAAAGCAGAATTAGATTTTTTACTAACCTATTTATACTTTTACTAACCTATCTAAATCTATAACGTTTTTCCTAAATTTATCTTTAATTCTAATTTTAGTTTTCATATTACGTAGCACTCAGATTAAAAAGGAAAAATAAAAAAAATCTCTATGAAATAGCAAAGCTAGTGCAAAAACGAACCTTCTGCATTCTAACTTTCTTAATTCAACCCGGTTAAAAGTCAGTTGACCCGCCAGACCCGGGTAAGGAATTGTGAGGTGCGGAATATGTTCCCGGCTTCCTTTATTGCAGCCAATGAATGTGAAATCGCGCGGTAGTATGTTTTTTTTCTTGCAGTCGTTATGGTGCGATAGAAAACAAAAAGGGTATTGGATCGTATTGGTTTTTGTTTACGCGTTCGCTCACATCTCTATGAATTTAAGTCTTCGTAAGAATTCTTTTTGAGAGATGTAACTACTACGTCATTGCAGTTTTGACGACAATAGTGAGAGAGTTACATATTTATTTTTCTTTAGATTCAAAGAATATTGCACCTCCTATTGAATCCCTAGACTTTATATATGCCTTCATTGATGACATCCTAGTTTATTCAAAATACCAGAAGACACATGAAGATCACATGCGTCTTGTATCTATTTTTATAATATTAATTATAGATGAACGTTTATTTTTTTGTATTCACAATTCTTAACAATTTAAGCACAAGTATTAAGATAACTTGTTTTACAGAGGAGCCATGGGTCGATTTAATAAAACTTGCCGAACAAAATAAACATATTTTTTCAGAAACCTATTCCCGATTTCCAATCCCCTTATCATCTATCAAGACACCCTCTATTTTCGAAGCGCACTACCAAAACATCGTGACCCAATCACGAGCAGCAATAGCCGGGTACAAATGGCCCCGGGTCCGGGTGTAAATAGCGCGAGGCCCCGTGGGGCCAATTGGCCTCGCCCTGTTTATGGTGCCACACTATCGAGGCAGTTATACGCACTTTTATGGGATCCGCTCTTAGTTTGTTTTCGTTTTTACGGAATGGCGTTTCCAATTTTATGGGATGGGGTCTTGGGAAATGGTCAAGTATACGTATGTGTATCTGTCACAGTTAACACACTTAATTAGCTTAACCTTTTCATGAGACGGCGCCGGTCATGGCCTCAATCAATGTGTTCAATACAGCATTCAATTCAATTTATTAAATCAAGAAACAATGTCCCATTATGATTAGTAACAAATGAACTTAAATCTATGTTAGTATATAATATTGACGTGACAACGTCTTATAAATTGGTTTGCCGGGTGACACTTCAAGAAACTGCGTTACGCTCCGCTCACGTTATGCGCTTACAATGAGAGCGAGTGAGAGGCACGCGTCCCTTCCACTCGGGCATGGTTAGCCCGCCTAAGAGCGAGAGAGACAGACATAAAAAGTGGAAGGGACGCGTGCCTATAAATTAATGTTTTAAATATAATTCTTTGTATAAATAAATGTTTTAAATTGTTACTATTATTTCATCCTTCTTCCTACTATACGAATGAATATTCACATTAAAATTTGATTGATTCTAAATATTTTTCTTTGTAAACGGACGTGTGCCTAGTATCTCGGAATATTTTATTCTTATTTTAATTTAAATAAGTGGTGCCACAGGGCTTTGCCCCTTCACGTGAAGTGTTCGCCGACCAGTCTGCGGAGCCCCCAGTGAAGTTAAGGTAGAAAAAACCTAACTTTTATTATCTACTGCTCGTGGGTTTGAACTCGTGCCCGCCGCTCTAACACCGAGCGGGCGTACCATTAGTCCACGGCCGCTGGGAGCGATGCACGCAAAATTTCCAACCAGTATCTACGCACATTACGGATGAAAGACACATTGCTCCTGTTTTTCTTGTAGGAATTTCATGTTGCCTAACATTCGAAGACACATTGCTATCGGATTTCTGTAGGCACTTTATTGCCACCGACGTGAGCTTAGAGCATTTTGCATATATTTCTTATAGCTTCTTAGCATACACTTACCATGTCCTGTAATGGCTGTTTCACCGATGTTAAAACCTGCAAACAAATAAAATGCAGGGCTTGCAAGTTTTCTTTCTGCTTATCTTGCCTTAATATTACACCTGGAAAAAAGTTTCAAAATATGGACTCCGTCGATCCAAATAAGTGCCCTGTCTGCGCGAACATAACTCGGCGTAGAATCTCTGAAAATACACCGGTACGAATGACATCAGAAAAATCAAAGCTGCATAGCGACTCCATGAATATGTCATGTGATAACTATGCTATGGATACATCCTTGAGTACTCAAAAACCTACCAGTATAACTTTGGAGAAAATAAGTGAACTGTTGGACGATAAATTGGCTCCAACGTCTAGTTTTATGGTGAATCTACGTGCCGTGTGGGCTGAGGACGTGAGAGCCATGATATCAACCGAGATAGACATTGTGGTGCAAAAACTGAGAGACGAACTCACTGAAACTACCGATTTCATCATCAATGATCAAAAAGATATTAAGCTGGCAATTGCGAATAAAGAAAAATATATTAAAGATCTAGAATCGGATACTACTCGTCTGCAGCAGGAAATACGCTCCATTAATAGTCGGTTGTCTGCTATTGAAAAATTCTCAAGGGATCACAATGTGGAGCTTCAGGCAGTCCCGGAGGCCAGAAATGAAAACATCCTTACGATTTTTAAAAATATCTGCACTACCTTAAGCCTGAAACTATCGGACAGTGATGTCCATGCTTGCCACCGCGTAGCTAAAATGGACCCCGCCTCCGATAGACCAAGGAATATCCTGGTCACCGTTTCTTCTCCTCGTGTTCGTGATGGGATTTTATCTGCGGCTCATCGATTCAATAAAGCCCATCCTGCTTCAAAACTCAACTCATCTCATGCGGGTATTGAAGGAGAAACCCGCGGTATATACGTCTGTGAACATCTTTCGGCGGAGACCAAACAGATTTTTGCGGCGGCCAGGAAATTTATTAGAGAGAATGCGTATAAGTATGCTTGGGTGAGATACGGCAGAGTCTATGTACGCAAATCAGATAACTCAAACGCGGTCCATGTAAAAAGCGCCGAAACGCTCAAGGGTTTGTTGTAGCTATGCTTAATTTAATTTTTATACTGATTAGTCATTACGTATTTTATTCAGTGCTCCATTTGTTTCTATTATGGTGAAATTTTTTTACCAAAATGTAAACAGAATCCGCTCGAAACTTACCGCTCTTAATCTTAATGTACTGTTATGCAATTTTTATATAATATGTTTAACTGAAACTAATTTAAATGAAAATGTATTTGATAGTGAGCTTCTCGATGCAAGGTACAATATCTTTCGTAGGGATAGGTCAAGCACGTCGGTTTATTCCCGAAAGACTGATGGCGGTGGTGTTATGATTGCCGTTAAGAAAACCATTGATGTATTCCGCCAATCCCACTGGGAAAGCAGAATGGAGGATATTTGGTTGACTATTGGCGCAGGCGAGTACAATTTGTCTAAATTATACATTTGTTTATGCTATCTGCCTCCTGATTTACCTATCGCTGATATTAATGATTTTTATTTTAATTGCCAAAATGTCATTCTAGACGGTGCGGCGGACGCATTTCTGATTCTGGGTGATTTTAACGTTCCTGATATTGTTTGGACTAACGCTGATAATTCCTACTCTTTCTTACCGGTTGTCAGCGATGCCATTGACAACAAATGTCGTGCTTTATTAGATACCATTGCTCTGTGTGAACTGTCTCAATATAATAATGTAGTTAATGAAAATAACCGTATTCTGGACTTAGTTCTTGCTTCAGGTATAAATAAAATACAAGTAAGCGATACAGACCCGCTAAGTAAGCAAGATAAACATCACCCTTCTCTTGCGATTAATATATCTGGCATGTCTGTTATGCGCAACCTGAAAAATAAGCCCAATACTCATTTTAACTTCAACAAATGTAATTATGAAATGGTTCGGTCGGATTTGGTAAACGTTGATTGGTTTGAGGTTCTATCTTGCGATGATGTTGATGTACAGGTGGATAAATTTTATGATATATTGATGAAGATAATTACAAGTCACACTCCTTATACAAGGATAAATAAAAATTCACATCCCAAATGGTTTTCGAAGGGACTGATTCGTTGCCTGACCGAAAAAAGGAGATATCATGCGTTATACAAAAAATATGCGAACCCAAGAGACTATGACGCATATTCAGTGCTTCGTACACGTTGCAAGCGACTTATAAAAGAGTGTTATGATAGTTACTTGGCTCAGGTGGAGATTGGATTGAAAAACGACACTAAAACTTTTTGGAGATTTATCAAAAGTAAAAAGTCTAACCCAGATATTCCAGATACCATCACATATGACGGTCAGGTTTCCTCGGATGGTCTTCAAATCTCTGAACTATTTTCTTCTTACTTTGGTTCTGTTTTTGTTGATCATCTCGGTTACGCTGTCGATAATGGGTCCATACCTTCTCGCACGAGTAATGTTATATCTTCTATAACTATTGACACTCAGAGTATTGAAGTAAAAATTAAAAAGTTGGACCCTAATAAGAGTGCCGGTCCGGACGGAATTCCACCTAAATTCCTAATCAACTGCTGCAAGGAATTGTCGATACCTCTTTCTATTTTGTTTAACAACTCTCTTTGTTCGGCAACGTTTCCCTCTTACTGGAAAACAGCTCATATCGTACCCATTCACAAGTCTGGCGATAGGTCGTAGTGCGAAAACTATAGGCCTATCAGCAAATTATCTGCCATCGCCAAGTTGTTTGAAGCTTTAATTTATAACCATATTTATTTCCATATCTCTCCTTTGTTATCCGATAAGCAGCACGGTTTTGTTAGAGGTAGATCTACTGTTTCTAATTTACTAGTTTATAAGGACTATCTTTGTAGAGAGTTTGCTAAGCGGGGTCAAACCGATACCATTTACACCGATTTCAGTAAGGCCTTTGAACGGGTTGACCACAGATTGCTCCGTTGCAAATTATCGTCATATGGCATTCACGGCCAGTTACTTCGTTGGATATGTTCTTACCTAGAGAACAGAAGTCAATTGGTTACCGTTAAAGGATTCTTATCATCACCTATTACAGTAACATCAGGCGTCCCACAGGGGTCACACTTAGGTCCTCTGTTCTTCATTCTGTTCATCAACGATCTGGTTGAATCCTTGGTATGTCCTTCTCTTTTATACGCAGACGATCTTAAGATATTCTCCCCTGTGCACAATGACGCCGACTGTGAATGCCTTCAAAATGATTTAACCACTGTTGCTAATTGGTGCTCCCGTAATCACATGCAGCTTAATGTGGGCAAATGTTTTGTTATTTCTTTCACAAATAATACAAAACGCAAAATTATTTACACATATAGGATAAATAGTCTGTCCCTGGAACGTAAATCTGTTGTAAAGAATCTGGGAGTTATGTTCGACGAAGGTTTGACCTTTCGTCAACACTATGACCATATTACAACTCGTTGCAGTAAAGTTTTGGGGTTTATTTTGAGAAATACTAAGGACTTCAATAAACCTGAAAGTGTAATATATCTTTTTAACACTTTGGTAAGAAGTATTTTAGAATATTGCTGTTCCATCTGGTCTCCCCATTACGCTGTACACACCGAAAACATCGAGCGCGTCCAGAATAAATACTTGAAATCATTGTGCTATCGCCTTGGAGTCAGTCGCAGATTCAGTAATTATGCCGAGCGTTTAACCAAGTTCAAAGTGAACAGTCTAGAAGTTCGACGTAAAAGATATGATCTCCTCCTGTTGCATAAAATAGTCCACTCCAGAATTGATTGCTCGAGTTTGTTGTTCCAAATTAATTTTAACATTAATTACAGATTTCGTCGACCTATTCAGATTGGAGGTTTTTAAAAATAACACCTCATTTTACAATCCTCTAGTCAGAATGTGCCGCCTGTACGATGAATTATCGTCGCGAAATCCGGAAGTCGACATTTTCCAGCGCAATTTGTACTCGTTTCGCCGTAGTATAGATAAAGCACTGTGCCTTTTTTAGTAAAATATATATTGTTTAATATTTTAGTATATGTTTAATATTATATTTTAACGGTACTTCAGTATTCCCAGTAATTTAATAATCTAATTATTTTGGTTTTTTTTTCTATCATTTTCAATTTTTAATAACATTTATTTGATTTTAAAATCAAAAATCAATATAAATTGTAGCAATGCATTTAATCTTAAACAAATAGCGCATATTTTGATTTAAATCTTATTGTAATTTTAATTTTATTCCGTAATTTTAAATGTACATATTTAAGTTTATGTGGTTCAACTTGGTAACTCATCCGTTCATGCCTGCTATGTACACTGTTGGGTTAGAGTCTAGTACTTATCTAATTTAATTTATTATAATTTTAATGGAATAATAAACTGTAACCTGTTTGTGTACTAAATAAATAAAATAAAAATAAAAATAAAAATAAAATAAAAATAAAATTATTTTACCACTCAAAGTCGTTGTCACGTAAAACTTTCGCCCGTATACCGACTTTACAGGCAACCAACCAGTTTTTGACGTGATAACGTCTTATAAATTGGTTGCGGCTGGGAGTCACTTATGAAAAAGTGTAACGCTCGGTAACGTTACGATGAGTCACCGAACGAGAGAGAGGCCCGCCGAATGCCTTGCGTCTCTCTCCCACTCAACTATGATCGGTCTGCCGCGCGCATTGTGCAATTTAATTATATTCATATCAATAAATATTCTACCGAGAAAAAGACGTTGTCACGTAAAATCTTCGCCCGTAAAACCGACTTTACAGGCAAAAAAAAAAAAAAAAAATTTTTTTTATTGATAATTATCAAGTAAATAAATTCAAAATTATTATTAAATCAATCGTCATCCATCGTTTTTAATGAACGAGTTGACAGTCATAACTTCCTCTTAAATTCTAGGTTTTTTGACGATCGTTTGGTGCAACGGTAGCGATCCTGCCTTTCGTACCTACGGTCCTGGATTCGAGTCCAGGAAGGGGCAGATGTTTTTGTGATGAATACGAGAATTTCTACCTGAGTCATGGGTTTTATTTATTTATATAAGGACAGCTAGCAAGCACATACACTTAAGACAAGGCAAAAATACATTTAAAACTTACAAGCTGCAGTGTTGCCATATTAAAAGCTGACAAGTATTTTATATAGTAGTAGGTACGGGTAGCTACGGGATGCATTCTGCTCGGCTTCTACTCACATATTACCGTCACCGGACCGTAGCATTCAGGGGTAGTTTTCGCTTCCAGGCCACCAAGTGCTGGCACAATGGTACCACTGTGTTTTCTCTTTTTTTATCCGTAATATCCACTAAATTTACCCATTTTAATTTAATTCGTATTATATTGTTTTATTTATTTACATTAATATTATTCTTTCTACTTTTTCTTTACCTTCTGTACCCATTAATTGTATTATAATTATTATCTCATTTTCTCGAGCAATTTCTATATTATTTCCTTTTTTCTAACTCCACTCTCATTGACAATTCAATTGTACATTTATGACACTGACTTGCGTTGTTTCATATTACTTGCGATCTCATCAGCCAGGGTGATGGCTGAAAATCGGTGCTTCACCTATTCCCGGGTGATTTTTTTGTATCGAGCTTTGACCCTATTTCTGCTGCTGCACACAGCTATCTGCCTATGTTGGTTGTGCTATGAAATTATTAATTTTATTTTGTTATTTTCTTTGTATGTACGAGTATAATGTGTGTACAACCGGAATAAAACGTATCTGTCTATTTTATTTTGAATTAACAATTTAAAAAGATTATGTCATATTTATATCTACACTAATATTATAAAGAGGAAAGATTTGTATTTTTGTATGTTTGCAATGAATAAACTCAAAAACTACTAACCCGATTTCAAAAATTCTTGGAAAACCATTGGAAAGCTACATTCACACTGAGTAGTATGGGCTATATTTAATGCTAGAAAAAAATTTAAGAATTTTGTCCATCCGTGCGAAGGCGGGACGGGCCGCTAGTCATATATATTTCTATAAATATTACATATCTCTGTATCATATATGTACGTCTATCCGTTACCCTAGTATCCATAACACAAGCCTTATAGTGCTTACTTCGGACTAGGCTAACTGGTGTGAATTAAAGATTTTTAACAATGTAGTTAGCGGTGTATCTGATATATTATAACGATACCTTTTACAGTTTTTACGACACGTTTTTATTTGAAATGTGACTATGCGGCATATTACGAAGTCTTTCAACTTATAAATGTCCACACTTGTGGAATAAACTATCAACTTTATTGTTTCATAAAGCCATTTACGGCTTTTAGAGATGTTTCGTTCAAATATAACAATTCCAGTAAAGTATGTTTTGTTAAGATGTGAATTTAAAACGATTTTATAATAAGGTTGGATGAATTTATCGAGGATTTTTTTCGGAGTATAAAGATATCCGTGGTTTGCTTGCTTAAAAAATAAAAATAAAAAAAAAATCTTACATTCACACCAATCAACCTATCTCAAAGTATGCACTGTAAGGCTTGCATTATTGATACTAGGGTAACGGATAGACATACATACATATATGATATATAGATATGTAATATTTATAGAAATATATATAACACCCATGACTCATGTACTAATGCTCATATTCATCATACAAACATCTGCCCCTTCCGGGATTGGAACCCAGGACCGTCGGTGCGAAAGGTAGGATCGCTATCGTTGCACCAAATGGTCGTCAAATGCTTAAAAGCTTGCATACCAGTTTGCATGGTAACTCCGTGGATTCTATCCCCGGTCGGATTAATGTAGAAAACGATTTTTTCCCTATATTGGCTTGCGTCTGGGTGTTGTTATACCGTTGTTGTTTTGGAATTCCATAACACAAGTGCTTTAGCTACTTAGCTTGGGTTAAAAATATGTATGTGATGTTGTATTATAATTATATATTTAATCACGATTTTTTTATTACATATTCAGGGTTGGTCTTATTTCACACTATAGGACATCACATAGCGTGGTGTTACACTATTAAATTTTTCCTCAATAACAATGAAAATATAGATAAAATCACTTTGTATGACAATGGCTAATTTTGGAGACCGATTGGTGTAATGGTAGTGATCCTGCTTTTTGCACTGGTGGTCCTGGGTTCGAGTTCCAGAATAAGCAGATGTTTGTGAGATGAATAGGAGCATTTGTATCTGAGGCATGGACATTTTTATATAAATTTCTATGAATAATACATATCTGTGTATCATATGTTATACAAGCCTCACAGTGCCTAAATTGGGCTAGGCTAATTGGTATGACTATTGGAATACTAGGCGATGCAGCCGCTAAGCATAAAGCTACGCTAGCACCATATATTGGAGCGGAGCATAATACCTAAAAAAAAAAAATTGTTTCGATGGGAATTGTCGCGAATTTCAAAATTCAGGCCCTAAACCTCCTGATTTGATTACACACATAAAATATTAAAATCGGTCAAGAATTCGGGAAGTTATGGCGTAACAGATATTGCGCCATTGAAGCTGATCCATGGGATCTTCGCTCGCTTCGCTCGCTCCCCTCCAATCATTTATTATTTTAATTTTATTACTTATAACAGCTACGCCATATCTTCTTTCTTTTATTTATATTTTAGTACGACCGATTTTTCTGCGATTTATATTTAAAAATTCTGTAGGCAATAACACTCAATCAATTGGATGTGAGTTGCCGTACGCTTTATTCCTTCGTCTCTATTTTATTTTAGAAAAAAGTAAAGTGGCTCGTTAGGGAGTTTTAACAAACGGACTCTGGCAGACGGACTCGCGATTCTGAAGGCGAACATTTTTTACTATTTTTTAGGGAATTGAACATTCCTTTTAAAGTCATCTTCAAAGTTATTGAATACCGCGTAGGCAATTATTTTTGGTTGAAGGAACTCAATGGCGTAACTCAGTGGTCTGGAATTGGCTACTTACTTGACAGTTCTAACGAAAAAATTTTTAATAACATAGCTTAGTGGTTAATAATGATTATACAATATTTTTTTTGGGAAATAACTATTTCAAAGTATTTTTTTAAAAAAGAACTAAGATTTTTATTTGTGGGTTACAAGAACTGAAACGTGGGCGGCCATTATCGGATGACGTCATATCACACAAAACAGCGTCGTACTGAGAATATAAACAGGTTCATATTTTGATTTGTGCTTGAGAAAAAATTGGGCGTAGACAATTATTTTTACAAGCATTATTTGTTAAGTCCTGTAATTGTGGAAATTCATTAACACTTACAACAGAGCCTGTACGTACCATTTGGTGCAACGGTAGCGATCCTGTCTTTCGCTTGCTGTCCTAGGTTCGTTTGAATAAAACAACATTTACTGGATAAAAGATCCTTTATTCTTGTTTTTTAACCCTCGACGCAAAGAGGGGTGTTATAAATTTAACCTCTATCTTTGAGTTATTTACTAATGATATGATAACTCGCCATGATAAATGTTTGCAATAAAAAGATGCCAAATATGTAAGTTCAAGGAATAAAAAAATAATCGGAATGGAATTTAAAAGTTTTCCATTGCTACCACATCACCTATATATAAAATTTCATCTATGTACTGAAAATTAACAAGCAAAAAGATTTGGATCTGAATAAAGTAATGGATACGGATTTTTCTTTTTTCTCGGATATCCGAGGAATCGGATACGGATATCCGGCACATCACTAGCACGAACTAAATAAGTATAAAAACTTTCTTTCTTCACATAACGTTTTGCGTAAATTAATATTTATGGCGCACCTATATATTGTCGAACTATATTGTTAAATTGTGTTGTTGCCTTAATCATAGAAAGATAATTTTAATGTACTTTTATATTTGACTTTTAAACTAGTTTCTGTTCCTACATTTATATACCTAATTAATATAGGGCACTCTTTTCTCAGTTTTTGTTAAATTTTGTGTAACATTATGTTTTTTATCTACTCTGATACTATAATACAAAGATTCTAAAACTGAAAACAAAATGCTTATGACAAACATTACGTACAGGCCAAAAATAATAAAAAAAAAGTTTAATTACGATACAGGTCTTGTATGGACACCTGTAACATAATATAACTTTTTAATCATAACGATACACCTATAAAACCTCCAGCTGGACCAAGGAGGTTGAACCTCTACTTTAAAAAGGTTTCAATAGGGTATTTGACATAGTTAACAAATAAATAAGTATTGTATTGAACACTATAGAATTTAAGGTCCTAATTAATAATATTTTACTTAAATTACAAATAAGAATGATTAAATATTTTATTTTCGTAAATAAAAATTAGAGTTTTTGAATCTGTGCATCATTTACACGAAACGTCTCAACGACCAATCACAGCACGTGACGTCACGATGTAATAAACAAAATGTCTTTGAAGCCATTTTTTTAAAAATCATGAACGAAAAACTTACCTCTCGCGTATTGTTTACATAAAGACTATTACATCGTGACGTCACGCCATTGATTTGTCACGTGACCTAGCGTTTCAGCGGGAAATACAAAATGTAATTATTAAAACTATCTTTTTGTTATTAAAATGGCTCTAAATATAAGAGAAAGATTTGTCAAGCGTATCTTTAGCGACTTTAGAACATTTTGAAGTACTTTACGAAAATCTGTCAAATACCCTATTAACGAGTCCGCGACGACCGACGCCACACGCATGCGCAATCGATGTTTGCACCTTGGCGCCAACATTTGACATTTAAAAAATCTTTTCAATATTTAAACAAAGTTTGGTTTTGTATTATTGTATGAGAGTAGATAAAGTAGTGTATGACACTGTACATAACTTGGTCTTATAACACTTGTGTGATACTATAAAAAAACGAGCCGTAGGCGAGTTTTTTTAAAACACACTCATGTTATAAGAACCCTTATTATGCAACAGTATCATAAACTACTATATTATAACTGTTTTGTGCCAGAATAAATGAAAAAACAACAGTGCCGTCTTGGAACGCTCGAAAAAAGCGAAGCTTTATAGTATAAAGCGTAGGAACTAAGGGTTAAAAAGAGATGGAAAGCTACGCCATCCACACTGAGTGAAAGCGAGACAGAAGGCCACGCACACTGAGGTGGGGACAAAGCTGGCTCCTATATATATTGTGTAACGATACTAAATCTGACGCACTCGTGTAACGATAAACGTCTGTATAGAAGCTTCGCTTCAAAATATAACAAATTACTCACGTTTACAGGCCTTCTTGTGGGAGATAGGCTTGCTAGGGTCGCGGTAGTAGCCTTCCCGGCAATAGTGGCAATGCCGTCCGGCGGTGTAGTGCCGGCACTTGATGCACACCCCACCGGATTCACGGCCAGACATCTTGTATAGCTCCATATTAAAACGGCAGCGGCGAGCGTGGCCGTTGCAGTTGCATTCTGTGAATTAGAAAAAAAAACATTGAAAATTTCCTTTTTATTTATAAACCGCCGGTTACGAACTAGTGTTCTAAAAAAAGCCGAGTTAGCGCCTAAACGCTTGAGTCGACGTTCGAGCAATTTGCAAACGCTGAAGTCGCGACCCTAGTTGGTTCTTAAACGCTTAAGCATCATTTTAGTAAAAGACCAAAATTACTTTTAAGTTTGATATAAAACTAATGCATAGACAACGGTAGGTTATATCTCAGAGGTATATTTTCGAGTCAACCAAAGAATTGTGTATAGGTAAGTCACTAAAGGATATATATATCAATGTGTATTACTTATTTATATATAACCAGTGGCGCCCCGCGAGCACTGTTACTTTTTTTGCTGAACATATAATGAGACTAAGTCTAAGTTTCTCCACATGACATTTAGCAACTTGTCAGTGAATACCCCGTCAAATCTGTTCAGTAGTTTTGAAAATTAAACGGAACAAACAGACGGTCAAAAAAAAGAAAAATATCTATCATAAGTTTTTCAGATGCTGTAATTAAAAATTGTATTTTGACATTACAGATATTTTTTCATATTATAATTATTACCCCTTTTTATCAACTTGCTTTCGTTCATGTCTGTCCTTCTGTCTGTCCGCAAAATTTTCTAATCTTATAACTCAAAATTAGACCACTTCTGGCGGTTTTCAGGCTTAACACATTAGTTAAGCCTGAAAACCGCCCGCCCCACGTTTTAAGTCATATAAGATCATAGTACTTGAACATATATCTTTGAAATTTTTATCATTCCGGGAAAAGAATTTCCATCACAATTCTAGGATTTTTTTTTCCATTTTTATAGTCCTCTTTTAAAAACCTGGTTTTTAAAAATCTTTTTTATACATATATGTATGTCTATCGGTTAACTACTATTCACAACAAAAGCCTCAAACTGCTTCGAATAGTTCGAGTAGCAAACGGATATTTCTATGAAATCTTGGAGTAATGCCAAAGCGCCTGTAGAAATGAAACATAGCTTCACAGATATTATCATAAAGACTATACAAATCATCGCTTTTATATCGCATTAACAGTTCATAAATCTTAACTAAATGTTACAAGATAATAATAAATAAGTAGACATTGTTGCTTTTCGAACTTAGCTATCTATAGTCCGTTTTTTTTTAGTATTAGAAAGAACAGAATTTGGGTACTTTATTGTACACATATAATGGAACAAGCAAAACGTAACATCGTGAAAGGTTTACACTAAAAATACCTTAAGAAGCAGAAGTTGCAAACTTATGGAACGAAACGTTCGTCAGTTTGACACGACAAAATTAAAAAGTACATGCCGATGTTGTAATATGTACCATATTAGGTAATTTTTAAAATGGTCGCTTAACATGGCCGCCATTTGCAACAATAGAGGCAAATGTCAACGTTTGCATTTATCTGTTTTGACTATTTTCTTTGGTTTATTGTTAAGTTTCTATTGTTTTTGTTGAAGTTTTTTGTTAAAAGTTTTTGTTGTTATTTGTTATTTAATCTGTTCAACAATGGACGAGCCTGAAGCCGGTCAAAGTGGACTCCACCACAAGGTTAGCCACCACTGCTTCTTTGTTTACATAATTTCTAATGCTAAAAAAATGTACTATAGGTATTTCTAAAACTTTATACTTACTATCAGATAAGCTTCAGCTAGGTAAATAACAAGATGTAATTTAAAAAAAAAAAAGCTTTTATTTGAACTTGTAAATAAAACGAATTAAAAAGTTAAAAAGCCCAAACTCGATGTGGATGTATCGTTTTATTGCGGAGTTCCTGTAGCCACCTTTTAGCTCCAGCATCAGACCCTGGTAACCTTATAGGATCAAAGTAATGGTCAATACGAATCATACGATCCCAAACTCGATGGGGTTGCGTTGCTTTATTGCCGAGTTCCTATGGCCACCTTCCAGGTCCAGCATCAAAATCAGAATTACTTTATTTCATAGGCCCTTGCGGGCACTTAAAATCGTCAATTTTACAAAATCAAGAAAATATTCTACTACAATAAAGATAGCCCGTGCGCTAGCGGCAAGTAATGAATGCTGTGCGCAGTTGTTTCCGAAATACAGTTTTAATATTATTATATAGCCTTAAGGAACTACTGAATATTGGTTAGAATTGTATTTTGTTTCTGTGCCTTATAAATAAATAACAATAGCTGACCCGGTAACGCGTTGCTATGTTAACGTTAATTGACACAGTAGAAAAAGAGCGGACAGACAAACACACAAACAACAAATTTGTGTTCTTATATTATAGACTAGCGGCCCGTCCCGGCTTCTCACAGGTGGACAAAATTCTTTAATTTTTTTCTATTATTAAATATTTTTCCGTTAGCGCCATCTAGCGTCCGGTAGACGAATTACTTGCGGTTAACGCGTTGCTATGGTAACGTTATTGATACAATGGAAAAAGAGCGGGAAATAGAGCGGTCAGACAAACTACAAATTTGTGTTCTTAGATTATAGATTTATTATGATATGAGTAACAGTCGATAGAAGTTTCTTTACCTCACGATTTTACTCTTGCGGTTCATTAGCGACGAATCGACGACTGTATGTTGCAACGTTAGTGACTGTACCTTTCGAACCAACGGTCCTGGGTTCGAGTTTCGGTTAGGGCAGATGTTTGTGTGATGAAAATGAGCATTTAATTTTGTACTTGAGTCGTTGGTATTTTTATATATTTTTATGAATGTTACGTATCACATATGTATATTTATCTGTTACCCTAGTATACATAACACAAGCCATAACGTGCTTATTTTAGGCTAATTGGTGTTATTTTAAAAATTAAATTATTATGACGTTTACAATTCGTAAAGCGTCAATTAAAATTGAGTCTAAAAAGTAATACAAAATACCTACCATGGTTTTGCTTGCGAACATTAAAGAAAAGGCACCACAAGGAAAAACTCAAGTTATTTGAGTTCACAAAGCGCTCATTTAATTAAATAAAGTCAAAGAAGTATTTTTTTATTGGATTGGCTCATTTTGGTCTTTGAGGTTGCTTTTCTTTTGTGTTATTTTCAATTCGCTTAATACATTATTGGTCTCAGGATCTATCCGTTAGGATAGAGATACAAATACTACACATAGATACGTAATTGTTTAAAAAAAATGTTATAAAAATCCCTACGAGCAAAGGCTATTACAAAATTGATGTTTATTTGAAGGACAAAATGTCGTAGACCTAATGGCCTTAGCTATAAAAACTATTCTTCTAAATAATGTTTCGTAGAATGTTTCTAATGCATTCTTACAAGCGCTCAAAAAGTTTCATTAATTTAAAAAAATCTGTATCATATTAAAGGAAGAAAAAAAATTTAGTTTCTTGCGGCTCTTTCTTGGTACAACGTCTCCGGTCGTAGGAAGCATCGTCGAATCCATGGCATAGTTTACTTTCAATAAATGATGATGATATATTCTCATATTAAATAAAAAGCATGTTATATTTATCACAGTAACGATAAAACTAAAGATAAAATGATTTTTTAACAAATGACTAAGATACAAATGCTCGTATTCATCAGAGACAGCAATCATACCTTGGGGCACTCGAACTCGCTAAAGAGTGAGACTCGGCCAGAGTCTGTTTCCTGACAACTACAATTTACCCCTAAATTGTAACCGTCAGGACCAGACCAGACTTACAAATAGGCGTCACCATTGTATGGAAGGTATACCAAAGCGTCGCACTAAGCGTTTTAATTCCAATTTTGTGATACGTACCGCTAAGGAGTGGAACTCTTTGCCTGAGTTTGTGTTTCCTGACAAATACAATTTAGGGGTCTTCAAGTCACGAGTGAATAGGTATCTTCTACGCAAGCGGGTTAGATCCTAGATAGCCTCAGAGTAAACAGGACTGGAGTAGCCTTTGCCTAACATTACCCCTCTGCCAAATGCACAAGCATCGGAATCCTGTGCGTTATATAAAACAAGTTGAGCCGCCATTTTAAAACCACAATAATCAGAACGTCTTACCGTGCAGAGCTCCCACGAAAATGCCTGCCAGTGCTGTTTTCTACTGTAAAAAAAAATCGAAAATATCTAGTATGCAAAAAGATGGTGTCACCTTTCATTTGTAAGCATAATTTTTAGGTTTTGATTATTATTTAATTCATAATTTCATGTTTTAGCAGACTACAATTTCAAATTTCGCGCTCAAAGTTCGTTTGATGACGTCACGGCTGCACTCCCCACGAGACTACCTAGGGTTGACCATTATCGCATTTCAATTAATTAAGACAAAAATTAGAAAAAGTTTGTTGGTAATAAATAACTGTAATTTTGTATTAATTAATTACCAATTATAATTTCGTTTTAACAATGTACGTTGCGTGTTTATTTTTAGTTTAGTATTAAGTACATACCTACACTTTTGCGGCTGCTTGAAGCCTATTCTTTGCCACACAACATGGAAATATAAAATAATAAATAAAATAATTAATTAAAATAATAATCAAACTATTTGTCCTTTTATTCATGCTGGGCGGCGCTCATAAACATTAAGAGTACTAATGCTGTATATACTTCCAGTGTCCCTGACTTCATAAAAAAGACACGGTTAAAAGGGTACCATCGTCTAACCAGCACACCCGATCATTTCCGAGAAACCAAAATTTTTTTTCGAGCCACAGGACAAATTGTTTTTATTTTGTAATCAGCAACCTTTATTAATTTGTACAATATTAATTTGCACAATAGTGATGTCAACTTCATCGATATTGTGATTTTACGAGTGAGTAATGAATGAATGAATGCAAATAACATACTTAAATTGGAAATATGTATTTTTAATTTAAATCTGTATGTCGCAGGGAAATTGTATAATTCCGCAGTTTACATTCGGCGTCATCAGTTTAAAAAACATACCCTTTTCTTAGTTCTTTTTCTTAACGATAATAAAACACAGCTTAGATAAATTACAGTTTGTTTCAGTAATTATTACCAGGTATTAATGATGATTTCAAATAAGAATAAGGTATGTGATTTTGAACTGATGACGCCGTATGTAAAGTGCGGAATTATACTATTTACCTGCGATATTATACATACGAGAATAAAACTGTAAAGATATAGAATAAAACAGGTCAAGTCCACCTTAAACCAAATGGCTAGTAATGAGAGTAGAGGAAGCGAAATCACTAATTTTTGAACATTTTGTCTGTCTGTATGTATGTTTGAGCACGCATCACCCAAAAACTACGCGACGGATTTTGATGACATTTTAGTATGGTAATAGCTAAATGTCATCGTCAACATTTAAGTTAAGTTTTTTTATTAATATTGTAGCATTTATAGCTCCTTTTAAAAACCGGCTTGTCCAACTGCAATACTTCAAGATACTAGGAGTAAGGTATGTGGTACCAAAAGTCATTTGTACATAAATGAAAGCTATTGGAAGATAGTATTGCAGTATTAAAATTAGAAATGATCGGTATGTGTAGTTCAGGCAAATATACTCTGCCCCTAGGCGGTATACTAATTGTTGGTATTTATACTTTAAGCTTTGATATGCCCGGAAACATCTAATTTTTCATATTCAGTTTTCCTAAAGAATACAGCATACGAAAAAAATGGATTCATGCTTGTAATAGGTAATAGGGCATCTTGGGCATCTTCAAGAACAAGTACTATATGTTCCATACATATTGAGCCGTCTCAGTTTCAAAAATTATCTAACAATAGAAGAAGATTAGTTGCCCATGCTGTGCCAACGTTATTCTTGAATGATCCTCTTAGTTTATTATATAACTAGTTATGCTTCAAATAGATATTAACATGTAATATTATAACAGTTTTAGTTTATTACATTTAAATGTATTAATTTTAGGTTAAAAAATAAGTTTAAAAGGAAATACCTGCAAAAAGTGATGTAAGCAAATCGCAAAAAAATACAAATAATCAATCGGTCAAAGTAAAAATCTGAGAATATATAACTATATTCACTATCGCTTTGTTAAAAATAATGTTTCAGAGTTCCTCCTTTCCATTATGCGTATACGCAAAAGGGTCCACAGTGAATTCTATATATATAATAACACCTATTGTAAATATCTTTTAAATGCAATAAACTATCAAGTTTCAATTTGTATTTGTAGGAATACTAACGCAAAGTTAATAAATTCATTCATTGAACGAAACTGATTTATCGATATCGATATTCTCGTGCTATGTCATGTCACTTCTCACACAATGACATTCGTGTGTTTGAATAGAACGTTAACACACTATTTTAAGCACGTGTGCGTGTATTTTAAATATGTTTGTCGTATTATGCATGTGTGCGTTTGTAAACACGCAAAGAGTTTTTGTTCCTGTGTGCTGGCATTGAATGTAGTAGTAACCTCACCCCCCGCAAAAAATGGCAGAAAAATATGTACGAGATATTGACTAATGGCTACTCCAGTCCTGTTTACTCTGAGTAGATAGCCCTATTTACTATAAAAAAGATGCTAATAACATGATTGCTACTGTTGCACCAAAATGGCGTATCGTCAAAGTAAATACAGAACAGTAGGTTATCTAAGGCCGCCCGCCGAGTTATTAGCCTACTCTTGCGTTGATCCCCAGGGTTGTCACTTTTACTTTTAGTTAATATTTTCGAACAAGCAGCACTTGATCTAAATTTATGTAATAAAAAGCATATTATGATTGAATATTTTACCAGTTTATAAATTAAGTAAAAATAAAAAGCCTTTATTCACATAACATTTATTATATTAAGTTACAAAGAACAATGGCGAACTCCCATACATCATTTTCTTTCACCTAAAATTGATGCGTCTTTAGATTAAAAAATACTAAAATGATCAACCATTAATTCCTCAAACTGCATGTCTTAGAATTTTTTATTTAAGAGGCCAGGAAAAAAGATATTAAGCTTCGAAGTTTTTAAGATTAAGTTACGGTAGTGTTGTCACAAAATCGATTATATCAATCGATAACATTCACATTCAATCTGATTAATAATATTGTTGAAATTAATAGGTATAGTCTCCGGCAAATAAGTTGAACATAATTTTGAAATCACGTGACAAGCGCAGTAGCAAGTTTAGGTACATTATTCACTACTGCGCATGGCACGTGATTTCAAAATCATGTTCAACTTATTTGCCGGGGACAATACCTATCGTTTAAGTCGTTGCTAAAGTGTTACCTACTATCGATTGAATTCGATTTTATCGCCGTAATCGATATATCCAGACAATTATGGTAACCTTTTTCTTTTAAATTCAATCAACATCTGTTAGAATATCAACATATTTAATCACATTAAGTCGCTTAAAATCGAGTGTATTCCATCTTATTTCTGCCTGTTGGTAGCTACTTAAATAATAAGTAGAATCGTAATATACTCATTAAGTAGGTGAGTATGTTGCACCTGTTTCACGGGAGAAAAAAAATAGCAGTGTTGCTATAACAATGTTGCAATAAAAGAAGAAAACACTACATATTTCTTAATATCAGTACTTGATTTATTTTTTGTGATAGTATAGATATAGATTATATTAGTAAACAATTAAATGAACTTATCAGGATATCATGAAATCGATTTTTACACAACTCGAACAATTATAATAAAATGGCAACACAAAAGAAAATGGTACCTAGCGGAATTACGATGTTTCATTTAACAATCAATGATATGTCCCAAAAAGTAATGTTTTTTATTCTGGCTCTTACTAGTTATAAGCTTTTGATGTAAACATGTAGAAAATTATTTTATTTCGTTCTGTAGAAAGAATATTTCAAGACGCTCAAAAATATCTCAAAGAATATTTCGCCATTATTCTTTGATACCGAGAAAAAATTTATCCGGTTTCTGCACGTCCGGAACGCTTTATTATTATTTCTTAATGTAAAGTAAATTCTCATTGACGATCGCGAGCGGTTATGTGACGTACGCGCATGCTCACAGTCGCGCGGCACAGCCCGTACTGCCGCCACCTTATTCCCCCATATATTATGCTAGCGTGTGCGTGAAATCGCGTGCCGACACGGCGCGCGGCGCGCACGCACACATTCAAACCGAGAGCGGCACGTTTGTATGAAGATATTTTACTGTTCTTTACTGTGGTATCGTTTTTGTATAGTAAGTTTTATGTTAATTATGTATCATTCAAACAAGATGCGCGCCAAAAAATGTCGTACGACTTTCGAAGAATGCTCGCGCATTTTTCTACCGCTATTGAAACGCATCCAGTTTGTACATTACTCAATTAAAATAAAACTTATTATAACATGTATAATTACAGTTACAAAAGTTCGATTCTATTACTTTTAGCGGCAATATAATGCTTGACACACAATGTGGAACTCTTTGCCTGAGTCTGTGTTTCCTGATAAATACAATTTAGGGATCTTCAAGTCACGAGTGAATAGGAATCTTCTAGGCAAGCGTGTTACATCCTAGACCGAATCGTCGCTTACCCTCAGGCTAGATAGCGGTCAAGCGCTTTCCTATTCACGATAAAAAATAGTTAATACTTGTCACCATGTAATCTGGGTATATAAATCATAAGAAAATATATTGTTTTCAATTCAACTGATACCTATAGTTATGAAAGATGCTTATCTTCATACAGTTTTTTGAAAACAAAGCAATGCTTTGGTATTACGTATTACTTTTTGTTCTACAATTTTAAGTTAACTTTGTACAGAAAAAAAAAAAACTAATGTACCTACTGTAAGATTACAATACGCCTATACAAACAATTGCATCTATACGCATATTTCTAGGCGTATTTTATACTTTATTGCAATATGGCATTGTGAATTCTAAAGAATAAAAATAAATACATGATTAATTCTTTATTATTTCTTTCTTTGTTTCTGTACTGAATTAATCTACTGATTTCAATTGAACTAAAAACAAATCAACTAAGAAATAATATCTTATTTATGTACCAAAAAGGCTTTTTATAGAAAATTCTAGATTTAAGTGTATTGTTTTAATGTTATTGTCGCGCTATCTTTTCATGATCTAAGCAGTTAACCCACAACATCTAAAAAACTACCATTTAGTAGTTTATATATATATAAACTACTAAATGAGAAAATATCACATTTTGTGATTTGTTTTTCTTAAGCTTTCCCATATGGGAAGGCAAAGAGTACAAAGTCCATACAGCCTAGCCTTCAGTAATTTCTTTGCTAAATTAGATCATGCTAAATGATAATAAGTGTTGATTCATGATATATAAATGAATGCACGATGAATGAACAATTTAATAATCCTTTTTCCTAGGCTTCAGTGAAGGTGTTGGGTTTTTACATCCTTATGGAATTCTTGAGAAAGCTTGAAAAGACACCTTCCAATGTTTGTTTCACTTGCATACAAAGTGTATGCAAGTGAAGTAGTAGTTGATAATCCACCATTATTACTCATGAATATTCACCACAACACAAAATTTTATAAGGAAATCAAAACTACTACAGTGACGCTTTCCGCTCCCGCCAAAAAGTCTACAGTTTATGTAAGGCTCAGGTGTTGTTGGCCGTACCTACAATATAACTTTATTATCTAGAAATATTTGAATGTTTATTCAGTTAGCAAATGTCTCGACATTATAATCTGCCTAGTTATTTGTGGCTTCGATATTTCCTACCGACTCATGACCCATTACTTCAAGAATGTATGCAATCAATAATGCTATATGGCGGGTATTTGAAGACATATGGGGACATTAGCTAACGTCGGGAACACTAGTTGAAAGGCTATTGAATCCAGGAAGAAAATCTATATACTTTACAATGAGTTTTATAATTATTGGGTATCCGTCTATAAGACTTTTCACTTTTTTTCATAGCAAACAGAATAAAGGAGAAGAGGCAATTTTGGCTCACATAGTAAGTGTAATATTGATTTATTTCAAAGTTTATTTCAAGGTTGTGTAAAATCGTAAACGTAACTTGACATAAGAAGTTACACAAATCGATAAAAATACGAGGTCCTACTATAGTACGTAATAAATTATACATATAGTTTATAAACTACTTCCATGCTTTCAATCAAAGAACTAACGGGAATCGATTATTCGATTCTTTATTCTACCTGGATTCATACGTCTATTGACAGCAAGAGTTTGACAGCTTGAAGAAAACTGTCCCTTACTTTCGCTTGTTTGGTTTGTGTGAATTCGTATGTTGCGTTTATTTGTTATTACCTAAGATTTTTAATTAGGTCAATGTAATAAAAAAATATCATCATAAATTAAGCTGATGTAGCGTTAGTTGAACATACTCTCGTTTTTAATGACCTTACATTTCTCAGTTCTCCAAATGCCAAAACTAGCCAAGTTTTCAGGAATAATTTGTTATCATAATACCTTTCAAATAATAATTCTACTTCTAAAAAAATCTAGATTTTAAGTCTATTGTTTTAATATTATTGTCGCGCTATCTTTTCATGTTCTAAGAAGCTAACCCACAACAATAGTGCATGTCAAATAATGAAATAAAATGTAAAATTAAATTCTAGTATGTAACACCCCTGGAGCAAGATTAAATGAAAATCGCCCAGTCTCCTTTTTGTTCGATTATGTTGCGGGATATAGAATAACATTTCCCCTTTTGAGAGAACCTACCATAATAGTATTTTTTTTCATAGTCACTGTTTTTACTCTTGGTTCGTTTCTTTAAACTTAACGTAACAGTATTGCGATGAAATATAATAATATCATCACGGTGTCCGATAAAGTGTTTCTTGTCAACGAGTAAAGTTCATGCCTTGATTGGACGCCCCACTGGAAGAGCTAACCATAAACCGCGATTCGACTCTCCTTGAAGTACATATATATTTAAAAGTTTTTTCTACATCTACATATAAAAGTTTTCGCATTCGATTATAAAATTCAAACGTATATACTTGAAAAACTTATATTCCTTTAACCGTAATGCCTGGGTAAATACGCATGTATTTTCCTTGTTTTTTTATAGCTCCTGTTTTTTCTCTGTTTTAATACGTGTGACATAATTTCTTGCTTTAAGCAAACCATTCTAGCGCTGTGGTGAAAACAAAGCAATGCTTTGGTATTTCGTATTACTTTTTGTATAACAATTTGAAGTTAGTTTAGTACAGAGAAAAATAGAAATTTATGTACTGTAAGATTACAATACGCCTATACAAACAACTGCATCTATACGCATATTTCTAGGCGTATTTTATACTTTATTGAAATGTGGCATTGTGAATTCTAAAGAATTAAAATAAATACATAATTAATTCTTTATTATTTGTTTCTGTACTGTACTGAATTAAATTGAACTGAAAACAAATCATCTAAGAAATAATATGTTATTTATGTACCAAAAATGCTTTTTATAAAAAAATCTAGATTTTAAGTCTATTGTTTTAATATTATTGTCGCGCTATCTTTTCATGTTCTAAGAAGCTAACCCACAACAATAGTGCATGTCAAATAATGAAATAAAATGTAAAATTAAATTCTACTAACACGGCTTGCAACTTTTATATTTATAACTCTGTATATTAATGTATAGTACTGCGCCTGACCTTTCTGCCTTTTCTGAATGCCGTCATAAGCACATCATCGTACACAAAACTGTAAAATTTCTCTATAAATTTCTCAGCTTAATGGTCAACATATAATATAGTGTTAAATATTAATTGAGAAAATTTCACAATTTGTGATTTGTTTTTCTTAAGCTTTCCCATAAGGGAAGGCAAAGAGTACAAAACCCATACAGCCTAGCCTTCAGTAATTTCTTTGCTAAATTAGATCATGCTAAATGATAATAAGTGTTGATTCATGATATATAAATGAATGCACGATGAATGAACAATTTAATAATCCTTTTTCCTAGGCTTCAGTAAAGGTGTTGGGTTTTTACATCCTTATGGAATTCTTGAGAAAGCTTGAAAAGACACCTTCCAATGTTTGTTTCACTTGCATACAAAGTGTTTGCAAGTGAAGTAGTAGTTAATAATCTACCATTATTCATGAATATACTCATGAATATTCACCACAACACAAAATTTTATAAGGAAATCAAAACTACTACAAAATGACGCTTTCCGCTCCCGCTAAAAAGTCTACAGTTTATGTTAGGCTCAGGTGTTGTTGTCCGTACCTACAATATAACTTTATTATCTAGAAATATTTGAATGTTTATTCAGTTAGCAAATGTCTCGACATTATAATCTGCCTAGTTATTTGTGGCGTCAATATTTCCTACCAACACATGACCCATTACTTCAAGAATGTATGCAATCAATAATGCTATATGGCGGGTATTTGAAGACATATGGGGACATTAGCTAACGTCGGGAACACTAGTTGAAAGGCTATTGAAGCCAGGAAGAAAATCTATATACTTTACAATGAGTTTTATAATTATTGGGTATCCGTCTATAAGACTTTTCACTTTTTTTCATAGCAAACTGAATAAAGGAGAAGAGGCAATTTTGGCTCACATAGTAAGTGTAATATTGATTTATTTCAAAGTTTGAAATAAACTTCAAATAATAATTCTACTTCTAGTATGTAACACCCCTGGAGCAAGATTAAATGAAAATCGCCCAGTCTCCTTTTTGTTCGATTATGTTGCGGGATATAGAATAACATTTCCCCTTTTGAGAGAACGTAATGGACCTACCATAATAGTATTTTTTTTCATAGTCACTGTTTTTACTCTTGGTTCGTTTCTTTAAACTTAACGTAACAGTATTGCGATGAAATATAATAATATCATCACGGTGTCCGATAAAGTGTTTCTTGTCAACGAGTAAAGTTCATGCCTTGATTGGACGCCCCACTGGAAGAGCTAACCATAAACCGCGAGTTCGACTCTCCTTGAAGTACATATATATTTAAAAGTTTTTTCTACATCTACATATAAAAGTTTTCGCATTCGATTATAAAATTCAAACGTATATACTTGAAAAACTTATATTCCTTTAACCGTAATGCCTGGGTAAATACGCATATATTTTCCTTGTTTTTTTATAGCTCCTGTTTTTTCTCTGTTTTAATACGTGTGACATAATTTCTTGCTTTAAGCAAACCATTCTAGCGCTTTGGTAGCGCTGCAACAGACAAATTAACTTTACAAAATTTTAACAAGCAATTATTAACATACAAAAAGGCTATTATATATACCTGTAGCTGCATCTAGCATGCTTTGCGATGCTCCCTTTTGCTCACTTTACATATAAACCTTCCTTGGCATAAACAATTGAACAAACATACAAACATTATATTTATTAATTTATATTAATGAACTATTTTAATGATCAGTGCACTCACAAGTTCTTTGTTCTGAGAAGTTTTGGACATTGTTTTCTTATTTCAATATTTTTATCTATATCTTTATATAATTCTATATAAATCTGAAGGTACATATATGTTTTGGACAAATTTTATGCAAAATATTCATTTTATGACACACTGATACTAAATCATTATTGTTTATATTTTTGTCTGTCTATATGTTCTCCCATAAGTCAAGAACGAGTCGACCGATTTCAAAGAAATTTGGTATATAGTAAGAACATGCGATCACGCAAATTATAGGCTCTATGTCATATCGGTAAATACCTTATAGTTCTAACAAATATCATAATTACTCAATCGATCATAATGAAATTTTACGTACTTTGTCTGGGATACAGTTAAATACATAAGGTACCTTTTATCCAGAAAAAGGTTCCTGAAGGATAGAAATGTAACTTTTAATACATTAACACGAGCGAAGTCGCGGGTATAAGTTGGTGTGCTTATAATCTTACCATATGTTGATATACAGATCCTGTCACGGCCAAAATTTGTGTGTCAACACTCCATCCATTATTATATTCACTTTCAAGAACATTAGCATTCATAAATCAAAAACGAAAATCTATTAGTTATGGCGCATGCGTAATGCGTACGTCTATGACAATGGCTAATAACTGTCAGATTTGACAGTTCGAGGAGGGTAGGAGGTTCCGACGTAAGTTATGTTGTTTGTACAGGCATCTGCAAAAGGAATTTGTGATTGAAAAATATGAAATCTATACTTAATATTAGGTAGCTGTTTCTGTAGCACTGGTGCCACGGTAGCTTTTTTATAATAAGCTGAAAACCTTGAACATAGACATTTTTTATAGGATACATTTCGGAGAGTGTGCAGCAGAATTGCACAGCCTTGTTCCGCCGTCCCATTTTTTCATCGGACAACCAGACTTACAAATAGGTGCCATCGTTATATGGTTGATATACCAAAAATTCGCACTTAGACTTTTGGTTCCAATTTTGAAATCCGTACCGCTAAATAGTAGAACTCTTTGCCTTAGTCTGTGTTTCCTGATAAATACAATTTAGGGGTCTTCAAGTTACGAGTGAATATACCTAATATTCTGGGCAGGCGCATCACATCCTAGATCGCATCGTCGCTTACCATCAGACGAGATAGCGGTCAAGAGTTTACATCTTCACGTTAAAAAAATCGTACTCATAAATATAGCGATATTTCATGTTCCGTTGTGATATGAGCGCCGCCAAAAAAAAACTAATCAGGAAAAAACAAGTGAATGACTGTTTTCAAAACACAAATGTACCAGCTGAATTGTTTATAAAATTTCAATTTGGAATTCTTAACCAAATAGGAGATATTTCAGATTACCTTACAGTTACGTATATATCGATTTTTCTTTTACTTTTAGAGCGAGGCATTTATGTGGTTATCTGTGTTATTTGATTATTTTGAGCTGGGAAGTTACATGAGTCGCTGATAAAGACTTTAAGAGACAGAATTACTATTCATTATTAAATAAGCGAAGCCATGAGCGGCACATATAAGCAAAAGACCAGTTATCTTTAATTGCGTTTCATACTTTGAACTAATATTAAGAAATTATAGCTAGAAAAAAATCATCTTGTCAATAGCGTCAGGTCGGAATCAAATCCACATCCCCTCACTATTCGGAGGAATTCCAATTGAGCTACAGAGACCTTGACAAACCCGTCGAATATTTTAACGTATTTTTAAAGCTGACGTTAGCGCCATCTCTACAATATCTAATCTACTATTTTTACAAGTATTCAACAAGCAGTGAAACAGATATTTAATTATTATTCTTTTTTATTACGTATTTTATTATATGTAAAGAAAATTAGAAAAAACCAGCACTTATTTGCATAGTATCAGCCACGTTTCATTTTTAAAAACTTGTACTTGAGCCTTTGTTGTATTAATTGTAACGATTCTAAAGTGTCTAAATTGAGATGTAATTGTACCTGATTATTTTATGAGAAACTAGCTGTTGCCCGCGACTTCGTCCGCGTCAATTTCTGTTATTATGGTTTTTAACTGATACTTCGCTCCTATTGGTCGCAGCGTGATGTTATATGGCCTAAAGCCTTCCTCGATAAATGGACTATCCAACACAAAAATCATTTTTCAATTCGATCTAGTAGTTCCTGAGATTAGCGCGTTCAAACTAACAAACTCCTCAGCTTTATAATATTAGTATAGATTTTAATTAATATTAAAAAGTACGAAGGCGCACAAGACATATAGCTCACAGGATCAATCAAACCATTTCGTTTCCTGACAAATACTGTTTAGGGGTCTGCAAGTCATAAGTGAATAGGTATCTTATAGGCAAGCGCGTCACATCCTAGATCGCATCGTCGATTACCATCTGGCAAGATAGCGGTCAAGCACTTACCTATTTACTATAAAAAATATATGTATATTATTACCGATCGATTGGTGGAACGATAGCAATCCTGTTTTTCGCACAAACTATCCTGGTTCGAATCCCGGAAGGACAGATGTTTGTGTGATGAATACGAGCATTTGTACCTAATGGATATTTTTACCTACTCCTGTGATTATTATATATCTATGTGTCGTATATATATGTCTATCTGTTACCCTAGTATCCATAACACGAGCTTCTTAATGCTTACTTTGCCCTAGGCTAATTGGTAGGAATGTAAGAAATATTATGTAAGCCTTTGTGTATCGAAACAAAAGTTTAGTAACATTTTGATATAAGCTTTTAAACTAGTGTTGTAAAAGATTTGAATCATTAAGTCTATAACTATGTGGTTAGTATTTTTTTTCAGAATTCGTGATTATTAGTCTTACGATTTGTATGACCCTTGAGTTGTTTGGAATCTTCTGACACAAATCGAGACCCTTGTCCTAATTTTGAGACTCGATTTCTTTAGTTTTTTTAGTCTTCCATATCAATAATAAAGTTTTGATTCTTCCGTCGTCTAACATAACTAGGCGATGCAGTCGCTAAGCATAAAGCTACGCTAGCACCATATATTGGAGCGGAGCGTAATACCTAAAAAAAAATTAATTTTTGTTTCGTTGGGAATTTTAGCGAATTTCAAAATTCGTCCGTCACAATCTGGTCCTAAACCTGTTGATTCGATTCCACTCAAAAAATATTAAAATCGGTTAAGAACTCGGGAAGTTATGGCGTAACAGACATTGCGCCATTGAAGCTGATCCATGGGAGCTCCAAAAAAGTTATTGATTTGAGCTGTGACCACATAATGCTGATATTTTTGTTATTTTATTTAGATTTGCCTTTATGCCTGAATTAATATTAATAACACTTTAAACATTCGGTTAAGATCAAACTAAGTATAGAAATTTCAGGCAAGTCTATTTCACATTGTCAACTTGGGAGTTTCACAGAAATATACAGATTTAACCTTACCTTACTGAAATAGAACACAACAATGATTAGTTATTAAAGTCCATAGATAAACAATGTAATCTGTTAGTTGTACCCCTGTTCCTATAAATCTTTACAACAATATAGCGTTTTTATAGTTTGACAAGTAGCAGGATAGAGCGCTCGTCGGCTGCGCCAGCGCCGCCACACCGCGTAAACCTGTCAACGCTCGTGCCGCACCGCCAAAATAGGGCTGCCACAAGATCCTGAATATTTGTTGTGAAGGTACCTCGACAAGGTTCTAAGATATGATATAATAGAGGTGAAAGCCTGTTTTGAAGGTTGGTCTACTGTCTCCAGATCAAACTCGAGAAATGTAGCAGTGCTGGTTGCATTTTGACTACCCACTTACCAATTTATAGAGGGTGCGCGTAGTGATTTATAGTTCAAACAGCGTGAGCTTAATCGGGTGATAAGATAAATGTTGATGAACTAGTTATAACCGTTAGGTGGCGATTGCTAGCTGTTCAGTGTCAAAATTGTACAAACTCCTGTATATATGTATGTGTTGTTACGATAGATATGACGTATTATGCACTATTTGTAAAATTAATCAAAAGTAGTCGCTGTAAATGAATTATTTGAAAGAAATGAGAAACGCGTACGGAAGAAAGAGAGAACGAACGAGCGCGGTGCCGTGGCAGCGACTGAGCGAGACAGATCACAAATTTGGAACGAGATTTATGTGGATTTGATGCGTCAAATCCGAAACATTTGCGACTGTGTGGTTTTAGCTCCTACACACATATATAAAAGAACACAACTGCGTAAACTAATTCTTCTAATTTTGAACAGCTATCGAAGCAATTTGAAAGTACCTTACCTCCAGAGTGAATAACAAGTGATGGAAGAAGCGGTCGCAGCGAGTGACTTCTGTGATCGTGGTTTTTACACATGATTGGAATATTCTGAGAGATGATTTCTGACAACTACGATAAGTTTATTGAGGACTAAGTAAATAAGTGGATATGCAATTTGTTTTTCGACGATTTTTGCGAGCGTTGATTGCTTATGTTTATAAATTTCAGATAATATTAGTAATTTCCCTTTTGTGTATACAATAAACACAGTAAGTAACATTATAATTAAGAGTAAACACTCTTAATAATAATAGAAATAAAACTATATCTCCTTATTTTCGTTTCCGTTAGTGTCGTTGCGTTTAAATGCAGGCAAAAATCTATTCACCTATTTATATAATATACTACATGTATGCGGGCGGAAATATCTGTAAGAAAATACCAAATATACATTTTAATTTAAAAGGATTGCTGTCATTATCTCACGCCTTATCTCTAAAGACTTAGTTTTCCTATGATTCATTAAGTTTTTGAAGTGAAAACTTCTTTAGCATCGTTGTGATTAGAACGTCGTTGAAACGAAAAAGCGACAGTAAAAAGAGACAGACACATCAATTCATAAGATTTAACGTAGGAGAAATAGAGATAGGAAGCATTATGTACGCGTGTTAATACGTGTTTGTGTGCGCATGCGTAGTATAAAGATTGAGAGAAGGCATCACAAAAACCGTGGTATTTTGTCTACGTGTACGTATTATCTTTGAAGGTTTTTCGCTACCACGTGTGAATTGCACACATGTTTTTTTTTAGTTCTATATTCATACAGAAAGAAGAAGCTCCTTTTATACAACCGAGTTCAATATCGAAGATTCCTTATTCGAGTAAATTCAAAACAAATATAAATTATTGTTCATTCGTAAGTATTTCTGACAGCCCTAAGCTAAAAGCAGAATACTACAAAGAACATATGGCGTTGGAAAACATTACCGGTTTCTTTGTAGTGAACTTTAAGAAATATCTGTTTTATCTTCCAAAATGTTTTGTTTAAGAAATTTGAATTTATAACTTTTGTTTTAAATGGAATATGGTGGAAATTCTGTAAATATTATTACCTCGTTAACCTACTTGAGGCCACAGTTCTTGAAAAAGTACGGCGTGCAAGCATTATTGCCTACTAATAAAATAAAATCAACTTTTTATATATAGCGGAGATGGATTCTTGGATATAATTCGAAATAAATGATATTATTACGCAAAATAATACTATATTTGAAAATTAATATTGAAAAAAAATATAGAAACGGTCGTTTCGCGCCAAAAACATAATTAATGAAATGAAAGCTCAAAATGAAAGAGAACGAACCACAGATGAAAAATACAAAAGTTAATGCAAAGAGGTCGCGGCTCTAAACTATACGGTCTTTTTGGTTGACATTATGTTTTGTGATAAAAAAGGAATGTAATCATGGTAATAACAATATGTAATATAATAATTTTTAATAAATTATAAATTATTTGTATTTTTCTAATTTAAAGTAGATATATTCTTACTTTCCTAACCGCTATTATGATATTAAATAATGCAATAAAAAATAATTTAATTAAACGGTTGTCTTAAAACTGTTATGGGACGATCTTTTAAAAGGACCGCGTGTGTAAACTTAGTTTGCGTCGTGTGTTTTTACAAATAAACAAAATTTAACATTTCATGTTTCATTTGATACGCCGTCTATAAACCGAGTTATAAACAAAAATACTAGACACCTACTTCCAAACATCATGCATACTAAGTTAAGGGCAAAAGATAACTCAAAAAAAAAGTCTTGTGTGCAACAGTAATGCCTTGATCAAGATTTAAATCTCTCAATTGAGCCAAGTTCTTCATTTTAAAAGTAAGAAGCATAAAATTCACCAGTTTCTAGTAGGTAAGTAGTCACCTGCTTTAATGTTTTGGCAAATTGTAACCTAGCGAGAGTGAAACAGGGTCGAAACTTTGTATGGCAAGTTCACAAATAAAAGTATAAAATCAAGTATTTAATGCGTTTGATAGAAAAAACATACATAAGATAACGCGTATAAAAACTTACCGTTTACCAGCGTCTCGGTAGCTTAGCGGTCAGAACAGTCGCCCGGATAGCGAAAGGTAGTGGGTTCAAATTCCACCTGAGGGCTCGGGATGTGGTTATTTTTTAAATGCGTATTTAATCTAATAGAAACACACATTATTTTGTAGATTGTTTTTTCATTAATTTCGTGTTTTTTTAAATAATAATGTATGAAGTTTTGTACATTAAATCTTGTATAGAAATAAATGGAAAAGTTTTTCAGCGGTTAAGAATATTTCAATTTATATTTTTTAAGAAAAAAAAATACGCTTTTCAAGGTATGAAAGCCAAAATGTATTAGGATGAAAAACATCGACTGCCTTTGTGAATTAGTGGACTAGTGGTCGCTGACAGGTCTCAGGTGCGATCCACGAGTCAGACAATATTATTTAGTTTTTCCGTCCTTCGAGTTATTTGTAACAATACTAGACACATACTTCCAAAGATTACTCGTACAAAGTCTCGGGCAAAAGGTAATTCAGGAAAAAAGTTTTCTGTGCCTTTACCAGGATTCAAACCCTTTAGATTAGATTAGATTCCATTGCATCAGCTAGTCATCATATGGAAGAATGGAAGTAGTTTATTTATTTAAATGAAAAACGATATTAGCTCATATAAGAAGATAAAACGCGTTTGAAAATTTCGACGCGCCTACAATGGTAGAAGCGATGCTGATCTCGGTAGCTCAGCGGTCAGAACAGTCGCTCGGATAGCAAAAGATCGTGGGTACGAATCCCACTTGAGGGCTCGGAGATATGATTGTATTTTGTAGTCGTATTTATATTACGAAATTTATTTATATAAAGAGACACTTATAACCGAATGAGAAAGCGTTTATTTTCATGTCCGGCAGTTTGATGCAACGGTAGCCACCTGCCTTTCGCACAGAATGTCCTAGGTTCGAGTCCCGGAAGTACCTGAGTCATGGATATAATCATATTAAACGCGACCACACGATTCTGTGTTATAAATTAAAATGTTAACCTACCCAATGTCCTAAGTTCGAACAAATGCACCAAAATGAAAAAAACATCAAAATCGATTGGGTACTTTCGGAGTTCATCGCGGTCAAACACTGACTATTTTATATATAAATATATCTTTGTATCATATATGTATGTCTATCCATTACCCTAGTATCCATAATGCCTTACAGTGCTTACTTGGGGTTATTAATATTTTAATTTAAATTAAATTTTTCAATTACAATGTCTGAAAGCTTGATAAGTGTGCGTGTGTTTGTCTGTATGTGTGTTATATATGGATTAACAACGCATAAAAAAACAAATGAAACGTCCACATGATGTTATTAACCATTGTCGACCTGGACGTCTGTTTTATAGCACTGTTTGTGATGGATGATGTGTTGTGAGGATTAAAATAAAATATAGCATAAACAAACAAGTTATAAAACATCTTGACGGCCGCTTGATGCAATGGTAGCTATTCTACCTTCTACGCCAAAGGCCTCGGGTTCGATTCCGGGAAGGGGTAGATGTTAGTGTAATGAAGACGAGCATTTGTAGCCGAGTCGTGGGTATATATATATATATATGTTTTAATATTTCTTACATTCACACCAACTCCATAACACAAACCTAATTGGTTACAGTGCTTATTTTGGGTGAATGTAAGAAATATTTATTATTATTTGTGGGTATTCTATACATTATTATCGCTTAACATCAGGCGAGATAGTGGTCAAGCCACTGCCTATTTACTATAAAAAAGTAGAAAAGTACAAAAAAAATTAAACGAGTGTTTACAAAGCTCGGTAGCTGAATTGGGAGAGCATTGGACCGGATATCCCGAGAATCTCGCCTGAGAATACTTGTGAGCCAAGTCGATTTTTTTCAGTATTTTTGTATTAAAATAATTTATCAACTTGTAAGTTTTTTTTTGACAAACTAATAAGTAAATTTTAGGTATAATTGTTACGCAATTTTTATCTTAGTAACGAAAAGGAAATAGAGCGTGCTTACCTATAAAATGTCAACAATATTTTTTGAAATATTTTTTTTCCTTTTTAGTAAAAACCTACATGATCCTTGTTAACGATTTTTTTGTGTGTTTTTTGGTCGTTTAATAAAAGGAACTAAATCAAGGCATGTATAGCAAAAAGAGATAACAAGAAAAACTGTATAACTATTTACAAAAAAATCAGTATTTATATAAAAAGACTGTGGTAATAATATGTCTAATATGTCACATATTCAAATGCTCGTATTCATCATACGAACAACTGTCCTTTCCGGGACTCAAACCCAATGCACAAAACGATCTTCATAATTCATTTGACAAGAATTTTTTTAATAGTAAATAGGCAGTCGTTAGCCGCGCTTCCCTAGAAGATCACTCGTGACTTCAAGACCCCTAAATTGAGTCAGGAAACACAGACTCAGGCAAGGTGTTCCACTCCTAACACTTAATAACATACAAGTAATAATGACACCAACGACCCATAGTTTAAGGTATCAAATAAATTTCCTTAATAAGTGACTCGATTAGCCGACAGACAAATGCATAGTTTCTTTTTCTTTTTATTCCGAAGCACGCGCGTCCGCTCGCCAAAAGACTATTCGGAAGCATCTCCTCACGTAGATTTCAATACCAAACTCTGTTCAAATACCGCTCTTATACCATACTAAATAAGGTGCAAGGTTAATCATGTGCTCGTAAAAGTGAGGGAACGAAATTAGCTACTTTTGTGATTGCCGATGAAATAGCTTGGTACGTGCTCCCTCGATTCTGCTTCACACGTAGAATTAGACGTGTCCTTTTGGGATGGAACTTTCTCTTGATTTAATTCGATCTAATTGGAGTTAAAAAAACCATATTTTATAGAAAACTAAGATTTGTAAATTATTTCGAATTAATCTGCCCCCGGTTGGAAAAGTGATACATACATAATAATACACATAGATATGTAATATTCATAGAAATATATAAACCTATGACTCAGATACAAATGCTTGTATTCATCATACAAAAATCTGCCCTTCGGGACTCGAACTCAGGAACGCCGTTGTGAAAGGCAGGAACGCTACCGGTGCAAGAGGAAAATAAATTAATTTATTTGCACTTAAAATAAGTTGTTTTGAATCGTCCAACATTTTTACCTACCACTCAATCAGAATGTTTTTTAACTGAAAAGAAGAACGCGCGCAAGAAACTTGTCAGCTTTTTTTTCATTTATTTAGGCAAAAACAAACAGTGCTGAAGATCGATTGTTGTTGTTTTTTTTTTTAATTTATTACCAAGATACCTTACTATTTTTAACACGCTTTTATTAGCTTCACTTGTAACTATGTAAGAAAATCTTGGAATTTTAATTTGACCCACTTTCCGGTCTTTGATTAGGCTGAAATTTTTGCACACGCTCTGAGTTCTGATGACAATACATGACTAGCTAAGAAACGTCATTACAAATCAAATATGGCGAACTGGCTGTTTGAAATACACTTCCATGATATGGGTATCAAATGAAAGGGTTTGCTGACAGGAATACGAAGAACATAGTCACGTGACTTTTTTCCAGTTTCTTTCATCATTAAAGCGTGCTTTTTAGTTTCTTGAACTATATTTTTTATTTTAAATTTATAAATTGGGAATCGCTCGATACTTTGTTAGTTGATTTTTAATTTTTTTTATTTAGAAATACAGAGATAGTGTGAGAAGAATGTCGTATAACGCACCTCACGCTTTTCTTACAAAAGCGTTAATTTTCTCATTACTTTATTGTTATGTTAAAATTTATTTTTAACTTTTTAGTTCGGTTTGCCATAAAAGCGTGTTTTTAGTTTTTTTTACTAATATTGATTTTCATTTTTTTTTATTCGATACTATAGAAACGTGACTTTTTCATATATCATGTAATTTATTAAAAATGTTGTATCTTGTATCTTAATTTTTTCGTAAATTCTCCAATTTATTATTTGAATTTTTTATTTTTTAAATTGGAAACAAAACTGACGTTTAGAAGTGACTATATATCTCGTTAGAAGATTCCGTTACAAACATAGTGAATTTAATCATAATCATAATAATTTATTTGCTTTTAACATGGTATAAAAGGTCTTACATACATTTATGAGCTCAACATGTTAAGCTTACTTAGTGGTAGCATGCAAATTTTTAAAGCTAAACATATTTATAATTAATTATATGCTATATATTATAATTAATTATATGCGATATAATAATACAAAAATAAAAGCGTATATGTCCTAAATATATATTTACCGTTATCTAAGAGCAGAAGCTCACAAATTGCCATACGCGACGTAACGAGTTTATTAATTAAATTAATACCGGCTCAGTACGATACATCAGACTTAATTACTGGGAAGGTTCAGCACCCCTTTAGCACCTAATAGTATCATAACGTATAGTCTATGTGTTAATACTTAACATACAATATCGTAAATTAATTAGAATATAAATTATTTAAAGTGCCTTCAAAAATTAAGTTAGGTACTTGACTGAATAGGTAATTGAAACTGAATAAAACTAATAATATTTCTACTTTCAGACCAATTAGCCTAGCCTGTAAGCTCTGTAAGGCTTGTGTTATGGATACTAGGGTAACAGATAGACATACATATATGATACATAAATAAGAAATATGCATAAAATGCCCATGACTCAGGTACATATGCTCGTATTCATCACACAAACATTTGCCCCTTCCGGGACTCGAATCTAGGACCGTCAGTGCAAAAGTAGGATCGCAACCTTTGCACCAAACGCTCGCCAAATATGGCATTGTAAATGTAAAAAATAAAGTTAATACATTATTTTCATTTAAACTGTTTTTGCCAATTATAATTATATCAAGTCATTTTCACATACTACTAAAATCTTAAGAACTTTGAATCATACTAGCTGACCCTTTAACGCGTTGCTATGGTAACGCGTTGCTATGGTAACGTTAATTGATACAATGGAAAAAGAGCGGACAGACAAACACACAAACAACACATTTGTGTTCGTAAATTATAAACTAGCTGACCCAGTAACGCGTTGCTATGGTAACGTTAATTTGATACAATGGAAAGCAAGCGGAGAAAAGAGCGGACAGACAAACACACAAACAACAAATTTGTGTGCTTAGATTATAGACTAGTGGCCCATCCCGGCTTCGCACGGGTGGACAAAATTCTTTAAATTTTTCTATTATTAAATATTTTCCGTTAGCGTCATCTATGTCCGGTAGACGAACTACTTGCGGCTAACGCGTTGCTATGGTAACGTTATTGATACAATGGAAAAAGAGCGGGAAAGAAAGCGGACAGAGAAACACACAAATCACTGTGATCTTAGATTATAGATTTAGTCGTTTCAATATCCACTTCACTAATAATTCTAACGCCCATAACGTGACATGATTTGATTCTTTAAAATCGAATTGGTGAAGAGTAAGCTTCACACCTTAGGTTACCGCTGTAAAGTTGCCTGTCTGTCGGTCTCCTACAGAATGTACTTTGGAGAGAGTGCTCCGGAGCTGCATGTGCTCAAACCGCCATCTCCTTTTTTCCATCAAACATCCAGACGCACTGCGGTCTACTACCCTTTCTTGGTTGCTATTCCTACCTGTCGCACCAAGCGCTTTTCAACATCTTTTAAAATACGCACAACTAAGGAGTGAAACTTCTTTCCTGCATCTGTATTTGCAAGTATTTATAACCCAACCGTTTTCAAAGCCAGGTTGAATAGTCACCTTCTAGGTTAGCTTGTTTCTTCGTGGATCCTGTCTTGGCCCTGTTCTTGATTGGAGTCATGTGCGAACCCATAAAATACTTTAATTATGTACCTTTCCTATCAAACTTAATTGATTATTACAATTACGTTACGTAACGTTGACTTTAATTTAAATGTCCTCTGTCAAATCACATTTAAAAAGTTAGCATACATACAAATCTTGTAGCATTGTAATATAATTTATGATTTTTATATATTTTAATGCTATCTTATACGATAAATTATTTAAATAGAAAAATACTAGTAATAATCGAATCGACTCGCCTAACAATTCTCGGGCGAGTCTAGTATTTTTCTATTAAGACATCATAAAAATACTTAATATAGTTATTTATATTACTTTTTTTCTATCATTATATATAGCCTATGTTGCTCAGCGTGAATGTAGTTTTCCAATGATGAAAGAATTTTTGAAATCGGCTTAGTAGTTTTTGAGTTTATTCAATGCAAACATACAAAAATACAAATCTTTCCTCTTTATAATATTAGTGTAGATGTAGATATAGTTATTTAGGGAAACTTATTAATGGTGCAAAGACTTTTACACCGATTACTTAAAATGTAACATTGTCACTGTATATTTTCCTAAGAAAATTAAATAATAGTATGAGAGGTTACAAACCTAAAAACTATATTATTTTAGATTTTTTTTAATTTTCGCTTTTTGGGTTGGAGATTTGTTTTTTAATCTTACTTATCATTTTTATTCGTTTCGTATGGAGTCGTCAATAGAGATTGCTTGTAGCCGTTAGTCCCGGCAGTTGTAAACATCGTCCAGGGTCATTTGACCTCCGCGGAGGTTCACTTCCTCAATGCTATGAGGAATTTATAAGGGAACTCACAGCAGTAAACTTTAACAGTTGTTTATCTGAGAAATAGTCGCGGAAATCGAGAAAAGTTAAAAATATTTATTATGTACCAATTTTTTTTTATTATTTTTAATAGAAATATACTAGAAAAAATCTACTCAGCTCACAAGTAAATGCACAAGCGGGTATCGAACCCGCAACTTTGGATGTCTGACATCATAATAATCTATCTACTGTGAAAAGGAAATTGAGTACCCACAAATTATACCGATATCTTGGCTGGCCCATGGACTAAATTATCTCAATTAGGACAATAAAGAAAATTACTATTGTTGCAAATACTTATTTTTCACAGGAAATATTAAGCTGATTTACCCTTTAATTACGAGCCTAGACCAAGTAAATTGCAGGGTTTCTTGATTTGGAGCTATTTTTGATGAGATGTGTGGGGTGGTAGTGTTTTATTACCATATTGTCAAGGATTAAATTACTTAGCAAATGAAATAAATGGTTGAATGGCTCGCAAATCGGTTTATTTATTTATTTGATTTGGTGCACGTACAGTTTATAGTCATTATCAAGGTGTCGTAATAAAATAGTACGACTACACTGTAACCCAATTACATATACACACAACATGAGTTAACTAAAGAATTAAAACAAAAAAAACACATTTTTAACTCAAAGTGAAAAGGTAAATTTCTCGGTGTTTGATCACTAACCAGGTTGATATAGAAAATTAACTCTCCTGTATTGACTCGGATCTGGGTGTTGTGGTACCGTCGTTATTTCTTAATTCCATAACACAAGTGCTTTAGCTACTTGGGTTCAGAACAATGTATGTGATTATAGTAATATAAGTTATAAACGGGATTTTTACCATGTACCTTGTTTTTGTTTTTATTAAGTTTCCGATATTTCGGCACTGTTGCAAGCGCCATGATCACGGAGCAACTGAAGTAATTGCGGGTAGGCTGTTATTGGCAGATATATCGGTCTACCCTCCGACGAAGTCTTCTATTGCGTTCGATACCCGTACCACTGTTCACATTCTCACTATTCACTTGAAACAAAAACAAGGTAAATGATAAAAATCCCGTATATAACTTATATCACTATAATGTTAGTGATATAAGTTATGTTATAGTTAGTGTAGTCATGAACGTTTTAAACAATATAATGTATGTGATGTTATTTAATATTATAATTATACTGTGTCAGGCTTGACTATTTTTTAAATAATGATACCTAATAAAATCCGGCAAACCAACAGTAATAGAGTATAATACAGGTAATAATAATAGTCATTACTTGATAAGACCTGCAGTGACTATCAATGCCAGCATTAAAAGCCGAGTTTAAAAAAAATCTATAATAATAATAATATTTTATACAAACACTAATTAGCCTAGTCTAGTCTAAAGTAAGTAGGTACTGTAAGGCTTGTGTTATCGATACTAGGGTAGCGGATAAACATAAGTTATACGATACCTACATCCACATGTTATATTTATACAAATATATATATAAATACCCATGACTCAGGTACAAATACTCGCATTCATTACACAAACGTCTGCTTTTTCTGGGACGCGAACCCAGGACCGTCAGAGCGAAAGACATGGTCGCTACTGTTGCACCAAAATAGTAATAAGTTAGTGTTTATTTTCTATTTCTTGTAAGTTCATTTATGAAAATGAAGTGTTAAAACGTATAGCAAAAAAATTAATTAACAGCTCAGTCGATTTTCCATAACATCGCTTACTCGATATCAATCATTTAGCGAGCAAATATTGCTAAAGTACCCTCACGCCTTGCCAGCGACGAGTCATTTGTCAATCAACTGTCTATGCTGACGGACGTCCAGCTGGCGTTGCAATGGATAAACGGTATTGGTTAGTGTACTTTTAGGTATATATTTTCATAATTAAACACAACAAAATAATAAATAAAGAAAATATATTTTGAAGTGTAAAAAACTACATTTTATTTGGCCGACGGACGCTTGGTGCGACGGTAGCGATCTCACATTTTGCGCCAAAGGTCCCGGATTTCGAATCCCGGTAGAGATATACATTTGTGTGATGAACAAAATCATTCGTTCCCGAGTCATGGTCGTTTATATACTTATATATGTATTATATAAATTATTTAGGACCCATAGTACAAGCTCAGCTTAGTTTAGGACTAAATAACTGTTTTATAGTTTTTAAAATATTTTTCATTTTTCAATGCGACCTTATAAGATAAATTATTATAATAGAAAATTGGGAGAGCATTGGACCGGATTTCCAAGGTTGCGGGTTGAATTCCCGCCTGAGTATTTTTCTATTATAATATTTTATCTCAAATAAGTGTTGTTAGTTGTCCGGAATAAAATATTACTATTATTGTATTTATTTATTTTTTTGTATGCACAATGCCATATCTTTATAAGATATATACAGGCGTATTTTAAATCTCATTATTATTATTATTATTTATAATATTATTTCTTGTGGTAGTGCATTCAACAAATAAGACAGTCTTTTAAATGTCCGGTCTCTGCAATACAAAGCTTAAACTAACCCGAGGCGTATCTTAACGAACAGTTAAAACACAATTGAGTTATCAATTATCTAACTAGCCGTTAGCACTCCGTGACTAATCTAACCGGTGACTAAGCTACCGACACTGAACCCATATATCTTGTATTGGAGCTTGGCCAAAGTTTGAGCACCACAATTGCATTTACACGCCCTATTTGTGTGGTTACCCTGTGATTTATACGTTAAACTACTGCTGTTTGATTGGTAAAAGTGTTTTTTTATATCAAATATTTAGCACCTATACAAAATTGGTCACATTTCTGTTAATTTATCCTATTTTTGGGATTACCTAAGTTAATTCCAGTTTATACTGTAAAGCGTTTTACTGTTGTTTTTTGTTTTATAAATTACTCATGACACGCCCAAAAATAAAATACGTGATTTTAGGGGAAACCTTTACCATAGATTTACTACCAATTATGTAAAACGATATTGTTGCGCTGTTGTAATGATTGTGTTCTTATCCAGTTTCTTGGAGTATTTAAGATTTCTTTCTATAATAAAAATAGAAATTAAATGTTATTATTTGTGCATTGACTTTGTGAATTAGATCCGCCATTTGCTTATTATTGGTGATGGGAAAAGGCTAATAAATTAACCATATAGTTAATTTATAACTATTAATATACAAAGTGTTACAAAATTACCTGTAAAGTGGAAACGGGGTTAAATGATCACTTATAAAGAGTCAATTAATAATATTTGAAAACCGTAGTATAGCAGTATGGCTTACCGCCAAAATTAATATATTTTCTATAATTTATGTGTCAACTTTATTTCCATAATTAAAGAGTAAATAACACAAAATGTTTGTGTACATTTTTACCTAATATCCGCGGAACGACATAGAGTCAATAACATAATGTACAGAAGCCGCTCAGAGCAAGGCAAAGAAAATGTTAGAAGACCTGACATAGGTACTTTATGTTAGGTCTCTTTCAACCTAAACAAACACTTACTTTTTCGTAACGAACAACAAATTTACAGAAACGACTCAAAGTGTGCTCCGCCTTGCTCAATGCACAACCTCGCTCGCTGCGATATGGCTTGTGTGGCATTTAAGTTGACATCTTCATGGTCCACGTATAACAATATATCGTAATATTCAGAGTTAGAAAACATAACCTTTTTTTTCATTTTAGAAATAATGTTGGTTAAAACACGAAGTAATTGAAAGATATTGATTAGAAGATTGGTAATTGACAACATAACGTTTTATTTTCAAAAAGACGTTTTTCGAAGCCATTAATTGTTCTTATTGAGTTTGCAAACCTTTTTGAATGAAAAACTTAAAATCCATTAAAGAGTACTCTCTGTTAAATAATCTATGATAACTTCAGTTCTATGCAGTGACAGCTTGCTAGGGTTGACAATATTTTTCGCTTTGATAATTTATTACATTTTTTACGGGGTTTTGCAACACGTTGTATAATCACACAGATGACGATGACAACCCATCATGTTGGTTGGTTAATTCATAAGTACCTTTCAAGGCAGTTGGTATAGGTTTGAAAGTACAAAGTTCATGGTCTTAGGGCAGGCAGGGAAGTGTCAATTGTGATGTAGTAAGTATAGTTTTATCGAGTGAGATAAGTGTGCATATGTTGTAGGTATATGATAAAAATGGGTATTTAATTAAATTACTAGGAGACCATCAAATTACTACAGCTGGTAGGATGAGCACTGTAGAGTTTCATTTCACTGAAAAGTTTAGTGATTTTATTAATCTCTGATTTATTTCTAATTTTTAATTTTTAATTTGTGCATTGCCATATTTCTATAAGATATAAAATACGCATGTAAAAAACGACAATGCCTCCGAGCCCTCAGCTCTGACAGCGGAGCTACCGAGACGCTGGCAGACGTGTCAGAATTTACACTTGAATCACTGATTTGTTTTTGGTTAAAATACCAAAAATTGAATGTCGGAATAAACGAATTATTTTTATTATTTATTAAGAATATATTATAAGTTGGAGAGTGTTTAGTGATTAGTAGTTAGAAAGTAGAACTCTGCCTCTGATCTCTGCTATCCCTACGGGGAAACAGCACCGTTTTACGAATTATGGCCTTACTAAGATCTCCAACCCTACGGGTGGAACCATGTCCAACAATGATCTTTCGGCTGAGATGAAAATGGTGATGATAATTATATTTTAAATGGAATGTTAATCCTACTAATTTTTTAATTGTATCGAAACTCGTTGTGGGCTTATGGTATAGTCATGAAGGGATTTTTTTAATGCAACGGTAGTGACACCACAGTAAACTTAGCTTACTATTTTTAAAAAATGGTCACTCACATACGTATTAATTAAAACCGAATCGTTTCTATGTTTTTTTCCTTTTGATACCCATATTACGGCGCAGTTGCATGCGGCATAATTAGGCAGAAAGATATTGGAGTTTCAAAGAAGAAAAACGTGGTAATGATCACATTTTCACGCCTTCTGTGACGCTGTAGAGTGTTCATATCAACGTCTTCTGTAATTAAATAAGTCTTTTGGAGATTTGACCCAATGGCTGTTTGCGTTATATGCCTGCGACACATACACTTACACGACTTGTAAGGTATGCATTGACTTCACCGCCTGCGCTGAATAAATACATGAATCCGAGTGGCGGCGATCTCACAGATATACAACAGTTACGCTATTAATATTTACAACTCCAGTAACACTAACGGGATAACGTTGAAATTGAAAGTAATACAGATTTATGGAGTACTGAAACTGGTCAAAAAAAAGTTTACTACATCCAATCAAATAGCAGATTCAACCAGATGACAGTGACATGTTTACCGTCTATGATCTGTGCTCTGTACTCTATGGTATGTGCAGTGTAGATGAAGAAACGTTTCTGTTCAATTTTTTAAAAGCCATTTTAATAAAGTGTATTCAATCTTTCAAATTATGGTTTATTTCTTCAACTCCGAGTCTCATTTTACTTATGGAATAAGATTCAAACGCTATTGGTAAAACGGTATTATAATAATATCGTTATACCGCTGGATAGTGATGATCGTAAAAGTTGTAAACGAGCATTTTATCGTTCCATTAGCGAGAAGCGCGTTACTTAACAGCCGACGTGGTGTTACATCTTGCGCGATTATTCCGAACACCTTGCCGGAATACTTAATAGGCATCAGACTACAGCGATACCAATAAAACGGTAGTCTATCTTCTATGTTTACTAAAAGTCAAATATCAGTAGTAAATTTTTGGCGGCAAATTTTTGGCGGCAAATTCTGGCGGCAAATTTTTGGCGGCAAATTTTTAGCGGCAAATTTTTGGCGCCAAATCCTTGGTGTGAAAACTCTTTCTTAATGAAGCCGCGACGTAATAATATGTATAGTGTACGTAACTAAGCAAGATTTTCGAAAATAAACAATGGGAAATCGTAGTTAATATAATGTATTATAAAGACAGTACAGGTTATGATTCGCAATATAACGCACATGTTTATCGTTGAGTATGTGCCCGTTTATTAATTGAAATATGCAATAATAACAAATATATTTTCCCTTGCAAGATGACGCATACTTCACTATTATACGAGTCAAAAAGCGAGTTTTTTACCACGTTTTTCTTATCTCACTTTTCTTATTTGTTTGTCTGTCCGGGCAAAATCTTGCAACTTAAATTTGAGGCACTTTCCGATAAGCTAGAAAGCTGAAACTTTCAGGATAGTTCAGAACCCGATGACAATGCACTCTAAAGCAACTTTCAACTTTCCAGATGCACTTTCAGGTCCACTTTCGGCAACTTTCACTTTTGTATGGGGCTTATCCGATTGTTGCGTAACACATGGTTACTTCGTTGAGTTAATAATTAAAAAGAATAAAATAATTATACTAGATTTAAAAAATCTAAAAATCCCACGTTTTTCAATGTCCTAAAAAGAATAAAATAACCCTGCGGGGCAAAGCGAGGGGCCACTCAAAACGTGGGGGCGCATCTTTACAATAATCGGCATCAATGCATGTCATTCATCTCTTTAAAATCTCCTCTTAGTAATATGCGCCCCCACGTTTTGAGTGGCCCCTCGCTTTGCCCTGCAGGGTTATTTTATTCTTTTTAGGACATTGAAAAACGTGGGATTTTTAGATTTTTTAAATCTAGTATAATTTTTGTATTTTCAAAGTTAATACATCGGCAGTCGAACGGTTATTAAACTGTCAATACTAATATCACTTTGGTCTTACTTTGGTGGCCATAAATACTCCACTTATATAAAACACCTACACTACATCGGCGACGCAGTAGACTTCATAACGTCTTTCTTAAAAAACTCATTCCGACTCTTTTAAAACTTTAGTACAGTTCATTTGTTTTTATACTTTTTACGTTTACTTACACAATATTTAATAAATTACTTTTAATACAAAAATACCAGACAAAAACGAATCAAATTTTTTCTAGTATTTTCTATTAAAATTAATTTTTCATATAAGACAGCATTGAAAAATGCAAAAATATAAACAATATTTGTAACAATTGTAACATAGAATATTAGAAACAAAAGAACTGTACTAAATTAAAAAATTAGCATAGTTCATTTGTTTTTGATACGTTTTATATTTCTTTAAACAATATTTGAAGAACTTCATATAGATCATGGTGAAAATCAAGATGATTAAGCGGAATTGCATTAATATTATAATTTGCTTTGATCGAGGGTCGTGGAGTAAGAGAATTTAATATGCAACCTCCGGACATCAAAGCGTGGAACTCAAATTAAATACACGTTTGGTGTTGCGCTCAAGTCAAAAGAGGTGGGCGCTGGATATTAGAATTAAATTGAATGAAAATATAAATTACACTTATATAAAAAGTGAAGTCTTTGATAGCTTTAGAAATTAACAAGGTGTTATCTGCGAGCAGTCCTGTCTTTCAAGAGTTTTTTTTTATTATGATGATCATTAATGTAAATAAGAAAGAGTAGTGGGCCCAAAATCGATCCTTGAAGGACGCCCATTATTAATAAGTGCTCCACAAGACACAGCCTTTATAAAAGCCTTATCAAAAATCTTTATAAAATTATTACAATTTCTGAATTACAATTTTACTTTCATTCACATATTACATTAACAAATTTGATTTGTTTCTAATTCGTTTGTTCAAATTCGAAATTCAAAACTTATTATTTCCGTGGCTTTATCCGAAATATGTATGAATGTATCAAACATCGAACGCAACTTATACCGTTTACGCCCAAATACTGACTAAATTCGTTATTCTAGTAAATATGTCTTCGACACTCCAAAAATATTAATTTTAAATTTTTCATTGCGGCTGGGATGATTTAGAATCCCTTTTTATTTCGTGTTTTTTACTCTACCGTGGAACAGTTGGGTCGCGTGTGACACTCACCACTAATAATTTAGAAAACCAACAAATATTGGAATTAATTAAATAAAAAATCCGCATACTCTTTTAAGTCCAATGGCATTAATAATATTTTCCAGAAAATTATCTGTTGCACCCTTTTTGAGACAAGCTCTGCTTAGGTTGAGACTTAATAATTGTTGTGAGTTGTTCAAATGATAATTTGTTCCCATTAGTTTTAGACGCTTGCGAGGTTTTTAAGATCGCCATCGTAAATATAATTAAAATTTGTCTTTTTTATCATCATCTTATTAGGTTTACGGTACTACATGTCCACTGTTATACGTAAGCTTTTCCAAAAGTTGTATATAAAAAGCGGTTTTTATAAATTTACAAAATCGTTTGATTTTATAAATTGAAGCAAACCCAGAACAGAGCAAATATCATTTCACTTACATCCTCGTTTCCATTTTCTTGGAGAAGCGTAATTAGAAAATTGATTTTTTCTATATTTTAAATTGAATCAAGACGAAAGTGGGATGCGGTGAACTAAACATGGAATTAAATAAGTTTTTGGTTTGGTTGTTCTTATACACAATTTACGCATCTATTACAAAGAGGTGAGGGTATATTTTATGTCGGAGGAATAATTTGTTTCTGACTTGTCTCAGTTGTTTGTCATGTTGAAAAACTTATTCAATCAAAGATTATACTTTTCGATTAATTAATTCATAACTACGTTTTACATGTACAGGTGTATATTCTTTTTCTTTTATTCTGGCACGAAAGTTATTACAAAAAATAATGTTACACAAATTTAAACATAAATTGTTGTCAAATGAGTGCCCAAAATTAATTAGGTACATAAATATAGGAACAGAAACTAGTTTGAAAGGACGGTATAAAAGTACATTTCGATACAAATTAGCTTATTATCAAATTTCTAGAACACAATTTAAAAATACGTTTAAAAATATATAGGATGCAACATATAAATATTAAATTACGCTAAAATTTCTGAAAATGAACAGCATTCTTTTTTTATTTTATACTGTTGTAAATCCATAGGTTATTTAAACAAATATATGATCAAATGTATTGCCAAAATCCCAAGCCAAATAGTAAGAGCATTGCGTGTTACTGTAATAGACGACTTGAATGGCCACAATACCACATAGGCCTGTGAAATTCTGCCAATGCGGCATACAAAACCAAAAATTTTATGTTAATAAATCAAATATGAAGGAAATGTGAATGGGCAAGTCGGTAACAGCAGACCAAGGAGAACTTTCCGGGAACAAATAGAGGATGTTCTGAAAAAAGGTCAGGTCCAAAGTACCTTTAACCGACAAGCTTGTATGAAAAGTCTGATGCGAGATGAAGAAGCGAGAGATCAGGATCGTGGTAAGTGGATATCTGTGATCTCTGCTCACCCCTACGGGTAAAAGCCGTGATTGTATGTATGCAATAATTAACCCCTCAAAACCCGCGAGCATTATATAATGCTCTATAGCGCGACATAGAGAGAAATAACGCATTTAACACAATGCCGTCGTCAAGGCGTCAAGGGGTTAATTTACTAGTGGTCAATATTTAAAATTGTCAGTTTGTGTCAGTAAAATAACCTTTTCCTTTTCACCCCTCATAGTAAGCTAAATGCCTTACGAGTTCACGTCCGTAGTATATCAGCGACTCAGGTTAAAGCTGACATCTAAACCATTAGATACGAACGCCTTATTCAATCAACATGATAGGTTACATGATAGGTTAATGACAATAAAACGAAGCAAGACAGGATATTTAACTATACCTGCACATTAACTAACGTTGTGACGTTCTCACCTTTAAGTATACGCTGCACAGTGGGTCGTCCTCATACTAAAATTCGGAGGTAATATATGATTGATGGCAAAGATTTCTATAATTAACTTTTTGCCTGGGTCTGTGTTCCCTGACAAATAAAGTTTAGAGAGATGATCATGTTATAAGTGAATAGGTATCTTCTAGGCAAGCGCGTCAAATCCCACAAAAAGTACCAGGAAAATCCGGAAAGTACCTGTTTGGGAATATAAATAAAATTAGTATATATTTACAAATATTAACGTTTCATTTATAAAGAAAAATGGAGAACGCCACGAATTGTGAAATTAGAGCTGTGATTTGCAATCATTCCACCGAGCTTTCACCCATGTACCATATAGTCCAGACTCGACTCTGTTAGATTATCAGCTATTCTTAAGATATGCTCCTACCTGCCATATTAAAGCAGTTATCGTAAGGTGTGATGAGTTTTTGTATCTTAGCTTCATGTTTGCGCTTTCAATATATTGAGATACGTAGTCACAGCGTCTTTTAGTTTTTCACCTGTTTAAATTTACTTTCCTACCAAAATTTCCTTTAATTTTGTAAACAGTTGGTAGTCTAACAGTTAAGTCTGGACTATGTGAAAGACGGTTGATAATTATAATGGTTGAAATTTAATCACAGCTTGAACTTCACAACTAATGGCGTTCTCTGTACATAATTCACACTCACATAAACAACACAGTTAATAACAGCCTAACGTAACTTTGCACACAGACAGCTAATATACAAGTGAACGTGTTAGAACTTGTCCGGCGGCTACACTATTCGCCAGCGCTCCGCACGGTGCAAACGGGTGTTACTATCCGGATGGCGCTCGTAATTAGAAAATTGCATTTTTCTATATTTAAAACTGAATCAAGAGTATAATCAATTTATTTTAATACAGACACACGGTTCTCTTTACCTCAACTCTCAGCTAAATTTCATTCACATATTTTTTTATTAAGAATAGGTTTGCCCTTGATCCGGGTGTCATAACAGGATCCACGATGGAACGAGCTAGTGCCAGAAAGTGCCTATACACCCTTGCCTTGAAACTAAATATCTGTTAATTTATTTATTTAATAAGGGACACCAACGCCTGTATCAATTTAACAAGAATGTTTTAAAACTTAAAGTACTTAGACTAATTTCACAATCATTCATAGGTGTACACAGCATGCTTCATACATCCTGAGGTCAAGTAGTTACTGTGTTTGAACGCAATAAATTCCGAAACTACTCAACCATTTTGATGTGTTTTTTATTATGCTGGATTTGTTCGAACTAAGCCTTATAATAACTAACCCTAACTATATACATTCCAACACATAAATATCAGCTGTACCTCCTGAATTATACAAGTTTATATCGAAGACAGCATGTCCATCTTTTATGGGCACGACCCACTGTGCGCCGCTCTAATCGAATTCTATTCCAGACCGTGCCATTTTTATTTCTCGATTCCTTTTACAGCGATTTCTCACGTCCGTGATTGGAAAGGTGTTCGGGAATCGTATTAGAGAAATGTGTTTTTTTCTCTTCTTCTGGCAAATGTATTACGATTACGTGGCCTCGTTAAATGGTGTTCTTTTCCTTGTAACGTTTCAAAGATTGATGCTTCAGGATGTTGTCAGACAATTATATATGAAATGATTGAAATATTTAAACAGTTTTAAAGTAAAAATAAATTTAATTCCTTGTCAAAAACAGTTAGGTTTTTATTTTTTAATTTTGCAAATTTCTTAATCGATATAAATCATTACAGACGTAAAGTAACGTAAAAATAAATACATGTGCTGTATTTCCTATATTTATTTTATTATCCTATGATTTGTTTATATATATTTTAATATAAAAAATAGGAATTTAAACATCTGATTACTTTTCATAAAACAATACAAATGTTGAGCAAAAATAAAATATCATTATTTAAAATCGATTTACCCACTTATCCAACCAACCACACTTATTCTGCTTAGAGATATGTCCACCTTTACTAACAATTTATCATGTCTTTGAAACTTGTTGTCAATTTATCCATTAGTCAAGTCCGCTACCGCGCGCCCCACTTCTCTCAACAGTCCCAATGCTGCGCGAATTGTAAAAAAAATGCCGGACTCCTAACTAAAAATGCCATGTTCTCGTTAAATAATGAAGACAGGACCAAATAAAAAATACTAATGTAAAGCTGATAAAATAAAGAATCCACCACTGAATATTTGTATCAGTAACTCAAAATTTAATCGTAATTTAAAAAAAAACAGCAGGCCACAATATCGTAGCAATTGCTAGCATGGTTATGTTAAAATAAATAATTATTTATTATAATAGTAAACTCCTTTATAACTCGATTGTTATAAGAATTCGAAGCGGTATCGTATCAAGATATTGTTAATCGATTAGTAATTGAGATGTGTAGTAAATTATATGCTTATGACGCGTAGGAGCATGTGTTAATGCATTTTCGTTTTCTTATTTCTAAATAATACTAACCAGGCATTTTACTAATTGAAATATTTTTTTATAACAACAATATTTGTAGTGTTTGTAATTTATTATTGTTTTTTGTTTTTTATTTAGGATGGGTTAGCTCTTGATCCCAATCAAGCCCGGGGGTCAAGACAGAAACCACGATGGAATGAGCTAACCCAGAAGGTGCTTATTCACCCTGACTTTGAAAATGGACGGGTTATAAGTTCTCGGAAATAAAGACGCAGGGAGGGAGTTCTACTCCTTTGCTGTGTGCATTAAAAAGGATATTGAAAAGCGCTTGGTGCGTAGGAATAGCAACCAAGAAAGGGTGGTAGCCTGCAGTGCTTCTGGATGTTCGATGGAAAAAAGGAAATGGCGGTATGAGCAAATGGTGTTGTGCCAGTATTTGTGTTACTTTAGATCAATAAATTCTTTCTTATTCTCTTTCCCCCACCTTAACCCCTCGTGGTAAGCTAAATGCTTATATAACAAGTGGGCCTATGTCCTTACTAGGTGACTTTAACACAAGCGTGTTAAAGTTGAAATTTCAACCGTAGGGCTAGGGCTACGTTCAATTTGAATAGAACAACGTTTCTTAAAATGTTTAACCGCCAAAATTACAAGACAATAACGTTTTCCAATTTCCTTTATATCGGAATTGAATAAGAATTATTTTAAATATAGAATTTTCTATCTCTAAATTTGAATTCGAAATGGAGTGACTCATTCGGTGAGATTAATATCTCTGGTGGGATAATTTGCCACGGAGGTTGATGTTTGTTCTATAGTTGCGCGTGGGCATAGACAATCAGTAGGTGAGACAATCGACCATCGACAAATAGCTCTTGTAAATATACCTCGTATCAACTGAACGAAATCAGAGGCCTTTACGGACCTATTTAATAGCATCTCAATTATCTATATATAAACAGATAAATGATATATGTACAAATATTTATGGACACATTTTATGATAAATATTCATTTTATGAATCACTGTGTTTATGAGTGTGTGTGTGTGTGCGCGTGTGTGTGTATATGTGTGTATGCGTGTGTGTGTGTGTGTATGCGTGTGTGTGTGTGTTTTATTTAATATAAGTGTGATGCAGGTTTCAAATGATTATAATTACAAAAGGAGGTCCAATGAAATTTTGACCAGTCATCCTATAATTTGATTTATATTTAACTATTGAATTCCAGCTTCGATTATCTATTTGGAGTTTTTAGGATGTATATGATTACATGATAAATTACTTAAAATATACCTAAGTTTTAATTGATATTTATATTCTTTTTGATATTTAAAAATATATTATAGCATATTACTTGACATTGTACTCGTTATAACGAATTATTAGTTGGTTTAATGGTAGATCTTCTAGTCTATAACAAACAGCACACATTTTAATCATCAGTTAAATTAATACATAGCTCAAATAGTTTTTTAACTATAATCAACAAGATATTGATACTATAGTATCGTATTAACGAAATAGTTAGTCCTAGAGACAATGGTATAAAATTAAATTATTGATTGTTTTTATTTTTTTTATACAAAATATTTTGTTGCTTTTTCACAATGCTTTTGAAATGGTTTATTAACAGTGATTTATATATGCACGTAGTGGACCCCGTGGGATACAGTAAATTAGAAAAGCGGTGGTGGCTTATTTTTAAATTATCTTATATAAACTAGATGATCCGGCTACGTGTTGCTATAATATAAATTAAAATAAACCCAATCCTATGTCCTAAGTTAAAAGAAACACAACAAAATGAAATAAAAATCATTAGGTTCAGTTGAGTAGTTTCAGAGTTCATCGCGGTCAAACATAGTGACACGAAATTTTTTATATATATAGCTATAGAAAATATGAATCAAATGGCCTCAATTAATTAAAATCGTTACCATAATTATGATTGTTAATAACCTCTATTAAAATCATTAAAACTTATTTAAAGATAATAATTTCAATATCTTCAATATAAGTAAAATAAAAAAAAAATCATTTCATTTTACTACATTTTGTCTTTAAATGTAAAAATTGATAATTTGACTAAGTCCTAACAGATCGGATCGTTTATATTAATTTTACAAATTATCCCATCTACTTCCGAGATAATATTTCTCGTTCTAACAGTATTATACTTTAGTGCGTTTAGGACTAGATCGTGACGGAACCCGAATTTAGAAATTCGCAAAAACTTGATATAACCAAAAAACATTGGCTCTATGAGTGAGCAAAACAACATTTCAAGCGTCAGCATATATACACCGAATTCTCTACAGCTTATATTTTTGAAACCACCAATCCGCTCTGCTTTAATATATTATGCTAGCGAAGCTTTGCTAGATTTAAATAAAACCAAAACGACATGTTTATACTTGTTTTTTATAGTTTTGATCTTAACGTTTCGACTCCTCTACAGAAGCCGTGATCACCGGATGATACTCTAAGAACTTAAAACCTGCCAGATTTTCATAACTGCTAAATTTTATATCCAATTAAATATTTCTCTTCTTATTAAATAGTCCTCTCGCTATCCTCTTGTAATTGAACTACTAAGACCTTGATCCGTCAAGTTGTTTTTAGTATCCCTAAGGTTAAATACCAGCGCCAATTCTTTATGTCCTAGACAACTACTACTTACAACATCGAATGTAGTACTTTTACAAGTATAAAACAAACGATAAAGAAAAACTGCCGTGTTTTAGATTTTCTATTCTATTTTAGCATTAAACTGTTATATTTTTTACAAAAAATAAAGCTCCTTGTCTTAAGAGTCAGGTGTAAGTCAAAATCACAAACTCTTGCTCTCCGGGCAATTGTTCTTTTAATTGAGCTACCGACACCTTGATACCCATATGCAAGCCAACCATGGAAGTTTTTATGAGCTTAATAATGTCCCGCCTGCTGGAGCAAAGATCTTTTGTATGGATAACAACATTACAGGCAGAATAAGGTGTCACTATAGAAAATATATTATATTATGTAAATTGAAATCAATAAAACAATTTTAATGTCTATTTTGTATATGAAATTCGATATAAATTGAGATTAGAGTAAATTAGCATACTGGCTCTTGCACTATAGGTCAAAGGGGGCGCAGAGAAAGTGTCAGAATTATTGCTTGTTCCTGACATTATACATGACATGATAGAGATGCATAATATAAAATCTCATACAAGAGAGAAAGAGACGGTTGTTATTGGGCAACAATTCGATATGCGCTTAAAACATCTCTTTCACATTATCAAGATTGATTGTCACGAATTGTCTGATGTATGAGCTTTCGGTACTGATTACAATACAACAAGGATAGCATTAGTGTTTATTAATAGAAGTGGTGGTTAAAATCTTTTCTTATTAACAAAAAAAAAACAAAATATTTTATTTATAAAATATTACAAGAATGTTATGAATTGGAATCCCCTTTTAAGTATTACACGCGTTGCTATGGTAACGTTAATTGATTATAAAAACTGTTATTCTTAGGCTTATGGAAACTATGGTAACTATAAACTGTAACAAAATCACACACACACACACAAAGTATTGTCATAATATAATGAACTGATAGTCACACCAATTACCCTAGTCCAAAGTAAGCACTGTAAGGCTTGTGGTATGGATATGGTGTTTGACCGCGATGAACTCCGACACTACTTAACCGATTATATTTTTTTTTTCATCTCACTGAATTTTTTCCGACTAAGGACATAGGGAAGGTTTCATTTTAATTTATAATTTAAAATATATTGCAAATTTTCATAATTGGGCCAAAGCAACGCGTGGCCCGGTAAGCAAAAATCATTGCATCTTTTATCTTAATATTTCTTACATTCACACCAATTAGCCTAGCCCAAAGTAAGTACTGTAAGGCTTGTGTTACAGATACTAGGGTAAAAGATAGACATACATATACGATTCGAAAACAAGTAATATTTAACATAATTGTATAAGACAATATCGCATACATTGTTTTGAACCCAAGTAGCTTGTTATTTAATTCAGAAACAACTATAATACCACAACACCCAAAACCGGGCCACAATAAAAACCCGGCCGGGAATCGAAGCCGAAACCTCGGAGTGCGCTACTGTAAAACTAATATGTGAACTATACTCGTTTTTAGTAATTCTGTTCTTCGGAGATCCCAACGCCATTGCATATCGAGGAGACAGCCACCAAGGCCATTGTTCATACTCTGATAGGAATCCCGACCTTTTTGGAATAGGCTTGTTCTCACAGAGATATGCCAACGTTATTGCCAGCCTGACCACAGTACACCTGAGGAGAAGTGTCCCCAGAAGAAAGGCTGCTCAGACCGAAGATAGATAGGAAAATAAAACCTAAGCAAGTTTTAAATTTTCAAAGTTTTCGCTAAATTATCCATAACTATTGCGCTGGTATGTTTTAGAACTTACTTACCTTATACTAAAATAGCTTGCTTGCTTTGTATCTGAACTCAAGTATCCATTTGAGACGGGAAAATTTACGTACCTGAAAATAATGAAAATAAATAAATTAAAATTCGGTTGACACATATTTAATAGCTTATTTTAAAAATACAGATTTTTTTTGCATTCGCATCAATTAGCCTAGCCCAAAGCAAGCACTGTAAGGCTAGGATAACATATAGACATACATATTTGATACATACTTATATAATATTTATAGAAATATATATAATGATTGAATTTATTCAGTATAAATGCTCGTATTCATCACTCAATCCGCCCCTTCCGGGATTCGAACACAAGACTGTCAGTGGAAAAGGATCGCTACCGTTGCACGAAACGGGTGAATTAATTTGTTAAGAGTTCCATTGTGAAACTGTCCAGAGATGCGTGTGGTCTTCCAAAATAAACGTCAAGTCGTAAACGCTTAATTGGGCGCCGGCAATCGGCGCGGGCGCAGTTACGTGGTTTTTCTTCGTAGCACTGTTTTGGTATATCGCTTAATTCCGAGGCTAATAACATAGGTGGAGATAGCGTATGTGATTTCATTAAAAATACCAAAGATTCAGTATTCACAGTTTAGTTGTTTAATGTAATTTAAACTAGGTCGATTTTTTTTATGTAAGTAGGTAAAACCATGGGTGGAAGTTTGTGTTTAACAATGATAATATATCTCACATTTACATTTAACCCAGGCCAAAGTAAGTATATACATATAACACCCTGTATATATATATAATATATATATATATATATATATATATATATATATATATATGGAATTTCGTAATGCCACCTGAAGGGAAAGTACTCTTAATACTGTAGATAGAAAATTTTTCTCAAAGGAAACATTCCTTCATTTTTGAAAAGAAAGAAAACTGCTTTCAAAGGTTTTCAAAAATTCACTTCATATATATATATATATATATATATATGATACATAAGTATGTGATATATATACTAGCTGACCCGGTAACGTGTTGCTGTGTTATAAATCGTAACAAATCCACCAAAATTAAAAAAGTCATCAAAATCGATGGTGTAGTTTTGGAGTTCATCGCGGTCAAACACTGTGACAGGTAATTTTTATATATATATAGATATATATCTACCCATGACTCGGATACAAATCGTATTCATCACACAAACATCTGCCCCATTCGGAACTCGAAACCAAGACCGTCGATGCGAAAGGCAGGGACGCCATCATTGCACCAAGCGATTCTTAATATTTCTGTAAGATTATGATGACATTGTGTTAGTGCGTTATAAATATTGAATTTTAACGACTCGCAACGACTTTAGTCATTTACTTAATCTAATCTTGTTAATTACTTAACTCATTAGGTCAATCTATTTGTTTGACGTTAAGTTAAAGTTAAACTGTTGCGTTATTATTAAACTTTCACTTATAAAACCTTTTTTATACTTAATAAGAAGGCGCTTGACCACTATCTTGCCTGATGGTAAGCGACGATGCGATCTAGGATGTGACGCGCTTGTCTAGAAGATACCTATTCACTCGTGATTTGAAGACCCCTAAATTGATTTTATCAGAAAACACATTTTTTTTTTAATTTAGAATGGCTTCGCTCTTGATCAAGCCCGGGGGCCAAGAGAGGTTCCAGATGGTACGAGCTAATCCAGAAGGTGCCTATTCACCCTGGCTCTGGGGGGAACGGGTTATAAAATTACTCGGAAATACAGACAAAGGGAGAGAGTTCCACTCCTTTGCTGTGCGTATTATAAATGATGTTGAGAAGCTCTTATAAATATTATAAATACGTATTATAAATGGTGCGACAGGTAGGAATAGCAACCAAGAAAGTGCGTCTAGATATCCGATGGAAGTATAAGCATATGCAGTTCCTGAGCACATTCTCCAAAATACAATCTCTAGAAGACAGACACACAGAGGTACGGATCACAGAATTGGAACCAAAATGCTTAGTGAGACTCTTTGGTATATCAACCATATAACGGTGGCACCTATTTGTAAGTTTAGTTGTCCGGTGAAAATATGTGGGAAACCTATAATCAATTTTTTTATTATCAAATCAATAAAATCAGGTTGGTTACATAAACAAAACGGTGTCAATTCAAGGCGAAACTTGTTAGCAATATCTAAACGCGATAACCATAATAAAAATTGTGTATATGAATTGATACGATTTTAATGTATATTAAACTTTATTTTTTTAAATATAGAGTGTGAATTTGGTTACTATATTTTGTATGTAATCGACCATTAGCTGTCGGAAGTGATCTGTCAGTGCGTACGTTGTGGGCGTCTAAAAACTTTCCTCATAATTCAGCATGGATGGCAGAGTTACTGGTATGAAGATCAAACGATGAGATAAAATATTATCAATTATCGATATGACAAATTACTGAAGACAGCTCGCTTATAACTGGATGTTGAGCAAGTAGATATACTAGGGCGATGCAGTCCCTAAGCTAATAATAAAGCTTCGCTATCACCATAAATTGGAGCGGAGCGAAAACTAAAAAAAAATAAAGAAATGTTTAGTAAATTTAAAAATTCTACAAGAATGAAAACTTTCAAAAAGCGCTCGCTTTTTTTCGATGGTAAATTCCATAGAGCTAATATTTTTTGGTCATGACTTTTTTATTTTTGCGAATTTTAAAATTCCCTGTCACAATCTGCTCCTAAATGTGTTGATTCGATTTCACACAAAAAATATTAAAATCGGTTAAGTACTCGAGAATTTCTGGTGTAAAAGACATTGCGTCATTTAAGCTGATACACGGGCGCTCCGCTCCAAAAATAAAATTAAAATTATTATAACACCATAAATTAATGTAGGTTATAATTTAAAAAGTAATCCATATGTATTGCCTGGGCATGTGAATGTTGATACTTGTCATTTTCCTTACATTATTTTTATTGTTATCACAAATCCCATTTAAATATTATAATCTCATTTAAAATTGAATTACATCGGAGAAAACATCATGTCAGTTAATAATAATAAATAATATTTTAACATTCACACCATAATTGGTGTAGGCTAATGCCTAGCCCAAAGAAAGCACTGCAAAGCTTGTGTTAGGAATACTAGGGTAACGGATATATATATATAAGTTATATTCATAGAAATATCTATATCAATACCCATGTGTCAGGTACAAATGATTGTGTAATGACTGATGCATCATAGAACATTTGCCCCTTTTGTGATTCGAACCCAGGACCGACAGTGCGAAAGGCAGGATCGCTACTTGCACCAAACGGTCAATTTTGAAGTCCAGATATTATCTGACAGAAACAGCACATTCCTTGAATTTGAAAAAAACATTTTAATAATGTTCAACACTCGTTGAAGACCAGAAAGCCAATTAATTTATATTTTTTATATTTTAGAATTTATTCTGCTGGTCTATAGCAAAAAAAAAATACTAGAAAATTTCGACGACTGCTCATAAGGCTCGATAACTCAATTGATTAAATAGATTGAATATAACTGTCGGTACAGAACCGTATAAGAAGGTTTTTTAATACATACTAGCTGACCCGTTAACGTGTTGCTATGGTAACGCGTTGCTTTGGTAACGCCTTGCTTTAGTAACGCGTATACAATGGAAAAAGAGCGGACAGACAAACACACAAACAACAATTTGTGTTCTTAGATTATAGATTACACATTTGAAGAGCGTTTGGTGCAACGGTAGCGCTCCTGTCTGGGTTCGACCTGGGTCTGGGTTTTGGGCAGATGTTTGTGCGATGAATACGAGTATTTCTATCCGAGTCATGGGTATTTAGATATAATTATATTTCTATAAGTATTACTTATTTATATATGTATGTATCCGTTATCCTAGTATCCACAATACAAGCCTTATAGTGCTTACTTTGAACTAGGATAATTGGTGTATAGAAATATTAAATATATAAATAGATAACTGAGCTGTGACCATCTAAAAATGTTAAAAGCAAACATAAACATTAGTAAAGCGACGTCGTTTCCCAAATGCACCCCTAAAAAGAAGACATCTGTATCACACAGCATCATTACACACAATCGCAGAGCATAAACATGAAATTTTTATCATCTCATTTGTGTATTGCAGTGTACGTCCCGAGGGGAGGGACGAACTTTTATTTTTAAGGGTCTAACTTTTTTCGCAGAATTTTAAAATTCATAATTTAAGAACGCATTCTAATCATTTGTCATAATTTGAAATAGCTTGCTGGCTGGTAATGAATAAAAAATACCTAACCTAACCTAACCTAACCTGCAATGTATGTCAATTTATGCCTTTTGATTAATATTCCAAGTGACTTTCTGCGCAACAAAACTCTGACAGATAAAGAGTACCCATTTTGAAACTTTTATTTATTTAGAGACAAAGTTTTTACAGCTTCCGTATACAAACAAAATATATAAAAGTGTAATTCAGGATAGCAGCCATTTTACATTCTCTATAGAGGTGAAACTGGTTGCCATGATACGCTTCATTAGCAGTTTATAAGACACTCTGATGTGACAAAGTAAGAAAATAGTGTTAATGTAATTCGCCAAGGCGTAAAAGAGTGTCGGTTGACTAACGGTTTATAAGACGTGGGTTTGTATTTTTATTCCGATATTTTAAAATGAACAGCGTCGCTTTTCCATGTATGTAGCTTTAAGTATTTTTCCATAAGTAGTAGGAATTAATAAAAAAAGAAAATACATGAACTTTGATTCGAAGACATTAATAATTTAATCTGTGACTTTACTATGTGGAGTTTATTTAAATGTTTTTAATTGTAGGAAATGGGTGATTTTTTGTTATTTATTTGAGTGTTAACAATAATTGGTAAGTAAATATTATATTAAATAGTATATTTACTGGATTGTTACCATGTACCTTGTTTTTAGTGAGATTCCGATATTTCGGCACTGTTGCAAGCCCCATGATCACGGAGTAACTCTATCTATAACTTATATACTATAATTACTATAATGTTAGTGACCATGAAAGTTTAAATATATATATATATATATAATGATATTATAGTCCTCATCTAAGGAATAGAAAACAAAATTTGTGTTTCTGTAACAATGTAGAGATTTTTTATTGAAAAAATATTATTCACACAATAATTCACAAATTAATTTAGTAGGTAACTTAAACATAAATTTCTCTCACCTGTAACAATGTAGAGAAACTACATTTAATGCCTCTATTCCGTTTCACTATTATAATAAAATATTAATTAACAGAAAACCATATTCTTAAACAAAAATCAAACGTCACAATTCTCATGTCTTGACATATGCGGCAAGAGACAATAAGCAAAGAAAACACACGAAAGAGGTTTTCTTTACATCTCCCCCTCCAAAGACAACAATTACGCGTAAGAAAAGAAAGAAAAAAAAGCGTGATTGTTCACTATACTGGAAGCAGCTTTGTAATGTGGTAAATATTCGACTCCGCTTTCCTATGTCCCGTATCAACTTCATAGATTGAGTTCGAAATCTTTTTCAAAATTTTGTATGGACCAATCCTCAATTCATCCAGCTTCTTTCTATTCAATCGATTACCATTTTCTACATAAACTCTATCTCCAACTTCCAATTTACGTTCTTCTCTACGCTGGTCGAATATTTTTTTATTATAATTATGAGATTTTATCGTGTTTTCCAGAGCTACTTTTCTATCTTTGTCTAGATTTTCATCTGTACACCTGGATTTTAGCTCAACTGGAAGAATATTCACATTCTCTCCTTCCAACAGATATATAGGTGCAAATTTTGTGACAGTATGTTCGGTTTCATTATATTTTTCTAAACATTTCTGTGCGATAGTAGTCCACGCTATTTTTGTATCACTTTCGTTTATTTTACACCTTATTTTATTTACCAAGGTTTGATTTAATCTCTCATTAAGTCCATTAGAAAATGGTGCATCCACAGCAGTAAAAACTAATCTTATATTTTCACTATTAAGAAACTCCTTAAGTTCCTTCGAATTAATGCCAGGATACTGGTCCGTTAATATCAACTCAATCTTGTAGCCTTCAGTCACCTTCTTCACTAGCCTGATAAAATCACTTGAGCTTTGATTTCTCGATGTAGAAATTATTGCATACCTCGTAAAGTGATCAACTAAAAGGTGCAAATATTTTTTCGTTGATCGTGACCCTCCAAAGCCTCCAATAGTGTCAATAGATACTATTTGAAAAGGACGTGTTGCCGGTCCTAAGTGAGACAGCAGGCCATATTTTGGACTCCTCCTTGATTTATTTTTGATACAAGTTTCACATTCATCACATATCTTTTTAATGTTCTCAATGATATTCACTGCTGTGTAAAAAGGTGTTATTTTATTCACCATCTGAGTCCTTCCGATGTGACAGTAAGTATGATGAACATTTCTTATTAGAGTTTTGCTAAGTTCCTCTGACAACATGATTTTTTTCTTTCCTTTAAATTTTTTATAGTAAATACCATTTTCTAGTAATATTTTGTGATTCTGCTGATTGAAACTTGTACTTTGGTCATCTTTTATATCTTTTAAGCTTAATAAATTAACTACTTTCAAAAAATCATCAGCATTTTCATTGGGTTCTAGAACCGGATTCCTACTTAAACAATCTGCCTCTTGATTGAATTTCCCTGGGTTAAAGATTATTTTAAAATTATACTGGGATAAATAATACATTAAATCCCCTAATTCTTCATCCGTTCTCGCTCTGATGTTCATATTTTCTAAAGGCTTATGATCTGTATATACTAGAAATTCTTTTCCTATAAGCCAGTGTTGCCAAAATTTCACAGCTTCCTTTATTGCAAGACATTCTAAATATATAGCCTTTTTTCGTTTTTGACTTTCAGTCAGTTTTTTAGAAAAATAAGCAACTGGTTTACTAACCCCATTTCTATCCTCCTGTTTCAATACAGCTCCCACTCCCTTCATGCTTGCATCTGTATAAATCCGAATCGGCTGCTCAGGATCAAAAATTTTCAAAATTGGTTCTGAAGACAGTAATGCTTTCATCTTATCAAATGCCTCCTGACATTCCGCGGACCATATAAATTTTACATCCTTTCTTAATAAGTTGTGTAGTGGGTCTAAGATAATTGCACTATGTGGTACAAATTTATGATGAAAGTTTACCTTTCCCAAAAATTGACGAACATTTTTCCTTGTTTCCGGAACTGGAAAACTTTTGACAGCAGTTAAATAGTCCTTCAGAGGCCTGACTGAATTATTTTCTATTATATGACCTAAATACTTGGCATAAGTTTTTGCAAACGTACATTTCGTAAACTTAAGTCTAAAGCCTTCTATTAGTATTGCCTCTAGCAGCTTTGATATATGTAGTATATGCTCCTCAAAAGTTCTGGAAAACACCAAAATATCGTCTATAAAATTTACTGCAAAACCGGATAGTCCATGTTTTCTAATGATGTTCCCCAATATCCGTTGAAAAATAGCAGAAGCAGTCTTTAATCCAAACGGGAGACAGGTCCATTGGAAGTGACCCTCTTGTGTTACAAATGCAGTTTTGTACCTGTCTTGAACTTTCAAAGGAATCGACCAAAAAGCTGAGTTCACATCAAAAGTAGAAAAATACTCACAGTTAACAGTTTTTATCATTAAATCCTCAATCAATGGAAAAGGTTGAGACTGTGGCACAACAATCTTGTTCAATTCTCTGAAATCTATACATAATCTTGATCTTTTTCCATCTTCCTTTTTAAAAGCCAGAGTAACCGGAGCTGCAAATGGACTGTAAGATTCCTCAATTAAATTCTTCTCTAATAATTTTGAGACTTGGCTTTCTATCTCTTTTCTATCTTCCGGTGTGCACCTATAAGGACGCTTGCAGCAGTATTTATCAACCATCAAGTCAATATGAGCTTCATAATCTCGTACAATACCAATATCAAACTTGTCTTTAGCAAACACGGGCTTATATTCTTCAATCAAATCATTTATTTTTGATTGTTGATATATATCCAGGTGGTTCAGAAACAATTCAAATTCACCAGAATTTATATGTTCATTGAAATTTATTTTACACCCAGTCACGTGTTTGCTCCCTCGTTTTAACATCTCAGAATAGGAAAAGACCTCTTCTTTATCTTCGTCACCCAGTACATCGGGAAAATTGACATTCGATAAAGTTTTAGTTGGGACTCCTACGTAGTTGCATTGCGTTATTTTTAATTTTTCATCTTGTATCAACTTGAACTTTTTTATACAATCTAAACCAATAAGAAAATCGTAATTAAAATTTTCACTATCTACCACAAATATATCCATTAATCTCTCAATACCAAAGATTTTTATCTTTAAATTTACCGTACCATTTGTCTTCTTTTCACCATTAATAGTTTTTAAATTAACCATCCTTATACCTCTTTTACTATTTGGCCGTATTTTTAATAATTTTGCATTTATTAATGACACATTTGAACCCGAGTCATATATCCCAGAAACAATAAGTGTATCGTTTATTAGTAACTGAACTTTTATTAATGGTGAAATATCTAGTTTTTTGGACTGTCTTCATTTAGTTCTACCTCCAATTCAGAATTATTTACAGTCCTGACTATCGATTTTTGATTTTTCTCTTTAAACCAGCACAATTCTTCAGAATGGAATCGTCTTCCTCTTCTTTCGTTAAAACAAATTTGGCATGGTCTTCTTTCTTCGCTTTTCCTCGGCTTAGCATTCGTAAATAAATTAGTTTTTTTATCATTTCTATTCTTCCCAACAAGATGTTCCAATTTGCCTATTTCATTATAAAGATCCGCAGTTTCTCTTAAAGCTTCTCTATCTATCTTATCAGCTATATAATTTGGCAAACCAAAAGCTATGAGGTCTATAAGTGTCCTGGTATCAATCGATCTTCTTACTTCCAGCAACAATTTTTCTTTCTTCAAAGTATACTCAAGTACCGATCCCACTTGATATTTGAATGCTAGGGCATACCTTACGGGAGACCATCCCTTGTTCGCAAAAGTCTCACAAAAAATTTTCTCCCACTTTTCCCATTCTGACTCGACTGTAAGTTTCATTATCATGCAGTTATACCAATCAAGACTAGATAGTTCCAAAAAATTTTTCAAAATCTCAATTTTACTCTTGTCTTTAATAATCTGGAAACGTTCACACTCTTTATTAAAATCCTGGATCCACTGGTACGCATTTGAGTTCTTCGTAGTGAATTTCTTAATGACAAAGTCCTTTGCAATTCTTCCTAAATTTTGAGTTTCAGATATTGAGGGTTTCTCTTCAAAGATTTTTTCTAAAAGCTCCTTTAAATTTGTTTCAGATCGAATATCAGATTTATTTGTTTCTACAGAAATCTCTTCCAAATAAATGTCATTAAATTGTATGTTCTGCTCATCATCCAAATATATTTTTGACATATCATCCGTCAATGTTATCCATATCTTTCTGGTTTGATGTCTTTTACTCAATGACTTTTTTACTTTAGCAAAGTTAGAAGTACTCGTAACGGTATGATGTAGATTCGCAGGTTGATACTCTGATGGTATTTCAAAAACTTGCCCTTCGTTTGTAGCTATCGATGTTATGCATATTATGTTTGACTTTCCATCTGCCACTGATTTAACAGCGAAATCAAATCTCAATTTATTCATGTTTCCAAAAAAATATAAGCAGAAAAATGTAGTTTTATAATGATATTATAGTCCTCATCTAAGGAATAGAAAACAAAATTTGTGTTTCTGTAACAATGTAGAGATTTTTTATTGAAAAAATATTATTCACACAATAATTCACAAATTAATTTAGTAGGTAACTTAAACATAAATTTCTCTCACCTGTAACAATGTAGAGAAACTACATTTAATGCCTCTATTCCGTTTCACTATTATAATAAAATATTAATTAACAGAAAACCATATTCTTAAACAAAAATCAAACGTCACAATTCTCATGTCTTGACATATGCGGCAAGAGACAATAAGCAAAGAAAACACACGAAAGAGGTTTTCTTTACATATATATATATATATATATATATATATATATTTACTAATAAATAAATGAGCCGAGACGATTTTATCTAGTATTTTTCTAATAAAACAAAAAAGCGTGCGTTTTTTTTTATGTATGCGCGACAGAAGTTATACTGTATTACCTATTACATTTTTAAATGAGACATCTTGAAGTAAGCTTATTAACTTTAACAACTAACTTCATGGTGTCGCTTTTTCATTGCATGCTGCATGCGCAACTCTCGTTACATGAAAAATTTAACCCTCAATGCGCCATAAGAAATATAACTTCAATAATTAAATGTTACATTGAAAATACAAAAAATATAATTCCCAGATATTATATTTTTTATAAATTGTTCAAGCCCGGCCCTGAACAAAAACGAAATACTTAACATCATCCCCAACGGGGTCGAAACGACCGAAACCACAGACCAAATAAATTAACCCTTACATAGAACGGCCCCAACGAAATGACTGGTCATTTACGTAAGTTATGACACGTGCCATGTAAGGGACGCTGTATCGTCGAATGTTCAAGAAAATGACAAAATAGGCATTTGAAATACTATATTTTTCAAATGGGTTCGCTTTTAATCCCAATCAAGCCCGGGGACTAAGACAGGATCCACGTTAGAACGAGCTAACATAGAAGATGCCTATTCTACATGGCTTTAAAAACGGACGGGTTATAAGTACCTGAAAATACAGACGCAGGGAGGGAGTTCCACTCCTTTGCTGTGCACATTATAAAATTTGTTGAAAAGCGCTTCTTGCGATAGGTAGAGATAGCAACCAAAAAAAGTTAAGCCCGCAGTGCGTCTGGATGTCCGATGGATAAAGGACGGATGGCTTAAAGTGAGCATGGGTAATTACACGGAGTTTGATTTAACGAATTGTTCTGCGAATTCTGAAGTAACATAACATCAACTTTATTTTATTATGGACTAAGACATATGATGGCAGAATTTATAAGAAAAAAAATTAAACCCAAAAAAAGCCTTATTATTAATAGCCTAGACATTTTGAACAACATACAATTAAAAAACTTAATATGTTCCACTTATGTACCAAATAACCAATCCAGCTTATGTCAGCTTGAAGTTTATTTATTTATTAGCACCATAACAAATTTATGCGCTTATAATAACATTATTCAAAAAATAAAATTGGATAAAAAGAAACCAACAAAGTAGAGAGTATATTTTATACTTTTTCCCCCATATATATTAGAATGGATTTGTTGGATTGGACCGAAAAAAAGCCTATTTAACTTCTTATCAAAAGTGTGTTTTAATACATATTTATTTTACAGGTTACATAATTAAGAGCAAAAACTAAAACAATACACTTTCGTGTAAGATCATTTTAATTCCTAGGATGCGATATAGGGGATGCAATATTAATAATAATATTACTTACATTCACACCAATTAGCCCAGCCCAAAGTTAGCACTGTAAAACTTGTATTTTTACTAGAGTAGCGGATAGACAGACGTATATGATATATAAATACGTAATATATATTAATACCCATGACTTAGGTACAAATGCTCGTATTCATCACACAAACATCTGCCCCTTCCGGGATTCGAACACAGGACCGAACCCAGAACGGTCGTATAATATGACATCTAAAATCACCTTTCTTCCGTCGGACATCCAGACGCACTGCGGGCTACCACCCTTTCTTGGTTGCTATTCCTACCTGTCGCACCAAGCGCTTTTCAACATCTTTTATAATGTGCACAGCTAAGGAGTGAAACTCCCTCCCAGCGTCTGTATTTCCGAGTAATTATAACCCGTCTGTTTTTAAAGCCAGGGTGAATAGGCACCTTCTGGGTTAGCTCGTTTCATCGTCGATTTGGTCTTTGCCCCGGGGCTTGATTGGGATCAAGATCAAACCCATGCTAAATAAAAAAAATAGTTATAATAAGCAGTAATCACACCAAGTAATAACAGTTGAACACCAAATTCAGACTTTTTTACATATCACACCATTACAATGATACAAATGAAAAAAATTGTTAAAGTAAAAGATTTAAATGTCATATATATTTAGTTCTTACACTTCCGCGCACATTACACATCAGAATAAAACACTTTTTTACGGATTTTTGCGCATGTTTTATTTTATTTTATATTTAATCCTGACGTTTCGACTCCTTTACAGGAGCCGTGATCATCCTGTTTTATTCTGATGTCATATATGTATGTCTTCTCCATAAATAATGAAATAGGGTTACATCAAAAATGTTTTTAAATCCTGCAGAGTATCCTGTAATATTAATCAATTACAACTGATTATAAAATTTAAAACGTGCATATACTTCATTTTACATTTATTAGTTGTATCTACCCTAGAAGGGTGATTTTTTCATAATTTATGTTATTGATTACCTATGGGTTTTCAGTTCATCGAATTTTGAACTTTTTTTTAAAAATTCCTCCTTTTTATTTTTTTGTTTTAATTTATTGTTTTGTCATTAGTCCCTTATAAGTGTGTAAATTTTCAAATTAATATGACGTTTTGCAGTGAGTAAAAATTAGAAGATTGTGTTACAAACAAACACACAAACAAACAAACATAAAAAGGCAACAACATGGTTGTTTTTATAGGCGTATATTAAATCTTACAGAAGTTTAGCATTGAAAAGTAACAAATAAAATAAACACATCGCAACCAATTACTTCAAAAAATAAATATCGTAATTTATTTAATTTTTCTCTTCAACCGTACCCAGACCGGCGAAATACTCGTTTGGCATCAGTAATCGGTGCAGTCAGGTGTAATGAGAAGGGAAACTGGACAGGGTTGTCACAGAAATGATATTTTTTAAATCTCCATGATATTCACAACAAATACCAATCTTAGTTATCCCGTGATCACTGCTCTGGCAAAAGAGCTACGAGAGAGCAAACGCTTAGATAAAATATGAAAAAAAACATGTGTGCAATTCGCAAGTGGCAGAAGTTTTCACTTCTTCAAAAATAATACATACACATATACAAAATACCACGGTTGTTGTGATGCCTTCTCTCAAGCTTTGTACTACGCATGCGCACACAAACAATTTTTAACACACGTACATAATGCTTCCTATCTCATTTTCTCCTACGTTAAATCTTATGAATATATGTGTCTGTCCCTTTTTACTGTCGCTTTTTCGTTTCATCGACTTTCAAATCACAACGATGCTAAAGAAGTTTTCACTTACACTTAAAAACTCGTCGTTTATCCGGTAATAGTTGTTTTATTCAAAAATACCCCTAAATCATCATCACTATTATATAAGTAATATAAATAAATAAATATATGAAAACATCAAATCCAATGTTCTGAACCCAAGTTGAATAGCTAAAGTACTTGTGATATAGAATCCAGAAAAAACCCAGGGTCTTGCAGTTACTTATCCAAAAAAAACCGATATGCGATCCACTTTTCTATGGACGTCGTGAACAGTAACTCTTCTCTTACACCATTTTCAAAACCAGGGGGAATATGTCCCTTCTGGGTTAGCTCGTAAAAATACTCTTAAGCGTTAAGGATTGGTGCTTTTCTACTATGCCGAACCCCACATGGCAAACCATTACATCAGTTTGATTTGTCTGTGTATAAAAATCATGGGGACCATGCATAATCTCTTAGAATCCAAAAAGTTAATGAAGAAATTAAGAAATTAGGGTCTTCCTAACATGCCGAGGAATTGGAGTTGTTACTAGTGAGTGCGTGTACTTATGTACGCGCGTCAAAAAAAATACTTTTTTATTAAATTATCAAATGAAACAACTTAAATTAAGTCTCTTTTTTTAATCAGCTAACTTCATTGTGTCACTTTTTCGTACGTACGCAACTTCCGTCACATGATAAATTTCACCCTTTAAAAAGGTGTAAAGGCGCCAAAAGAAGTTTAACTTCAAAAATCTTCTGATGAGTTATCTAAGCCGTAGACCTTATAAATACCCCATTACTCTGTATATTTATATATCTTCTAAATAAATAATAAAGAAATAATGTTTATAACTTTGTAAGTTTGGATGCAGAAGGTAAACTCCGAAACAACACATCCAATTTCAAAAAATCTTTTACAAATATTTAGAATTGTCTTTCAGGGTGGATGAAGTACTTCAATTTGATAAAAACTAATTAAAGAGTTGCACTACATTCTTGTAACTGTAATCTGGACGTTTGGTGCAATGGTAACAATCCTGTCTTTCACACTAACAGCTTTGGTTTTGACTCCCAAAATGGACAAATATTTGTATGATAAATACGAGTATATTTAGATACATCTATGTATCGTATATAGTAGTAGGCTAGACTAATTAGTGTGAATATAAAAAAAATTATAACTTTTATTATAATTGTATGAATGTAGCAATTGTTGATGACCCTAATAAATTAATAAAAAAAGAAACTCCAGTTTAATGAAATCGCCAACCCTACTGCCAACCCTAGAGACATCAAGGGTCGCGCCAGAGGGGTCACAACGCGTTTCCTCCCTGCGACACGTGGAGTGACAACCGCATAAAGGTGATTAATGTACTACCCACTAAATTCCTGACATAACCGTGCGAATTTCCATATTGAAAAAGTTTTTACGGGCTTATATCTATAATTATATAATATGACAATACTTTGTGTATGCGTGTGAGTTTGTGTATTTGTTACCATATTGTCTCGCTATCCTGACATTGCAAAACTAAACTTGCCCTTACGTACTCCCGCAAAAACAATATGATAGCGTGTTTCTACGCGCTACAGCGCCATCTAGTCTATAAAATAATGATCAAAACAGTATTTAATAACACCAACTTTTTAAGATGGTTTGGACATGGAGAGGATGGACGAAAGAAGATTAACAAGACAAATCCGTAACGGCAGACCAAGTCGAACTTTGAGGAACCAAATAGAGGATGTCGTGTAAAAAGGCCAGGTCAAAAGTACCCTTAACCGACGAGTTTGTATGAAAAGGCTGACGAGTGTTGAAAAAGCTAGAGATGTATGTCGGCATCAGAAATTTTTAATCTCTGCCCACCCCTGCGGGATTTTATGTATGTATATATGTTACTTTTTAATGGATCTACTGCGGGAAAACGGCGTGATTTTATGTATGTATATATGTTACTTTTTAACGGATCTACTGCGGGAAAACGGCGTGATTTTATTTATGTATATATGTTACTTTTTAACGGATCTACTGCGGGAAAACGGCGTGATTTTATGTATGTATATATGTTACTTTTTAACGGATCTACTGCGGGAAAACGGCGTGATTTTATGTATGTATATATGTTACTTTTTAACGGATCTACTGCGGGAAAACGGCGTGATTTTATGTATGTATATATGTTACTTTTTAACGGATCTACTGCGGGAAAACGGCGTGATTTTATGTATGTATATATGTTACTTTTTAACGGATCTACTGCGGGAAAACGGCGTGATTTTATGTATGTATATATGTTACTTTTTAACGGATCTACTGCGGGAAAACGGCGTGATTTTATGTATGTATATATGTTACTTTTTAACGGATCTACTGCGGGAAAACGGCGTGATTTTATGTATGTATATATGTTACTTTTTAACGGATCTACTGCGGGAAAACGGCGTGATTTTATGTATGTATATATGTTACTTTTTATCGGATCTACTGCGGGAAAACGGCGTGATTTTATGTTTGTATATATGTTACTTTTTAACGGATCTACTGCGGGAAAACGGCGTGATTTTATGTATGTATGTTACTTTTTAACGGATGTTTATATTTAATCCTGACGTTTTTCCTTTACAGGAGCCGTGATCACAGGATGACCAAAGTAATGGTAGTAGATAAGCTTTTATTTAATTATTTTAATTAAAAAATACTAGAAAACGAGGACTCGGCTCACAAGTAAATTCTCAGGCAAGATTTCAGACAAGAGCTTTGAATGTCCGGTCCAATGTTCTAGTAGTTTTCAATTAAAACATTTTATCTTATAAGATAATGCAAAATAGAAAAATGCAAAAAATATGTAAAATTACTTTTATTTTGCTCTTATTTCCAAAATTTCCTTCACAATGTTTAAATCGGGCCTAACTATTGAAATTTATACGAATCAAAATTGTTTTATTTTGCATTTTATTTAATTATTTGTATTATTTAAATGTATAATATACGCGGAAGTGTAAAAAAATATAATATACATATTTTTCATCGCAAACAATTAGTTGTAAAATATGATTTCAGTTTAAGTAAATACTACGTACTAGTAACTTATTTGTGAAGACTGGTGATCTATGGTAAGTAAAATAAACTATAATTAAATAATGATTGTTACAGACTACCATTGTCATCCGTCAATTAAACGTCGCTAAGCCACAAAATTATTTATGAAATATGAGCGACAAACGCCAAAAAATAAAAAAAGGTTTTTAAGAAATATCTCAAAATTAATAAATAATTGAAATATGATATGACAGATCAAAAGTGATTTTATTTACATATGCTGGCGCTTACGTTTAGCTAATGGACGGCAGACCAGGGACTTCACCCCCAGGTACATCTTAAGTTTTATTAATATCTCTGGTATACTTATTACGAGGGCTATTTTATTAAATTATTTATATTAAATTATTTATATTAAATTCCATAGTGAATAGTTTGCTGGGATGTATGGCATTGAGTTCCAATTGAATTCGCCGACATTTTCATGGATGACTTTGAGGAGAGGGCTCTAACAACAGCAATCGTGTATCCACGCTTTTACAAAAGGTACGTAGATGACACATTTGTACTACTTACTAACTGAGAAATATGATTTCCGTCTTTTAAGTCGCCGTAATTAGTTACTTGACATTTTTAACGAAAAAATATGAAATATGTTAAATAACATAGCATACTACTAAGCTTGTGGTTATATGGATCAAATGATTATTACAAAAAAATTTAAAAGTATTTTATTTTTTGGAAAAAACAACTCAGTTCTTTTTATGTGTGGGTTACAAGAACTGAAACATTGCTTAACTTTCACAATCATTAAGGCGAACACTTTGCCTACAGAGCCAATAAGCTACTCATGGTTTATATTTTTATGTTTACACTATAATAAACGATGGGAAGAATCTATAAGTTAAGCTCAATAGCCTTGATCATAGACGAAAGGTAGCTAGCCTACCCTTTTTTTATCCACTTGTCCGTCCGCTACCGCGCGCTCCACCCCTCTTATAAGTCCCAAGGCTGCGCGAATTGTGAAAAAAATTACGGACTCTTGGTTAAAATGCCATTTTCTCGCTAAATAATGAAGCTAGGACCAAACAAAAAATACTACCGTAAAGTTGATTATATAAAGAATCCACCACAGAATATTTGGATCTCTGACACTCAAAAATTATTCGTAATTAAAAAAAACAGCAGGCCACGCGTAAATTTGAATTTGGTAGCAATTGCTACCAGGGGCTGACTAAGGCTGTTGTCGATCGGTAGCAATTGCTACCGTGGACTGACAAGTGTATATAGGATGCATTTCAGAGTGTTCAGCAGAATCGCACAGCATTGCTCCCGTCCCCATTTTTCCATCGGACAACCTTACAAATAGGCGCTACCATTTTATGATATACCAAGGAGACGCACTAAGCATTTAGGTTCCAATTTTGTGATCCGTACCGTTAAAGAGTGGAACTCCTTGCCTGAGTCTGTGTTTCCTGACAAATACAGTTTAGAGATCTTCAAGTCACGAGTGAATAGGTATCTTCTAGGCAAATGCGTCACATCATAGATCGCATCGTCGCTTACCACCAGGCGAGAAAGCTATCAAGCGGTTACCTATTTAATAACCTAATTATCTTATGACAATACTTTGTGTGTGTGTTTGTTACCATTAATGTTTAGTAAATTTTAATATTCCATAATAATGAAAACTTTCAAAAAGCGCGCGCTTTTTGTTTCAATGTTGAATCCCATAGACAACGTTTTTGGTCATAACTTTTTTATTTTTGTGAATTTCAAAATTCGGGTCCGATCTAGTAATTATATTATGACAATACTTTGTGTGTGTTTTTGTTACCATATCGTCATTAAAAGTCTAAGAATAACATTCATAACACTGATTTATGACTTGATTTCCTATTGTAAGCGAATGTTATCTTTATGATTGATTTGCCCGAATCAGCTAGTTTAATATTAAAAAGTTAAGTTTCCATTGAGGGTAGTTTTGCAAACTACATATATTAGCATTCATTTGTGTAACAAAATGCTGACAAGAGGTTTCGCTGCTGCTGAAACTAATTTAATCCATTTATTTGATTACCCATTAATACCCGTTTCACGAGAGCAGACCCTACGAGGGGAACTAAATATCGTTTATTAGATATGTTAATGGCGCTCTAACGTGAACACTTGGATTTAATTAGCAACTATCGGATGTCAGCGTTAAGCCATTTAATTATTAATAAGCTATTTTTACCCGACTGCGCCAGTAAGGTTATGTTTTTCGAGAGTTTGTTTGTATAATTGTTTGGCACTCTCTGCTGACTAACCGGCTTGATGGATTTTAGCTTGAGAGGTGTCGTTAGATTCGTATTTACTGTGAGAGTGATACTGGGTATGCCAAAATAAAAAAAATATTGAACTAAAAAAAAGAAAGGTAATTTAAAAAACAAAAAGAACCCATTTCTGTGTAATTTGGAAATTGAACAACCCTAAAACAAGAAGTAAAATTGTAGCAGTCGGGACCCATTCTATAAATGGGGGCTTCTTAATTGAGAGCACATACCTATATTACATTGCAGATTACTCTAATCTGCTGACTAGACGGCTGACTTTTTAGAATGGGTCCCGAGTGCTACAATTTTTCTTATTGTATTAGGGTTTTTTCATTGCTTATTTTTAAAAAGAGTGTCGTTTCTTGGCCTTCCTCTCCATAGACTCAAGCGTCTGGAGTTGGTAGCGGGACCGTCCCAAAGATGAGAACAGAACTCCATACACAATCGAAATATGAATAAATATTAAAATTATTATCTAAATATATCCACTCAACATAATAATATCCCATCCCATTAATTTAGATAAATAATTAACTTACTATATAATTGATTATAATTCCAAGAACGCACGATCCGTTTCGCAAGATTAATTCAACCCTTGTTTAAGGCTCAATTAACATATTTCAATGTTGCAACTACTTCCCAAAACTAAGATTAAAAGTTAATCCGATTTATGTGAAGTGAGGGGTAAACTTCCCTGATTCAGCGTCCCGAACATACAAAACTATATTGGACGTGTTTCTCATAACAAATGGACTGTAATTAAATTAGTACTTTTAAATAAAACAACTTATTTCTGAACTGGTGGTAGACTCAGTAGTGTACACCGTAATCGTAATAAAAATTAAATATACACTAATATCATAAAGAGGAAAGATTTGTATTTTTGTATGTTTGCAATGAATAAACTCAAAACTACTAAGCCGATTTCAAAAATTCTTTCACCATTGGAAAGCTACATTCACACTGAGTAACATAGGCTATATTTAATGCTAGAAAAATTTAAAGAATTTTGACCACCCGTGCAAAACCGGGAGGGGCCGCTATACTTTGTCCAATGTAGTATGATATTTTGACAGGTAACACTTCCTTATTGCTACGTACTAAATTTGCGTTTGTTTCCTTATGTTTGGCTTGTCATTGCAATAGCAAATTTATACCCTTTATATAGGTATCAACTGTCAAAAGTATCATCCTACATTGGACAAAGTATAGTAACTAAATAAAATCCATATTAAACCAATTTTGATTTGTATAAATTTTAACATTAAGGAACGTGCCCGATTAAAATATTATGAAGTTATTAGAAAATATATGACGACCATTGCCTTAGTAATGCTGTGATCACGGCTCCTGTAAAGGATTCGAAACGTCACGATTAAAATTATGCGCAAAAAACCCGAAATAAGTTGTTTTATTTAAATGTGTAATGTGCGCGGAAGTGTAACTTTTAAAACAATTAATTTCATGTATTATTGTTAGAATTGTACAGTGTTTTATATGTTAGTCTATACCTGCATCTATATTCTATATGTTTGCAAAATTTTATATGTATAAGCATGTTTGTTTATCTATATGTTTGTCTCCGCATATCATAAAAGTAAATAAGTTGCAAAAAATCTTTTTTGTTGTATTTTTTTAATTTGGAATTGTTATGCCCTTGATCCCAATCAAGCCCGGCGCCAAGACAGGATCCAAGATGGAACGAGCTAACCCAGAATATGCCTGGCTTCACCCTGGCTTTGAAAACGGACGGGTTATAAGTATTCGGAAATACAGGCGCAGCGTAGGAGTTCAACCGCTTAGCTATTATAAAAGATATATTATAATAGATGTTGCGAAGCGCTTGGTGCGACAGGTAGGAATAGCAACCAAGAAAGGGTGGTAGCCCGCAGTGGATGTCTGTATGTCCGATGGGACTAGGACTACACATAACTTTTAGATATAATATGCATTATTTATGAATCTATAATCTAAGATTTGGTTTGTGTTTTTGTCTGTCCTCTCTTTTTCCCGCTCTTTTTCTATTGTATCAATAACGTTACCATAGCAACGCGTTAACCGCAAGTAGTTCGTCTACCGGACGCTAGATGGCGCTCACGGAAAAATGAGTCCACCCGTGCGAAGCCGGGACGGGCCGCTAGTCCATACCTAATCCAAGATCACAAATTTGTTGTTTGTCTATCCGCTCTTTTTCGCGCTCTTTTTCCATTGTATCAATAACGTTACCATAGCAACGCGTTAACTGCAAGTAGTTCGTCAACCGGACGCTAGATGGTGATACCGGAAAAATATTTAATAATAGAAAAAAAAATAAGATTTTCTTCCACCCGTGTGAAGCTGGGACGGGCTGCTAGTTCAATACTATAATTTTACTTGCATCACAAATCGTTGGTTTGCGAGAATAGCGACGGAACTAAAAAGTTTTGATTTCATAGAATAAGGTTTTCAAATGTCTTATTAAATCTTTTATTGCATACCAAAAAATGTAATTGATAGATGCATTGTATTCACGATAACTTACCAAAGGTTTAAGATTGTTTGGCATATTTAGTTCAATTTGACAGATTTTTGAGCTGCGTCGATTTTCTCGCAATCCAGTGAAATGGTCTAGTAGCTATTATTTTTAAACTAAACCTTAATCTGCCTCTTTGGCATAGAGTCTTAAATTACCAGTTTTATGCTCTGATGTTCTGGGTTTTCATTGGGAGGTGGATAAAAAAATATTACCTTAACCTGCTTAAGTATATAACAACCATGAATCGGGATTCGGGAACAAACGATACATGTGTAAGATAAACATTACAATTATTATTGGAACGTATTTTTATTTTATTGGAGCGGAGCGAGCGAAGCTCCCATGGATGAGCTTCAATGGCGCAATGTCTATTACGCCATAACTTCCCGAGTTCTGAACCGATTTATATTTTTTGTGTGGAATCGAATCAACATGTTTAGAACCAGATTGTGACGGAGCCCGAATTTTGAAGTTCGTAAAAATTTCCATCGTAACAAAATATTTTTTTTGCTTAGGTATTACACTCCGCTCCAATATATGGTGCCAGCGTATCATTATGCTTAGCGACTGCATCGCCTAGTATTTTTGCATTCAAAATGCCATATCTATAAGATATATAATACGCCTCCGAGCCCTCAGGTGGAATTGGAACGCATGACCTTTCGCTATCCGGGCGCGTGCTCTGAGAGTCGTACAAACGTGTTTCAACTTTTGTTATGAGCTAATATCGTTCCACCAATGTTGAACGATAACTACCTTCAACATCGAAAGTTATATTTTTACAAATATTTACCCTATACCACTGGTGGAATAAGCAGGATGTCTTACCGCTGCACCAACAGTCTGTCCTAAATTATATTTAAGTGACGATAACTTTTCTTGGTTTTTGATGAAATTCAAATTATTTGCCGATAGAATTAAAGTGTCGCACAAAGTAATATTTTGAATAATTTATGACACAAAAAAAAATCACCTAGATTATCCGGAAGAACTTCCAATTGCTTGGATGAGTGGGTTAATAGTGGGTGATTCTCGCCTGATAACTGAGATAAGTTGAATTTTTTTCTTTTAATACTTATTAAAAGAAATAAAATCTTATATATCTTATATCTTAAAAATATTATATATCTTAATAACTTTATTAAGATATATAAAAACTAGCAGTAAATGTTTTAACAACAATAAATATACAACACTTTGTTTTTAAATGAAACTTTCGTTTTCAATGCCATAGTGCAGATAAGCTTAGTGAAAAAAAGTTTTATTAAGGAAAGTTTATTGAGTTTGAGGAATGAGGAGTGAAACAAAGTCAAGGAAACAAAAGGTGTTTTTTTATTGGCAAGCACACTATACCTTATTGGTCTAAAGTTCGACAAGACGAATACAGGCGCAAAACAGATTTCTAAGAAACAACCGATGGACAAATATATAAATCGTATACATAATACAAATGTATTTGAAAATGAGTTGAATTTTTATTTTCCCTTTTAAAATTACAACATGTAAAAAAATTATACAGGACAAATTAAAGACTTCTTTATTTTCATACATTTATTGGTGCTAGAAATGTCCCAGAAATAGTGAAACTGTATTTAGTAACTCTACTTCTATTAAACAGGAAAATATATGGAAAAAAATGCTACATTGTTTAGCGGTTACTTTTACTAATATTTGCCTTAAACCTTGCATGAAGGCTGACGAGAGTTGAAGAAGCGAGAGATATCAGGATCGTGGTACGTGGAAATCGTAGTAAAGCGGATTGGTTCCAATTTTGTGATATGTACCGCTAAAGAGTAGAACTCTCCTGAGTCTGTGTTTCCTGACAAATACAATTTAGGAGTCTTCAAGTCACGAGTGAATAGGTATCTTCTAGGCAAGCTCGTCACATCCTAGATCGCATCGTCGGTCGCTTACCATCAGGCGAGATAGTGTTGAAGCGTACTAGGTCTGCAATGCATGCTTCTGTTTGCAAATACTGAGCGAAGCACTACCTTACCTTCTTTTGTGACTTTTGGCGCCAAATTTCATCAATGTAGTATCAGCGGTTTGGCTGTGATCAGCTTTTGAATTTTTCTTTCGGTGATTATTCCTCCATGGTAAAGTCTATTTTTTTTACATAGCCTGTGTCCGTTAGGTTATAATCATGTATGTTCATGCCAAAATTCGTTCGTATCGGTTGAACTGTTAAGTAGCAGGAGGGGCACAAGCGAAATTTGTGAGTTGCCTAAAAGAGAGCTTGGCTCAATAAAAAATATCTCTGCCTACCCCTGCGCGAAGAAGGCGAGATTATATGTATGTACGAAATACCTCCCCTTTAACATTAAAGCTATATATAACTTGTGTAAAGTCCTTTTAATAATAATCGGCACAAACAACCTCAGAATGCCGCTCCAATCATTACGGCCTCAGCCGAGTCGGCGAGTCGTCGACACTCAGTGAACCGTCTTCGGCGCGTGTTACTCAAGCCGCGTTTAGGATACCCATGAAATGGGAGAAACGTGGACATTTATTATTTTTATATTTTTTAAGATAACCTATACGGGTTGAGTTTAGAAATGAATGGCCTTAATGTAGGTAAACTAGGGTAAACTGAGAAAAACACTGTATAACATTTTATGACGTTGCTTTAGAAAGGCTAGTTTAGTTAAGATATGTATTGCTAGCCTTGCTAGCCTACTGCATACTGAGACACGATATATTATTAAGAAACACAATTATTTTCTACGATCAATAGCTATTAGTCCCTCCATTCTGAACGTAAGCCTACTTCATGACGCGCCACAATTATCGACCCAGGACTTCTCCCATCTAGCAGATGACAGTAGTTCTTTTAAGTTTTCATTTATTCATTTATTCATTTATAATTGCGTTACATGCGATATTGATAGCAGTCTAAATACATTGTTTCTAGGCTCTAAACAATCGCATGTACCTTGATAGGCACAGCAACAAGGAAGAGAGAGGGGCAGACATTTGTTAAAATTTATCATTAAAATATTCGTCGACTGAGTAGTAGCATTTTGTAATTAAGAGCTTTTTTAAAGTATTTGTAAATTTATTTATATTGGTTTCAGCTTTTAAATATTCTGGTAATTTGTTAAAGAATTTTATAGTCATTGAATATGGTCCGGAACTATGTAGTTTAAATTTAGAAGTTATTTGCACAATATTATTCTTGTATCGCGAATTGTAACATCGAGGGGCGTCTCCTACCTTCACATACAAGTATGCTTGCTTTTTCATAAATTTACATATTTCTAATATGTAGATGCCAGGCAAGGTTAAAATATTGAGGTTTCGGAAGTGCGGCTTACAGTTTTCTTTTTGTTTTATATTTGTAATTATTCTAATACATTTTTTTTGTAATATTAATAGATTATGGGCATCCACACTGTTACCCCATAGTATTACCCCGTAGCTTAACCACGCGTGGGCATGGGCGTAGTAGGCTGTGATTGCTGTGCTTAAATTCGTTGACTTTTTTAATTCTCTTAAAACGTATGTAAATTGCGATAATTTTGTCTTTATTTTTTGTACATGGGATTTCCAATCAATGTTTGAATCTATATTTATACCTAATAGAGAGAAATTGGGGACGCATTCTAGTTTTGTTCGATTAAATTCAAGATTTATTATTAGATCAGATTTTTGTCGCGGCTTAAATTGCATTATTTTTGTTTTATTAAAATTAATTTCCAAATTGTGATCATTTAACCATTCCTTAATTGTATTTATTCAAATCTTTGTGCGTTACAGTTCGACATAACTAACAACCTTTATACCTGGCTAAGGAAGGGAAGCATCTTTTATCCTTTCTTATGGAACAATGGTAATATTGTTCTAAAACTCTGGAGTTTGTTCTTTCTGGAATACAGCATCAAATAACTTTCGGAGCTCTTTTAGGATCATCTACTCGCAATAATTTGGTTATGATTCCATCCTCACCCAAAACTTTGTTGTATTTAAGTTTTTGTCTTTACTTACTTAGAAGCTTTTGTCTCTTGACGTGTCAGCTCCATCGAAATATAGATTTAAATTATTACCTATAAGTTACACAAACACAAAGCTGCCTCAGATTGGTAATTGCTCAGAATGATCAGAAAAATCCCCATATCCAGCCTATTTATTTTAAATAAACTTAAAAATAGTTGTCTGTATTTAAGTTGCTCGAGAACTATTCTAATCTTGCCGTCGTCGTTTTGGATAGGTCATCCATGTAGTTGCGAGTCAAATTTATTCTTTTGTCCTGCCAGTTATAGTCATAAGCCTGGTCGCATGCAAAGAATAGTGGGTACGAAAGCATTTCTCTTCTTAATAATCTCTTTTTCTTTATAATTTCTTAATCGTTTAAATAAAGTTTCTGACATATTTGAAATCTCCGATTTCTGAACTAGCCATTAGTATTTGTAACTGGCTCCTATTACTTATTTACTAAATAATCGAGAGTTAGTGTTGTACAAATCAGATTAGCACGTTAAAAAAAACAAATTAAGAAAGATGTTCTGTAAACAACAACCGCATGGCCAACCTAACCAAGTCATTGCAATATCCTCGGAGCTGTTCATAAAATCGTATTTCTTCTCTCCGAGCGACTTTCAATGTGTGTAATGGTTTAGAAATTTGTCATTTTCGCGGCGGATGCTGTGAATAATTGGAAATCATCTTCACTCGAAGTTCTTCATTGTCTGCTTTAATGTAATTTTAACGCTATAGAAAATATTTTCAATGCTTGAAATGATTTTTGTGTTGTTGTCTAAAATCTTTTAAACGATTTCGGTATAGTCTCAAGTTGCCAACCGTCCTGTTTTCCCAGGATATTTCCTGGTTTTTGACATGTCCTAGTAAAACTTGTATAAATATAATAAATAGTTAATTGAATTTCCTTGATCATTGCGTTGTGTTTCTAAATCGAAATATACTAGCATTTTCACCTTTTAATCCTGATTTTCATAATTTGGGAATGGCAACCCTTGTTTAAAATTTATGTTCGTATTGCACTCTATACATATATTGATTACACTAAGAATCATCATCGGTCTATTGAAAGTCCCACTATCTAAGGCACGAGCCTTATATACTCGTATATAAGGCTCGTAAATAATCCACAATGTACGCGGTCTAAACACGGATTGGTGGGTTCTCATGATTACAATTTAAATGCCTTAAAAATATTTCCAGAGCACGGAGAAGCTCTAGAAAAAAAATTGGTCACCCATCCTATTACGGGCCTTTCCGAAGGTGGCTTAACATCAATAATTTTCAGCTTAACACGTTAACCGTTGCGCTATTAAACTTCTCGAACTTCAAATATACAATCTGAACCAGTAAATTATATAGTTAAATATAATTTCAAACAGTCAACACGTCTGCAAGTCAATTTAAATATTAATCAAGTTTCTATTTCACCATCAATTTGATAATTCAGCATAGTTTAATGTTAAAATGTATTTGGACAGGCAATAATAGCTCAATTATGTACATAATAAATCGATTTTAATGTCAACTTCTACTTTCATGACTAGTTAAAATAATACATATAATTTAAGTAGATAATTTCTGGACGACATGAAAAATATATCAACACTCTTTGGAAAGAGCTTAGGGATTTTTTGTAGTTGAGATCTTTTTGTTAAAATTTGTTTTTGCCATCTAACTATCTATCTTACATTCGTTTTCATATTCATGCTGGAGTGAATTTGATTGATAAAATAAGGAATGACGTCATAAGAGAGTGGTGTGGTGTGGAAGATGATATAGTGATAAAGATAGAAAAAGGGATGCTTAGATAGTTTGGATATGAAAAGAGGAAGGACGAAAGAAGATTAACAAGACAAATATATAAGGCAAATGTGAATTGTCAAGTCGGTAACGGCAACTCTTTCAGGGATCTAATAGAGGATGTCCTGAAAAAAGGCCAGGTTAAAAGTACCCTTAACACCTTGAGTGCGAAACCAGGTCTAAACATCTTGTATATGTCTCGTTTACAGTGCGTCTAAGAAAAGTATAGCATTCCTTGTCGTGCGGAAAGCATAACTTCAATTTTCACCTCGCTGTCTTTGGTGGCCGATTTAAGCCAAAGTAGCCCTATTAAGTACTTCTTTTTTTAAATGATTATGAAAGCAGAGAGTCTAGAGAAGTTTTTACACATACTTAGAAACCATGAATTCGCCTGTTTAGATTTTTAATTTAAAGATGAATTTTTAAGTAATTATTCACTAACATTTAAATTTTGACTTTACACTACTGTTTTCTAAATTTCCACTAAAGTTACGAAGCTGATTATTTTAGACATAAAAGAAGCACTAAAGATGATTCAGTGGCAAAAAGAAAAACATTAAAATATGTTCTACTTTTTTTCATTTAAAATTTTTAAGTTCTTTGTATCAAAATTTTCAAAAAGTCAGAAAAAAAATTATTACTCGAAAACTACGAATAATCGCGGAACATACATGGGGGTGATTCGGGTACTCCAAAAGGTGCTCTAACTCTGGACTTACGCTTGACACTATTTTTTGGGACACCTCGTATATCTAAGACGCATTATTAAAATAGAATCCAATGGTGTACCTACCCTAATACCAGATTTAGACACCTGGCACCGCACGGAAGCAAAAAAAAGGATTTAAGTTTCTTAAATGATACAGGGTCTATAAGCCTTGTGCCGCCACAATGGAAGTTTTATTACCAGGTGTATTGGCCTTGTACCGAAAGTATTGGAAAGTTATTGCCGCAGCGGACGTGTTAGTGAAAAGCTTGTATGAAAAGGCTGATGAGAGTTGAAGAAGCGAAAAGATGTATGTCAGGATCGTGGTAAGTTGAAATCTGTGATCTCTGTCTACCCCTGCCGAAAAAAAGTCATGATTTTATACATGATATGTATGTATATTCATTCAATCTTCACAAATTTATAGCAGTAGTACATAACATACAGAATGTTTATGATTACAGATGTCTCTTTTTGCTATAAATTGCTTCAAGGTATTGATGTATATTTCGGAATACAACCACATTTTTTTTTATTTGACTAAATACGCGAAGAAGATTCAATACAGACAAAGAGTGCTTTTCAGTAATCAATGTAGTGTCGTTATGCCTTAAATATCACAAACAACTATACCAAAAACAATAATCAAAAACTTAATACCTCCAAAGACACACATTGCAAGACCTGGTGATATAGTTAGCTCTTTTTGCAAATAATAACAGTAAGATAGACGTCGGTCCCCCTGCCCGAGTTTCTTTCGCCAGTTCTTCTCGGAAGGGTTTCTCAATTTCCGAACTGATAGGCGACTCAGTAGTAAACAATGTATTCGTAGTGAGAATTCAATAACTAAATAAAATGTAAAAATAAAACAATTTGATTTAAATCAAATAATTTAATAATTAGGAATGTGCCCGAATAAAATAATGTGAAGGTAGTAGAAAATATATTACGACCCATTACCTTAGTCATCCTATGATCACGGCTCCTGTAAAGGTGTTGAAACCTCAGGATTAAATATAAAATAATTTATGCGCAGAATCCGTAAAAATGTGTTTGATTCAAACTGTACCAAATAAGCTTGTTATTACAAATTTCTTTCGACATCGTAATCTGGCGATTGGCAGGCGAGTCACGAGCACTGCTAATTGTGCAGCGCCGCCGGCGGATTCCGTACATTAAAAATATTTTATCTCCGCTCAGGATACATGTAGCCCCTAGGCTCAAACTTGTTGAAAACTCTAAGGGAGCCTTTTATACTTTATAAAAAGAGTAATGTAATAGGTACAGTCAAGAGCAATAAGATGTGTACACCGTACCTATGTCACAGTAAATCTGTCGAAACTAAAGAGACAACAGTAAAGAAAAAAGTGATTGATTTAATGTTACATGGTTCTACTGCTCCTAACGACACCTCTTAAGCTTAAATCCATCGAGCCGCTCAGGCCGCAGAGCATACCTAACAATTATACATACATACATACTCTCGAAAACATAACCCTCCTTGTGGTACAGTCGGGGAATAAAAGGATGACATAGTGAAGCGTGTTAAATGATGTGATCTAAAATCCGCATACAAATCACAAAACATGGTTAGCCTATTTTTGACAGCTTTCATTTCGCTAACTTAATAAATAATACGTTGACTTCATTTTGTATTTTACATTAAAAAACTCAAGTCAGAGTCAAATTTCTTATAAAATTTCTTAACATATAAAATCTAGTCGGTTAAATGCTTAAAAATTAAAAATATATTCATTCTGTATTGTTTTTTTGGCTTATCTGTTAGCCACCATTGCATTGCATACTATTATTTTTAATTTATTACCAGTTTTGACTTAACTGATGGCTCGTTTGTTTCTTTCATATTGGAATACATATTATGTTTCAGAATAAATAATAGGTATTAAACATGTTTCGCGTATGGAAAACTGGTGTCGACAATCTTAAGTACCACGCAATAGAGTTTTATTTTGATAGATTCACCAGTATTTATAAAAGAGAAGAATTACATACAGAATTCTACCTGTTTCAGGTTTCATTCGCCTATTTTTCAAAGCAGTGTTGTATTTCAATTTGATAATCTTGAAAAATTACCCAAACAATTCGCGATGGACAAAATAATTTCTCATAAGATGGCGTTGCGCGCGCGCATTGAATCTTCGATTTATCAAGATGGCTGTCGCCGTGAGTAATCCCCGCTGATACGGCCGTGACTTTGATCAATCGATTTTAACATTCGAATAACGTTCGATTCGGAAACGAGTCGACCCGATATGGGAACGGGTAGATTTATTCGCGCGGAAATCGCCGATTTTCTGGTGCATTAGTACCGAATTAGCGTAATGTTACAAAATGACCTCGTGATAGTTAAATGTCTTTTTTAAAGCTCAGTAATGGGATGGGTGACATAAAAGTTTATTGAGTTCGGATTATTGAAGCAAATCTGGGCTGGGTTTGGAGGAACTCATATTTTTTTCTGACGTAAATAACACTGAAATCTCTATATTTTTTTAGGAGAACCCAAAAATATATTTCCTACTATTTTCATAATAAATAACCGTTGAGTCAGTCGAGCCCTGCCTGACTTCAGAAACAAGTTGATTTATCTCTTGTAAAAATATTAAGACATTTCTTACACAAGCTTACTGCAAATATTACAAAAAAATATATTAAGATTAACGTAACAGTAAAAAAGGACAATAAAAACGTCAAAATGTGTAACGAAACATATTTCCTTAATCGGAACATCGCATCATTTTGCGCAACGCACCGGTTTATATGAAAAATACCGCGAAATATGTTGCGATGTAGCAATAACTCCGTTTAATATCGCCATTTGCTTTCTGTAGCGGTGTGAGAGGTGCAGATAACAATCAGATTGCCAGGTGAAATCCCGCCAAAAAGCGACGCCATTTTGTAACAAAAAATAAAAAGGCTATTATGCCATGTTCTTTCTCTTAGTGTTGCCAGATGCAATAAAAGTCTTTTAATTTCGTAACATTATTGGATTTGAAGATTTTTTGACATCTTTTAAGGGAACTTTTCTTGTACAATTGTTGGAAATTAAAAATATAAACATGAGAAGTCAACCAAATGTTAACCGATATTACAGAACTTTTTACACTTAAGTATAATTATTTTAAATGTTACTGGTTCATACAGTCCAATATAATAACTTGTATTAATTACTTTATAACATTTTACGGCTTGGATACGTGTCTTTCAAGCCATGTTCTGATTCAGTAATTTCTTTTCTCAATTAGATGATAAAGATTGATAATAAGAATCGATTTATGAATGAAAGATGATCAAGAAATGATAAATGAATAATAAAAAAAACCCCTTTTCTCAGGCAAAGGCGTGGGATTTTAGGTAAGACGATTTTAGGCAAGCCAACACGGTATAAAAGCTATTACAAAAGATTAAACATGATTTTGTGTTGCACCAGGTACAGGCACGCAAATATTACAAAATTTGTTTTGATAACGATGATGAAATATCACTTTATATGAAAAAAAAAAGATGTCAAATAATGTATTGTAATATTTTTATGTATAAAAATTCCATGTCACAATGTTTGACCGCAATGAACTTCTAGACTAATCGACAGATTTGATGACTTTTTTTCTCATTATGCTGGATTTGTTCTAACTTAGGACATAGGATAGGTTTCATTTTAATTCATAATAAAGAAAGTTGGAAATTATAGTAACGGAACCACAGCAACGCGTGGCCGGGTCAGCTAGTAATCATATAAAAAATACCTGTTATAGTTTGACCGCGTTGAACTCCGAAACTACTAAACCAATTATAATGACTTTTTTAATTTTTATTTTGCTGGATTTGTTCTAACTGAAGATATAGGATAGGTTTCATTTTAATTTATAACACAGCAACACTTAGCCGGGTCAACTAGTGTAATTATAAAATACCACATTACAATCATCGTGGATCCTGTCTCGTCTCCGGTCTTGATTGGGATGTAGAGCGAACCCATTCAGAATAAAATAAATATCATAAGGTATGTCAATTTCAGATTTAAAATTAAATTACTCACAGTAACACTGATAGTACTAGGATATAGTTGTAGGATAATAGTTTGACAAAAACACTTGATGCGACTACGTCAAAACTCCCGCTGTTTTGCTTCATTATCTAACACTCGTGCATGTTCACTATCACTTAGTTGTAAATAATCCAACATACACACTCCGATCGAACTGTGTTTGTCAGTGTTTTCACTTCTACCACGTGTGAATTGCACACATATTACACACAATATCAACCATATTTCTTGGGTGTAACAAATTCAACTTGTTACAACATGGAGAAATTTTTATTTTTCTTATGTTTATAAATTTTATAATATACTCTTTGAAGCGAAAATTTCTATAGCATCGTTGTAATTTGAAAGCCGATGAAAGAAAAAAGCGACAGTAAAAAGGGACAGACACATAAATTCATAAGATTTAACGTAGGAGAAAATGAGATAGGTAGCATTATGTACGCGTGTTAATACGTGTTTGTGTGTACATGCGGAGTACAAAGCTTGAGAGAAGGCATCACAACAACCGTGGTATTTTGTATACGTGTATGTTTCATTTCTACCACGTGTGAATTGCACACATGCTTTTTTTTAATCCGGTGCTTTACAAATAGCCAAAAGCTATCATTTAAATATGTTAATGATATTTTCTCATTTTGTGTAAAGTTAGTGTTTCTCGAGACATAAATATCGCACAAAGTATCACAAAATTATGTATATCCGTTAGCCTAGTGTCCATAATACAAGCCTTAGTACAGTGCTTAAGTTGGGCAAGGCTAATTGGTTTGAATCAAGAAATATTAATACTTATTATTATCTGGAGTTGCATCGCGCATCGGCAGATAAGCCATTGGTCCCGATTGCAACTGCTGCTCTATAGTTATTATTGACTAGCGGCCGCCCGCGACTTCGTCTGCGTGGAATATTGCAACATTATTTTTCTTAAATAAAAGTAGCCTAAGTTACTCCTTATTACATCAGCTACCTGCCAAAAAAAGTCCCGTCAAAATGCGTCCAGCCATTTCAGTGATTAGCCGGAACAAACAGACAGACAGACAGACAAAAAATGTGAAAAATGTTATTTTGGTGTATGTACCGTATATATATTCATATGCATGTAGTAAAAAACGGTTATGTCAATATTACAAACAGACACTCCAATTTTATTTATATGTATAGATTGTTCGCTACTTGTAAAAGTATTACCTACCTTCGATGTTATAGATAGTACTTCCTAAGCTCTTTTTACACGTTTTTACACGTCTCCGACCCCTTAGGTGGGATTCCAACCCACAATCAATCGCTATCCTATCCGGTCGAGTGCGCTGACGGCTGAGCTACCGAGACGCTGGCAGATTTACAAACGTATTTCAACCTCTACTATGAGCTAATATCGTTCTACCATTGTTGAAAGTAAGTTCAAAGCTACCTTAAACATCGAAATTAATATTTATACAAATATTAAACATTCGAATAGGCTGGAACTAGCTATCATAATGTATTGTATTTAATTTTTTGCATTCACAATGCTGTATTTCTATAAGATATAAATTAAGTCTGTAAAAAAATTATCTGAAAAAAAATCTGGTTCATAGGTTGTAAATACATTTTCAATATTAGCAGCTGAGCCTCGCAAAAACAGATCATGACACTATATAATTATATAAATAAAACAACTTATTTACGGTTTTTGACGTTTTCACTCCTTTACAGGAGCCGTGATCACAGGATAACTAATATGGCCGTCAGATATTTTCTGCTATCTTCACAATATTTTAATCGGTCACGATCCTAACTATAAAAATGTATATAAATCGAAATTGTGTAACAATCATTAATATATATATATATCAACATTAAATAATGATACACTACCGATATTAGTTCTTGTTGGGGCGGAAAGGTTCTCGAATGGCGACCACGTGCCGGACGACGCTCAGTGGGTAGGCCCGCTACGAGGTGGACCGACGATCTGGTTAAGGTTAAGGGAAAACGCTGGATGCGGGCAGCACAGGACCGATCGTTGTGGAGATCCTTGGGGGAGGCCTATGTCCAGCAGTGGGCGTCGTACGGCTGATATGATGATGATGATGATTAGTTCTTAAAACCTTATTTCTTTTAATAAGTAAGTTCTGTGTCTTGACTTCCGGTCTAGTTGGGAATCATTCTTTTTACGCTGTCTATGGAAGGTTGTCTATGTAGGTTGACGGTTAGCCCTGGTAGCCACTTGTCATTCATTCCGAAAAAAGTCATCGGTTGAGATGTGTAATTAAGAACTTTGTGATCCAATAAATAGTTGTCTTGTAAAACTAGTGTTTTTCTACAATATACCTTCTGAGCGTTACAATTGTAAACACTGAAAGTCAGTTGTAATTACAAGAAGTGAATCGTTGAGTTCCTTTTTAAATTTGCAGTAATGATAAAATGTCTATCATTATCATTAAATAATGTTGATGTAATGATTGTTATTTACTTCTTAGATTCAAAGAATCAAAGAAAAGTTCAATCGATACCGGTCCATAATTACAAATCACCGTCTGACCTTTTTAAGTGTGACTAATAAGTAAGTGATAAATAAAAGGCGCGAAATGAGCTCGTTAATCGGCGCCGGCGCGGTCGTAATTTGAGATGTCAACTTAAGTGGCGCTGCTGTCGAGTCCTCTTTTTGAAATTTGAAATGACAAATGGCGGGAATGACAGTTCAAATGGAAAGAAACTAATTGTTTGGTGATACTTGTACTGATTTGTTTTAAAGTATTGAAAATGGAGATTGATGACTTATTTTGTAACGTACGGTTGTTATTATAAGTAATAATTGGTAATAAATAATATACTTATCAATAAATTTCGTGCATCGCTCAAATTCTTAAGTACCGATCAAAGGAGGCTACTATAGTCCGTTTTTTTTAGCATTAGAAAGAACAAAATTTGGGTGCTTTATTGTACACATATAATGTAATATGCAAAATGTAACATCGTGAAAAGTTTACACTAAAAATACCTTAAGAAGCAGAAGTTGCAAACTTGCGGAACGAAACGTTGGTCAGTTTGACACGACAAAATTAAAAAGTACATGCCGATGTTGTAATACGTACCATATAAGGTGATTTTTGAAATGGTCGCTTAACATGGCCGCCATTTGCAACGGCAAATGTCAACGTCTGCATTTATCTGTTTTGACTATTTTCTTTGGTTTTTTGTTAAGTTTCTATTGTTTTTGTTGAAGTTTTTTGTTAAAAGTTTTTGTTGTTATTTGTTATTTAATTTGTTCAACAATGGACGAGCCTGAAGCCGGTCAAAGTGGACTCCAGCACAAGGTTAGCCACCACTGCTTCTTTGTTTACATAATTTCTAATGCTAAAGAAATGGACTATAGTGAAGGGTTGCATTTTTATCTTTATATATATAATTCTTCTGTGAGTGTGTATGTCACTGAACTCCTCCTAAACGGCTGGACCGATTTGAATGAATTTTTTTGTGTGTGTTCAAGGGGATCTGAGAATGGTTTAGATTCACAAATCAGTCCGGCAGATGGCACTGCAGTCGGCACAGCAACGCGTGGCCGGGACAGCTAGTATACTATAAAAATACCGTGGCATAATGTTTGACCGCGATGAACTCCGAAACTATTCAACCGACTTTAATGATCTGCTGGCCTCTTTCAAAACTTAGGACATAAGAAAGGTTTCATTTTAAATTATAAAGAAATAATTTTGCTAATTATAATAACTAAAACACAGCAACGCGTGGCCGGGTTATTTACGAAAATTATTTAGTCCTAACTGAAGTTAAGGTTGTACTAAATGAATATTGAATATATAAAATATTGTATGAACGATCCTGAATCGAGAAAGAAAAGTTCAGCATATAAAAAATGACTCTACCGGGATCCGAACCCGGGACCTATAGGATCGCTACCATTGTACCAAGCAGCCGTTCATTAATTTTATATTTTGATATTTATATTATAAATAATTAAACAAATTTACACATATCTATAATCAAATTGATTATAATATTCATCTTTTAACCTCTATTTTGCAGTAGGAAGCGCGTTCAATTTGCCATCGTGGAGATTAAACAACTTTTTGTATGGTCGAAAATCAGATGGGTTATCAAGAAATTATAAAGGTATTTAGGTACGGGTTTGTCGATCATTTGGTTTAACGGTAGCGATCCTGTATCTCGCACCGACGGTCCTGGGTTCGAGTCCGGGATGAGGCAGATGCTTATGTGATGAATACGAGCATTTGTAGCTGATTCATGAGTATTTATATATTTAGTTTCTATACTTGCGCCCACATTACATGTTTAAATAAAACAACTTTAATTTATTTTATATTTAATCCTGACGATTCGACTCCTTTACAGGAGCCGTGATCACAGGATGACTAAGGCAGTGGTCGTCATATATATTCCTATGAATATTACCTATTTATGTTTATATATGTATCTCTATACGTTAACCTAGTATCCATAACACACTTTAGGTATATCGCTTACTTAGGGGCAGGCTAATTGGTGTAAATTTAAGAAAAAAAAGTCAAATTCATTCACGAAAGAAGAATCTAAAAATGAAATTCCAATTTCGTACACAGAGTTTACGAACATGTGAGAGCAAATTACGGGATGCTTTTCACAAAATTTAAAATAAAATATATGTTTTTCATGTTGTGCGTAAAAATAAAAAAGCAATGTTTTTTAATGGATGCTATCTGCGGAAACTGAACTCGTTTTGATAAAAATACTCGATTTATTCTTTATTGAATGGAAGCAAAAGTGTAAGAACTAAATATATCTGACAACCGCTTGGTGCAATGGTATCGATCCTGCCTACTGTATTTACGGTTCTGAGTTCGAGTCTTGGTAGGGGTATGTTTGTGTGATGATTAGCATTTGCTCCCAAGTCAAAGTTGCTTATATTATTTTTATGTGGTAAATCCATAGTTTAGTTTTCTTAGTACAAGCTCAGGTAAATTTGGAATTATCTTATGATATCAACAGGTTATTTTTATTCGATTTAATATTGTGAACATCGGATTTGCCATAGTTTTTTTATTGCGCGAAGCTCTCTTTAAGGCAACTCATAGATTTCGCTTGTGTCCCTCCTGTTACTTAACGGTTCAACCGATTCGAACGAATTTTGGCATGAACATACATGATTATAACCTGACGGATATAGGCTATGTAAAAAAAATAGACTTTACCATGAAGGAATATTCACCGAAAGAAAAATTCAAAAGCTGATTACCTACAGCCAAACCGCTGAGACTACATTGATGAAATTTGGCGCCAAAACTCACAAACGAAGGTAAGGTAGTGCTTCTCTCAGTATTTACAAACAGCAACATGCATTGCAGACCTAGTTTAGGATGGGTTACCTCTTGATCCCAATCAAGCCCGGGGGCCAAGACAGAATCCACGATGGAACGAGCTAACCCAGAAAGTGTCTATTCACCCTGGCTTCGAAAATGGGCAGGTAATAACTTTAGTTTGTTCATTGAAACAGTAAAAGAACTTTGTGTTTTGAAATTAGTTCTCGCCTAAATCTATTCGTGATCTCAACTTCCGAACTGTAGACAAGTTAAATTGGATCTTTAAATATTTAAGTAGAACATTACTTTGTATGGAAACCAAAACAACTGTTTAACACTTAATACTTTCTTCTTAAAATTACGTTATCTTACGTTATCTTAAATTAATGAAGAGTTTTTTGTTTTTTTGAACGCGCTAATCTCAGGAACTATTGGTCCGATTTAAAAAATCTTTCAGTGTTAGATAGGCCGTATATCGAGGAAGGCTATAGGTTTTATTTTATCACACTAAGACCAATAGGAGCTGAGCACCAATGAACTATGTTTTAAAATCGGGGTTTTATTCTTTTGAGAGCTTCCGCTGCGTGCGCTACGTAAACGGTTAAAGTTTTGCAAAAATCATGTATTACAGAATTGTTCCCCTTTAAAAGTTCTAAAAAAAGTCTGCAACAGCCTATGTCTATCTTTTAAGGTTGGCTCACTATAACCTTTTTTATGCTTACCAAATTTGTTCTAAAATAATGCATTATTTGCGAAGGTGTTTTTATAAACATGATATTATATTCCTTATCCAAATAAAAACCTTATTCATCACAAGTATTTAATTAAAAACAAAATTGCTTTTTACATCATTCGATTTCAATGAACATCTTAGTAGATATCGCAGTTTTAAAATAACATCGCGGGTTAAATTTAACGTTAATCCAAAGTGACTATTCCACGCGGACAAAGTCGCGGGCAGAAGCTAGTCTTTCATATAATTTGCATTGTATTATATAAAAATTCCCTGTCATTGGCTTTGACGGTGATGAACTCCGAAACTACTCAACTGATTTTAATGTTTCTTTTTTTCATTTTGCTGGATCTGTTCCATCTTAGGATATACGATAGGTTTCATTGTAATTTATAACTTGGCAATGCGTGGTCGGGTCAGCTAGTTTATATATAAATATGATGATGTTGGTGATTTTTTTGAAGTGAAAACTTCTTTATCATCGCATCGTTGTGATTTGAAAGTCGATGAAACGAAAAAGCGACTGTAAAAGGAGACAGACATTATGTGTTCATAAGATTTAACGTAGGAGAAAATGAGTTAGGAAGCATTAAACAGTGTCTCCTATGTTCCTGGTTTGTGCGTCAGCGTTGTACGTGTATTAATACGTGTTTCTGTGCTCATGCGTAGTACAAAGCTTGAGAGAACGCATCACAACAACCGTGGTATTTTGTATACGTGTAGATATTATTTTTGAAGGTTTCACTTCTACCGCGTGTGAACTGCACACATGCTTTTTATTTTTACTTTGCTGTATTTTCTGCGACTTAGGTTTACATAATATAGGTTTCATTTTATAATAATAAATAAAAAAAATATCGCAAATTATTGTAACTCAGCCACACCGGTACGTGACCGGGTCAGCCAGTAAATATATCTTTTTTAAGTTAGAACATAACATTACTCTCGTAATACCAGCCGCACTTAACCAATGTTACCCTAACCGTCCCAATTATCAGGGATGTGCTCAAGCCGACAAAGAATAAATTAAATGCCCAAAGGCAGAACCCTGATTGGAATGCTAATTAAAATTTATTAATTATTGCTTCACCGGGTTTCATTAGAGCCGTTACATTTGATGCTAAAATTAAGTTCATAAGCAAAATTGTTGATACGCAATTGTTCAGAATATAATATACTATACGGGAATGTATCAAATAGGTATAATAACTAATATTATAAATACGAAGAAATTTTTTGTTACAGTTTACTTAACCGATCATCATGAAATTTTGTATACAGTTTTTCAGGGGTACAGAAAAGGACATATGGAACATTTAATCTAGATAAAAACACAACGGGTTGCACTCCGGGAGTGCCGGCAGAAGTGAAAACATGAACATTAACGTTGTGCATATTTGATATTTTTAAATAGTTAGGGAATAATTACGCACGAATTGCTTTAATTATCACTATTAAAGTACTATCATTTATGTTGGTAAAATACAATATTCATTAATTGCGCTATCGTACCTACATAAACATGACAACAAACACACACACACACTCGCGCAAGCGCCCTGCCCTCCGTTTTACGATCAGGTCACGTGTCCCATTTTTTACCCATCCCAATAAGCGCACAACGCCGCTAAAGAAGTCTTCACTTCAAAAAGTACTGTTTTTAAGAGAAATATAGTTTTTGATTGGTAATCTACGTCAACACGAACAAAGTCAAGGGTAAAAGATAGTAAAAGATAAAGGTTTTTTTATTTTCAATTATGTTTATTTGTTAGTATTAACTGTAGATTATTTAGTAAACAAATGGCACGATCGTGTCCCAAACTCCATACACAATTTCTTATTCCTTGCACCAGGCTGCTAGATCATGCTATATCGAGAACTAAGTGCTCTTTTTAGGGTTCCGTACCCAAAGGGTAAAAACGGGACTGTATTACTAAAACTTCACTGTCTGTCCGTCCTTCTGTCTGTCACCAGGCTGTATCTCAAGAACCGCAATAGCTGGACAGTTGACATTTTCACAAATTATGTAATTCTGTAATTCTGTTGCTGCTATAAAAACAAATACTTAAAAACCAAAAAACATTTTTAGCTCGACATCAATAATAGTAATCGGTAAACACTTGAAATATTCACAAAATACTTAGTTTCATTTTTACTTTAATAATAAATGATAACATTAAAATAAAATAAATGTTTAAGGGGGGCTCCCATATGACAAACGTGATTTTTTAACTTAATTAAAAGTGTACGGAACCCTTCGTAGCATATTGATTAAAGAAATTGTAGAATCAACAACTCTCAACTGAGTCAGTTGATAATACAAAATTGTAAGAATCCTTTTTCGCTTTATGATGTACTGTACAATAATTCATATGGTTCGGACATTTATCGTAGCATTCAATAGACAACTGTTTTCGTATTCAAAAGAGAAAAGGCATTTATTTATGCGCCAATGTGAAAAAGCAAAACAACAGATAATTTACGCGGGAATCGAACTTGCCTGATATTTCACTTGTGAGCCGAAGATAGTATTGAAAAAAATGGAAAAATATTATAAAAAAATATTTGCTGATCAAAACAAACAGTTCAATGGCAACTAAACTAAATATCAATTTGGACAACACCGCAGGCAGTGGTGAACAAACGAACAGGTGATTATCGAGATGGATGGATGGTATGATTGCTAGCGCTGAGCTTCCATCGCATGCACAATTCGAGGCCTAGCTTGCAGCCCTGCGGCACCCCAACGATGCCAGATTGGAGGCTATACATATACAAATATATTTTGCAGATTACTTACATTTCTCTGGATGGAATGAGGATAAATAAGATGCTAGGTTTGATCTAAAAATATTACTTATTTACATTAATTGATTTCTTTTCGACCAACATTCAAATTTTTGTTTTCTGGATAGGTAAAAATAAAATCTATCTTTATTTATAAAAAAAATCCTGTCACAGTGTTTGAACGCGATGAACTTCGAAACTACACCACCGATTTTAAAGATTTTTTTTATCTTGCTGGATTTGTTCCGACTTAAGACATAGGATAGGATTCATTTTAATTTATAACACAGTAACGCGTGGCCGGGTCAGCTAGTAATATATAAAAATAATTACTACAGCTAGTCTGTTTAAATCTTTTACCATAACAACGCAAAAACTACTAGAAAAGTTAAAAAAAATCAGATAAATTATCTTAATCATATGACATACGAAACTGTGCCCTAAAAACAGTAGGGTTGTTAAAATAATATAAAATAATACATTTCAGATTCGAATAAAAATCACAGTTAAACCTTAGAATTGAAAACTGTATTATACTTTAGATCTTAGACGATATGAAGGGTGGAATAGACAGAACCACAAGCCTACGCTAGCATGCACTTAAAGGCGTGGGCCCAGAACTGTGCCCTGAGGCAGTCCTCTGTTCCCACTAATCATTCAACTGATACTCGGCGCATGACTTGCTAAAAGTGATATCGAGTTCTATATACGCTCAACATGATACTGAACTTATGTTTTTACTAGTAATGTACAGGTTCACTCAATGATACATTAATTGAGGCTTTTATAATGTATAAACTCACTGTTTTTAACACTTCATCGAACGTTGAATGAAAAACGAAATTGGTTTTCCATTTCTGTCGCTGATTACGATCATAAAAATAAAAAAACAAGATGGCCCTCTCAACGTACTCGTTTTCTTTCAAACTCCTTTTCAGGTTATATGACTCTGGAATGCATTACCACCCCATATTCAAAAAGCTCCCAACAAACTTGATATCAAACGACTGGTTCGCGATCTCCACTTGAATTCTCCGACCCTATCCATTTAATCCCACTTTTATAGTATATCTAGTTTAGTGTATTGATATTGTTTTAGTATATTGATATTTAAGTAGTTTATTATTTTATATAATATATGATATCATATGTATGTAAATGTATGTTTATGTAGTCTATAGCTCTCATTTTCTAATTTACGTTTCTATGTACATACCACCAAAACATAGAAAGGTAAAACATAAAAAGCATTAAATTGGTCATTCGTACATATTCTTTTGTCTGCAATAAAGTTTAAATAAATAAATAGTCGACAAAACCAATTTCAAAATAACGTGTTATACACTTTACTTGCTATTTTGAACTATTCTTAGATCAAGTTAACCTGTACAATAAAGCTGCCTTGATATCTGATGTCTCAAGTTTCAGAAAGACAACGAAATTACCGTCTTCACTCCTCTTTACGTAAGCAACTAGGAACGTTCAGATTTTAAACATAAATAATAAGGTGGCCGGTCCCCCCGGGCACGATGTTGGCTTTGATAAAACCATTGCTCTTTTATGCTTCCATTTCTACGTAGCAGCGAGGGTAGAGCTTCAATGAAAATAAATTATTGCGTAAAAATAACCCTCACAGGCTCTTATTCTATCGATCTTTTTATCGAGCACGAGAAACCTCATTTGAAATTCAAAAAGGTTCAGTAGGTATAGTTTCGCATGTCACTTAACTTATTTATGATAGCATTGCTTGCATAAACTGGAAAAACATCCAGTAGATTTTGTTTCTAAAATCTAATATATTTTGACTAACATGAATTCCAGAACTCTAAGTTGGCGCATTCGCTATAATCATCAGTGTATAATTCATACAATATTGATAAGAAATGACAATGATAAATTTTGGAATGATAAATGAAACTGCCCGTGTAGGATGCCGTAATTGCAGTAACTTTATTTCGTCATATAATTGGCACTCGCGGGCCAATCGAGAGCCATAAAACCAACGACTTAAACATACATAACTTAACTACATTATTTCATAATTACTTATGTTATTCATAGAATTGTACAGTATCGTTCTCACAGTAAACAATGATTTTCTTGACAATAAAGAAATTCTTTATTTGATTGATAATGAAAAGCAATTGAAATCGAATACAAAACAATTCTCACTGAATTTCAACTTCCAAATCAAACACACCGCTTCACAAACTTAATTACAGTATCTTCAACTCGTATCTTCAAGAAGTAGAGTTCAAAGTTCAATGAAACCAGTTTTCTTTTAACTTTGTGAAGGTCTAAAGCTGCCACTTCTATTAAGGTGCAGTCGTAAAAATGGATAATGTTTTGTGCAATCCCGTGTTGTAGCATAGAACATGGATTTCCAATTAGAAAATATAATCATGTTTCGAGTTGCAGAATAAGATTTGAAATTGTTACGAGCCATTGGGACAAGTATGCCTTTGGCAGTATGAAAAAGCAAGAGAATTTTGTATATTGAACACAGAAAGATATATAATAAGACAACTTGGATGAGTAAAATCAGAAGGGACTTGAAAGTAGATGACCGTCATTTTTGCCTCTCCCTTTAGCTATTTTTATAACTCATAATTTATGAGTCATAAAATATTTATAGAACATTTATAGCAACGTATAAATACGAAATTCATTGATGTAAAATTTATAGTCGTAAATAAAAGGGCAAATAAGGTATTTTATACATAATAACTAAAGGGATATTATAAATTTAAGATTTTCAAAAAATGCTTATAAACATCACTAAAACTAAATTTAGAAAGTGCTTTATATAATTTGAAGACTATTTTGCTACATAACAGCTCTTTTAGGGAGAGACAACAATGAGACAGCATTTTTTATAAATATTATAAGTCTAAAAGAGTAATTCAAACAAGTAGATGTGCCAAGAATAATAACAGACGAAATCATAAAAATAAGCTAAGAAACAAAAGCTGAAGACAATATACTCCTCATGTATGTTCTTTGTACACCACAAAGCAATTTACTACTTGTAAATGTTTGAAGCTATAACACTGAAACTTGCTGATCCAAAGAAAACCGACCAACGCGTTAGCTAGAAACAATCGAGCGAATCGAATCTCGTAAATATTCTCGATCCTCGGGAATCGAGAAATCAAATAAAACGATCGATTCCGACAGTAGAATGAGAACTCATTGTAAATATTGGCCACAGAAAATAAGGATGGCGTCTTTTGTTTTCGAAAGATCCGCTTGCGAAATGTCTTTGAAACGTCTTTTATTTTAAAGTCAGTGTTGTTTTGGGATTGGAATAAGTCTGAGCAGAATCTCATTTTGATTTAGACTGATTTATATCAGACTTATATACATCGATATTGATCTTATGATCTATATCGATGTATAGACATTGAATTCTTATGTGCTTTGGGTTTTTTAGAATAAATATAATGGTGGTTATCTTGTTACGTGGAGAGTACTAAAGATCTAAAAACTCTCATTGAAGTCGAGTAAATGGACTGTTCTGTTCTTCATAATAAAATTAATCCGAAAGGTAATTACTAACATTTTTCTGGACTATTTAATTTACATAGGTTTTGATTTTAGTGATTTTGACTTTTATTTAAGTAATTTGATTTAGTTTTTTTGAAGTGAAAACTTCTTTAGCATCGTTGTGATTTGAAAATCGATGAAACGAAAAAGCGACAGTATAAAGAGACAAACACATAAATTCATAAGATTTAACGTAGGAGAATATGATTTGATTAACATTTGCTTACAACATTTACATCTTTTCTTTTTAGCCAGATTTGAAGAACATTTACATCCGTATTATTACAAAAAATCATATTTAGTTCAATCTAGTATCTGAAATACTAGTTAAATTTTTAGCCCCTATGCTGTCACCGGTCATTTTGCAAAATTTTGTGTATATGTTACTTATGACATATCACTTCTGGGTGATGATGATGATGCATGTCATTAAAATTACTATATCTTTAAAATTTTGCAAAGAGAGTATATATAAAAGTCATATCGTTATAATCGTCTTTAATGATCCAAAAAAAAAATGTTTACAGTATTACCGTGATCAATATTTAATTTTATAAAAAAACAGAAAGTAGAAGAAGAAACTTTTTTTAATTATTGATAAAAAAAATATTTCAATTATTTTTTATTTTTCTTACAGTATAACTCGTTTATCACGATCCCAAGATGTTTTAACGAGAGAAACACAAAAAATAAGAAAAATTGATCCGTGATCTTGAATGTGATCGAGAGCGATCGAGCGTAAAAAAAATATGTCGGCATTGTTCACTTGTTTGGCGCATATATGATTTTATTTCCTCCTTGTTATATCCGTAAAATTCATTTAAAGATAGAAAAGGATACGTATAGTCTTTTTACGATTAATTTGAATTTACATTGGATCGGTGTACAGACGTGTTTTAAGGTCTTTTTGACGGTGGTTTCGTGGTTGATTTACAATGCACTAGTATCCAGTCTGATCGATACCCGGTCGAATTATTATATAAACCCGGTTGAACCAACCGAAACCCAAAATAAAAATTCTTTTATACTAGCCGAAAATCGAATCAGAAAAAGTTGCTTAAATGGAGACGACATCTAATGTCTACCCTTCAGTGTTATAATATCAATGATAACTGTAATTTTAAGATCTCTAATTCACTAAAACGCTCTATTTTGTCCTAAATCCAAGTAACTAAAACACTTATTTTATGGAATTCTTACACGATATCACAACACCCAGACCCGAGGTGATAAAGACACGTTCGTTTTCGTGCGCTACCGTTTGGTGCAACGGTAGCGATCCTGCCTTTCGCATCGACGGTCCTGGATTCGAGTACCAAAAGGGGCGGATGATTGTGTGATCAATACGAGCATTTGTACCTGAGTCATGGGTATTTATTTTAATTTCTATAAATATTACTTTTTTTTGTAGATATATGTGTGTCTATCCATTACCCTAGTATCCATAATACAATCCTTACAGTGTTTATATGAGGCTATACTTTGTCCAATGTAGGATGATACTTTTAACAGTTGACACTTATATAGGGGGTATAAAGTTGCTATTGCAATGGCAAGCCAAACATAAGGAGACAAACGCAGCCTTAGTACGTAGCAATAAGGAAGTGGCACCTGTCAAAAGTATCATCCTACATCGGACAAAGTATAGGCTAATTGGTGTGGATCTAAGAAATATTATATTATAATACCTCAACTCTATCTATTGATGAATCAAATTAAAGCATCATACGATATATCTCATAAAATATAATACTGGCATAAATGACATACGTGAAGTAAATTGCCATCTATAAAAATAAAAAGAAAATAAAAGTCGCAATGTTTTTGACACGTCCATTTTCTGTTACGTGGTAAATCCTCCTTTTTCGACAATGTTGAAAAGGGTGGACAGTCCAATGACATAGGAAAATTACTATCGTGATGGAAAAGGATTTTATTGATTTAGCAGTTACCAATTGTGTTCGAAGAAATGCAATTGTTGAACCTTTATCATTTTTATATCTTTATAAGGTAAATTTGATTATATAAAGTTTTATATATCTATATAAATAAAAAACAATGTTTGTATGTTAGTTCTCAATGCATTCTAAAAACATTGATCAGATTGTGTTAAAATTAAATTAAATAAATATATGATAAAATGGATATGGTATTTATATCTTTAAATATAAAAATTCCCTGTCGTAGTAGTTCACCGCGTTGAATTCCGAAACAACTCGACCGATTTTGATGATTTATATTTTTTAATTTTTCTGGATTTGTTCTGACTTAGGATAGGTTTAACTTTAATTTATAATAAAAAAAACATTGAAAATTATGACAACTGAGCCACAAGAACGCGTCAGATTGTAATAAAACTAGATAAAATAAATATATGATTAGGTAAAATGGAAACTGTATTTATATAGAGGTATTTATTTTACTTTCCACTGTTTTCTCTTTTATCTGGTCATAAAAGTAATGTTTTTTGGCTAAAATAATTTTATTACCCTTTCAAAATGTAAACCGTGTTGATTTCCTTAATAATAGTCTTCTTAAAATTATTATAAGAAATTTCCAATTAAGCTACCTCGCTATTTTCCAATTAAGCTACCGAGACCTAGACAGACCCCTCGAATTTTTCCAACTACTTCTTGAGCTTACTCCAGCGTTATCTCTACATGTTCTAAGTATTACTACCTACAATATCGAGCGTAGACTTCACAAATATCGAACAATTGAAGAAGAAAGAACAAATCTAGCATCATATTTTATCCTTACGTTTTGACTCCTTTGCAGGAGCCGTGATCACAGGTTGGCTATTACCTTAGTCATTCTATGATCACCAAATATAATTACCTTAGTCATTCTATGATCACCAAATATAAAATGTGTGGTCATCAAATGTAAGACAAAAATTTGTTGTCTGTAAAGTCAGGTTACGGACGATAATTTTACGTGATAGCGTCAAAAGAAAACATTGATGAAAAATTTCATTTTTATGGATTGAATTGAACTATTATCACTGTATTAACATTATTTTGTATACTACAAAGAAGGAGTTGGCAATTATTATTTTTTGTTTTTTTTTCGATAAATTAACATTAAGTTGATGTAATAAACAATGGAAACCATTTTATCGTTTCACTTCATGAAGTGGAAGAGAGATAGATGCGCCACAAGTCGAACGCTTAGGCCGAAAGTGCCTCTCTATCGCTTTGTTCCGCGCTCTCGCTTGCACGCTCGGCTCAGGCGGAACGTAACACTTTTTCGTGCGTGCGGCCAGCGTTCATCGATTTATAAGACGTTATCACGTCAAAAAACAAATTTAAAAGCGCAATTAATCTAATAAAAAGGGTTTTATTTAAATTTATAAGTTCGAAATAGCAGTTGAATGTTTAAATTTCTTTACATATACAAAAGTCTAGCAGTAACAATAAAATATAATAATAGCCTTAGTTCTTTTGTAAATTTATAAATATCCTGACATTTAACGGAAGGCACTTTACCAGCAAAGCATTGTTTATGACCGAACACTATATTTAAGTTTCGCCTGCAGCATCACTAACGTAGATCACACCGAACCAGAGGTAACAATATTAAAGGGCTTTTGGTGTAATCTTTCGTATGATCTCCGCCTCTGGGTCGGATAAGGGCTAAATTACAGAAAACATGACACCACAATTTGTTATGGAGATCTTGAACAAGGATGTTAGGCCACTGGATGGTTTAGGAGACTTTTTGAAGCGTTTTTTAACACCCGACGCAAAATGAGGAGTGTTATAATTCCGACCGCTAAAAATTTATCATTTGAAAAATTTCGGAGTTATTACAAAAAAACCCTTTTTTTCGATTTTTTCGTCAACGATATCTCACGAACGAATCAACCGATTTTGACGCACTTGGGCGCAACCGACGTGGTTTTTTGAGGTTAAGAGCTGATTAGTTTTTGGAATTGATCGGTAAATCAGTTCTAAAGTTATTTCAAAAAAACCACATTTAAAAAGTTTCTTTACGAATTTTTTTTTGTTTTTTTTTAATTTTTTCAAAATCTACCGGTCCGAATCGGATCAAATTTTCGGGAAATCTAAGTTTGATGAAACTCTTTGGAACGCATTTGGTTTGGTTTGATTCGGTCAAACCGTTCAAAAGTTATAAGAGGTTTACATACACTCACACACACACACAAACATACATACATACAGACACCATCGCGGGAAGGGTCAGGGAAGATTCCTAAGGCCTCAAAACGTCGAGATCTGTTGAAAACTCGATTTTTGCAAAACGGGGTAAAAACAATAACTTCCCGATTTTTCGAAAAACTTCGACTTTCTGAGGGGGAAGTTAAAAATGCAAGATTTACCGCCCGTCCGCAAATTAAAACAGACACCGCGGACACCAATGCAGCACCTTCTCCGAACTTCTCTACACGTGTTTCGCCCCCACACGGAGCACCAGGAGGAAGCATTAAGAACTCGATTCTCTACGGTTGTTTTATTAATGGATATGGACTTCCGCCAAGTGACGTTTAATTCTATCAAATACTACATATTTTTGTTTTTGAGACCAAGTTCCTTATGGGGCGTTGCGGAGGGGTACTCCAGCCGGGAAAAAACCGTCTGTAGCGTTAAAGAAAAAGCGTAAGATTTTTATGTATAGTCTATGTGGGATGGCTATACAGTGTCTAATGTATAGTCTACGTAATGTCTGTTATTATATATTTTAATAAATCATTGTAAATAAAATAAAGGTGTTAAGATAATTTTGTCAAGTAGTTTCTTTACTTTTTATCGATTAAAAAATCATAATAAAAATGTATACCCGAATAATTATTTTCTTTATATCTCGAATAGAACTTAAAATTAATATTTTTGTAATAAGGAACTTCGTCCCTATCCGGTGTTCCACGACACCACACAACTTTTTTTATAAATGATTATAGATTCCCGCCTTGTGACTCCTAATAGTATCAATTGCTTTGGACTATAGGACATTTTGAGACACACGTTTTTCTCTCGGTTCGGTTTCGGTCGCTTTATTGGGAGAGTATAGCTGTCTAGGCGAAGTTATGAGTTCGAGTCCCGGCGAACATCTGAGTCGTGTTATTAACTTTTGTTGATATTTCGGCGCAATCGCATCCGCCAACACGGAAGAACTCCAAATCTGTTCTACAAAGTTGAAATCTAGAACTACCTTGATAAATATTTTTTATTCTTTTAAAAAATAATATTTATTTAAAATGTTATTATAAATATTTGTTTTGGAGACCTCCGTGGTCAAGTGGTATGTTTTGATAGTTACGCCACATCGAGGTCCCAGGTTCGATTTCCAGTCAGGCCAAAGTAAAAAACAAACTTTCCTATATTGGCTCAGGTCTGATTGTTATGGTTTCGTCGTGTTTCTGAATTCCATAACACAAGTGATTTGCATTGCATGTGTGTAGTTTTTATTGCTATTTCTTTCTCGTTTACACCTCCATCTCTTACGCTTCCTTGCAGCCCTATCCATCCAAAGGTTGTCTTTCAGAGATCGCTTAGAGTGGTAAGACCGCCCATTGTAACACTATGGTAGTGTTCCATTTATAAAAATTAGTCGATACAATGCGACATAATATCGACACAATGCGACACAATGTTTTGTGTTTTCTAAATGGAAAACACCCCGACATTAGGTTTTTGCTATAGTATGGTCGACACAGTGCAACGTAGTGTCGACTTTTTTTCTTAATGGAAAACGTTCAATTTTAAGTTTTCTTTTGTTTTATTGTATCAATGTAATGTTTTTAATAATGTTTTGTATTTGTAAACTTCATTTTAATTTTGTTAAGAAAATATATTTAGTTTAGTGTGAATTCCTCTTAATGCTAGGTAAACATGACACCGCAGTTGAATATGGAGAGATAAAGCTAACGACCCCTGGACAGTATCGGTCCTCAGGGAAATGTAAGTGGATTGCTTTGGGGCACTACGTCTCTTTGTAGAGTGACAAGCCCGGTGGTTTAGTTTTAAGTACGTTTCGGGTTCAAAATACGCAAATTTTAGCTACATATCGACGAAGTGCCGATAACAGCTAACTGCTAAATTCAAAATAATACTCAGTTGAATAAAACAAAATAAATTATTACAATAGAAAAATACTAGAAAAAATCGACTCGGGTCACAAGTGAATTCTCAGGCGGGAATCGAGTCGGTTTTTTCTAGTATTTTTCTATTGTAATAATTTATCTTATAAGATCGCATTTTAAATGCATAAAAAAAATATAAAAGTTGAATAAAACGTTTAATTTCTTGACAAATTAAAAATTTGTAAATAAATTTAGTTATTTATTTTATAAATTGCAACTGAATACGCTAAGGAAATTTCATTAAAACCTGCAAACAACGCATTTTAATTCGAAACGACGAAAAAGTATATTTCTCGACAAATTTCAGTAAGGAGGTCTTGGCAACATGCCGTCGGTATATGTTATCTATGTACACGCCTATTTTAAGTTGTTTCGAGGCTGGCAACACAGTTTCCGCCAAATTAAAAATGGCCCGCTGATAATGGTAATAAACTAAATCTTATTATAATATAAGTTGTCTAGAAGTTAATAAGTTATGTTATTTTCTGTAAAGGAAATATAATAAACTCTTTTGAGTAATGGTGCAGTTCTTCACAAAGTTCCACCTTAACTTCAGACGAGCTACAAAGTAAATTTATCATTTGGAATAACAAGTTTATGGATACTTTTAAGCAATCCAATTATATGCGCAATGTTTGAAAAAATAATAAATATAAGATAACCCTAGGACTTTTTGGCGGGAGCGCAAAGCGTCACTGTAATGGTTTCGGTTTTCTTGTTAAATATTGTGTTGGTTGCGGTTGATATTAGTGTGTTATAATGGTGGGTTATTAACCACTGAGTGTTCCTGAATATGCATGAGTGTTGGCAAGTGAAACCAAACAGTGTAAGGTATCTTTTCGCGCCCTCTCAAGAAGGCCACGAGGAGGTTTCAGTAAAACCCCACTTCTTTACTGAAACCTAGAAAATTACTGGCAATTATACTTGCTTGACACTGGCTAAATGCACAAATCGTGCAAGCCACAAATAAAAAAAAACACAACATACATTGTTTTGAGCCCAAGTTAGTAACCCAAGGTAGCTAAAGCACTTGTGTTATAAAATTCAGAAAAAACGACAGTACCAACACCCAGAACCGAGCCATTATAGTTCATTTTCTGCATAGATCTGGTCGGGGTTCGAATCCTGGACATCGAAATTACGTTACCATAAACGGTATGCGAATCCTCACCTACGGATGTTGTAATAATCGTCGTTAATATCGGCAAAATATATGTGTGTTTCTACTCACAATTACAATTTGTAGAGTTGCGCGCGTATCGCAAAAATACGATTCAATCTTTAATGACTTAAAATAAAATTATAAATTAACTAAAAAAAATTATTTTGTTACAACAAAAACTATTTGAGTAAAACCATAAGATGATAATTCAGATTATAGTTTTGCTGTTTGAAATAAATATTATTTTAATATATGGGTCTTTCAACAAGGACGGGTCGATGTTGTAATTGAATAAAACCTGCTGTATGTGAGATATTAACGACTTTTTTATTTTATTTGAAAGGCCCATTTATGCCATTATTTATGGCATATGACGTCGTTCAAATGTCCGCCGCGGCTTCGAACAGTGGCACGGATCCGAGAGGTCCAATTTTCAATGACTCTGCTGCATAGAACCGGCTGAATCTGATCAATGCCTTGCGTGATATTCACTTTCAGGTCATCGGTCGATTGCGGCTTATTAACATAGTCCTGCGACTTCAGAAAACCCCACAAGATAAAGTCTAGTGGAGTCAAATCGCACGATCTTGGCGGCAAATTCACATCACTTCTGCGAGAGATAACCCTATTATTTTTCAGCCAAAATCGGGGTCCTCTTCCAAACGTACCGAAGTCCACTGAGCGAACAAACGGCGTTGCCTATGGTCATTTACTTTGAGCTGCTGGGTCAGTTGGATCTTCTACGGGTGTTTGTGCACGGCGAGAAATCGACTGCCTCGGAGTCTCCTGCACACTAACGGACAGCGTCGATGTTATCGGCCGACCTGGCGTTCCATTGACGTAAGGGTGTTGGTTGGTTGTTTACCGAACAGGTTGGTTGTTTACCGAACAGGTTGGTTGTTTACCGAACAGGTTGTCTTGAATTTGGCTACCAAACGTTGGAGAGTCGATTTTGAAGGGCTACCGCGTCTGCCGTAAAATGGACGCAATGAGCACAATCGTTTGCACTAATGAACACTTATTTTGATAATAAAGTTTAATCATTTGGACATGCTGCTCGATCGTGTAACTTGCCATGGTGATTTGGCATCAGTGACTGAATAAAATACAACAGATTTGACAGATGTCCTCAAAAGACCATGGCCGCTACACACTGTCAACATCTACCCGTCCTTATTGAAAGACCCTTATTTATATGCTTTATTCAAATCTTTACCAACTGCTTTTTTACATTTTTGCTACTTAATTTTTTTTACCTACACCAAAGACGTTTAACTTTTAACGCTCGTACATAAGCACACTCACAATTTTTTTATTATTTTCTCTTACTCTTTTATTATTTTAGTTATTCCAAATATCTGGACAAAAAAGTCTCTCGCCCTCTCTCTCTTCTACTCTCTCTTTAAAAGGCTGATGGATGAAGCTGGCAATAATTTAAATCCCATATGAGGGGAATTTTTTAAATTTTCTACATCACTATTACATTTTTTAGCATTTTTGATGCTGAAAAAACTGGCTGTTCCATCCAGTTGGTTCAGATCGGTGGCGACTCACGGACCGGTTCTAATTGCAGGCGGGGCTTAATTGAATGTTATTGAATTAGGATCGCGCCTCGCCGACTACCGCCTCATTCATATCATGTTCATTATAATTGAGAGACACGCACATACATCTGTCTCACTCTCCGTGAAAAATGGTACTCGCTTATTCTTCCATTATGGGACAGATTTGTGCAACTGTCAATAGTGCCTACTACACCAGCAGTTCTAGGTTCGGAACCTAGTTTGTGTGATGAATAAACATTCCGTCCAGAGTCATGTACTTATTTATGCGTTGTATCCATAGTATATATATAGTATAATCTCAGCTTAATTTGGAACTAAATATTTGGTGTTATGTGAAATTTTTTATTACTTATTTTTTTACATAAATCTCTTACTTTTCTTCTTATTTTGTGAACTTTTTTGCGGACAATTGAGTCATATCTAAACCTAAATCCCTAGTGTTTTTAGGCAGAACATAATAAGAAATAGAAAGATAGTGTTTTGTTCTTACGTCTAACATTGAATAATGTCTTATCTTTCTTTAAATATTTAAAATACTTGTGTCAAATTAGAAAGAAACTATTGTATTTTACTAATGAGATCGAAAACACAATACCAGTATAAAACAATCTACATTTAAGTAGATATTAAATAATTTAATGAAAGTAAACTATACATTCATCTGTAAAACGATAATAATATTAACAAGACACGCGTGGTGTAACAATATGAATGTTGCATTCAATTCAGAAAGTCTGACATTCCGGCAATAACGCGTCTGGAAACATACGTAACGACAGGCATATTAAATTCTGCGGCATAGTCAAAATATAAACAGTGTTTTATTAAACTAACTTTAAATAACTTAGGTCCTTACCCGATGTCAATTAAAAATTATAATAAACTACCAAAATACTTAAAATCTTTATCCATAAAGCCATTGAAAAAGTTATGAATTACAAAAAGTTATTATTCTATAAAGGAATATTTTGGAGAAAATAATCTGAATTTCTGCCTCTCTACCCTTCATTGCGACGCCTTCACATATATTTGATATTTAGTGCTTGCATGTTCTGTTTAGTCACTGAGTTGCATGTAACGCAATTTGCGAATAAATAAACCTTGCTCTAGAATAAAGTTGTCCCAAGAGCTTCAGTAAATTCTGATTGTGTTCTCTGTTTTTCCAACTTTATGTCCAGTCTATTTCCAAATAAGTTAATATTCTCACGTCTGTCTTTATCGCCAAGTATTTACTTGTAGTCTTACAATGAAACATTTTATTTCTTCCATAGTCGTCCGTTTAACACAATGATTAATCTCTACCAACTTTTGGGATGACCCAGATTCCAGCTCAGTAAGAAGTAGGCAAATAGTAGTCGGGTTTTCTGGTAATAAATCACAACTTAGGAGTAGTGTTGCCCAAATGCAAGAACAAGACGAGACTTAGCCAGTCTTGGTCTTGGTCTTGCGCCAATACACCTGGTCTTGGTCTTGGTCTTGGTCTTGCGCTTGCAGTCTTGGTCTTGGTCTTGGTCTTGCAGCAAGAGTCTTGCAAGTCTTGCAATTACCTATTAGTCTATTGCTATTTATTAAAGTTTACTTTAAATCTTAGAAAAACGTATTAGAATTGGAACATTGTGAGCTTGAATTAACATAGCCATAGTAAAGATCAATCAGATTAATAAATAACTGAAGATTTGATAAGAAAGTCGAAAAATCAACTGACCTATATGTCGTTTTCCATGGAAGTAACTGTTTCTTAATAAACATTTATGATTTATAAGCTTACATTTGCTAAAACATGTAAAAAAACAAATTAATTACAATAACTTGACTGTATTTTAAATAACAATGTCTGTCTAGAAAGAGATTGAACCCTCAACTTGCATGAAATTTAATAAAAGAGTTTTATGATTTATCATTTATTTCAATCAAAAATAAAATACAACACAAATCAAACATAACAGTACACAACAGCTTTATCATTAGGTTATGTTACTTTATATCAATTCTTTTGACCAAGAATTAATACAAAGTAACCATCTGGCTGACTCATCACTTAACCTATTTCTATGTTTTCTAATTACTAATGATGCTTTAGAAAATAATCTCTCAGCAGGTACTGAAGTTGCAGGTATTGAGAGAAAATCACGGGCCATCTTCGATAAAGTCGGATACTCTGTCTCATGCGTCCTCCACCAATCTAAAATGTCTTCCGAGCTGGCAGTTCTTGGTTTTCTCAGGTACTCCTCCAACTCGTCTATCACTAAGCCTTGAAGACAAGATCCAGATGACGTCGAGGGACATTCATAGAGTTTATCAAAGTCTATAATGTCTTCATCTTCATCACATACTTTATTTTCTTTTCTTGGCAATTCCAGAGATTTGTTCAGTGAGTGTAGACTTTTATATTCTTCATAAAGTTCATTGAACTTGCGCAGACTTTCTGTTTTAAGTTGCTTCCCCCACATTGTCAGGTCAAAAGTCTGAGCCTTATGCCTTGGGTCTAAAATTAAAGAAGTACAATAAATCCAGTTGCTCTTCTTATAATGTTTAAGCATTTTGTCTCGAGCTGCTTGGAAAGCTAGAATGAGCCTTTCATCCACTTCAGATCGATTAGGTTTCTCATCTAACTGTTTTACCATGGATTCAATTTTATCTAGCAAGAGATTGAATGATACAATGACTAGCGGTAATGTAACATATTTGTCTCCACCAAGTTTTGTACTTAAAAGTTTAAAGTTTATTAGAAATTTATGTAATTTTTCGAGTACCTGCCATTCACTAGCTGTGATTTGAAAATCATTCAATTCGGTGACAGAACTGCACAATATGTTAATGCCCGCTCTCACTTTTAAACCAAATCCAATCATATCATGTGTGGAATTCCATCTTGTTGGACAGTCAAGAATGGCATTTAGATTTGATGGCACGCCAGCTGCTTCACAAGCAGACTGAAACTTCTTCTTCACTATCTCACTTCTTTTTATTTTACTGGAAATACTGCGTAACTTTGTTACAGATGTACGCGAGTCAGCAATATTTGGTGCATATTCTTCATCTTCCTCAGTTTCGTCTGCATAGTCTTCATACTGCTGATCTTGCGCGTTAGTGTCAGACTCACAGTGTAATGCTAAGGTCTCTAATAAATCTTGTACACCAAGGTTTAAAATGTGAGCAAAGCACCGGAAATGTTGATTGTCTGAATCAAAGTGTGGCAACTGTTTGCCCAGTTCATACATAAATTTGGTATTTGCAGTTGCGTTGTCGACCGTGATACCTTGTATTTTATCAATTATGCCATATTCCAATAAACATTCATGGAAAATCGTTGCAATATCTTCCCCAGTATGTCGACCGCGTGATGGTATAAAATCAAGAACTACAGATCGATACTTCCATTCGTTGTCTATATAATGCATAGTAACCCCGTAGTAACTCCTACCAGCAATTGACGTCCACCCATCAATGGTAAATGACATTTTAGATGATAATTGTTGAAGTCGTTCCTTGAGATTAAATTGGAGCTCTTCAAATCGCTCTTTGACTTTCCTTCTAAGTGTAGACCTTTTAGGAAACTCCATATTAGGGCAAATACGTCGAAAATATACTTGTGTAGCTTCGTCATCGAAAAATGAGAAGGGAAGATATTTTTTCACTACCCAATCAACTGTAGCTGTCGTGATGTTGTCACTGCTGTTTTCCGACTGAAATAAAACAATAAATCTTGTGTTATTATTTAAAACATACTAGGTTTGAGCGTTTAGGAGGAGGAGGTTTGTTGTTGTTAAATCGAGAAAATCGTTAAATTGACATTTGTTATATTAAGGTTGCACTGTACTGTAATTTACCAAAATAAAGTACTTAGTTGTTACTGGCCGATTATGAAAACAAATGAAAATATAGGTGTTTATAAAAATATTTAAGACGATAATTACATACTTAATATGTCGCACCCCTAGATGAAAACACCACTAACTCAAAAATACTTACGTAAGTTAATGGCGTTTTTGAAAGTATCGCATGAACAGCTACGCGGAGTTAAAATTCCCGTAGCGACAATTTCGACCATTGTTAAAAATGACGCGAAATATGTACCTATGTATTACTATTTTATCAATATCTATAAAATATTCCGAAGTCAGTTTAAAGTCATTTGTTCAAAAAAGACTTTTTTGAGTTCCTGGAGTTTTCATATAAAAAAAATATATTCTTACCTGTCCACTTCTTCCAGCGGTTACTAAAAAGCTTGTGATATCTCCACTTAATTTTGGTTTAACAGGAAGAAATATTTGTGATTCCTTTTTGTGGAAAGATATTAGATGTTTCCTTAAGCCTGAAGTGTTTCTGTTTTTCATTTTTATTTCAGTCTTTTTATGTTGGCACAATTTACACAAGGCAGTTTGGGATGCATGAATTATTTCGAAAAACTCCTCAAATTTGCTTTTGGGTCTTTTAGATCTGTGACTCAAACTCTCGTTACTCGGACTAGAATAATTTGAATCTTCGTCACTCATATTAAATTGTACACGTGATACGTTTTTAGAAAACAACAAGAATTAGTAAAAACAATTATTAAGTTAGACTCGAAGCACAGCTCAATTGGAAATGACTGGAATTAAAATAATTCCTTTGTTTATAGTACGTTTCCTTGCTTTCTACCGCGCCGCCTCGCCACGTGCCGGCTCTATTAAAAGGATGCCGCCGCAAATCAAACGATGCCGCGTGCGGCGTACAAACACAGATTATTACCTACTTGTACAGACGCGACGCGTGAATAAAATATATGTAAAGAATTAGTGCCAATCACTATTCTTTACATATAAGTGAATGTTTTGGCGTACATCTATACTAATCTATACTAATATTATAAAGCTGAAGAGTTTGTTTGTATGTTTGATGACAGAAGTTTTAAAATAAATAAATAAATCCTGAACGTCACTATACCTCCAAAGTTACTATTCTTCGTGGGCGAAGTCGCGGGCACTGCTTGTAAATACTTTTTTTTTTTTTTTATTTATTTTTTTTTATTTATTTATTTCATATACAAGAAAAAAAAATACAAAGATACAATTTAGTCCCACAAAACCGACTTGTCGGTTTGACTGAGGGATCTTTAGTCTCTTAGCTTATAATTATAATTATGTAGGTATATAATACAACTATAACTGTATCAGGTAAAGTTAAGTGCACAATAATTGGATTTAGACTGAATTACAACAAACTGAAGGAAAATTTAGCGGTGATAATAATAAGATACAATTGTTGTAAGATATAAAATACGTGTGTAAAAAACAACCACGCCTCCGAGCCCTCAGATGGGCTCGGAGGCGTGGTTGTTTTTTACACACGTATTTTATATCTTATAGAAATATTGCATTGTGAATGCAAAAAAATAAATAAAAACATACAATTGTTGTGTTAAATAGTAGTCATCAGATAATCTTTTAATATTTTTTTAAATTTATTTTTATCCGTTTCACATCTAATAGTTTCGGGCAACGAATTAAGAAGATATGGTATACGCTTCTGTAAAGTTCTGTCACCAAAATAATTTTGAACCCTAGGAATTACAAATTTCTTTTTTGAAGTGGCTCTAGTGATCTGGTTATGATTTATGTATTCAAAAGTGGAGACACACTCTCGGCTGCCGTGATTATTTACTAATAATAAATCGCAGGCTTTTTATTTTATTAGTAGGTAAGTACCTACGCTTTTTATATTATTTTATTAATTATGTAGAATTTTTTTACACGTTTCAAGTATATTTAAAAGTGGCTACAATATTTATCAAACGGGTGATATTTGAACACTTTTTTGCTATTTTTTCTTGTAAAAACTTAAGAAATATAATGACTAAATGTACAATAATAGTACCTAAGTAATTAGTTTAAAACCATATAATCAATATTATAATATATACTTACTAGAATAAATTATTATGACATCTACTACCTATCCTTACCATTTTATTCTAATCATAATACTACTTGCGTGATCAGTATAATGTATTCATTTTCATTATAAGCACTCTGAAACTTATTTATTCTTTGGAACACCTGTAGGTACTCTTAAAATTCGAAATTATTTTGCATGAGTATACCTACGCCTACGCCCTGTGGCGGCAATCAAATAGTGTCAAATGTTGTGATTTCGGCGCGGCGGCAACGATTGTTGTATATGATTTCAAAAGAAGCCGCCGGCGCGTGTATTATAACCATGTGCTTCCGAAAAGCAGCAAATTTCTTTGAGAAGTAAGTACAAAACCTTTGATGCCGCATTATCAAAGTGCCGATGGTTAAAACATAACTATGCATGCACTCAGTTTGATTTTAATGGATATTTTTTTATTCGCTATGTAGGTATGTTTATGGTATTAGTCGTAATGCGCATAGATCCAGTTTTTCATATTCTTTGATACAGTTTTTTGCGTCTCATAGAATTCCTAAGCGTACCTATACACCGAACTGTTACACCTAACTACTCCGTGAAATAGCGCTAAGTCCTAGCTGCAAGACGCAAGAGTCTTGCAGGCTTAGTCTTGTTCTTGCTCAAGTCTTGCACGGTCAGTCTTGGTCTTGGTCTTGCTAAAAATACGCGGTCTTGTTCTTGGTCTTGGTCTTGCAAAAACGCAAGAACAAGACCAAGACTGCAAGACCAAGACTGAATTTGGGCAACACTACTTAGGAGCAACACGCCTATCCTAATCTTATCATTCTAATTCGTTATACAGTAACAATGTCAAAATATTTTTTTTTTAATATTAAATGGGTAAACGCTTGACCTCTAGCTCACCTGATGATAAGCGATAATGCGATCTAGAATATGACACGCTTGCCTAGAAGATACTATTCTTTCGTGACTTTAAAACCTCTAAATTGTAGGGCCATATCACTCTTTAGCGATACGTATCACAAAATTGTAATTTAAATTACATTTAAGCATTGTTTTAGTAAAAAAGTTTATTTGTCTTTCTTCCTACGTGGAGTTGACCTACTGGATTTTATTTTATTTACAGATTTCGTTAAATCATTATATTGTAGTCGTAAATTACGTTTTCAGACAAATTGGGTTACGGCTGCACGCGGTTTGTCGGTAGTTTGATTTTATTAATTGAACTGCATCTGGTTCGCTGAATTGTTTCACTAATTTTATGACATGTTAAGGTAATTACGTGCTAATGTAAACTTTGTTTTAAACGTTTGTTTAATTATGTAATTACACTTTTGTTACCTGCTGTGTTGTATGAAACATTGTTTCTGAATTTTTTGGTTAATTAGTAGTTACACCTAGTTACACGTTTATGTTTTTATTGTCTTTTCTAATATCATAAATTTCGTATTTCTTTATTTCCTCATAATTTCATAATAATAATCATTTAATTTAGACAGGTGACAAGCTTGATATCCCTCAAATTGTTCATGGGCACTATAGAAAAGAGTATATATGACAGTCCTCCCCCTCAATCTAAGTGTTCTGTATATTGAATGTTAATATCTGGTCTTTGTGTCTTTTCCACGTCTCACCCTGTTCAGTTCTAAGCTGGTAGTGGAGTTTTTCCAGTTTCTTTAGAATAGTTGCGAAAACCCACTTATCACCACCCTGTACGTAATTCCGGGCTTGAACTCGTTGACCAATGACACATGTTCTCATCTGTTTATCGGCAGTAATGGGGTTTGGGTGATGGGGCGTGGCAACCTCAAGCTTACCAAAGCAAGCCAGAAGTTGAGTCCTGACTTTCCTGCCAAACATCATTTCATATGAGCTTAGTCCAGTACTGCGGTGGGGAATTTGTCTCAGTTGTGTTTTAATTGTACGTAATCATTGCGCATCGATTTTAAACAATTCTTGATAGTCTGAACATATCTTTCAGCTTGACCATTGGTGGCGGGATGGTAAGGAGCTGATTTATTATGTTGAATATTGTGATGCTTCAAAAAGTTTTCAAATTCATTGGATGTGAATTGTCTTCCATTATCGGAGACTATGGAATACGTTAGGCCAAAGTTAGAAAATATATCTTCCAATGTTTTAATACACCAAGTTGAAGTAATCGTTTTTGTAGGAACAATTTCAACGCATTTGGAGTACGCATCGACTAATATGAACAAGAAGTTATTGTCAATTGGGCCTGCAAAATCGATATGGATTCTCTGCCAAGGTGTAGTGGTTTGTTCCCAGTGATGAAGTGGAGCCTTTGCAGGCTCGTTTTGCTTCAATCTACATTCTCGACAATTGTTGACAAGTTCTTCAATTGCAGTGTCAATGTTTTTCCAGTATACGTAGCTTCTTGCTAGAAGCTTCATTTTAAACATGCCAATATGTCCGCTATGAAGTTCATTTAGAGAATCCTTCCTTAATGACACCGGAATCATTAATCTGGCCCCTTTAAATATAAGCCCATCATGTAAGGTCAATTCATTGTTGTTGTAGCCAAATTTTTTTAAGTCAATGCCAGTCTCAAGGGCTTTAATTATTTTTTTGTACTCAGAGTCCTTATCTATTTCGTCCAATATTTTATCTCGGCCGATAGCTATAGTGTGTATTTGTTGTAGTTGAAAAATGTAATGTTGGTCGACATCGTGTTCTGGAAAATCTATTGGAAAACGGGACAAATAATCTGCATTAGCATTTTCTTGGGTATTCCTGTACTCAATTGTGTAGTTAAATCCGGACAGGAAATGAGCATAGTGAAAAAGTCGCATAGTACTTATGGAAGGTAGTGTTTTTTCTGGATGGAATATAGTTGTTAAGGGCTTATGATCCGTTAACAAAATAAATTTCCGACCGTAGCAATAATGAAAGAATTTCTTGATTCCCCAATAGATTGCAGTCGCTTCCTTATCGATTTGACTGTAGTTCTTCTCACTGTTGCTCAAGGAACGAGATGCAAAAGCTATCGGTCGGTCGTCACCATTTGGAAAACGATGTGAAAGTACTGCTTCGAGACCCAAGGGTGAAGCATCTGTAGCTAGTACTAACGTTTTATCTGGATCGAAATGTACCAACACGTTATTGTTTGCGATTTCCTTTTTAATCGTTTGAAAACATTCTTCACATTGTTTTGTCCAAACAAATGCAATTATTTTCTTCAAAAGTCTGTACAAGGGTGATGCTATGCTTGCCAGGTTCGAAATAAATTTATTATAATAGTTTGCCATGCCTAAAAATGTACGCAACTCATTAATATTTTTCGGATTTTCAGTTTGAAGAATGGCCCTGATTTTGTCTTCATTTTTATGTAATCCATTTTGATCAATTATGTGTCCGAGATAATTTATACTTGTCTGAAAAAAATTACACTTGTCTCTATTAATTTTGAGATTATTGGCTTTTAACTTATCGAAAACTTGTCTCAATCGATCTAATAGTTGTTCCTGAGTTGTTCCTTGAATAATTATGTCATCAAAGAAACATTTTGTTCCCGGTACACCCTGTAAAATTCGATCCATGAATTTTTGCCACAAATTTGGAGCTACTTTAACGCCAAACATAAGGCGGTTCACTTTGAATGTTCCCTTATGTGTGCTGATTGTCTGCATCATTGCGCTTTCCTCTGTAACTGGCATATTGAGATAAGCTTGTGTTATGTCTAATGTACAAAAGAATTTTCCACCATTCATCTCACTAAAAATGTCTTCGATCACCGGAATGGGATGTGTCTCATCTTTGATGACTTTATTTAGTGTTACCTTATAGTCTGCGCAGAGTCTAATTGATCCGTTGGGCTTCACGATTGATACAATAGGTGTTCCCCATTCAGAATTGTCGACCTTCGTAATGACTCCTTCTGTACATAGTCTTTCAATTTCAGTCTCTACTTTACTTTTCAATGCATAAGGAATTCTTCTTGGTTTAATAAATATTGGGTAAGAATTGTCTTTTATTGTGAAATGAGCCTTATAGTTTGGAATACAACCCAGTTTGCTTTCAAAAATTAATGAATATTCAGATAATAAATTATCTAAATTTTTATTTGTATTTATTGAATCTATGTTTTTAATTTCAGACAAGTTTATATTCATATTTTGAATCCAAGCCCTTTCAAAAATAGGGTCAACTGTTTGATTGATAATGAATAATTTTCCGGAGGCTGTTTTGTTATTGTAAGTGTAAGAAACATAAACGACCCCAATAGGTTCAATTATTTCACCAGTATATGTTTTTAGTCGTATATCAGTCTTGAATTTTTTTTATATATGTTTAATTTCTTGTAACTTTCGAAAGACATAGACGATAATGCTGCCCCAGTATCAAGTTCCATGTAAGTTTTTTTTATTTTCTATGTATACAGTCATGATGTATTTACCCGACGAATGGGAATTTATCATATTCATATCACAAATATCTTCTTCTTGTACTATGACGTTTTTATTAATTTGTTTGTTAGGTTTGGGGTGGGTAGATTGTAAACACACTCTTGCAATGTGTCCAACTTTTTGACATTTCGAACACATTTCGTTCAAAAATCGACAAGCATTAGCTCTATGTGAATTATCGCCACATCGAAAACATTTTCCCTTCAAATCTTCGAATGTAATTGTTCTTCCAGTAGGTGTCCTTTTAAATTGCGATTTGTATTGAACTGTGTTGACTACCGGCGTATTAATGACGTGTATTGTACTATTATCCTTCTTAGCTATTTCCATAAGTGATGCGGAATGGACTAATTTCGAATATTTTATTATGTGTTCATTTTGCATTATTTTTGTTCGAATTTCTCCATCGCGGATTCCTCGGATAAATTGTAGAATTGATAAGTTATCAGCAATCGATTTATTGCAATTAGAGCAAGTGAATTCACAATCTAGAGATAAATGTTTCAATTCGGAAGAATAATTAGTTATTGTTTCTCCTTCATGTTGTATGCGACTAATAAACGTATGTTGCCTCGCCCAAATACTTGGTTTAGGATCAATATAATTGCTTAGTATCATGACTAATTCATCAAATTGTAATTCGCAAGGATCTAGCGGTGCACAAAGATCATTTGCCTTCTGATGTAGTTCTGGTGATAAAGCTGTAAGTAATGTATAAATCCGCGACTCATTATCAGTGCACTTATTGAGTTTCAAGTACATGTCCAGGCGCCGGACAAAATTTTTGAATGTCTCATTCTCATGAAATGGTTGGAATGTCAGATTTGGTGCAGAAGTTGAGCAGTGAACAGTTTGCGAATTATTACTGGGTGATGCAGATTGTTCTATACGCAGGGAATTTAGTTTTAACTTAATACGTAAAATGGTATCTTCTGTTGTGCTTCTTTCCTGAATTTCATTTTCTAAATCATTGTCATCAATAAGGTCTTCAATTTCCGATTGAGTGTTACAAAAACTTATTTCATAGGTTTCGACATTTTTAAGGCGTGTTTGTAAATCCAATTCACTTACGTACTGTAATTGTCCAATTTGATTTTCTATACGCGTCAGTTGAGCGCAGATAGTCGTTCGTGTCCTTTTTAGTTTGTTAATATTATTTCTTTCTGTGTTCATTTTTCCTCGTCGACACTTTCGTATTTCTTTATTTCCTCATAATTTCATAATAATAATCATTCAATTTAGACAGGTGACAAGCTTGATATCCCTCAAATTCTTCATGGACACTATAGAAAAGAGTATATATGACAATAAATATGAATGTGAATAAAGAAATTCTGCATACACTTTACCTAAGGTAGAGAAAGGAACATAGGAACCTTTTATTAAGAAAAAAATCACGCTTCCAGTAAAGAAGTCGAAAAATCAGGATTAAATATAAATTATGAGCAAAAAACCCTTAATAAGTCGTTTTATTTAAATGTGTAATGTGCGCGGAAGTGTAAGAACTAAATATACATTATATGTTCACAGATATATTGAACTCACATCAGACCCTCACAAATTCCAATTAGTTGTGCCCAAACCAAAGGCTAGCCCATCAATAATAAAAACCATCGATTTCCCAACGCGATGTCATCGAGTGGTCATTCGACCTGTCATTACTATTACACAGTTTGGGAACCAGTTAGGGGCTGGCGCAAGTTCAAAGAAAACGCCTTTTATAGACCTCTTTGTAAGCTATATTTAATTTTACATATTTTTTTGTTATTAAATAAACTTCTAGATTATATTGACATCACTTACAAGTGGGTTTTATTCTTGTAATAATTTATTTAAATATAAATATTAGATATTAGCGTTTTATAAGGCCAGTCTTTTTCTTAATGTAAGGACAGCTGTCATCTGCGAATGACAGATATATTTGATTGTAATCGACGACCGTTTCGTGCAATTGTAGCGATCCTGACTTTCGCACCGATTGTCCTGGGTTCGAATCCCGAAAGGGGCAGATGTTTGTGTGATGAATCATGGGTATATATTTTATAAATATTGAATATTATGTATAATAAAATATGTATGTCTATCCGTTACCTACTCTAATATCGACAACACAAGCCTTACAATGCTGTCTTTAAGCTAGGACATTTGGTATGAATGTTGGATTATTATTTATTATAGACCTTCTTTTATTTATATTTATTTCTATTTTAGTATGTGAGATGCAAAATTATTAAATTTTCTACGATTTATATTTAAAAATTGCATAGACAACAATTTGGGCTATGCTAATTGTTGTAAAAGCGCGAAGTGTATTAATTAAGTTTGACATTTGCTTTTTGCCACTCGCTCTGTATCTTGGTTGCGCTGCTGACATTTTTTACTGTGAAATAGATATATTGTTCTCTGTAATAAATCGTTATTTTTTACCTATAACTAATTAATTATTTGTACAATTGTGACTTTAATGGGGATATTATTATAACTGCATAACCGCTAATAATTGTTTCAAAAGAGTAAGTGTTTTGGAGTGAATTTTCCAATATTATCGCTGTCGCTTATACCTTGTTCCAATCCTCAAGTGCGTGGTGATAAGTTGACAAATTAACACACTGACGCATACGTTCCACGCTAGTTGGATTATCGAGACATCACGACCGAGTTAAGCCCATTATTTTAATAACTCTTAACCAATATCAACTAATTGATAATACCGATTTATACATAAATAGCGTATAATTAATGGCTTATGTTCACAATAGAACATATGTAGGACAGTATGTCAAATTTGATATTTGGTAAAAATTATAAAATGAGGTTTTCTTATTTAGTTCTTACACGGAATAAAACAACTTTTTTACGGATTTTGCGCATAATTTATTGTATATATCCTGGTGTTTCGACTCCTTTACAGGAGCCGTAGTCACATCCTGGGATCAACGGAGGCCATGGGAGCTCTATTATAAAACAACGCGATCTCATCGAGTTCCATTCGACTAGATTTTTTTCTTTTTTTATTAACAAGTAATAAAAGCTTATTTTTTTTCGCTTATTCTTGTTTCTCCTATTAGGATGCCCTATTTATGGATTAGGGGTCGCAAACCGGGATACGGAATTTCGAAAATACCGGAATACCGGGCCAAATTTAGGTCTAATTAATACCGGTATTCATTTCACAAAAACCGGGATATTCGGTATTTTCGGTTTTAGTAAAATAAATAAAAAACAAATACAAATAGAAAAAGTTACGCGCCATTTAATTCAAATTACGCGCGCGCGAGTTCGTTCACTTTACGACAAGACCGATGAACCGGCGACAGCCGAGTGGCTACTCGGACTTCCCTCTCTCTGTCCCGCGCAATGACTACACTGCACAATGCACAACAAAATTGCAACTTTTGTCTGATAATTGACTTTTACACATGATGTTTACTAATTAATTCATTCATTTAGGTTAGGTACCTACTTACTATTCCACCGCAAACTAACTCCTCCTTACTATTCCTATTCCTTACTATTCCTACTAGCGGTCCATCCCGGGCAACGGCATCACGGACCAACTCGGCCCGTGGTGACGGCTGATGATCCCAGCAGCGGTAGTAGGCTCCGCAAGGGGCCGCCTGGCTTGCGAACCTGCTGATCTGCTCTCCTCCGGATGATCTCGTAACGCCATACCATCTTATGCCCCAGGGGCATAAGATGGTGTGGCGTTACGAGTCAGCAAATTGGGACGAGATGCGTATTTTCTTTGCATCTTATCCCTGGCGGCAAACTTGCTTCTATTCGAACGACCCTTCGTGCACCGCTGTTGCGATTGCAGACGTAATTCGGCAGGGAGTGGAGTATTTTATTCCATTCTCCGACATTCCACTTGGTTACAAATCTCGGCCTTGGTATAATGCGGCCTGTGCTCGTGCTGAGGCCCGAAAACAGTCTGCTTACCAGGCTTGGGTGCATATCCGCGATCGCAAGGTCCGCGCACGGAGAATCCGAGCGAAGAAGAGAGCCTATAATTCGGCCGCCAAGTAATGCAAAAGGGTCTCTCAACCACCAAACATACCTCGCTGTAATTTTTCAATGTCTGAGATCACAATTTACAATAAGCAGGTCCGTAGAGTCTCACTTAGTCTGGACGTGAATAAGGCCTGATGATATACCAGCAAGAGTACTGAGGTGTTGTGCGCCCGAGTTGTCTCCTGTGCTAACACGCCTGTATCGCCTCTCTCTCAGACTGCAGCTAAAAAGCTGGGCGTCCTACATAAGGTCAAGCGATATTTCACGCCGGGACAGCTTTCAACTCTCTATAAAGCTCAAGTCCACCTTACATGAAATATTGCAGTCACCTCTGGGATGGCTCAGCAAAATACCAATTTGCTGCACTGGACACGATTCAGCGCAGAGCTGAAAGGCTCATTAGTGACAGCAAATTGGCGTAGAGCAAGCTTCACACCTGAGCTCACCGCCGAAAAGTAGCCTGTCTGACGGTCTTCTACAGATTGTATTTTAGAGAGTGTGCTCAGGAGCTACATATGCTCATACCGCTATCACCTTTCTTCCATCGGACATCCAGACGCACTGCGGGCTACCACCCTCTCTTGGTCGCTATTCCTGCCTGTCACACCAAGCGCTTCTCGACTTCTTCTTTAATGCGCACAGCAAAGGAGTGGAACTCCCTCCCTGCGTCTATATTACCGAGTACTTATAACCCGTCTGTTTTTAAAACCAGGGTAAATAGGCACCTTCTGGGTTATCTCGTCCCATCGTGGATTCTGTCTTTGCCCCCGGGCTTGATTGGGATCAAGAGTAAACCCATTCTGAATAATAAAAAAAATGCTAACTTTAGCTTAATCCCGGAAATATCGAAAATACCGGATTATCGGTATTGGTCTGGAGCCAATACCGAAAATACCGGTTTTGCTGAAATGGGTCGGTATTGCGACCCCTATTATGGATGAATGCAGCGTAAGGAAAATAGGCTAATACATTATTCAGATCAAATGCTGCACTTTCCAATAAACTAAAGGAGATGTCTCAGTTTTGACACTAAATCATATAATTTTCAACTAAAAATACGAATTGTCTGACCTGAGCGAATAACAGGGACAGAGTGATAATGATCACAGATTAGATATGAGGATACCGCCGCAAACGTGACCTTATTCTGTGTTGTTTACGGTCTCAATTGGGTTTTTACAAAAAAAAAATACACATAAGTAATACCTATTTCATAAATAAACTAATGAACCAATATTTTTGTTTTCTGAAATCTTAATATTTTTCCCATTTTTTAACTGCCACAAGTGCAGACCCAAAATGAAACATTTCTTTTGAGCTCAGAGTCATGACGTCATTTTGACTATCGTCAAATGCTACAAAGCATTTTATTGATGCATTATATCATCATTGTTCTAATAATATGATGCAACTCTAGTTTTAATCTATCTTAAAATGACAAATGACTTAATTTATCTCTTGCACACATCACCACAACATCTGTGATGCTTCAATCGCATTTCGTCACGTTCCACGTTCGGTCTGCCCGTGTGTCACCGTGCCCGCTGTTGTTCACCGAAATAATGATGCTTGTGTCGCCAACAACGTATTTCCGTTCATCAACGGTGATATAATCAAACTGAAATTATTTCTGAACAATAAATTGGTATGTGTACCCTTTCTATAGATGAATACAAATATTAGCTGACTCGGATACGCGTTGCTGTAGCTCAGTTATTTTAATTTGCAATATATATATATATATTTAATAATAAAAACCTGTCCTATGTTCTAAGTGAATACATATTCAGAAAAATGAAAAAGGAATCATCAAAATCAGCTTAATAGTATCGGAGTTCATCGCGGTCAAACACTGTGACAGGATATTTTTATATATATCTTTTATAGATTAGATATTTCGGCGAATGGTAATTTCTGGTCGTTATTTATCGCATATGTGAGGTATTGTTGTGCGCAACCTATCGTGCGCACCCTTAATTTTTATTTTGAAGTTTTGTTTTATTATTTTCAGTGCCAAAAACAAATGATCTTAAGGTACAATTAACTACAACAACAACAACTCAAGTCGTGCGTAAGAGTTGACACGCACACTTTTTTAATATGGCAATTTCTCTCGAGATTTTCGGTTATTTTTCCTCCAAGTATTTTTGATACACTAAAATCTACTGAAAACATTCGTAAATTTTCTCATGCCTCTATCAAAGTGATAACTTTGTTCACAAGAAGTTAGTGAAAGTGTAAATCGTATCATTGTTTTGGCATCTGTAAGTATTTGCATTTATTTACTGTTTGTGCGTATTTATTTGTGGATGCGTGGGCGGTGAAAACAGGATATTTTCATTTTATTTTTGCACATTGGTTTCAATTAAATATTTAATAGTTTGTTTATTTAATTATAAATTTTTATTGACTCCAATAGTAGATATAGGGAACTAAATGCTGAAATTATTATTTACCTGTCTTAGGGAAAAACGAAGGGATTCTGCAAAATAGATAACAAATAATAATTTTAATATAATTAGTTGGTTTAACTGTATACATTTATTGTCATATAATTCTATTTATTTTATTCGGCCGTACCCTTCGGTTGGGATGTTAATTTTAACCCAGCGGACCGAGTTGGATCCTCGCCTATGTATTAAGAACGTGGACCCATAACCCATAACACAAGCATTTAGCTTACAAAGAATATTCATAATGAGTTTCAAGTATTTTCAATATTAAAAAAAAAAACAAATTGGTCCCATTGTCAAAAGAGTCTCAATATTAAATTAATTGTCTTATACATATAATAGCATTTAGTATCACATATTTTATCAATTTACTTTGCTTATTTCCCTGAACAGCCCTATGCCTAACAGTGGGCGAAGTAAGCTGATCTAAAAATTAACTTTCGTTATGTTAAGTTTATCCTAATTTTTTATTTCTGTTGATGTCCACTAAAGCACAGATTATTTAACAACATATTAAGTCGGTGCCTACCATAAAAAGGCAGCGCTTTTAGCACTATCAAAAGCATACCACGAGGACATTTAATTAACTTGATTGCCATAAGACACTTAATCACTCGTTACTTACACAAAGTTAGGAACGTCCGTTCAGCGTAAACTTAACAGTTTACTGACTCCAACTTTAGAGGGAGTTTATCAAGTGAATAATGTAACTGCTTAAATTAGAACAGCGACCACTGGCGTAACATGCTTTTAATGTATTTAATATATCTATTTTTACCTTTAATTCAACATATTCTAGCCAAATAACTATTCTATTTTATTCCTTAAGACTTATACAGAGTGTGTTTTAAATAAGAACACTTTTACTGGATTAGTTGCGCATTTAAAGATTTCTTTCTAGAATGCTACGCGAGCCTAATGAGATCAGGAAACATCCTAATTTCAATAATGATCAAGGCTGGAGCGTTCGATCTGCTTGGACCCTATAATTAATAAAATAACAGCTCTAAAGACACACTGTGTGACCTAGCGATGTAGTTAGCTTTTTTGTAAATAATAAAATTAAGATGGAAGTCAGTCCCCTTTCCGAGTTTCTTTCGCCAGTTCTTCTCGACAGGGAGTATGGTTTTTCCAAACTGGAGGTAGACTTGGTCATTGCATCACATCAAATAGTTGTGTAAATTAAACAGTTTTCTCACTTTTCACTCCCAATAGCCTCGCGTAGCCTTGAATTCTAAACTGCACAGAAAGACCAAAACAACTTAATAAAAATGCAAAATAAAACAATTTATTTGTATAAATTTAACATCTATGATGACTAATACCTTAGTCATCCTGTGATCACTACTCCCGAAAAAGAGTCGAAATGTCAGGATCAAAATTAAAAAAAAAATTAAAGTTACTAATTAGGTTGAATTGGTTTTACTTAAATATTTTAAAAGCGCGGAAGTATAAGAACTAAATAGAATGTGATTTCTCATTAAATTAATCCGTTTGTTTTCTACATTTCTTATTCTCAGTACGACTCACACTTATCCGTTTTATCCGCTTTTTAACGAAACGTTGAAATAGAAGTCCACCTCATTGTATCTAATTTACAACGTGATGTTTTGACAACGTTTAAAGCAGAATTTGAAAAACGAAGCCAACAAAATTAATAAGGGGGAAGTTGCTACCGACCTTTTTTTACCTTCGTGCCAGCATTCGTTAGCAGTAAAATAAAATAAAAACAATTAATAGACCTCCGTGGAGACATCGGGTGAACAATTACAATGTCATTAGGCGCTTCCGAGCAATCTGGCATTTTTTTGTACTCAGATTTTATATCTTAAACATAATTTTAACAGAGTTTTTTTTATATAAACGTAACTTTAGATGTAGGAGCTCATTGCGGACGTTAAGCAATTACCGGAAAGGTCAATCATCACAAGGGTGACCATAACTATTACTACTTTAAGTTGTTGTTGTGTGTGATGGTTGTCTTCATTAGCAGACTGATAATAGAAATTACTTTGTTTGAGGACTTTCGTGGTATGAATATGTCGGAGCGGCAGCACAGTGCTGCCCCCTGCAACGCCCAATTTTATTGTCCAAACGCCATCTATTGAGTTTCGATGTAAACAATATGGTCGATATCGCCCAAATCAATCTACAACAAAATTTTTATAGATCACTACTTATGTTCAATTCTAAACTACTTTAATACTATAATGACTAAAGATAACTTGGAAGGGTTAAGTTAGAATCGTAATTAGTAAAAAAATATTAAAATTTTTTGGCAATTTTGATTTGGGTGCTATCTACCCAATAGCTATGGCACCTCCAGAAAACTGTCAGTTTGACATTTTGGTTTAGGCTGCAAAGTTTGAATCGCGGGTATTCGATTGATGTCGCAGATGAACATTAATTTAAATGTTTCGCTGTATCGAATTTTCCGCTTTTTACTTATAGATATCCTTTTAATCTGTTCAATCATTTGTTATTTTGTGTCGAATTATTACTGATAGTAAAAATAGGCATTTTTCATTGCTTAATCGACTATTATTTCAAGTTTTCCTCAATGTATGAACCTTCTTATAACGAAACCCCTGAACTATCTGCGTCAGATAGATGTTATACAAAATGAGTACAATATAGAGTTTTAGGGTGATTAAAAACGTTTTCCTGATACGTGACAGAGTTGAAAACGGACAACGGCAATATATATTACAAAATATAACATTTTACCATAATGATATTTGATATTGAACTTTGTGTTATGAAGTTAAAGCTGTAAATCAATTGAAAGAATTTATTGAAAAGGAACGTGGTCGGTACTTTTATAGCAAACAAATTTGTTATTTGGGAAATTGGATCTGCTTAGAAACTTCTGGTCAAAAATACAATAAATATGCTTTGCATTTTTTTATTATTACTATTTTTGTGACTTTTAGTTAGATATTTAATATTTTTATTACTCAAATATTTGCATGCTATGTAATGTGGCTAAATAGGTTAGGTAAGACCCTTTAATTTATAACACCAAACTGTAACTGTACCCTATTTTTGCAGATAAACATATTATATTGTATTTTCATTTCTTTTTGTGACATAATCTTTTTTTTAATTTTCAATGCTATCTTATAACATACATTTTAAAAGAAAAATACTAGAGAAACTCAAACCCGAAACCTTTAGAAATTTTAAGGGCAGTGGACCGGGTATCCTAAGAATAACTTGTAAGATTCTTTATTAAAACTTATCAAATAAAACGATAAAAAATAATGACTGTGCGATTGAATCAAACATGCTTTTATAACAAATATACCAAAAAGATTAAGACGAAGAAAATTAAAGATTAAAAATATTAAATGGATTGATTAAAAGTTTATCCATGGCAGGAAACGGATTCAAGTTTCTTGGCATGAAACTAGATCTGATGAACTAAAGTATATGTTTCTTTAGTTCATCAAAGCTTGTTTCTGTGCCAAAGTAACTTTTATACATATTTTTTCAAATGTACACGTTTTCTCATTGAATCATGTTATTCTGTGAACAAAGGAACTGTAAGGAGGTTTAAATACCACAAAAAAAACAAGGACACTTATAAGGAATTATATCGTACTAGGTAATATGTCAATCATATAAAATTGAAAATATATATTATACAGATTAAATTTTTATAATTTAAATAAAAAGTCTTAAATTAAAACTAAGTATAAACCTAAATTAAAACATAAGTAAGACAAAAGAAATATTGAAAAAAAACTTCAAAAAAGGTCATATCAACCTTACCACTGCTGTTGAGAAAGGTGTCCAAAAGGCTGGCAACATTTTCTCATTGTTGGCTGAACTGCCTGCTCGTTTGCCTCCAGTTTTTTTAATTAAATGGTCAGACATTTTCAAACATGTACTATAAAGAATGCTGAAGCTTAAATAAGTCATTCGCTGTATCCCTCGCGCTATCTCTACTATGCCGTAATATAATCTATGGCATTGTCAATAGCATTTTATAGTCAACGAGTTTCTGTTACTTTTAAACTTTCACTTATGTAAATTATCCGTTTCAAATTATCAAACAAACCGATTGAGCTGACATTTGAATTTATATTTTTATTAAAGATAAAATTATTTAATGAGACGCAGCCATATACCCCAAAAATTGATTGATTGATAAAAAATAAAGATAAAAAAGCATGTGTGCAATTCACACGTGGTAGAAGTGAAACCTTCAAAAATATAACGTACACGTATACAAAATACCACGGTTGTTGTGATGCCTTCTCTCAAGTACTACGCTTGCGCACATAAACATGTATAAACACGTACATAATGCTTCCTATCTTATTTTCTCCTCCGTTAAATCTTATGAATTTATGTCTGTCTCTTTTTACTGTCGCTTTTTCATTGCATCTACTTTCAAATCACAACGATGTTAAAAAAGTTTTCACTTCAAAAGTTTTTTATTCAATAAGAGCATTTCAAATAATTACGTGTATCGAAACGTCAACAGTTTCACTCTACGCAGATCTTTAACCGAGACGAAGCATCAAGAAAGTTGGCAAGAGTTGTCTTTCCGCTATAATTATATGTTACATTGCATTGGTATAAAAAATTAAGACAATTTTTGTTTAAAAGTTCTACTAAGACGTATAAGAAAAATATAGTATAATTGTGCGGAACGAATAATAGTAGCATTTAATTACTATATTAGTTACATAAGTTTATTAAACTATATCTTGTATTATAAGATATATAAACAACCACGCCTCCGAGAACTGGTTGTTTTTTCTTTCATGCGTTTTTTATATCTTAATGAAATATGACACCGTGAATGCGAAAATTAAATTGATGAATGCAACATGCTAGACGCAAATAAATAAATGCATATAATATGAATAATAACCAAAAAATTTAAGAGATATTATTATTGAAACATCTATATCTATTATACTTAACGTCAACGTTATCTTTTGATGACTTCTGTGGTCGAGCGTTTAAACCGGGTTTAAACCTCGGCCAGGTTAATGTAGAAAACGCACTATATTGGCTAGGTGTTGTGGTGCCATCGTTGTCGTCGAATTCTCTAGCTAATTAACTTGTTATCAGAACATATGTGATGTTGACTAATTTTTTTTATCTTTGTAACATCCATATTAAAGCCGACTACAACCCATACTCGAAACTATTCATTAATTTACAGAAATAATACCATAAACTCACTACCTAAAACCAAAGACAATGTTCGCAAGTTACCTCAGCAGATTGTTAAACAGCAAAAATTAATTAAACTGGTCACCCCATTCCGGATTCATTTATTATTAACTGGCAACATTCACCGAGGCCGAATCCGATTATTCTGTAGCTGAAAATAAACACAGTACTGTGACATGTAATCTCTTGATATATCAGGACTTAAGGCTTAATTACGCGGGTTTAGTTGCAAAACTAAACGTGCCAATTACTGGATCCGTTCAAGTTAATTCGTTAAGACTTAACGGTAAAGATATGTTGGCGATATTATTCTAATTTATACAGACTGACTTAAGTTCGCACCTATTTAGTGCAACTAGGAACGTTTGGTTTAGGGATCCGGTAGTACCTAGTAAACGGACGGTCCTAGATTCGATTCGGGAAGGGGTAAATGTTTGTATGATGAATACGAGCATTTGTACCTGGGTCTTTATATACACTTCATTGAATATTACATATCTATGTATCATATATGTATGTCTACCCGTTACCTTAGTAAAGTATGTAAAAATATATATGATGTTAACTAATCATGTAATTCTGTTTACAATTGGCATTTACTTACTATATTTTTTATCAAAAAATTGTATAATTGCTAAAATTATCTTTAATTCAATAAAAAACAAAAGGATTTTATGTAATTTTTCTTTCTATATTTTCTCGTTTTGTAAAATACACACTTTTTATTAAAATTATGTATTTTACAAAACGAATTATTTTTTTTATTAAATCTTGAAGTTAGCCTTTTCACTTTATAGCTAACTTCATGATATAGTTTTTTCGTTGCATGCGTCATGCTCAACTTCCATTACATGAAAAAATTCACCCTCGATGCGCCAAAAGAATAAAAAAAGGCTTAAAAACAATAAAAAAAAACAAATGCGTGACATTTGACATCATATCAACGCGTCAACTGCGCTCCAGCCAAATGAAATCGTAAGCCACCTAGCGGTCTTGCACAAAAAGATCGGTCGAGCGATACCGCTCGCCTCTGCGACCCGATAAATGGTCGAGATTGTCTTGTCTTTACGAATGTAGTATTTTTAAAGTAACAGGTCATGCTGTACACATCTTTATACCATCGACAAAAGGTACTTTATAGTGTCACCATTTCTGACATACTTTAGGAAATTTGGTTTTTATTACATTTTATTTCTCCATTTATGAAGAGATGAGATAAAGGTAATAGAAAAAGAATGTTCAATACTGTTCTACTACTAAATAGTATAGGATTGCTCAATCAATATGCATGATTATCATATCTTATAAAATTCAACGTAATGTTATTTCTATAAGGTATAAAATATGTTTGTAAAAAACAACTACGCCTCCGAGCCCTCAGATGGGATTCGAACCCACGACCTTTCGCTATCCGGGCGAGTGCTCTGACCACTGAGCTACCGAGACGCTGGCAAACGTGTCAAAATTTACAAACGTATTTCAACTTCTACTATGAGCTAGTATTGCATATACGTTTGCCAGCGTTATAATGTTATTATATGATATAAAATTGTTATTATAATACATATATGATATATGTATGTCTATCCGTTACCCTAGTATCCATAACACAAACCCTATAGTGCTTACTTTGGGCTAGGCTAATTGATGTGAATGTAAGAAATATTTTTATTCTACGTTGCATTGAAATAGGTTATATGTATTATATAAAATATTGTTAACCACCATATGTGTATAATTTTAAATCACATACACACACATTCGTAAATATTTGAGTAACTACCTTGAGCCAATTAGCGGCCAACTTCATCCTGCTGTTTTATTCCATGTCACTTTTGCGGGCAACTTCAAACTGTTATTTTTGTGTTGCAGTGATGCGCGCGCACCTTAAAATTTCACTCTCATCATTTTTGCAAAACGTAGGCGCGTAAAACTATAACTATAAGTATAACTTCAAAAATTACATTTAATATTGTAAATAATTTCACTTTATTAAAAACACTGCTCCATCATTACCTATTGACGTACTAGAATATGATTTTATAATGAGTCATTTTAAAGGATTTATATCCTCTATTTTCAAAGCCAGGGGGAATAGGCACCTTCTGGATTAGCTCGTTCCATTGTGGATCCTGTCTTGCCTCCGTGCTTGATTGGGCTCAAGAGCAAAGCCATTCAACAAAAAAAAACATTGAAAATTTTCGCTTTTGACGTAAATGGCTACTGTTTATTAATCTAAAATGTACTGTTTTCTAGTGCGTATCGTATTTTATACAGAGAAAGTGCATAAAACGTCCAACGGACAGACGTGTGTTAAATTATAACCTTTGATCAAATCTCGCGGGCACATCAAAGGTGGTTCTATTTTAGAATATCGATTGATCGATACTGCGATATAACATTCAGATTTGATCCACGATCGCAGAAACGAGTATTTTCTTTAGTCCAAATTTAAATTCTCCGTTATTTCCGTTCGTATCATCTGTATGAATTATCGTTGACATAATAAGATTACCAAAACCGCAAGATGTTCTTAAACCTTAGCCAGTAATGAATCAAGGAATCATGAAAGCTCGCGACACAAAAACCATAAAGAAGAATTTAAGAAGGATTCATATTTATCAAAGTGAAAAATTGATATTTAATGCAACAAGTTTTTTTTTGTGTGCACTCAGTGCACGGGGCAGAGCGCCATCAATCATGTCCCAAAAAAGAACCTTTTAAAAATAAACAAAGAGCGCGAAATCTGAAGGCGCTGCTTTTTACTTTTTAATTTTGCAGTCACAGGCAATCATGTCTGCTGCCATTTAGTGTTGAATTAATTTTATAAGCACTTTTGAGACGCGGGTGATACATTTGCTAATTGACTGATAACTTGACATTGTTCGTCATCGGTGTTATTTTTTATTTATAAAAATTATCTCTTTATTGTGTTTCGTTTCATAGATTAAAAAACTTTAAGAAATGTTTTTGAAAGCTTTTTAATCTATAGTATTCTAATCTATGAAGAATATTAATTATAATATTGATGGTATTTAGTTCTTACACTTCCGCACATTACACATTTGAATTAAACACTTTTTTATGGATTTTGCGCATATTTTATTTTATATTTAATCCTGACGTTTCAGTCATCCTGTGATCACGGCTCCTGTAAAGGAGTCAAAACGTCAGGATTAAATATAAAATATGCACAAAATCCGTAAAAAAGTGTTTTATTTAAAATATTGATGGTGTTTTATTACTTCAACTTCTTATTGCTCATTAGTTTATTCTGAATTATAGAAAAACTATCCTATTAGATACTATTTATATAGGTACATTATAAATTAAAGTTCCGAAGAAATCGTGAAAATCAAAATCACAACCATTCCATTAGTCAAGGAGTTTATTTTAAAAACTTTCCTCGGAAATATTCATGTAGAATTATATCGTGGTTTTCACCGAATTTACGAGTTGTCACGCAATCGATAATCCCTTTTTCTCAGATACATTCGTTTCTAAAACCGACGACACGAATCGGAATGAATTCCTACTGAGTCAACGTCGAGCGCAGCGTGCGTCGTGTCATTAGCACCCAATAACGCAGCCGCGACTGTAAACACGGGATAATGAAATGCGCCCTCCTCCACAGACTATATCCGTCCGCGCCAAAATTACGCGCGCCACGAATGACAGTTTGCTTTTTAAATTATTCTTAGCTTGGGAACTGGGTCCTATTCAGATTCCATTTGAGCGGGAACGGTCGTGTAAAACAAAACGATTTGCTAATTGATCTGTCTTGTTTTATGTGTCGCTGCGATATTTCGTGAATTCGAGGAAATTCTTTTTTGCTCTCTTATCTTCCTTGCAAATTTTGTTAAGCGTTTACGGCTTATGAACCACTGAAAAATCATTATTGATACAATTAGTTCTTAAGGAGGATAGGAGTCCATATTTGTTTAAACCAGTTCATTGCTATGTTATGCAACTTTACTAAGAGTCAATTACAAACCGTCGACAGATTTAATACCAGTAAGCATTAAGGAACGCTTTTGCTACGGAGTTCCCCAGGGAATCAATTTAAGTTGAAGTCCATTAATCTAATTTATACTAATGTTATTTCTTTTCAACATTTGTGTACACTACGTAGAATGCTTTCAGTAAACTTAAGCACTCAATTTATCTTTGACCCATTTGAGTTACACGACGTACGGAAATAAATGAAACGTAAAAAAACTATTACCTAATACGGGCATTGAACCAGCACTTTTCATTATTTGAACGACAGCGTAGATCAGTAGTTATTGTTATTATGTTAGAAACCGTTTGCTAAAAATACATAATAATATATTTTTTTATTGTAATAACCAAGAAATTATCGAAAGAAAGAACAGCAGATTCGACAGATAACTTTAAAGTTATTTTTTTTCTCTTTTTAAGATAGCAATTAATGCGTGTTTTTTATTCTGTTTTATTTTACGTTTATTACATTAATTGACAATAAATATTACATAAATAATAAAAGCGCTTTCATTTATACGCTTATGACTTTTAATAAAGCACGTTACTTAGAAATATCATAAGAATTCAATAATTATGTTAATCAACGATGATTCCAAAAATAATTTGTAATTGAAAGAAAACACACAAAACAGCTATTATAAACCAAAGAGTATTTAAAATTGAAGGTGATTTCATTACTAAAGTTGTTTCCAAAAGTTTCTTTTATAGTATAGTTTTATTTAGAAAGACCTGAAGACTGGTATTTTTTTTAATAAGGCCATTTTACTTATATATGATACATAAATAAGCTATATTTGTAGAAATACCTATAATTCAGGTACTAATGCTGGTATTCATCACACAAACATCTGTCCTATCCCGACTCAAACCGAGGCCAGTCGATGTTAAAGGCAAAATCGCAAAGATAGACCGACAGCTTTTTTTGCATTGCGGCTTTTCCCCTTTCTCAAAGAAATTTCGACAATATTCTGTAGTGAGAGATACAAAATCATTTCTTACATTACATTTATTGCAATAGAAAGTTTCACAATCTATCACCAACTTACCGCACGGCAAGCTCTTCTAAACGCCCAATTTACATACCTGCAATAAAAAAAACTCATTAGCCACTAAAACTCCACTCAGAAGTCGTCAGAAACAAGAAAACATTTGTAACACGTGTATGCGTAGAAAAAATGCGAAACACTCACTTTGTTAACGTCACACAAAATGACATCTGTCAAAATATCCGGATGCCTGTCATAGGGTTACGTACGGTAAAAGTACGGTCGACAATTTATCAAGCTAATATTTCACTATTATTTAATATTTATTACATTCGCGTTTATAAGGTTAGCCCAATGTAAGCACTCTAAGGCTTGTGCTGTAGATACTAGGGTAACGGATAGATATACATATGATACATCGATATGTAATATTCATAGAACTATATATAGATACCCATGACTCATGTACAAATGCTCGTATTCTTCACACAAACATCTGCCCCTTCCGGGACTCGAACTAAGGACTTTCGGTGCGAGAGGCAGGTACGCTACATGTGCACCAAATGGTCATCAATTTTTAATCTAAGAACACAAATTTGTTTGTGTGTTTGTCTGTCCACTCTTATTCCCGCTCTCTTTCCATTGTATACGCGTTACCATAGCAACGCGTTACCGGGTCAGCTAGTATACACAAGAAATATACGGTAGATTCAAACGTCAGATTGTTTGCTGTATAATATTCGCTGTAATAGAATCCGTCAAAATGGTAAACTATCTTTTCATGTTCCTTTATCTCAAAAAGATGTTTTTTTTAAATATTTCTTACATTCACACCAATTAGCCTAGCCCAAAGTAAGCACTGTAAGGCTTGTGTTATGGATTCTAAGATAACGGATAGACACACATATATGATACATAGATACCTAATATTTATGGAATAAAATCAACTTGTCTCAGACGTCAGGCGGGATTCAAACCAACAACCCCTCGTTATCCGGTCTACTACTTTTCCAATTGAGCTACCGAGATCTTGACAGATCTTGAATTTTTCCAAATATTTCTTAAGCAGACTCCAGCGCCATCTCTTCATGTTGTAGGTACTACTACCTATAACATTGAATGAAATACTTTTACAAGCATTCAACTATAACTAAAGAACAAACAGCAATGTAATTAAAAATAAGAATTATAACTAATTCGATGCTCAAGTGTTAAAAAAATGCAAGAGAATGCAAGAAAAATAAGTATATATTTTTTTAGGATGGGTTAGCTCTTGACCCCAATCAAGCCCGGGGCCAAGACGGAATCCACGATGGAACGAGCTAACAAAGAAGGTGCCTATTCACCCTGGCTTTAAAAATGTATGGGTTATAAGTTGTATCTCAGGTTTTGGGGATTTTGGTTTTAAATAATTGTATATATTCTCAGTACAGTAGGTATTTTGTATGAATTCAGAAAAATACTAGAACAAATATACTCCGCTGATAATTTGTTTTCAGGCCTGTGATAATGTGCGTAGTCGATATTCCCTAACATTTTTTTTTCTCCTTACTATTAAAAGCTTGACCATATAAAATCGTTTTGAAAATGCAAAATAAGTGAAAACGATAATTAAATGGCTGTTTTATCTTAATCGATTGTGAGAACATTTATAAATATATTCGAATGCGTTTTTTTATCGTTACTATTAAAAGTTTGACCATATAAGATATTTTTGAGAATGCTTAATATATAAAAAAGATAATTAAATGGCTGTTTTATCTTTATCGGTTGACAAAACAATTATAAATGCGTGAATACTCCTCTCATTAATAAAGCAAAGCTGGCCTACAACTTAAAAATCAAAAAGAATAAATTTCGACGGTTGCTCACAAGGCTCAGTAGCTCAATAGGGAGAGCAGTGGATCGAACACCCAAATGTTACGAGTTCCTGTCTCGTCTGAATAACTTGTGAGCCGACTTGATTTTTTCTAGTATTTTCCTTTTAAAAAACTACAAACAATTTTCTTATACTTCATCCTGTCATAAAAACACGTTTCATCCATCTCGTGGCTGATGCCCGCCTGTCATTGAACACTTGCACCGTTTGATGGGGTTTTTGAACGCATCTATTTCGAGTTTACCTGTGCCTCGTAAAAATTACAGTTTACTGCCGACATAATTCGTCACATACAAACAGGAAGGGAATTTTATGATTTTACGAACGATAAGTTGACATTTACACATGATATAATAATAAATTAATACAATAGTGAACCACACAGCATGTAATAAATGACATATTTATAGTATTAACAATTGAGTTTTCAAAATTTTCACGACGTTTCATTTTATTTGTCTAACATCATTTTATTACACAGCTTCATTTCAAAAGTTAAGTTTTATATTTCCCAATAAAGTTTTCAATGATAATAATAGCTAATAACTGTTGAGTAACAATTTACGAGCATTGTCGTTAAAAGTAAAAATAAAGCAATAATAATATAATTACAGTATTTTTACATTCAATCTAATTAGCCTAGCCCAAAGTAAGCACTGTAACGCTTGTGTTATGGATACTAGGGTAACAGATAGACATATATATATATATATATATATATATATATATATATATATATTTATATATATATGATACATAGAAAAGTTAAATTAATAGAAATATATATAAATACCAATGACTCAGGTACAATTACTCGTATTCATCACACGAAAAATTGCCCCTTCCGAGACTCGAACCCAGGGGCGTCGGTGCGAAAGGTTCGTTGTCCCAAGTGACCTTGAATTTGGTTAACAATGAGAATATTGTTTGTATTTTGTTGACATTTAAATTTGAAATGTTTAAATTGGTTAACTAGCTCATAGCTCCATCTCCCTTTTCCATCGTATATCCAAACGCACTGCAGGTTACCACCCTTTCTTGATTGCTATTCCTACCTATCGCACCAAGTGCTTCTTAACATCCTTCATAATGTGCACAGCACAGGAGTGGAACTCCCTCCCTGCGTCTGTATTTCCAAGAACTTATAACCCGTCCAGTTTCAAAGCCAGGGTGAATAGGCACCTGGGTTAGCTCGTTCCATCGTGGATTCTGTCTTGGCCCCCGGGCTTGATTGGGATCAAGAGCTAACCTATCCTAAATTAAAAATAAAACATACTTAATCCTTGTTCACAGAAAAATGTAATAATATGCTATTTGGTAACTTAATGCACTTTTATGCTCTACTCTTAAACTTGTTTCCGTTACTACAGTCATGCACCTATTTGTCCTATGCACCTAATTACACCTATACCTATTAGGCACTCATTTATCTAGAATTGTAATAACCGTTTTGTGCTTGAATAAATGAATAAATAAACCCATTATAATGAATTCGGAATTTCTAGATTAATTGCGCATTTTTTTTCTTTAATTTTTATTTAATCCTCCCATTTCGGCTCCTGTAAAGGATCACTAAGGTAATGGTCGCTATACATGTGTTACTACTCTCACAATATTTTATTCGGACACGTTTCAATCTGTTAAATTTATACAAATAACATTGAAAAAATAACTACTTAAATCTAATTTGCCCTACAATTTTTTTTTTTTTATTTTAAGCGTTTTTTATTATTACCTTGTTTTATCATCGGTTTGGGCAGGATACTCTTTATCCTTACAAAGTCAATATTACGGTTGAGCTGGTTGTACCTAGCTGTGTATCAAATAATCATTATTTTTTATTTATTAAAGTCTACTCATAATTTATGCAATAAATATATTGTTTCTTACTTAATTATCTTATTTATATTAAGTATTTTAATACGAAAGAAGCTAAAAATAAAATAATAATTTGGAAGGGTAATCTTCGCCGTAATGACAAAGAATCGTCTTTAACCGCACCTCTCTGATATACAGTCAGCAAAGAAAATGAAAACGAATAACACATTTTTATTTAAATATTATACATAATAAATATATTAATATAAATTGTATTGAATATTGTAAAGTTTTATAAGTGTAGTGATTTCTGTTGTTCTGACGAGTTTTTTAAGCCTGTTCTTCCTGTTAGTTAAAAAAGTTCTAGATGAGGTTATAAGTTAAAAATGTTGGAATTTTAAGACTATTACAATAAAGTTTATATTCATTCGTTTGCATTTTTTTATACAAATCATTATTATATGCAATCATTAAAACAGAATTGTAAGTTCATATTCATATTCTTTATTGCAAGCCACATGTTTTAGTACAGGTATACAAAGGTACTTAGATCTAGAGTTGCATGTGACACCCTGTGTGGGCGTAGCAATTTCAACTTAACCTAGAGAACAAATTTTAGGAATAAATTCATAGTAATTAAAAATAATTAAACTTTTCTTTTCAATAATTATAAATCAACGTAAATATAAAGATTCATATCGTTACATTATATTTAGTTTTTGTCTTTAAAAAATTAATATTAGGGGTTAAAGTATGAAATTGCCGATTTGTACTGAAAATCTATATTGTTTATTTTTTAAATTTTTAACAAATTTATTTAATCAAAATAGTTGCCATTATTATCTATACATTGCTGCCATCTAATGGGAAGGTCATTAATGCCTTTGCGATAGAATTCCGACGATCTAGACTGCACAAACTGTGTGAAAGCATTTTGTACTGCCTCCTGGGAAGAAAACTTCTTGTCACGTAGATAATTGTCCAAATCACGAAAAAAATGGTAGTCCGTTGGAGCAAGGTCTGGTGAATACGGAGGATGACGAATGGTTTCTAACTGCAGTTCCTGAAGGGTCAAAATGGTTTCTCGTGCTGTGTGAGGTCTCGCGTTGTCGTGGAGCAATAATGGTGAAGATCGATTCATGAGTCGGGGCTGTTTTACTGCTAGTTTTGTCAACATGGTTCGGAGTTCGGCACAATAGACATCTGCCGTTATTGCTTGACCAGATCGGAGAAAACTATAGTGAATAACACCATGCTGAGACCACCAAACAGTTACCATTACCTTTTTATTGGTAAGTTTTGCTTTAGGACACTGTTGTGGCATTTGACCTGGGGTCAGCCATTGCATTTTTCTTTTCCGGTTATCATAAAGAATCCACTTTTCATCACATGTTACAATTCGATCCAATATTCCTTCATTTCTGTACCGGTTCAACAAGGCAACACAAGTTTCAACACGCGTTTCTTTCTGCAGATCAGTCAAATCATGAGGCACCCATTTTTCGTATTTTTTTATTTTATTGATTTGACGCAAGTGAGTCAATATTGTGGGTAAGGTAACGTTAAACCATGCCGCTAATTCCTGGGTACTTTGACTAGGATCGGCTTCCACTATCTCTCTTAATTCATCGTTATTTACCTGTGTGGGCGGTCTTCCTCGTGGCTCGTTCTTTAAGTCGAAATTTCCATCACGAAAGCGTTTAAACCAAAATCGCACGGTGCGTTCATTAGTAGACCCCTCTCCAAACGCAGCATTGATATTGCGGGCTGTTTCTGCCGCGTTAGTTCCGCGTCGGAACTCGTATTCAAAAATAACTCGAATTTTCGCAGTATCCATCTTTCTTGTCTAAATTGAATAACAAAAACAATTGAAAGTCGATATTCAAATGTTTTACATTTTTTAAAAAAAGAACATCATAGAAACCATTTAAAAAAAGTTTCATTCGAAAACCTCAAACCATGAAGATTCTATGTCAATTCAAAGAACCTATTGCAATAAAACGGCAATTTCATACTTTAACCCCTATTATAACCCTATATTAATTTCTCAAAAAAATACCTTAACCATTTAAGACGAAGACAGCTTTAATTTAAAAAATAAATTGATTCATTGGTATACTATTATTTAATCCGATTTCAGATAAATCGGATTAACAAGAATTAGTTTATTTTTTATCCTTTTTTGTACATAAAAGTAACATTAATTATAATTAAAAAAACCATATAAAAAATAACCTCGGTCGGTTTCAACCGCCTATTTAGCAAATCAAACTTTTAGTATTTAAGGCGGGTGGTCAGTTTGACAAAGCTAACTCTTAGTAATTTACGATTTGTTTATAAATTAACATAGAACTACTCTTTATTATTATTATATGACATGCTGGCAAAATGTCACATGGTTGATTGTTTTGAATAAATTAAACATATGTCAATGAAATTGTTAGTTAACAATAATGCACGTACGTACGTGTATTTATGTATTTTAATGTTGTATAACTATGAAAAGTAACACATAAAAAAACAGCCCTTGCCGAGTTTCTTACAACTCCTCGGTACAAAGTCTCAAGACGTAAGACTTACGGAGCTTCACGGGTTGTTAATTTTCATATTGAATAAAAGCTATTTTAGCTTTATCTATTAGTTATGGTGACTAAAACGTTATGTAATAATACCAAAAGAAGGTATGGCTAACAAAGTTATTACAAATAAAATTCGGTAACACATTAATGACCCATAAGTTCTTCATGAATGTGAGTATAGTTCCCGGCATATAAATTGCGCAGTAGCAAGTTTAGGTACATTATCCAATTGCTTCGCAAGTTTATTCTTTATGGTTTGGCTTAAGTTACTTGGCGCGACCTATGCAGAACGAGTTTCTACGAGGTATCACAACAAATAGGCAGGTTGGATAAAAAAATTGAAGTAGGTGTCTTTGATGGCGTAACTTTTCAACAGTAATATATTCTCATTATCAGTCTATGCATAATCTAATTTAAATTTTATTACTATACTTAAAAGGTCACATTCATGATTTCGCTCATAGTCCGAATTGAAAGTGATGCTAGCAATTGTTTAGTAATAATTTTGTTATGACAACGAAATTTTGAATACGCAGGCAGACTTTAATTTAATTGTACAATTATAAAATGAGTATCATGGTATTTGAAAGTTACTAAACGATTACGCTTCTTAGTTAAAGAGGGGATTTGACCCCCACTGTTTGATACTATTAACAGTTTGTCTTTGAGGCATTATATTTTTGTTTGTGGACGAGAAATAATCACTTGATGGTAGTTTGTCGTCTCAGCCTCAAGATATTCACTACTGAATGAAAGCCCTCCTCAGAAAGTGGAGGGTGGGGATTTGCCATGGTTTTCACGATTGACGAGATGCTAGTAAAAGACCATATTCCTGGTAAAGCTAGTGACCATTATATGGTCTTGGGAGTCATATGGCGATTATTTACAGCACCATTAGTCGTCTTTTACGATATTTTTGGCGTTGCCAAATATGATATGGCAAAAAAATAGAATAATACATTTTAGTTTCCTAATTCTGTATTATAACCAAATTTAAAATATTGCTCAAACATTTTTTTTCTTGAAAAATCCTACTTGAGACGGGTGTCAAACGGGAAACAAACTTGTAACCTCTTGCTGTCCGAGCTATTGCTCTTCTAGTTGACGCACCTATAGGATTTTTTCAACTGTTTCTCAAGCTTTATAATCACCTATAATATCGAATGTAATAATTTAACAAGTAGCAAACAATCGATGAAAAAGAGACTGATATGTAGTTGTTACTTTAAAAAATTAAGCTTTTCTTTTACCGCCTATTTAAAACATTAATAACGAGCAGTTTAATGAAATGAAAATAACTTTATTCAAATCGTCCAACATTTTTACCTACCATTCATTCAGAACGTCTTTTAACTGACAAGAAGAATGGGCGCAAGAAACTTGTCAGCTTTAACAGAAGTAACGACATTTACAATATTATACGTCGTCACCATGCATAATCCACAAAAAAAGTAGTGTTATGGTTTCATTAAATCGTTGATTACAAAAAAGTCAACAAATACCTGTTTTAAGTTAAAAGCTTTAATAACAAAATATATTATTTCATAATTCGAATATGGAAGGTGGACAAATAACATTTTACTCTTCATTGCATGAAATATTGCAAACAATTGATGGCACTTTGTTTGCTGACCGTACCGCAAAGCTGGAGTTTTCCGCTCGGCTGGTCGACATGACGACCGACAATCCATTATTGTTGGTAGTTATTGGCAAAAACGCTAATAACCCATTGTTTTGGACACAATCCGACCGGGAAAATTGTTTTTTGGGTGCCCTCATATCGTGTTTTGATTTTTGGGTTTCGCATGATTGCTAGTTTTGATTGCGATCCGGTTTAAATAACAGATCTTTGAGTTTTGGCTTTAAAGTAGCTCGTGTGTTGGATATCTTCATTTGTTGAGCGTTTGGCGCCATGGTAGTAAACCTGCTTTCATACCAACGGTCCTGGGTTCAATTCTCGAAAATGATGTTTTTGTGATAAATTAAAGCTGTGCCTTAGTCATGGGTTCTCATATATACTTCTATTTATATTAGATATATATGTATAATATATATTCCTCTATCCGTTGCCCTAGTATCGATAAAACAGTGCTTACGGCTAGACTAATTGATGTGAATTGAAGAAATAATATATTCTCAATTTTTCTGACGGTTTTAGTGTTACGTACACAAAGGGCAAAAACCAGACCCTATTACTAAGAGAGCTTACAATGCACTGCGAGTCCATTATAAGAATACCTTCAGGGTGCTATTGGGATTGCCTAGGTTTTGCAGTGCTTCCAATATGTTCGCAGAGGCGTATGTGGATGGTTTTCATGTCATAATCAGAAAACGCTGTGCGGCGTTGCTAGGCAGAGCACGTAATAGTCCCAACAGCATCCTAAAGGCAGTGATTGATCGATGGGACTCTCCACTGCTGAAACATTGGTTGCGCCTGCATGCGAAGCCTTCACCTACGCGTGTGTGGAACGCATCTTGTGTCGTGCCCATTAATTGATTTTATTTTTATTTTTATTAACTAATAGGTATAGTTTTTAAGTATAATTGTTACTAATACTCTATGGACTACCTTTTGTCTATATTAAAAATATTATTTTATTTATTTAAAAATCTTTATTGACCATAAATATAAAATGGTACAAAAGGCGAACTTAATGCTTAATTGCATTCTCTCCTAGTCAATCTTTGGGAAAATATAAAGTATAATTATCGATTTAACATGTAATATGTATTACATTATATACAATACGTTTATAACTATATTACACTACATATGTAAACCAAATATATATATATACACACAACTAAATACATTAAATAAGTAACAATAATATGATGATTCCAATTTACTATTACTATAAACCTTCAGTGAGAAAAGCGAGAACTTTCTTTTTAAACATAATCCTACTGGGAGAGCTACGAATAGAGTCTGGGAGGCCATTCCAGAGACAAAGAGCTTGGAGTGTGAAAGAATTTGACATAAAATATATTATTATTATTATATTATTTAATTAGAATTACAATTATAATAAAATATAATATAATATCTTACATAAAAATATTTAGATTCGAACCCGCAACCACGAGTGTAACCTTATTAATTACTAACTCCTCCAACCACAACCACAAAAGTTTGTCTGAAATAAACAGACATATCGTACTCACATTTGTCACACACAACTACTAAAAAAAAACAATTAATCAAACGAAAATATTCGAAACAGTTCCACTGTTTTTGTTTGACTATTTCGTTCACGTCTGCATCAGTAACAACCAATTTGTGAGCAAATGACAAAACAATAGTGCACCATAATGGCATCAAACCCATGACAAGCAATTATATTCCCATCCATCATTCAACCCCACATTAACATAGACCTTATGTCAACATCAGAAGGTTACTTATTCAATGATGTACCACCCTAATATGATTTATAGTAAAATAAATTAGTATACCGCGATGCTTCAGAGTAACGTTTCGGTAAAAAAAGGTTTTTTATAATATTTACATAATACGTATGCTTACTTTTTAAATTATAATTTGGTAACCCAATGTTTTTTTCCTTATAAATTCTTCCATACCGTTTAGGTTTATTTGAAAACAGACACTTGCCTCATTATATCGTACGACGATCTACAATTTATCACAAATGAAAAACTAAAAATAGAAAGAAATGTGTGATGACACACAAGTTTTTGTGTCAGCACAAAAAAACGTAAGGCTGTTATTCGATCACTTAATTATACTCTTCAAATTTGTTTTATACCGGGCGCCTTATATGACAATCAATTCTTATTTTTCTTTTATTTATATAATGGGCAGCCAACAAAGCAAACACCTTACAATTTTGATTTACATTATAACAAAACATTACAAAGTGTTGCCTTAATTAAAGGCTGTCGCGACATGCAAACATTTATATATATTTGTTAAGAAAAGACCTCAAAAATATAAAATTTTGTGATAAGTAATTAAACTTAATATCTTAAGGAGTAAAGTCCAAAAATTTTACCTGTTAAGCGTCGAATGCGATTACGAATATTGTTTTTATTGATATTGTCACAATTAAACAGACCAAAAATTTTAAATAACTTTTAGTGATCACTGTTTTAACCATACCTCACCTCACGTATATTCTATATTATTATTATAATGAATAAAAAAACTGGTTTGATAATGTAAGAACTTTAACCAGCAAAATGTAGTAGTTGACAGAATGTGCCTCTTTTTAGCAAACATTTCTTTACAATTTATACCACATTTTGTAGATAATTTTTATTTCATCTCAATTTTATTTTACGAAGTTTTAACGTTGTGTTGTTGTGTTTGTGTCTATATTTATTTCCATACATTCTAGTCGACAGCAAGACTCACAAAGTTATTAATAAAACTCACTTCGTGACACACTGGTCATTAGCAATAAAATGTCGTCGTCGCTAAAATGTTTAAATACGTTTAAACATTTTTTTTACTAACAGCATTTAGTAGTATAGAGGGGTAGAGTTGTTTTAGTTTGGATTTGGAACATCTAATTTAAAAAAATGTGAGCGTCAGCTTCGACGCACTACTGGAGTTTACTCCTTAAGAACGATTGTCTTTGAACAAGCACAGAAAATAATAAAACAAAACTTCAAAATAAAAGTGAAAAGTGAGCATGATCGGTTGTGCACAAAAACATATCGCTGTCATTCGATCACTAAATTTTACGCTTCATATTTTTTTCATACCGGGCACCTCATATGAAAATCAACTCTTAAGGAGTAAAGTCCAAAAAAATTATCATCATATGAATATATAAAATTATTGGATCGATATTATTTTCAAATAATTGTTGATTTTGTAAAGAATATGTTTAAATGTCAATATAACTAATAATTATATAAGGTATACATGATCACATCTCCCTTGTGATGTGTACATGTACATTACATTTACTTGGCGACCGATTGGTCGAGTCCACCCAGGACACGGTCCTGGGTTCGAGTCCCAGAAGAGACAGATGTTTGTGTTATGAATTTGTATCTGAGTCATGGGTTTATATTTCTATAAACACTATTTATGAATGATATATGTATGTCTATCCGTTACCCCAATATCCATAACATAAATCTTATAGTGCTTACCTTGGGTTTTGTTGATTGGTGTGAATGTAAAAGATATTATTATTATTTATATAGTTATTTTCATTTATTTTAACACAATTATTTGCAAACACTCACAATAGCGCTGTATAATAATAAACAACACCAATTAACTATCTGAAATTAGTCTCTGCATTAAAAATGAAGTTTCTTTAATCTCGTTTGATTTAGAGTCGAGGAAGTTTGAATCACGTTTAAAAGAAATGCTCGAACGATACTGGCGCAAAACATTATGGCTTTTTATATTTTTTATTCAGGTCAGACGTATAAACGACATTTTTTTGTTATTTAAGCATTAGAAAGAAAAGAAAAAAAGAAATAACATTTATTGATACACGCACACTCAAAGAAACGAAGAAAAAAAAATAAGGGACGAACAATGTGAATAAAAAAATATACAAAAGAAAAAAAAACTAATGTGTGGGGTGAAAAAAATACCGTGCCTCAGCATTGTTGCCTCTGTTTCCTTCAAGGCTGGTTAGAATAGACACAGAGACGCTGTCATTCTGCCACAGGGTACAGACCAGTAACAAAAATTTAATAAAGATAATTGGGATGATGACTAAATTTTAATTTTGACGTCTTGTCATAATATATTAAAATACCGTAGAAAAAGATACAATCCTTTGAAATCAGAATAAAAATCGGCTTAGTAATACATTAGATACAAGCATTTTAAGTTGTTCATTTGGAAGCAATTAGACAGAGAGATCCGACATCAACAGTGACGTCACTGTTTAGTACGGCCATATAAACTCCATGTAAATTTCCGTTTTGCTAGAGAGAGATGGAGCAAAATATTCAATACATTATATGTTGCTTGTTTTTTAAGTTATTCGAAAACCGATGTTTTCTGTCTGTTTATTATAGAAATGAGCTTCAATTAAAGCAAAAAAAATTTTTGTCATCTAGCCTATTATAATAGGCAAAAAAACAATTTAACTTGACCCTCATACCTAATAGTTTTAAATAAAAAACTTTCTCACGGTTTTTCTCGCAAAATTTGTCGTTTTTCAGCCCCGATCACAAGAGATTAAAGCAATAAAAGAGATTAAGTCGTCATATATATTTTACTATTTTCACAATATTTTATTCGGGCTCGTTCTTAACTAAATTGTTTTATTTTGCATTTTATTTGGTTTAACCGATTCGTTGCTGACGGCACGCCTGTCGTGTCATCACTTTTTTTTTGCGTATGGCGTTAGCCACTGAAACCGTGTCATTTTTACATCGATGATAACTCCATCAAATCAAGTTTTAGGGAAATCAACCCAGAATAAAACTATCTTCATTTTTCACGTAAATCAAGCTCGTAGCCTTCGTTTCTGTAATTGTATGTAACAACGAATCGGTTAAATTTTCACTACGATTACAGTGTACACTACTGAGTCTACCACCATCAGAACTGGCTAAAGGAAGTCGCAGAAAGGAAAGAAAAGCGACTCGAAGATATATTTGTTTTTGAGGCGTCTTTTTATTTTATAAATGTAAATATGTGTATTTCAGAAATAACAAAGTGCTCTGTTATTTTTACTTGTTATTATTATAACATTAATAACTTTCATAATAAATCCATTCTAATTAATTTTCCAAACTGAGTGCTACCAAGACTCCACTCACTTAAATTAAATCATCAAACTTGAGTCATATCTCGCGATTTCCAAAGTCAACAAACAGCGATTTGCCGAGTCCGATTTAATTGTTTGCTTAAACGATCTGCCCTCATTGGGACTTCAAAAGTACTTCAAATTGTACTTCAAAAGACCGAGTGGATACTTCACGTGAATTTCCAATGTTTGCACAAGCTAATGCATTGAGATTTGCAATGGATATTGATCAGATTTTAATCTACACTAATATTATAAAGAGGAAAGATTTGTATTTTTGTATGTTTGCAATGAACAAACTCAAAAACTACTAAGCCGATTCCAAAAAATCTTTTACCATTGGAAAGCTACATTCACTCTGAGTAACATAGGCTATATTTAATGCTAGAAAAAAGTTAAAGAATTATGTCCACCCGTGCGAAGCCGGGACGGGCCGCTAGTTTTTAATATTTAAATAAATAATTACGAGAATAAATTTAAATTGTCTTTGGTGTCAGTCGGAACTTGAACCCTCCGAACCCACGACGGTGGGATTCGAACCCACGACCTTTCGGTATCTAGGTGAGTGCTCCGACCGCTGAGCTACCGAGACGCTGGTAGGCGCGTCGAAATTTACAAAACATATTTCAACTTCTACTATGTTAGTTATGCCTATGTTCACGGTAGCTCAATTAGAAGAGTACTTGATCGGAAAGGAAGGGGATATGGGTTTGACACCTGAGATATTTTTTTTTTCTAATAATAGTTTCTTTAAATATTATTATGCTGCCGAAGAATAAATCTCCAGCTTCAAAATATTTATAGAAAAATAGACAAATTTCTAACGAGATGTTTCAATTGGGAGTGCATTTGACCGGACTTTCAAAGGATGCGGGTTTGATTCCCGCCTGACAATTCACTTGTGAACAGAGTCGACTTTTTCTAGTATTTTATCTATTATAACGATTTATCTTATAAGATATTTTTAATTTTATCTTTTTCATCGTTCATACCTAGTAAATGTTCTAAATCTATCTACCTATATACATATATATATATATATATATTTTTTTTTTTTTTTTTATTCCTGTCACAGTGTTTGATAGCGATGAACTCCGAAACTACTGAACCGATGTTGATGAGTTTTTTTTTTTATTTTGCTGGATTTAGGACATAGGATAAGTTACATTTATAACACAGCAACGCGTGGCTGGGTCAGCTAGTACTACATATAAATCTGTCTGTACATTTTTTTATTTGGACAAATTTTATAACAAATTTTCATTTTATGACTAACTGATACCAATTTTATTAATTTTAATTGTTTGTCTGTCTGTCTGTCTATAAGTCAAGAACGGGTTAACCGTTTGCAATGAAATTTGGTATATGTAAAGAACATGTGATTGCGCAAATGATAAGTTATAATTATATTTATAAAAATCTTATAGTATAAACGAAAGTGAGTTTGTGTGTTACACATTCACGCATTAACTACTCAATCGATCGTCATGAAATTTTGCATACACTTTGCCAGGAGTACAGAAAAGTACATAGGCTACCTTTTATCCAGAAAAAAGTACTATTCCCGAGGGAAAGGAATATAACTTTTAATCGGTAGACTACATTAACGACAGCGAAAACGTGGGTCAATGCTAGTAGTCAGATAAAGTTATGACTTTTTAACTCTTTGCAGCAGAATTAATATTTTTACTGACAATACGATTATATTCACCTACATATATTTTATAAATGTAGATAAGGGTAAAGGGTAAACTACCGATAAGTACTTTCTTTTCTTCTCTTCATCTAAAGGTTATCTGGTGTAGGTCGCTTTCACCGATAAGATCTGTTACCGCATTGTTATGTAACACTTTGAATTGGAACTTTTTTGTGTTATTTTAACGCGAGTTTGTCATGTTATTAAGTTTAAAATATTCTTTATTATTTAAACTTATGAATGAATTTTTTTTTTTAAGATCGATCGAAGGAAATTAATAAAGTTGTCCGTCGTTTTATTATATTTATTTGTAAGTAAAAAAAAGAACTTTCATCCATGATCTACGTGTGATAAAATTTTGAGCTCTTTAGGAGCATCAGAAGTGAGCTAATTTTGAGTTACAAGATTAGACAGAAGACAGAAGGACAGAAGAACAAACACGAACGAAAGCAAGTTAATAAAAACGTGGTAAAATTTATGTATATAAAAATTCAATGACGCAGTGTTTGACCGCGACAAACTCCGAAATTACTCAACCTATTTTAATGATCTTTTTTCGTTTTGCTGAATTTATTCCAACTTGGGACATAGGATAGATTTTATTATAATATATAACACATTAACGCATGGCCGGGTCAGCTAGTAATGTAATAATTATTATATTCACACTAATTAGCCTAGCCCAAAGTAAGCACTGCAAGGATTGTGGTAATGATACTAGTGTAACGGATAGACATACATATACGACACATATATATACAATATTCATATAAATATACATGATTCAAGAACGTATCGTATTCATCACATAAAAATGCCCCGTGCTCGGACTCGAACCCTAGACCGTTCGGTGTAAAGACAGGATCGTTACCGCTACCAATTAGTAAAAGCTCTTCATTTGTCAGTATTTAATACTAATGTGTAACACATCACAAGAAAGTAAACTTTAAGTTTAAAGCTAAAAAGCATATTTTGCATAAATCCTAGTTAAGACTTTATATTTTAGCGAATTAAATAAGCCGTATCGTTAAAGGAAAACAATTATTTCCTTTGCGGAAACAAAAAGTCATCGGCGAATGTTTACGAGCCTTTGTTTTGAGCAGAAATCGGCCGCTGCTTCTGTTTATTTGTCCGCTCGAAACCAATCTCGCTTCCTAATGCTTTCAGATTTTACCTGTTTTAAGAATAAACACTGACTCCTTAGCATTATATTTTGTAGACTTAGGGAATATACACACTGCGCCTTTTAAACAAAAATATATAAATAAATATATCTTACATTACACCAATTCAGCCTAGTCCAAAGTAAGCACTGTAAGGTTTGTGTTATGGATACTAGGGTAAAGGAAAAACATACATACATATATGATACATAAATATATAATACTAACTGACCCGGTAACGCTTTGCTATGGTACTTTAATTGATACAATGCAAAAAGAGCGGGAAAAAGAGCGTTCAGACAAACAAACAAATTTGTGTTCCTAGATAATAGACTAGCTGACCCGGTAACGCGTTGCTATGGTAACGTTAATTGATACAATGGAAAAAAGAGGACAGACAAACACACAAACAACAAATTTGTGTTCTTAGATTATAGATTCATAAAAATATATATAAACAGCCATGACTTAGGTACCAATGCTCGTATTGATCATACAAACATCTGCCCCTACCGGGATTCGACCTGTTTTAGAAAACCCTTATAAAATCAGTTTGTTATCCGTCTGTCTGTTTGTCTCTCAAGACCCTCAAGAAGGCATGAAGATATGAATTTCAAATTTACAATGAATACTTAAATCTACGGTCTCTTGTTGGTGTAAAAAAATATAGTTCAAAAAACTAAAAAACACGCTTTAATTTACTTTTTTCGTATTCCTGACAGCAAACCCTTTCATTTGATACCCATATCATGGAAGTGCATTTCAAACAGCCAGTTCGCCATCTTGGGGAGGCCGCCATATTTGATTTGTAACGACATTTCTTAGCTAGTAATGTATTGTCGTCAGAACTCAGAGCGTGTGCAAAATTTCATCCTAATCAAAGACCGGAAAGTGGGTCAAATTAAGATTCCAAGATTTTCGTACATAGTTACAAGTGAAGCTAATAAAAGCGTGTTAAAAACCAAGCTTCTATGTAAACGTAATCAAAAGATATTACCATTTATGCCGCAAATTTTGACACGCAAGGGAATCAAAACCTATAGATTACTTCCCGTTGACCTCATGAAATTTGGCATAAGTGTGGCAATTTCTCATAATATCACGTTAAAAAATTTGTGAATGAAAAACTTACCTTTGCAGTTGAAATGTATGGGAATTCATATATTTTAACTACGAAACTAATATAAATTATTATAATAGAAAAATACTAGAAAAAATCGACTCGGCTCACAAGTGAATTCCCAGGCGGGAATCGAACCCGCGACCTTTGGATGTCCGGTCCAATGCTCTCCCAATCTAGTATTTTTCTATTAAAATAATTTATCTTAGAAGATAGCATTGAAAAAAAGCATAAAATATTTAAAAAATTTAATACGAAACTAAGTTTGTTTTTGGATTAGAATCAAGAATATGGTAGATCTATAACATTTTTATCACACGGAAACGTCTTCGAGTTCAATTCGCACTTGTCAGGTATTTTTTATTCCACAGGGCAATTATTTTGCACGTTTTATGCGTTTGCATCGATACATATGCGCGTTAACATCGTGTCTGTAACGATGTAAGCGCGGGACTGTATTGATGAAGGTACTCAAAGGTAGAGATTTGAACACTTACAGAAATTCATAGTCAAGCTGCTTTTGACTTTCGAGAGTATCGCGTTGATATCGATACAAGCGTGCGTCGACAGGGCGTTTAAAAACCGTATTGTGCAATAGCTCTTAACCGGCCCGATATGAGCATTTTCCTTAGTGAGCTTTCAAACCCTACTACTGAGTGAAGAAGTCAACAAAAATGTTGACTTACAGGTTCGTAACAAAAAGCATTAGTCTAAGATCCAATCGAAATAGAATCTAATCTAATTAGCTTACAACTTTAGTGCAACCACATATATAGTCACGATTAGGCAAATATGTAACTGTGAACAAAAGCTCCGTAAAACAATAAAGATAATAAAACATAGTATTTGAGTAAACGTATTTTTAATTAAGTGCTTACACTTTTTCGTTGTACACACAATATTGTTTTTGTTACTTTTGTTAATGCTGGCGAGTTTCTTGCAATTCAAAACAACTTATTTTATGTGTATTTAATTAAAGTTAGTTTGTCAATATAAAGGATAATATTTAATTGCCCAAAATTAAAATTTACGTTAGAGTTCCACTTAGTGTTTGCGTCTAAAACTTACTGAATTATAGTTTTAGACGCAAACACTTAAATATAACTAAAATACATTTTCAGCTTAATCTAGGTAATTCTCCTTAATTATAGGCTGTCACGGCAAGCAGAAGAAAAATACAGTATAACATAGAGTCTGTAGGGTCTTGGGACCCAACGAATATACAAGCACCTTAAATTTTTGACGTGACAACGTCTTATAAATTGGTTTGCCGGGTGACACTTCAAGAAACTGCGTTACGCTCCGCTCACGTTATGCGCTCACAATGAGAGCGAGTGAGAGGCACGCGTCCCTTCCACTCGGGCATGGTTAGCCCGCCTAAGAGCGAGAGAGACAGACATAAAAAGTGGAAGGGACGCGTGCCTATAAATTAATGTTTTAAATATAATTCTTTGTATAAATAAATGTTTTAAATTGTTACTATTATTTCATCCTTCTTCCTACTATACGAATGAATATTCACATTAAAATTATTTTACCACTCAAAGTCGTTGTCACGTAAAACTTTCGCCCGTATACCGACTTTACAGGCAACCAATTTTTTTAGAAGAGATCAATTTATCAGAAGACTGGTGAGTAGTAGTAGTAGAAAATATATGACGACTATACGACGAATGAGGTGTCGGAACGTAAAGATTAAATATAAACCATGCGTTAAAACCCTAAATAAGTTGTTTTATTTAAATCTCTATCTCTGTTTCACATTCGTAAGTTTTGTGAGTGCAATAGAAATAGATATATTCAGTTTACGTTCGCTTACTAAAATTTAATTGTTTTATTCTACGTGAAGTCAATAACCATATTTTCTTAAATATACTTTCAATCTTTTAGTTTGACCAGTTCTCAAAACATTAACTGATAAATCTATTTTCCAAGAGCTGATGCGAGACAGACAGGCAAATATTTATACAGTGCAACAATGTAGCAGGCACCCGATGTTTACAAGCCACCTCGTAAAACGTGCTGTTAGTTTGTTATTTAGCCCTGCTGCTACCGCAGGCGTTCCTTGTGTGTATGACTCCTTGGCGTGAAAAAAAACATTGAAAAAAGTAATGGCAGAATGTAACTTAACTCCTTGGCCAAAAAAAAAGAAAAGCTATGGTTTAAGGAGACGGTGTTGTCAGCTGAAAATTAAAAACTGTTTTTATTTGTTACGTTTTGCACATACTATTATAGTTTATTCGTTACTGAAAAATAAAAAGATTTGATAAATATAAGTTAGTCGTTATGTGTAAATATTTTGAAGACCTGTGTGTTTTATTGGTTTGGACGTACGCCATTCTTATCATGAGGTAGCGTATTAATAAAGAAAATTGTCTTATTTACTGTCTTTGGTCTTGGCTAACCATTGATCCCTAATATTTTTTTTTACTCAGACACTTCAGCTATTCAGCTTGTCATCTGAGCAATGGTTATTATGACTTCAAGTATGTATTTATTATTGTTTTAGTTGTTTGTTTGCTTTGGGTTTGGATTGAAGTATTTCTTTGGAATGAACTTCTATTTGTACAATGTAAAGTATACAATACATCGAGCTATATATTTTGACTTTTGGAACAAATTTATGCCAATAAATATAGAGATTATTTTATTTTTCCAATGTTAAGGTTGATGTGCCTTCAATCCTATATGCCGGATTATAATCTTGGATTATAATTAACCCAAAAGACCAGCAGACTAATCATATAACCTCTCAAACGTTCCAGACAAGACGTCCACTGCCAGACAGAAGCCTTCCCCAAAAATGGGTGCCTCCACGATCAAGATCACAGCAAAGACCATTCGGTTTAAAGATGTTTATTCTCATAAAGATATCATATTGTCACTTACATGAGAACATGTTAACAAAACATTGTAGCGTATGATTAAACTATTTAAAAATGACTTACAATTATAGAAAGACTCGTTTAACGCATTATTTTTATTCAATTTATTTTTACCATTTTTTATTTATGATTTTGAAATCACACGTGGTAACGTTAGCCGCCATGCTGTTTCATCAGACCTTAAACAATACATTTTGCGAAAAACCAATATTTTGAAAATAATTAATTCTTATATATATCTTTGGTGTCTTGTGCCTGAATGCAAAAATATGAGCTTAATAATACTTCATAAATAATGGATTCAACTGCTAAATGATATCAAAATAAGAAACACTTGGTTGACTTTGGCTTCCATAATTATATTATGCAATTCTCCTCCATATCCTATTTATATCATAAATATTTTGACACTAAATTAATGAATATGTATTTATATATTTTGTAATAAAATTAAACATTAAATTATTTTATAAACATTATTATTTTTTTAACCTACTTAAAAATCAACCAGTGAAAGTAGGGAAAAATCCAGCAAAACTGACAACATTAATAAATTGGACTCGCCCAAATTGTTTACAATTTCAACAAGTGAAAAACTTCATTATTTAAATAAAATTAGATTATGCGCTAATAACACGTGAAATGTGATCCCACCTTGTTTTTTTTTTCCTACTGCATTCTTGCAGGTGGGAACCGCACAAAACGACATTATTAATTAAAAACTGAAATAATTTTTGAGACGTGCGTCACGCGATGGTCACAGATAGTCTAGTCTTCCAAATTTCAAACTACTCTCTCTTAGAGTAGTTTGTGTAGCTTCAGTATAAGGCGCGTTCGCGGTTTCTGGTTTATTCTGTATTCTGAGTTTTAAATATAAAACATGCGAAAATATCCGTTCAAAAATAGTTTTATATAAATCCCTCCATTCCTCCACCCGGCCTAATACCCGAGGAAGGATTGAAAGCCTACACACTAAAAACTACTCCATCTGCCTCGGTCTCGGGGTAGCGGTAGCAGTCAACGATACCAAAGCATTCCAACGCCATGACAAGATGCCGAAACTATTTCTGCCATTTCATGATTTTATAACCACCCGCTAGAAGGTGCACACTGCAGCCTGTTCTAAATTCTCAGGTCTGAGCTCACCAGTGTACCATCGAGCTCCACCATCAGTTAATACTTATAGCGTCTATTTTTTTGTTTATGTAATAAAAAGTGAGATTCTTATTGTTACTTAAGAACCATGTCGCTTTACATGTCATAATTGATTTATGTATTGTAATAAAGTTGTAAAGAAGTGGAATCAAACCGGTTGATTTGTTTGTTTATTTTTAATTTAACCATCAAAAACTTTAGTTCTTTAAAATAATTATTTATAACGACAAAAGATTTCTTTAAACTTCATTACCAAAACAATCATGATAAACCCTTAGACGTCCCACGAAATTATTCTGTCAAATACAGCAACATAATCGTCGATGCGTCAAAATCTCGACGGATCCTAAACAAACATTGTTGTACTGCCAAAAATCAGGCGTACGGTTCTTAAATAAGACATAAAATCGTTTGATCGACAGTATGAGGTAAAAGGTAAGTTTTATGAATGGCCAGTCATCGTTGTTGGGGTAAAAAAAAGGTTCTTTTTGTGTAGCCACGGAGTCTGCCGTAAATCGTCATTCATTGAACGTGGACCAGCAAAAAATTGACTGCCGCAACCTCGTATAACTACCTGTTTGAATTACAAAGTTGGTAACCTCCTCCATTTTACATTTATTTACCAACTGCACAGGCTTCACATTCCGATATAACTCTTAAAATATTCAAGTTACGTGTAGGAATAGAGGAATTGTTTTTATTCAGCCATTTGTTTGTTTATGGTTAAAGTGATGTTTAAATTATATATTATTTTCACCATCTTGATGTCACCATTGCTGGCCACAGGTGCACTTAACCCATTAAAGATAGTATGCGATTTTATGAGCTGTTTTGACAAATCCATCGAGGGCTCCGAAGCGTAGTTGTTTTTAACTGACACATTTTATATGTTAAAGAAATATTAGCTGACTAGCTCAAAATTTGGATTTCTTTTTATTATTAATTTAAAAGAAACCTATCCTATGTCCTAAGTCGGAGCAAATTGAAAAAAAGACATCAAAATCGGTGGAGCAGTTTCGGAGTTCATCGCGGTCAAACATTGTGACAGGGAATTTTATATATCGACGGCGAAGTGCCTAGACCTACTGAAATTCGTCGAGAAATACACTTTTTTGTCAATTCGAATCAAAATTCGTTATTTGTATGTTTTAATGAAATTTCCTAAGCGTATCTTCAGTTGCAAGCGCATCAGGTTAAAAAATATATAAACAATATTTTTTACAAATTTTGAACGTGTAGAGAAATTAAACGTTTTTTCAGCTTGTGTATTATTTTGAATTTAGCAGTTAGGTATTAATGGCACATCGCCGTCGGTATATAGATGGCATAGTGAATGCAAAAAAATGGAATATACAAACTCCAATCAAACTAAAAGATTTCTCATTCTATTCTTTTACATATGTTTTTTGTTATTATTAAATAATTAATTTGATGCTAGTTTTATGTACGCCGTTATTTCGGTGCATATTAGAAATGTATTTTTCTAGATTAAGTATTAAAGTATTATTTTAATATGTACCATGTGGCTTGTAATTTTATAAATAAATAAATAAAAATCTCCCCAGTTCGTCATTTGATAATATACATCGTCAAGGGACTGTAAATGCCCTTATTGATAAAGAACAGGTTCATAAAAACACCATACAAAATTGGGCCGAAACCCATTACACGTGCCAATGTTGTTTGGTGGTTCCAACGGCCCAACGTCTTCCAAGGCTCAATGAAGCTATAGTCTCCGGCAAATAAGTTGAACATGATTTTGAAATCATTAAATTAAATAATTTGTATTATAAACAAATAAAACTTCATCCTGCTGGTTTAATCCATGTCGCTTTTGCGGGCAACTTCAACCTGTTACTTTTGTGTTAAAGTGATGCGCACGCATCTTAAAATATCACTCTCATAATTTTTTCATAACGCGCTTCAAATTTGTTTTCGGTTAAATAAATAACAATCTAATCTATATTTTATTGCAGTCAAAAACCCTATTAGTTTGTCAACTGCATGCAGAAATCCAACAACTTATTGAACTGAATTCCAAATATATTCCATTTCAACAGTCTCCATTAAGTATATTCAAAATAATATCAACATTTCAAGATACAATGACAATAAATATATTTCATAACACAAAACATGATTGCGAATTACATTGTATTCAGTTCAACGAATAAAATTGTACAAGTTTATTAAAGCCATTCGAGTATTTTGCGTTTTCGTCATTCATAAATAAAATACAACTGCAAACAATGGTATTTCATTGAGAAATTAATTTAAATATAAAGGATAAAATAAATTTTATTCAATACTAGCGGCCGCCCGCGAATTCGTCCGCGTGGAACATTGCAACATTACTTTATTTTTCTAAAATAAAAGAATTTTCCAAAAATAAAAGTAGCCTAAGGTACTCCTTATTACATCAGCTACCTGCCAATAAAAGTCCCGTCAAAATCGGTTCAGCCATTTCAAAGATTAGCCGGAACAAACAGACAGACAACAATTGTAAAAAATGTTATTTTGGTTTATGTACCGTATATATATATTCATATGCATGTAGTAAAAAACTGTTATTTCAATATTACAAACAGACACTCCAATTTTACTTATATGTATAGATAAGCATTTACAATGCGTGTATTGAACGTTAAAGCTACGCCATGGCTTCATAAGTCCTTTGACGGGAGACCTTGTACTGAGTAGAAGCTGCAAGAAACTCGGTAGGCTATTTTTCTCTCTTTTATGTGTTATTTTAGTTAGTGTATTGATAAACAAAGAATAATCTTAAATATTGGTTAGATAAAAATATATCTTTCGAAGTTAAAGGTAGTTAAGCAATGTTAATGGAACAATGCATTTGTAAATTTCGACGCGGTCACAGTACTCGCCAGGTTAGCGAAAGGTCGTGGATTCGAATCCCACATGAGGACTCGGAGATGTGGTTGTTTTTATAAGCGTGTTAAATCTTACAAACATCTTATATTTGGTCGCCCTATCCTTTCCAAAAGTATTGAAGAAAACATTAATAGGTAGAAAACGAATTATAAAAAGCGAGCTCCCCGTAGAAAAATAACTACTGGATGGAGAATTTACTGGAGGGAGACTCTGTACCAGGGTCGTCTGCTTAGGTACCTCCGTCTTACCTATTTCTGCCGCAAAGCAGCAGTGCTTGCATTGCTGTGTTCCGGTTTGAAGGGTAAGATATGGCAGTGAAATTACTGGGTACAGTGACTTTACATCTTGTGTCACAAGTTGGCAACGTACACTGTGGTTCTTGTGGGGTTGCAGTTTTGCTGCGAATCTCACAAGAACCACATGTATTATAGGTGACTGTTACCACTTACCATCAGGTGGGCAGTTTGCTTGTTTGCCAACTTTTGCAATAAAAAAAAAAAAAAAAAAAAAAAAAACTAGGAGGGATAAAATAAAGAAAAGGTATGTGGCATGAAAATTAAAACCATTGCACCAAACAGTGAAAAGGTTAAGTGAAATTAGGATTTTATTGTTTCAAAAATTAATATTCACAGCGCTGTTTCGAAAAAAAGGCGATGGGCAAATCGTGAAACAAAAAACATCAGTTTTTCTAAATCGTTATAATATTAAATCATAATTATTTTAAGTTTAATTCTTTCTAACCTAGTTAGTTATTTGTGACGTGATCATAGGACTTGCAGTAGCATTGAAACCCACTTACAAATCATAACTTGATCAAATAGTTACGACAAATTATTAAAATTTATTCGACGCTTCGGCATCAGTACCGATAATAATAATCATAACTGATATATTAATTCAATACGCCATTTGTAATATATAATACTATTCTAATGACACAGACACAGAAATGTACTTGCAGTGGACACAGAAACTAAAGTATTATTTTGTCCCTACACTTCCACGTCTGTCGCATATTTAAATAGAACCATTTTATTGGTTAACCGATGCTTTCATTGTTAGAGTTAATTGGAGTTTAACTCCCTAAGAATCGTTTCATATATAGCGCACGGTATGAAAAATAGATGGGTAATAAAATCAAACGTTAACAAAAAGTGAAGGGTCATATTTCCTCTGCGTATTAAGCACCATTCACATATACCGACACGTAGCGTGTCCAGCCTTTACCAGCACAGACACAAAAAAAAATATTACATGTATTATCTGTATGAGTATTCACTTCTACAGACATTGAGCGGAACGTCTCCGCACAGACACGCGCCAGCAACGGCCAGTATTGTCGTAAAGATTAAATTTGTCTGTGCTGACCCGTGTCTGTGAATGTCTGTCAGTGTGCACGGCTTTTGCTCTACTTGAACACGATCCGATCTCGTTCCTTCTTCTTCTTCAAGCAAAATTGCTACCACGGCTAATTCTTCAACCGAAAAGTTTTTAAACATGCTTGTAGTAGATAAGTTTGCATTTTTCTCACTAGTTTGTCTGACGGCGTCTGTGAGTGAGTTGTCTGTATGGTGTGAAAACTAGTGTCTGTGCCGTGTCTGCCACGTTACGTGCTGGACACGCTACGTGTCGGTATATGTGAATGGTGCTTTATACTCGCACATCTTATAGCGCTCCCCGCTCCTCAGTCCCAAGTGCACATTTATGCACCATTCACATATACCGACACGTAGCGTGCCCAGCCCGTACCAGCACAGTCACAAATGAAATATTACATGTATTATTTGTATGAGTATTCACTTCTACAGACATTGAGCGGAACGTGTCCGCACAGACACACGCCAGCAACGGCCAGTATTGTCGTAAAGAATATATTTGTCTGTGCTGTCCCGTGTCTGTGAATGTCTGTCAGTGTCTGTAGCACTGGCACACTTGGTATGAATTACTTTGTCTGTGCTGGTGCGTGTCTGTGGCGTCAATGAATATTTTCACATTGTTATTTTTTTATTGAATCAGTGATGAAAAATCTTTCTTCATCGTCTTGTAGCTCTTTGTAGAGTATGTAGAATTCTCCTTATTCTTTTCTTTTTACATTCATGGGATGCACGGCAAATCTTCTCATCCTCTTTTGCTCTACTACACGATCCGATCTCGTTCCTTCTTCTTCTTCAAGCAAAATTGTTACCACGGCTAATTCTTCAACCGAAAAGTTTTTAAACATGCTTGTAGTAGATAGGTTTGCATTTTACTCACTAGTTTGTCTGTCGGCGTCTGTATGGTGTCAATACTAGTGTCTGTGCCGTGTCTGCCACGTTACGTGCTGGACACGCTACGTGTCGGTATATGTGAATGGTTCTTTACTCTATTCTCTCTCTTTCTCACTATAGCATTCAGTATACATGTAAAACATAATAAATAATTAAAAAAAATAAAAATAAAGAAGTGAATATAAATAATAATATCATAATTTAAGTAATATATTTTATCCAATTATTATGAATGAATATATGAATTCATTTACTTCCTTTTCCTATTATATATGTTTAAAGATAATCGTTTTTAAGGATTAAACTCGTCACGCATCGAAGCTGACACGCACATTTTTTTTTGTATATAATCCTGACGTTTCACCTCCTTTAGAGGAGCCTCGGTCCTCTACAGGATGGCTGATCACGGCACATTCTGTGATGACAGCTCATGGATTGGAGGTGGGTCAAAAAATTAACACGGACAAGTCGAAGATCATATTAAATGTAGTACGCATATCGATAACTGTTGGGAACGATACCCTCGAAAACTTTACGTAGGACAAAAAGTCCATTTAGGTAAGTCTAACTTCTACAAAGACTAGGAATGAAGTAACCCTTCATACCAAACTTCTCTTCTTTCTCTTTCTTTTCTATCTTTCCGTCGTTTTTGCTCTTGGGAGAGAAGTATCCGTAGCTTCAACTCCCTGATGTGACTACGACCAATAAAAACTAATAATTACCGAAACAGTAATTATATGTGAAACAGTTATACCTAAAAAAATGAACAAATAAGACAAAAAAAACTTCAACAAAGAGGTGGCACGAGGAATCCAACTCAAGGCAACTTTCGAGACAATGCGCAATATTGTCACGTCCCAAATGCCCCAAAGTCTGCTCAAAAACCTTAGTTTGTGTTGCCGGCATACGGCATTTGTAACGTAGCCCTTAACTGTTGGCTTATTATACAAACCAGAGTCTTCTAACGTGCTGTGGGGAGAGCTATCCTCGCTGTTTTGCAAGCGAACCTAAATTACAGAGCTTTTCGAGTTGCTTGGCTAAAATGACAATGGGCAGGCCACATTGCGATGTCCGTAACTGTTGACTATTGGGAAAGAAAGGTTTCGTGGCTACCATTATTATACTCTTTATTACACTTACAAGTAGTGGAACAGTACTGCAGAATATATTAGAGAGAAAAGGTAGACTTAAGTCTAAAAGCACCCTCTTCCAGCCAACCAAGGGTATGTGGATGGCTTAACAGGTAAGCGGGACAAATTAGAGTACCTACAGTTCAAATTGTATTCATAATATAAAAGTTATGTATTAAGTAAAGAAATAAAATAGATAACAATAAGTTTAATGTTGTCAGTAAGTGGATTTTCTTCTGGCAATGATAATAATTGTACTAGAAAGTGATCTTTAGGTCTTATAGTTAGCACTATAAGGCTTGTGGTATATAGGTACTAAGATAACGGATACATATACATATTAGAATTTTGTGGTAAATGTTGCTGGTGTTTGAATAAATCTTAGTTTTTTAAGAGAATAACAACTTTCTTATTTCATCTATTAGTCGAAGAAAGTTTGTCAAGACCATGAACTGGAAGACACAGCGATGTCCTGGTGAAGGTTGTGGGAAGCGGCTGGCTATAAACTGCTACTACTCCTTGTGGCGCTCTAAAGAAGAGGACTATTTTCAACAGTAGTCTCATAACTCCTGATCATGAACTACGGTGGTATAAGTGAATAATTCTATGCACTACAAATATCATAAGAACTTACAAAAGCGTAGATTAGAACGAACGCCTGTATTTAAAATTTAACACACAATTTCAGACTTTCCAATTTTAAGAATAAAGTCAAGTTTCCAACGACTACTATTAAGTAATTCATATTACGCAGCTTAAATAGCAAAGACAAAGCCACGATAAATCGATTCAGTACAGAGATAACATTTAGTTCTAGAGTTTCATAAAAGCCAGCCCTAAATTAATTTGAACTCACTTTAGAATTAATAGATATTACTGAGGCACTAAATTCCAGTTGTTTAGCACGGAAGCAAGACTTTAAATTTTACAATGAATATGATCCTATAATCGTGATGTAGCAACAAGAGGGCTTTTAAAGGAGATGTTTCATTTGGGGCCAGCACTTGTGGCAGTTTAAAAAAAAAGGAAAAATATATTTATAATTTCAGCAGTCAAAACTCATGAAAACTATCAAGAGAAGAAAAGTAGCCTATCTGGGACATGTATTAAAACATGAGCGTTACCATCTTCTCCGGACTATAATGATGGGAAAGATTGAGGGGAAAAGACGCGTCGGAAGAAGGAAAATGTCTTGGCTCTGAAACGTTAGGCAATGGACCGGAATCGCCAACGTAGAAGAACTGTTTCGTCTGACGAGGGACAAGAAGAGATATAGGCACCGCAAGAAGAAGAAGTCAAAACTAAATGTTGACTAGTCTATTCATAAAATAGTATCTACCTCTTGTTTATAGTTTCAGTCAGACCTAATAAATACCATAAACAGAGTAAGGTCATGTTTCTGGCGGTATCTTCATACCTAACCTGTAATCGTCATTTTCGTCGTTATTCCAATCAATCATCAATCCATTTGAATTTTCAGTTTGTTCTAAAAATATATATTTTGAATTTGAATGGGTGAAATTCAAAATAAAAAAATTGTTAATCCGGGGCCAAGACAGGATCCACGATGGAACTAGCTAACCCAGAAGGTGCCTGTTCAACCTGGCTTTAATAACAGGCGGGCTATAAGTACTTGGAAATACAGACGCAGGGACTGAGTTCCACTCCTTTGCTGTGCGCATTATAAAAGAAGTTGAAAGGCGCTTGGTGCGACAGGTAGGAATAGAAAACAAGAAAGGTAGCCCGCAGTGCGTCCGGATGTCCGATGGAAAAAAAGGTGATGGTTATTCTTATTTTGATCTTAGAAAAAATGGTTTTAGTAAAAGACCGCAGCAAGAAGGCTTCTAGTTTCACTGACATAATTTCATTGCGGTCGCCCCGACACATCTCATGTGTCGCTCGTCAAAGCGGAACGACCAACATTCGTAACAAGATGTTTCATACCTCAGAAATTAATTAACGCTAAAGACTGGCGTCGGTTCACTTTGTACGTTTCTGATTGTGCAATGGGTAATTGAGTTTAACATTTTTCTGTTTTTATGTATGTATATATAGATATACTAGCTGACCCGACCACGCAATGATGTCTTATAAATTAAAATGAAACCTATTTTGTGTCCTAAGTCACAACAAATCCTGAATAATAATTATCAAAATCGGTCGAGTAGTTTCGGATTTTATCGCGGCCAAACACTGTGACAGGGAATTTTTATATGTAAAGATGTAACTGCGTATTATATCAAGTATTTATGTACATATGGATAAGTATATTTTGTATATATTTTATTAACACAATATATATTTGTACATTCATAGTGTTTTTTTTTGTTGAGCACCACCGATTGAACTGGATTATGTTTTTGCTTACTTTCCTATTCGTCCAAGGTTTGCTTTGGATAATATTGCTTTTAGCAATAAGGCCCTTTAAAGGCAACCGCTGCCGCAACATAGCTTAAAGGACATACATCCAAGCCAGAAAATCTTTTTTAAAATACCTTTTTTTAAACACAAGCTTTTATTATTACTTGTTAATAAAACGAACTAAAAAGTTAAAAGTGAAAAAGGGGTTGTGTCGTTTTAATGCGGCACCTTCCAGCTCCAGCATCAGACTCTGGTTACCATATAGCCGAACACTCCATGGGGTTGTGTCGATTATTTGCGGAGTTCCTATGGACACCTTCCAACTGCAGCATCAGATGAGCTCCATGTCATCATAATATTTACTTTTCACGCGAAATGTAATGCATGTAATGTTAGCTCGATCGAAAACCGGGAAGGGAGATATTTAACTTGCAAGATTTCATTACAGACACCGGGACAGGTGAAAGTAAATAAAAGCATGTAAAATAAAATTCACTTTTATAAAAACACGTATAGTAAATGTAAGGTATTGTAACGATAGCATTAACGGATGTCGTAGGTAAGTGCAGTTCCTGCAGATTTCTTAAGGTAACGAAAAAATATCTTCTTTAATATATTTTAAGTTTACAAATTAGCACACTCCATTTGCGCTAACAAGTGGTCTTTCCGCCGGACGTTTTTAACTTTTTTGTTACTTGACACATTGTATGATGTGTATTTAAAATATGTGAGGTTTTTTCAAGTGAGAAGAGTAGAAAGAAAGACAATTCAATGGATGCATTAATAAAATAGTTAAAGGATGACGTTCTATTTTTATTTTATGAATAATAATGTAATAAGTAGATAAATATTATGACAATCCTTTTTATGTGTGTGTGTTTGTTACCATACCAGCAACACGTGGCCGGGTTATACCAGCAACGCGTGGCCAGGTTATACCAGCAACGCGTGGCCGGGTTAGCTAGTCAGTAGATAAAAATTAAAGTTTGTTCGTATTTATGCGCTGCGATACAGTTTTTATTACGTTTAACCAACTTATTGCTTTTTTATATTTTGAAAGGAAAACCCTTGATGCCAATCAAGCCCGGGGGCCAATACAGGGTCCACGATAGAACGAGTCAACCCAGAAGATGCATCATCACCCTGACTTTAAAAACAGCCTGGTTATACGAGTAAGTACTCGGAAATACAGACGCAGGGAGGCAATTCTACTCCTTTGCACTAACACCAATGTTAGAGGTATATTAAATTTAAGTAAAACCTTTATAGAGGATGTGAGCAATCCTATTGATAATAGTATTGTCCCCGGCAAATAAGTTGAACGTGATTTTGAAATCACGTGACATGCGCAGCAGCCTGCTGCGCATGTCACGTGATTTCAAAATCATGTTCAACTTATTTGCCGGACACTATATAAGAAGTTATCTATTACATATATAGGCACGTGTCTTGGCCTCTTCATTTTAGTTGGAATATGGAAATATAACATAATGCTAGGAAAAATTAACTATAATTACATACGTTTGACGAAAATAACTGTATTCAAATGCTGTTTTGTGTCGTCCAATCCTTTTTACCTACCATCTATGCAGGAACTCTTAACTGACAAAAAGAATAGGCGCAAGAAACTCGTCAGCTTTAACAGAAGTAACGACATTTACAATATTATACGTCGTCACCATACATAATCCAGAAAAAACAATATTATTCATCATTTTTTAATAATAAAGATATATGTCATTATTATTCTAACTTCTCTTTTAGTATCATTTATATTTTAAAAATGGATAGTTCACAAAAATACTATATGTACTTTATCTTTATTCATTATAAACCAAAAAAGGTATTTTAAATTTAAAAAAAGCTGGTTATTTCTTCATAGCTGCAACACGCCGGATATCAGGTAAAATGAAAGTTCACTTTGCTCCTGAGATAGTTAAAAAAAGAAGATAGAAGAAAACATTACTTTCACTTGACCGGAGATTGAACCAGGACTTCGAAGGTCGTCACCACAAAAACCGGTACGTAAACCAATCGACCACGATAGTTGCCATAATCAATAATATAAAAAGACAATTTTCACACGACATTATATCAAAGATTTCATAACAATTATGTTAATAGTCGCTCAGAAATTGTCTGGCCCTGCTATAATGGGCCAATAAGTTAATTAACTCGAGATTTCCTGAGGCGCGCCCCGTGAGTCTACTGTGGAGGAGCCTACTTACGGAGCCATAAAATTAATTGTGCCTAAGTATAATATTACTAATTTACGATCTACTTTCGCGAACTCTGTGCTCATTTAATAAGTCTTTCCGGTGAAATAACGGGCAACTCCCCGAGAACACGTATGTTCATTTGAAATTAAATTTCATACGTTACATAATTATTATAAATTGTTCAGGAAATAATTAATTAAGCAACTCGGAAGGCATTAAGTTCTTACACATTCGCTTATGGAAAATTCAATTACTTATAAGTATGATAGATTTTAATAAGAAAATATTAGAAAATACCCATATATTCGTGTCGACTTATTTTATTAGAACTTGTCATAAAAGATAGCGTTAAAAATGCAAAATATAATTATAAAAATGTATTTCAATACCCATGACTCAGGTATTATTGCTAGTATTTATCATACAAATATCTGCCCCTTCCAGGATTCGAACCCAGGACCGTCGGTGCAAAGGTAAGATCGCTATCGTCGCACCAAACGGTCTTCAGTTTATTACCAATAAAATCACAAAATTCTTCTTAACCAATTAAGAGCCTTCATCAACCCATTATACAATGTGTCTCGTCACCGGTGCCCCTCAAATTTGGTTTTTCTCAAAAAGCCAATGATTAAAAAATACACGAAAAAAAACTATTTGCGTTTCTTTAATTATTTTTTCTAATTTTTATTCCATGACAATTGAAACATGATGGCTGTGTAACTGTTGTCTACATGTTTAGCTATCAAATGACACCTTTTTAATGTTGATAGGACATTTACATGAGTAGTGGTGGTCGAGTTTGTATGAGAGCCAGGTCTTGGTTACCAAGAAAACAAAATGGCGGCCGTAAGAGAAAAACAAAATTTGAGGGGCAATTCGTCGATAAAAAATGCCATATTTCACATCATTAAAGGTTCCGACACTGGTGACGGGCCATATTGTATGTAAAATATACATCAATATACATAAACAGTCGTCGATAAAAATCATATACTTAAGTATTTTGTAACAGTACCAAACAATAAAAAACGTCAGCAAGTATAAAAACATTTTCATCAGCCATGAGTGAGGCGCATCTAAAATTACGCAATCTGACGTTCGGGGCCGTAACACTACGATTCCTTTGCCTGTACCATAAACAATAGCACAGACTAAACAGGGAGCGATTGTGGTCACGCTCGGTGCGCGGGACGAGATGAAGGAACAATGAACTGCGCCTTTGTGTTACATTGTGGTACGCGAATATATGAAACAAGGCGTTCCGTATATTCGCGCACCTACGATTATCACGTATAACAAAGGCATCTTAATACACAGCATCCACTGTCAGTACTATTATTACTTGTGGTATTATTTATCCATTATTGTTAAAATATACTATAATACTAGCTGATCCGGCCATGCGTTGCTGAGTTATAAATTAAAATGAAACCTATTCTATGTCCTAAATAAATAAATCATCAAAATCGGTTTAGTAGTTTCGATGTTCTTTGCGATCGAACACTGTGACAGGGATATAATTAAAATTATATCTATATATATGTATATATAATTTTTATTAGATTTTTTCATTTTACTGTATTTTTTCCTGTAAGTGTAAGTGAAACCTTCAAAAATAATACGCACACGTATACAAAATACCGCGGTTGTTGTGTTGCCTTCCCTCAAGCTTTGTACTAGGCATGCGCACACAAACACGTATCAACACACGTACATAATGTTTCCTATCTCATTTTCTCAGTCCTACGTTAAATCTTATGAATTTATGTGTCTGTTTCTTTTTACTGTCGCTTTTTCGTTTCAAAGAGACACTGTATAGTATAATGCATCCTATCTTATTTTCTCCTACGTTTAATCGTATGAATATATGTGTCTGTCTCTTTTTACTGTCGCTTTTTCGTTTCATCGACTTTCAAATCACAACAATGCTAAAGTTTTCACTTTAAATCAATTTTTTAAATGATCATTCTATCTCAATTTTTAGTTGAAAATACAATATTGAATATAATTATTTCGGTATAATATCAAATCTTAATACAAATATTGAAATAGTTTTGTGCAGCTTAACATAAAGAATTAAAATTCATCCTTATTTTACAAACAGTGAAAAACGATTTTAATAAGACCGTATTGAAACGATCCACCCTACCACTCTAATCCACATTTTATGAAGCAAATCTGGAAATAATTAAATGCTCCCCTCGTAAACATAAAAACGTTAATAAATAAACAAAGGGTTGGCTAATAACTATGCAAATTGCAACAAACAAACTGACACGTACTAGTATCCTGTTTAAAACGCCAGCGACCAGTTTTAGGTGAGCTCTCTTCATTTAAAAACGAACGAACAGATAACTTTTATAATCTACTAGATGGCGCTGTAGCACGTAGAAAAACGCTATCGTATTGTTTTTGCGGGAGTACGTAAGGGCTTTGCAATGTTTGTCTCACAGTATTGTCATAATATAATTAGGATGGTAACCATTTTTCTATTTTGTTTTTCCTTCTTTCCTGTCGATCTGTCGCTCTATCTTTCATTTTCTTTTTCTTGCTTTGTTTACTCTAGGGCGAGGAGTATCTATGACTATAACCCCCCGACGTAACAACATCTAATAACGAATCCCCGAATCTGAAAAACATTTACAAATTTGAATCAGATGTCTTTAAATTTAATAAATCTATAATGTAAGAACACAAATTTGTTGTTTGTGTGTTTGTCTGTCCGCTCTTTTTCCCGCTCTTTTTGTATCAATAACGTTACCATAGCAACGCGTTACCGGGTCAGCTAGTAAGAACAAAAAAATAAATATAAATCTATGGTAACCTTACGAACGATCTGACGATCGTTTGGTGCAACGGCATCCGTTCTGTCTTTGGTAGCGACGGTCCTGAATTCGAGTCCCGAAAGGGGCAGTGATTCATCTTTGTGTGATGAATACGAGCATTTGGACCTGAGTCATGGGTGTTTATATATATTTCTATAAATGTTACTTATTTATGTATGATATAATTATGTCTGTCCGTTACACTAGTATCCATAACACAAGTCTTACAGTGCTTACTTTGGGCTTGGCTAATCGGTGTTTGAAATATTATTAACTAGCGGTCCGTCCCGGCTTCGCACGGGTAGACAAAATTCTTTAAATTTTTTCTAGCATTAAATATAGCCTATGTTACTCAGCGTGAATGTAGCTTTCCAATAGTGCAAGAATTTTTGAAATCGGCTTAGCAGTTTTTTTGTCATTACAAACATACAAAAAATCAAAAATACAAATCTTTCCTCTTGATAATATTAGAACGCAGAATAAAATTAAAAGGCAAAGGCATATCTTACTTATCAATTAGCAAAAAGGTAAAGCACAAAAATTATGTAAAATAATTAAAAATTGGTGTTTTTCATATTTATGAATGAATTAATGAAAATGTATTTGGCACATTAAATATACCGCCTGAGAATGCACTTGTGAACCAATTCAATTTTTTCCAGTATTTTTGTATTAAAATAATTTATCTTATAAGATAGCATTGAAAAATGCACAAAAATATATAAAATTATTGTTAAAATTTACACAAATCTTAATTGTTTTGTATAAGAATTTATAATTCCTGCAAAGGAGTCGAAACGACAGTATTAAATTTAAAGTATGCGCAAAAATCCGATATTTATAAACTACATGTAACAGAAATATGTGATCGGAAGAGGTTTTTTTACATATGCAAACATTTAAAAAAAAAATTAGTAAGCTTAAAGACCTTTCAGTTTAGTCATTATAAGCAAAACAAAATAACTTAATAGCCCGTCACTTAAATTTTAATACCGCGACTTAAAATGAGCTTTTGAGGAGGACTTTTTTTTCTTTACGTCAGTTTGCATACATAAGCTGTGCTTAATATACAAATGAAAGCATCACCATTGGTTTTGAACAACGTTTTTAATTGGACTAATAGTGCACTTTTTAATTCCCTATTGATTGCCTCACTTATTCTTGTTGCTCTTTTTCATCTTAAGCTAAGAATATCGAAAAAAATTACATATCAATTATTAGTTCAAATAAATTCATACGTTGTAAATGTTGCGCCTATTTGTAAGTCTGGTTGTCCGATGAAAAAACTTGTTTTCACAATGGTGGTTATAGAGTACAATTGTGTGAATTACAATTGAAATGTAATAGCAATCGCCTCAAAAAATTTAAATTTAATTATATTAATAATTCAACTCCATAAAAATTACTGTCAATATAATGTCAAAAACTATTAAACTATTGCACAGAATAATATTCCACCAGCAGTAATAATAAATGTCAAATGTAAATGTCAAAATGCACAATGGGCCTATTATATTTCTGCAGCTATGCATGTTGCAGTTCCAGTTAAAATGGTGCTCGCAGTGTGCAGTTAATGAAATGTCAGGAAACTCAACTGAATGGACATGCAGTTTCGATGAAAACAAACACCGTTGATAAATATGTCACATGCAATAGACTTATTTGTGTATAATAAATTATTTTAATATATAAATACTAGAGAAAATCGACACGGCATACAAGTAAATTCTGAGGCGGGAATCGAATTCGCAACCTTTGGTTGTCCGATCCAATGCTCTCCCAGTTGAACTACCGAGCCTTGTGAACACTCATCGAAATTTTCTAGTACCTTTCTAATTTTTACGCTTTAGGCTACCGTTGTTTTATCAATGATAGGATCTTCTCTTATTTCATCTTCTCTTATCTGCTTCATCGCATTTTTCATAGCATGTCAGGGGCTAGGCCTAAATTAAAGATGTATAGAATTTTACACTTTTTTAGTCACAGTTCTAACATAATTCAATCGAATCGATATTTTCACTTAAGGGGCTTTTTCGTCACAGACCACATTTTAATTATTAACTAATCTGTGTGTATTCCTTTAAATTAAATAATACTTTACAATATGTATATTATATCAATTATGTCAAATCATATTTATAGACAAATAATTATGACTTGCTATTATTGCATCTAATTGTATGACTAATAAGAATTATGGCTAACAAATTGTTATGAAATGCATTGTTAGCATATAAGATATTAGTGCAGATTAATATTATGACTGAGGATGATGCATTTCAAACACACCAGCAGGACTAAAATAAAATTTCTTATAATTTGTGATGTTAGTAATGCTAAAAAAGAAAATTCAAATGTTAGATTTTTACTGTTAATTTTTTTAAATTATACAGCCATATTATTAATGAAAAAAGCATGTGTGCAATTCACACGTCGTAGAAGTGAAACCTTCAAAAATTCTGGTTTCAAAATAATGAGCTTACATTTTGGGTAAATGATACAACAGGCTTTTTGGTAACTAAAGTACATACCACGAACATAAGAGACACTGTATAATGCTTCCTATCTCATTCTCTCTTACATTAAATCTTATGAATTTATGTGTCTGTCTCTTTTTACTGTCGCTTTTTCGTTTTATCGACGTTGAAATCACAACGATACTTAAGAAGTTTTCGCTTCAAAAATATTTAAAAAATTGAATACAATTTTTGTAGAGAAATAAATAGAAACTCAATTACTTAAAAATCATAAATACATATGTTACATTAAATAATTAACAAGTCCTAAAACATTTTAATTCTAAAAAAATACCCGCTTCTCTACTTATATGGTTGATATTATCAGAAAAGACTCAATGTTAGGGCACTGAGAAAAAAAAATTATCGGCAGAAAATAATTCGCAATTGCAAATAACATTATGAAAAACAGAACCAAACTCCTTTATAGCTGTTAACGGCTGTTAACATAAATATTAATAAATAGACATAATAAAATAACTAAATAAAAAGAAAAACAAAACCGTTTTGATTTGTATAAATTAAACAGTTAGGAAGGTTAATTTAAACAGTTAAGTTACCAAACGATTTTTTATCCTTATTTGGAAATCAAAGAGTCATATAATAAAATAAATTATATTCACAATTTATTCTTCAAAATTTTTATTTAAATGTGCGCGAAAGGTAAGAGGAAGGTAAAGAACAAAATAAAATATATCTGTATACCTATAATATACTAGTAGCAATTCGTACTCCCATGTTTACCGACCGGCAGTATCGCATTTGCAGAGTTAAACGCAAGCACCATCAAAGGGCGGAATTAATTTAACTCGGATCGCCTACGGCGCCGGCGCCTGTCATGTAAACTCTTGCCGTTTACACACCAGTGGGAGGACTTCACTCGTAAATTAATCGCTAATAAATGTTACAGGCGGTTAACGACAAATCTTTTCCATATTTTTTATTTGAATATAACCTAGCAACGCTAACTAGAGATCACGATTTTTTGATGCAAAAACAAATGCCAGGTCATTTTACAAATCACAGTGATTTACACATTGTCCAATGTAGGATGATACTTTTGACAGGTGTCATTTCCTTATTGCTACGTACAAAGGTGGCGTTTGTTGCCTTATGTTTGGCTTGACATTGCAATAGCAACTTTGTGCCCTCTATATACATAGGTGTCAACTGTCAAATGTATCATCCTACATTGGACATAGTATAATTAACGGTTATCCCAAAACTAAGAATCTGAATAAAAATTATTATAAGTATGCAAAAATAACAAAAAAATCCATAAAGGAAAATTAAAAAATTGCTTCTCTGATGAATATATTTTCGTGATAGTCTTTAGGAACCAACGATATGATAATTAACTGTGGAATACAAAATATATGTACCATGAGTAATTATTAAATAGTTTTCAATTTTATAAAGAGTACAATGGGAAGCGATTTACACTTAAACAAACCGTTCCGATCTTTAAGTTATGATTAAGTCATCATAAAAAAGAGCATTGCAAATCACCCCGGTCACAATTGGTGCCGTATAGAATATCGCTTCTAAATGCTATTTTTCTTAATATTACGTACACTTTGAAAAAACAATTACGATAAATTATTTTAACAGAAAAATAATAAAAAAAAAATCGACTCGGCTCACAATTAAATTCTCAGGCATTCAAAATGCAAAATATATAAAAACAATAAAAAATATTACATTTAAGTGTTTTTAAGGAACCACTGTGCAGTTTTAATTTGCCAAATGGAAAGTCGAACGATAACCGGGTGCAGAACATGACGTTCAATCCTTATCAACGTCGGCTACGATTGGGGGGCGGTTCCAATTACTTGATACTTCGAAACTACTTCTGGTACAATTTTCATAATTATACAACCTATTTGTAGTCACAGCTCAAGTTTTTACGATAATGTTCTAATCGATTTTATTACTCTTTTTGAAGTTAAAACTTTTTTAGCATCGTTGTGATTTGAAAGTCGATGAAACGAAAAAGCGACAGTAAAAAGAGACAGACACATCAATTTATAAGATTTAACGTAGGAGAAAATGAGATAGGAAGCATTATGTACGTGTGTTAATACGTGTTTTTGTGCGCATGCGTAGTACAAAGCTTGAGAGAAGGCAGCACAACAACCGTGGTATTATGTATACGTGTACGTATTATTTTTGAAAGTTTCATTTCTACCACGTGTGAATTGCACATATGCTTCCTTTTTTTCATTTTTTACATTATTATGTCCCTTATTTTTCTATTCTTGTTTTGTTCTCTCTCTCCGTGTGTGTGTGTGTGTAAATAAATGTCTTATTCTTTCTTTCTTCTCCAAAGCACAAAATAATAATTCAATTCAATGAAATTCTTTATTACACTCCCTAATGGTATATAATGATATTACATAAAAAGTGTGTGTCTCAGCTCCACGACACGACTAGAGTTTACTCCTTCAGAACGATTGTCTTTGAACAGGCACAGAACATAATAAAACAAAACTTCAAAATAAAAGTGCAAGGTGCGCATGATAGGTTGCGCACAAAAAACGTAACACTGTCATTCGCTCACAAAATTTTACTCTTCGTAATTGTTTTCATACCGGGCGCCTTATATGAAAATCAATTCTTAAGGAGTAAACTCGAATAATGAATCAATTATGGACCAAGTTGAGCACTGCGCAGCTTGGTGGTAGAGAGTCAGCAAATTGTAATGTTTTTGCATTTGAATTCTTGAAATTAATTTTTATTATATTATTATAATTCCTTAATTTCTCCACCATTTTAATTTCCAAAATTATGCACTATCATTATTCATATTAAATGTAAATATAAGATCTAGCTCATGGTTTTCATTTTTATATATGTTATGAGTAATTAATTATAATAAAAAATAATCATGGTTTAATTGATTTATGTCAAATCAAACTTCACTTGTTTCCACTCAGCGATTACCACTTTGAGTCCGGTAGTTTCCAATAGGGTATTTGACATAGTTAACAAATAAATAAATATTGTATTGAACACTATAGAATTTAAGGTCCTTATTAATAATATTTGACTTTAATTACAAATAAAAAATATTAAATATTTTATTTTCTTAAATAAAAATTAGAGTTTTTGAATCTGTGCATCATTTAGACGAAACGTCTCAATCAGATCACGTGACGTCACGATGTAATAAATAAAATGTCTTGTCATGTCATTGTCATTCCGAACCCATAATATTGTACTCCATGTAGTTTTCCATGTCTTTGGGCAGCTGTAATAGAGACAAATCAGTGTTAAACAGGAAATGAGTGCGTTTAAACACAAAATAATAACATTGGTAAATAAACAACTTTGCTTTAACCTCAAAATTTTACTAGAGTACCGTAGGTACCTTTAAGTAGTTACAGTTTTAACAAACGTAAATTATCAATATTTATAGATATATTCAAGTAATACTACTTACATCAAAATGATCCTCGCAAAAATAAATTGAAGATTTGGGTGATACACTGGTCGGATCACGCCGTGCTAACTGCAGCCACTTTACACGAAGATTTTGCGATTGTGGCACGTGGATAAACAATTTAGAAGGGCTTTTGATACTTGTATTTTCACACAAAGGAACAGCACACATTCTATAGGAATTTGAAGCCATTTTTTAAAGAATCATGAACGAAAAACTAATCTCTCACGTATTGTTTACATGAAGACTATTACATCGTGACGTCACGCCTTTGATTTGTCACGTGACCTAGCGTTTCAGAGGGAAATACAAAATGTAATTATTAAAACTATCTTTTTGTTATTAAAATGGCTCTTAATATAAGAGAAAGATTTGTCAAGCGTATCTTTAGCGACTTTAGAACATTTTGAAGTACTTTACGAAAATCTGTCAAATACCCTATTGACTTAGTGCTCCCTGTACCGATTAGCCATCAGAATTTGCGTGAGCTAGAGGAAGCCAACCGAGTGAGGAGCGGTGACCACAATCGATACGGTATCAAGGAGGGTCGAATCGATTGCCTTGCATTATACAGCGCAACGACCTATGAGCTTAGCCTACTGCATTACGATCCTTAACATAATATGCTGCAACTCCCTGTGTCTGTATTTCCAAGTACTTATAACCCATGCGTTTTAAAGCCAGGGTATATAGGCACCTTCTGGGTGAGCTCGGTCCATGGTAGTCTGTCTTGGCCCCTGGGCTTGATTGGGATCAAAAGCTAACCCATTCAAAATACAAAACATGGTCAAATTTATTGAATAACTTTAATTTAACGACTTCCGTAGTCGAGTGGCTCGTATACCGGTTCTTTTGGTGATTCCACCACTCCGAGGTCCCGAGTTCGGTTCTCGGCCAGTTCAATGTAGAAAACGAACTTTTCATTTGCATTCAGCATTTGTGCTTTAGCTACTTGCATTCAGAATAATATATGTTATTATCTTTTATTTTCGAGGTTTAGATATTTTGGCGCAGTTTTGTGACGTTGGTACGTGCATTTGCACCAAAATATTAATTACCAGTAATTCAGTTTTTGTATTTTTTTTTAGTAAATAGGTAAGTGCTTGACTGCTACCTCGCCTGATGGTAAGCGACGATCTGGTATGTGACGCGCTTACCTAGAAGTTACCCATTCACTCGTGTTTTGAAGAGCCCTAAATTGTATTTATTAGGAAACACAGACTCAGGCAAAGAGTTCCACTCTTAAGTTAAGTTTTATATCATGTTATCCGAGGTAACCTTGTGTAATACATAGGAGCATCAATATTCAGCTACACGTTGTTACAAATGCGACCCACCATAAACCGGTCGGCATTCAAACGTCAGACCGACTTTATGCCTATTTGATGACCAGCTATGGTTACGCTGCATAAGCGAATCTTTCGGACCCTTTTTATGACCGAAACGTGATGGAAAGCGACCATAGTCTGCCACTTTCGACTTATTCAAATGCACAATTGTTCGGTGCTGTCATTGGTTGATGCGTGGTTTTTTTATAGTTTAATTAAAAAAATTTTAATTAAACTATAAAAAAACCACGCAAACATTTTTAATAAAAATGTTCTTTGGGTCGTTATAAATAGAATTGAGAATTGAATGACTCAGTTTATACGGTCTATTTGATAGTTAAAAGGGTAATTATAGTTTTAATTTCGGCTGGCATTCCATGTTTGATGCCTTTGCTGTTGTGTTAGTGGTGTTGCCCGCATCAAGCAAGCTGTATGCAATATTTGATAATTGTTTGGTGTAATGGTAGCAATCCTGCCTTTCGCACCGATGGTCCTGGGTTCGAGTCTCGAAAGGGGCTGTTTGTGTGATGAATACGAACATTTATACCCGAGTCATGGGTATTTGTATATATTTATTTAAATATTAAATATCTATGTATCATATATGTATGTCTATCCGTTACCCTAGTTTACTTTGGCTAATTACCTAACCTAAATAAGAATTTACGACATGATGAATTATTTCAATAGAAAAATACTAGAAAAAATCGACTTGGCTCACAAGCTATTCTAAGGCGGGTTAAGAACCTGCAACTTTTGGATTTCCGGTCCACTGCTCTCCCAGTTGAGCTACCGAGCCTTGTGAACACCCGTTGAAATTTTTTCTAGTTCTTGAGAGCCGAGTTGATTTTTCTAGGATTTTTCTATTAAAATAATTTATCACATAATAAAGAGTTGAGAAAATAGAAAAATATTTAAAAACATTTCATTTCACGGTTAAAAAAACGATTTCGAGATAAGCTAATAAGATAAGCTAGCTTATAAAAATAAGCAGATTTTAATCTTTCATTATCCTTATAGTCATTTATAAAGCCGTTTATCTTAACAAATTTCCAACAAAAATTACTAAAACAAATTATTTGTTTCACGAAATGTAGAGAAATCGTTACTTTGCTTATAAATGTTAACGAAATTAAATATTTTATTTACCATTCATACACGAAACAGTTAATTATCCAACCATGAATCAAATCTGGGGCCACAGAAAGGGCAAGATTTTAATCAAATGTGTGTTATAATCGTATAAGCCTAGGGATATAAGTAGCTTACTTCAGAAATAACATTTCAAAATATACCGAAGAAACATTTGAAAGAGTTATTAACCAAACTTTTCCTAAAATATGTAATACGTTATAACATTTATATTTTGAAGTGAAAACTTCTTTAGCATCGTTGTGATTTGAAAGTCGATGAAACGAAAAAGCGACAGTAAAAAGAGACAGACACATAAATTCATAAGATTTAATGTAGGAGAAAATGAGATAGGAAGCATTATACAGTGTCTCTTTGAAACGTAAAAGCGACAGTAAAAAGAGACAGACACATAAATTCATAAGATTTAATGTAGGAGAAAATGAGATAGGAAGAATTATTCATGTGTGTTAATGCGTGTTTGTGTGCGCATGCGTAGTGCAAAGCTTGAAAGAAGGCATCACAACAACCGTGGTATTTTGTATACGTGTATTATTTTTGAAGGTTTCACTTCTACCACGCGTCAATTGCACACATGTTTTTTTTATTTCAGCATTTAAATGTTTAAATCCAAAATAGATATTTTTATATCTTAAGAAAAAAGGTTCGAGTCCCGCCTGAGGTAAGTTAAATTTTATCTACTTAATTTTTTTTAAGATATGTTATTCTTTTGACAGTTTTAACATTCCACTTCAGATTCCAATTTTTCTAATATTTTTGTTATACAATAATTTTAATAAAACATTTTTACGGATTTTGTGCATAATTTATTTTATATTTAATCCTGACGTTTCGACTCTTTTACAGGAGCCGTGATCACAGGATGGCTAAGGCAATGGTCGTCATTTATTTTCTAGTACCTTCACAATATTTTAATCGGACATGTTCCTCTCAATTTTATTTTACATTTTATTTATTTATTAAATTCTCACTATGATTACATTTGATTAATTACAAATAATTAATTTATCAAAAAGGTTAAAGTCGAAATATTTTCAGCTGATACTATCAAAACGCTTAGATAACTGATTATTAAAAAAATATCAAGACATCGAACTTTCACAATTGCCTCAAGAAGATCCTCTTCCAATTTCCTTTAACTCCTCCCGATGTTCAGATAAGCCGATAATTACTTCACCCACCGCATACATTACAGATAAGCGAGATGTATGGGCCGGTATTGATGGCTGCCATTGTGTGCCCATCGCTCATTGTACGGTGATACCCTTATCTGTCTCTCCAACATTGCAAGTATACTCAGTAGACAATAATTATAATATTATTACATTCACAACAATAAGCCTAGCCCAAAGTAAGCACTGTGTGGCTTGTGTTATGGATACTAGGGTAACGGATAAACAAGACAATTTCGAGTCAGCTGATCTGTTATAAAAATTATAAATAATAAAAATCGCCTAGTAGTAGTAGCATTTCAAATTATGAATTAAACTTCTTTAGATTATAAATATTTTTGATTCATATATTACTTTAGAAAATCAAGTATCTTTGTAAATTTGTGTTTCTTATTTGTGATCAAACGTAAGTTTCCCCAATATGCGAGTATTCAGTTCACACAGAAAAACTATATTTTTATATTTTTACTCATAATACTATTATTTATTATTTCACTCAAACGTCAGTATTAAATATAAAAAATAAGAATGAGCACGTCTTTTAAATGGTACAAAGTGCATTTTATTATTTTTTTGCATTCACAATGCAATATTTCTATCCCACTAAGAGATCTCGGTGGCGTAGTTGTTTTTTACAGGCGTATTTGTGTCTTACGGTAAAAGTTTTTTTATTTAAATGTAAGAAATAATAATATCTACACATTATTTTTGTGAAAAACGTCTTAGATCTTGAATATGGCTTAAAAGAATATATTAAAATTATAAGATGTAGACATACTTGCCATCACTTCACTATTGCACTTTGTATTGAAGGCGAAGAGTCAATCTTAGCAACTGTTGTTCCGTGAAATAGGTGGAGTCACGTTTTCAAGATGATAAATGGAGGAAATGGGATATAAAATGATATTATCTTAAAAAATGCTTGAGGGGGTTACCGTAAGTATTGATATCAATATTATTCAAGATTGATTATTTTCTAGTTTGATGAGAAGGCTTCGTATTACGTGTTCGAAAGTTTCACTTATTAAGCATTTATCTGTCATAGGTGTGACCGAAAGCCCTCTATGCAGAGGCTGCATGGAGGCAGAGGAAACTCCACAGCATGTACTCATGTATACAAGCGTGGCAGAGCAACGGGCACAACTACTCCTATCTCCGGCATCTATCCTCGAAGCTTGCAGTAGCCTGAAAAGGCTCCCAGCATTCTGGGATGAATTGGGTTGGCTGGAGTACCCCACACAGGATACAATGGCCCAATCACGAGGCTAAGTGCGTATATAGCCCGTCAAACTTACTAACTAACATGTCCGAATTTTTTATAAAGCTACAAAACGGATAGTACTTGTAGAGCTTACCTTTAAACTAACATACCTAAAGACCACGCGATGAAACAAAACAAATATTATGACCTCCTAAATCTATAATCTAAGAACACAAATTTGTTTTTTGTGTGTTTGTCTGTCCGCTTTTTTTCCCACTCTTTTTCTATTGTATACGCATACCATAGCAACGCGTTACCGGGTCAGCTAGTTTATAATCTAAAAACACAAATTTGTTGTTTGTGTGTTTGTATGTCCGCTCTTTTTCCTTTGTATCAATAACTTTACCATAGCAACGCGTTACTGGGTCAGCTAGTGAATTAACAAAAAAAGAATTACCTATGTATTTTACCTATATGCTGTACAAGTAGGAGCGAAAGGTATACTAGCAAAATCTTTCTATAATCTGTTGAAAGACCTTGGCTTATCCAGAACTACAGTAACTGAATGGGATGATATCAGAGGATCCGATCTATGCAGGCATTTTGTTGCATCTATGCGAGATAGACTAAGTGCCATCATAGCTGCGGAGAAAGGTTATACTATAGACCGTTCACCATAAGATGTCCCCTGCCATAGGAATTGGCAGTATTGCCTAAAGATGTTACCAAATATTAGAACGAGTATCTATGCATTAGCAGATTCATACCAGATTTGGCTGGGCAGGGAGAGAAACACGAGTAGTGAAGGTGAGTGTTAATGTACGTCTGAAAGAGGCCATTTTAAACCCTACACCCATGTCCTAAGTCTCGAGATCTACTCGGGATTTCTCTTTCTGCCACACGATGGACCCGATACCCGCACGGTGAATCCATGGAATGCAAAGAAGTTCGTCTTTCTCTCTTCTTTGGAATATTAAGAATGTATTTCGTTCTTTCGCGCCTATCAGACATTGAAAACTATTTTACCGGATTAGCATCGCATTTCATTTTGTTTTTTAATATTTTAATCCTTGACTCTTCAAAGGAACCGTGATCACTTATAATCCGTCAACTGTGGTTTTTATTTGATAAGTAAAGATCGGAGTAAGTACATTGATATTTTGTACTTGAATCATGATCATGACATATATAATATAACATGTACCTGTATTTATGGGACAATTTTATTATTTAGTCTTACAATTTAGTAACTAATTAATTTAAAAAACAAAGTAAGTAATAATAATAATAATATTTCTTACTTTCGCACCAATTAACTTAGCCCAAAGTAAGTACTGTAAGGCTTGCGTTATGGATACTAGGGTAACGGATTGACATACATACATGATACATAGATATGTAATATTAATAGAAATATATATACATACCTATGAATCTTGTATCGTTATCAGTACCGTTGACGCGAAAGTCATTATCACTATCGCTTGTATGTGTAACAACAAGTGACAAGATGTATCTGTTAATAGAATTAAAAATCTGTTGCTTTAATATATAACAGTGAATAACATGAAGATGTAAAAAAAACTACTCTGACAGAGCCAGTTGCTAAACGTTAAAAAGTTGGAACTCTTTGTTCTGAGTCTGTTTCCTGAGACTTACTTAGAGATCTTCAAGTCGCGAGTAAATAGGTATCTTCTACGCAAGCGCGTCACAACCTAGATCACTTACCATCAGGCAAGATAGCGGTCAAGTGCTTACCTATTTACAAATAAAAATAAAATGGTAGGTCTCGACCAACACCACTCGCTTTAACTCTAAAAGTATTAAGACTTAACAAAGTCCCTTACTTTCTTAATAGGAAATACTAAAAACATCCTCGTAATTACAAACGCCAGCTGGTACCAACTAAACTGGTGACATCAGGCCACAGATGCAAAACGGCGTCTAATAAAAAAACGATTTGTCTCGTTTAGGAACTGGACTGCCGGTATTTGTATTCACACTGCTTTCATTTTAATGCGATCGAGACGCTCTTCGGTAAATCAGACGTGCGGGAAACTACATCTATTTAAGATTATTCTAGGCTAGGAATAGATTTAATGGAATTTGATTAGCAATCTCTGGGTTGCTACACGGTTGATATGAAAAAATTATATATATTTTTATTATGAATTAGTATGAACTAAGTTGTTTTCTGACATGTGATTTCGTAATTATGTCACCAATTAGCCAAGCCCAAAGTAAGCACTGTTTGTGTCATGGATACGATGGTAATGGATAGAAATACATTTATGATACATAGATATTTAATATATATATAGAAATATATATAAATACACTTGACTCAAATATAAATGATCTTATTCACTACACAAACATCTGCCTCTTCTAGGATTTGAACTCAGGACCGTCGTTGCAAAAGGCAGGAGCACTACCGTTGCACCAAAACATCGTCGAAACTTAATTGTAATCTGTGAATAGTCGTGATTCCGAATTGTGTTAGTTTATGATTGAGCACTGTACAATCCTTTCCCAGTAGTTGACGCGCTTGATCCACGATATTGAAAACGAAACGACTGTTTGAAATGGTCGATCACCGGATGTGTAACCAAAAACTTATTATTTCGATTACGTGTCCCGACTCTATTCTTCGACGTGGTCAAGCCAGCGCAACCTAGCTGGCTTTGTTTTTCCATGAGCTCTTCTATCTCCGTATTTATTTTCCGTCTCCATATCCCGTCCCTAAGTTTGGTCGTCCCAAGGATTTTAAGAATATCTCTCTAAGGTGTGATTTTGTTAAATATCCAAAATCACGTTACTATTAATTATTTTTAATACAAATAACAGTGATAAAGTGTGTGTATCAGCCCCGATGCACGACTGAAGTTTACTCCTTAAAAACGATTCTCTTTGAACAGGCACAGAAAATAAATGTGAAAAGCGTGCACGTTAGGTTGCGCACAAAAAGCGTAACGCTGTCATTCGATCACAAAATATTACTCTTCACATTTGTTTTCATACCGGGCGCTTTATATGAAAAACAATTCTTAAGGAATATACTCCAAAATCTTAAAGATTTATGTTTCGCTGCCATCATTGATTCGCTGCCATCATCATTTCGCTGATCCCATGGATCAGCTTCAATGGTGAAATGTCTGTTACGCCATAACTTCCCGAGTTCTTAACCGATTTTAATATTTTTTGTGCGGAATCGAATCAACAGGTTTAGGACCAGATTGTGACGGAGCCCGAATTTTGAAATTCGCAAAAATTCCATCGAACCAAAAAAAAAATTTTTTAGGTATTATGCTCCGCTCCAATATATGGTGCTAACGTAGCTTTATGCTTAGCGACTGCATCACCTAGTATTACATATATTCTCTTCGTAATAACAATTTGCAAGATTTCAATTTTCATCGGCACTTCTCTTTATTGATTAAATGGAAAAGAACTAAACAGTAATATGCTATTTATCAGAAAATATTCGTATCAGAGGACTCATTAAGAAAATAATTGACGTGTGAATATCTCAGAGAATGTCGCTCGTAAACAATTCTCATAATAATATAGCGACTTTACTGTTGTCATTATATTGTGTAAACTCTGAAAGTAATACTAATTATAAACCAACATTACAATATGTAAGATTATTTTAAATAATTTATATTATATTAATAAGTATAATAATTCTTACATTCACACCAATTGGCCTAGCCCCAAAGTACTATAAGGCTTGTGTTATGGATACAAGGGTAAAGGATAGACATACTTAAAAGATACATATATATGTTATATTCATAGAAAAATATATAAATACCCATGACTCAGGTACAAATGCTTTTGCGCCGCCGAGGGTTCCCCCGAGGCGGTCGCTTCGATGGAGCCTATATGGCCTTCCTAGGCTATGGCACTTACTAGGTGGTGTTTAGTCATTACAAGTCTGGCATAACCTCTCAGCCGCCCGATGTATCCATGATGGATTCACCACCTCCCACGGTCCGGAGGGTGCCCATGTCGCTAAGGACGCAAAAAAAGTACAAATGCTCGTATACATCACACAAACATTTGCCCATTCTGGGATTCGAACCCGGTGCGAAAGGCAGGATCGCCACCATTACCATTAAACGGTCATCTATATATAAATATTATATATGGTCAGTGGCGGATTACCCACTAGGCACATTAGGCACGTGCCTAGGGGCCCCGGTGTAGAAGGGGCCCCAAAATGTAGAAATATAAAAAAAAATGTAAATATTAAATTTTCATTTAAAAAATATTTTCTGATTTTGTATTTATTCACTCAAGAAATGAGTATTCAAACAAAATTTGAGGGGCAATTTGTCGATAAAAAATGCTATATTTCACACCATTAAAGGCTCCGACATTGGTGACAGGACACATTGGTGACAGGACACATTGTATAAGGGGGCCCCCAAACATAAAGTGCCTAGAGGCCCCAGACGACCTTAATCCGGCACTGTATATGGTATATTGTAAATGTTAAATGTAATAAAAAACAATCTAACGGAGTTAGGATAACAATGTTATCATTTCACCAGTAAAATTACTTTCTCTAAAGAGCCACGATAACGGACCGAAGATATCTTTATGGTTTATTCAGTCAGTTCTGTCCTTATTTAATACATCAAAGCAGATATCGTGAAATATTACCAAATAAACTGAGGCAGTCGCACTCACGACTCCATTGTAAGGGATTTGATCGGCTCTCTCTGTTTACGACCGTTGAGGCACCATTCCTTTTCGCTCACAATATTTCTTAATCCATTGAAATCTTTGAAATCTTTACGTTTTTGGGAACGGGCAGTGGTATTCTTTGTTGTTTGAAAGTTTATCTTGGATATTTCGCCAATATTTTTTTGGCAAACTTAACGGGAAAATACTTTTTTAACCATTAAAAGATTCTATTATACACATTTGACAATAAAATGCTAGGATTTTTAGTGCAATTCGAAATACATAAGTATTTACTGCCATGGGTGTCCGGTAGTGTAAAATAGCGCCAACTAAAGGTGTCGTAAATGAGACGAATGATCCTGCAAGTAATCACCATACGTCTCCTGTAAACCACACAATGGGGAAAAGTGTTTTCCGTATTATGGTATTTCACTACGAGCTCCAATCCGCCTGCCAAGCATGAAAATTACGGCAAAACCTTTCCAGGAGGATGCTACATTCGAAAAGTTGACGTTTTACGGCTAAGATGATGAAAAGATAATTGTTCAGCTTAATCTAAATTTCAAGCTCGTGTTGCTGCTGAGCAGCTCCAGAACTGTGTTTTTTGTTATTAAGGTTCTTAGCTTATCCTATGATATATTTAAAAGAAAAGGCTAAAAAGTAAATAAGTATTTCGTTATTATAGCTTTTCTTTCAGTCTCTGTTAAAAATCCTCGTTCACCGTCTCGGGTCAAAGTACCTTTAAGTAATACGTTATATGATACACATATACGCATAACATAGGAGTGGAACTCCCAGCATCTGAATAGGCACCTTATGGATTAGCTCGTTCTATCGTGGATCATGTCTTGGCCCCCCATTTAAAAAAATAATAATGTTGAAATATAGAAAAACACGAAAGTCTAGCAGGCCAGGCATGTTGTCGATGTTGATGAGTGTTTGGTGCACCGGTAGTGATCCTGCCTGTTGCACCAAAGATCCTGGGTTCGAGTCCCGGAAGGGGCGAATGTTTATATCATGATAACGAGCATTTGTATGCATATTACATATTTATGTATCATATATGTATGTCTATCCGTTAATTGGTGTGAATGTAATAAATATTATTATTATTTGGACAAAAAAAAAACTTTGTTTCCACACACTTAAACAACTGTGAAACGTAAACATGTTTTTTTATATTGTATTCAGTTTTAAATTGCCTTTTTTACTATTTTACAAATCCTTACCACGTTCTCCGAGACGATTGTCGGCAAGGAATTTATATTTCTTGGTCGCGCTAAGTCTCCGACGCACAATGAACAATTCATTATATTCTGCAAAGCGTAAATTCCTCGCGAGGCGACGTGTTTTTTTTAAAACAAGTATTAATTCTCAAGTGCCAGAGGAGAGCTTAAAATGTTATTGATGTTATTGTCCTCTGTCGAATACAAATTATTTCTCCTTTTATCTTGTTTCATATTTAAAATTGACAACAAACCAGTGTACTTCCTTATTGTTTAACAATATTTTTACATAAATTTCGATTTAATCTTTCTATTAGGTGAACAAAAACTTATTAATTGACTGATTTCATTTGTGTTTCTTTTATTGAAGTGAAAACTTCTTTGCATCGTTTTGATTTGAAAGTCGATGAAACGAAAAAGCAACAGTAAAAAGAGAAACATAAATTCATAAGATTTAACGTAGGAGAAAATGAGATAGGAAGCATTATGTACGTGTTCATACGTGTTTGTGTGCGCATGAGTAGTACAAAGCTAGAGAAGACATCACAACAACCGTGGTATTTTGTATACGTGTAGGTACGTATTATTTTTGAAGGTTTCACTTCTACCACGTATGATATGCGCACATGCTTTTTTTTCTTGTTTACTTCTTATTATTTTAATTATAACTTCTAATGTGAATTTGCATTTCAATTGTTCCTCTATTAAAGCGTATTATTACACTTCACTTGTATTTATAATGATTATTTCGAATAATACTTAAACTGAGAATTTTCTTAATTCTGTTAAAATCTAGCTATGGGGACCCTTGGACCCTGACCAACAAACCGCGTAATGGACTAACGAACAATTCTCCCGCCTTTGTTAAATAAGATAGATTAATAAAATGTTATTAATTTTGGCATCTTAGTAGTTTATAAACCTTTTGATTTACTTCGTTCTATTGCTTAATACGAATATTATTAATCCAAGTATTATATTCTGACTTGATAAAACCTAAAGAATTTAATAAGGTCCTCTTTTTTGTACGAGAGCCTTTGACTATTTAACTACCCCTCTGGATATATTTATTTATCTATATCTTGCATATCACATTACAAAAAAAAAGGTGGAACATTCAATGAGGTATATAATATGTGACAGCCTGCAATGGCACAGCAACATTAATTAATTAAGCCATTAATTTATAAATAACACAATAAAACAAAATTAACATTGATAAATAATTACTTAAATTAAAATAAATTTCCTAAATTACATTTTTTAATTTTTAAGTTATAAAATAAACATATTCTTTGAATCATCATTATTCGATTTTTATCCTCAAAAAAATTCCTTTAAACTATAATAACATTTTGCAATAAGGAATTATTTTAATTGTTTTTAGAAATCAGTTTGTTTTTCTAGGTTCTTTATGTAATTAGGAATGTGATTAAATTTTTATTAGCATGACATGGGGACTAGATGATTCTAGTTTCATAGTGGTGCTATATGTTAGTATTTATTTACCCAAATGCTTTATTGTAAATATTCTGGTAAATATATAAAATATTTATCAAGTTTTATAGGCTGAATATACAAATAAATATAAACAGCAACAAAATACTTTACCCACATCCATTAATTAACGGAAATAATTTTCATATTTGGCAACATCGAGTTTCAGCAACCCCAACAAAGTGTAGCCAGATGAAAAATGGCCAATTACCTGAAACAATACACAAAAGGTTATCAAAATGGCCGCTTTAGAAATATTCGTTATTAATATTTATGTTATCTCAACACCAAATTTGCTGGCTATCTTTTATTATAATATTTAGTGTTTATAAATGCTTTCAGCTATAATTAGAGAAGGGAAAAATAATCAAGTAAGACTTCATTTTATAATTTTTATATGTTTTTGTATTTTTCCAATGCTATCTTATTCAAATTTTGTAAAAAGCCGCCTTAGAATTCACTTGTGAGCCGAGTCGATTTTCTCTAGTATTTTTCTAATAAAATAATTTAATTAAAAATACTTTCATTACTAACTTTTATTTTCTAATGTAATAATATGAATATACGTTAAACAGAAACAGTTTTGTAGAAACAAATCTTCTATAAAAGCTTTTATAATTATTTTAAGTATCAATAAATCTGGAAGTCTACGTAAAACAAACAATAACAAATTAGTAAGGTAAGAAAAGTTTTTCCATTAATTACAAGGACTAATTCAATATTGAAGCTTTCAATGGACGAGTCTGTGTGTAACAAAACAAAGGAAAATTCCTTGCTGAGTTCTTGACTGTTTTTTCAGTACAAGGTCACCATATACTTGTCATATACATTGTTGGTGAGGTAAGAATGAACCGAACATCCAAAGATTGCAGGTTCAATTCCAGCCTAAGAATTTTTTTGTCTCAAGAGTAAAATTTCACGCGTCGGCTTTTTCTAGTATTTTTCTATTAAAATAATTTATAAAATAAAAGACCATTGAAAAATACAAAAATATATTAAAATCATAAAAACTAAATGTATATTACTTCTGGGCGATCGTTCAGGTCTGTGATACCTTGCTACAACCACCATGGTTCACTTACAAAAAAGAAACAAAAAGCAAGAGCTTAAACGGCACGCTATTAATATTATAATAAATTCATGATTCTATTTTCCTTAATTTTTGATAAATTGTCTATTTTTATATTACCCAAGTATCTATTTGTATATATAAAAATTCGCTACCACAGTGTTTGACCGCGATGAGCTCCGAAACTAACCAACCGATTTTGATGATTTTATTTCATTTTGCTGGATTTGTTTCAACTTAGGACATAGATTTAGTTTCATTTTAATTCATAACCAAAACAAAATTACGCAAATTATAATAACTGTGCCACATCAACGCGAAGTCGGGTCAGCTAGTATGTTTATATAAATTAATTATAATAGTTTAAAAAATATCTCTTATTCTGCTTGTTTAATTTAAGTAGATGATTGCAACTTTTTCTTAAGATCTTTGTGGATTTTCGCGCATTTCGTGTCTGCCTTTAGTTAAAACAGCACTTAGCTTTAGGAAAAAATGATTTTTTTTAATGTTATAGTCTTTGTTTTGTCGGTGGTCCTTATGAATAAAAAAGTTAATTAAAAACATACACTTGAAGTCGCTTTACATATGCTATTAAATAATATAATTAACAAACCACCGTTTGGTGCAGCGGTAGCGATCCTGTCGTTCGCACTGACGGTCCTGGGTTCAAATCCCGGTAGGGGCAGATGTTTGTATGATGAGTACGAGCACATGTACCTGAGTCATGGGTGTTTATATATAATTTTTTTTATTAACATTACATATCTATGTATCATATGTGTATGTTTATCCGATACCCTAGTATCCATAACACAAGCCTTACAGTGCTTACTTTGGACTAGGCTAATTGGTGTGAATCTAAGAAATATTCAATTATTTAAGCATACATTTTAAGTCACTTTACCTATGCCATTAAATAAAATAATTAATAAATCAATTAAATAATCCATTAGCAACCGTTCATCATTCTTTCATCTTTCACCACCATAATTTACGCAAATAAAAATATTATTCCAACAGCAATTTATTGTTTTACATAATTATATTTACGTACAGTTTCTCACTCAGCTAGCATAATAGACCATTGTTGTCTGTTGGCAACAATCACAGTTATTAAGTTGTTAGCATCTAAAAATTGCTTGATGATACACTTGAGTCTTGTAACCTATAATCCAATAGTACGAATGCCCAACACATCATGTGGAATCCAAGTCATTATCTTGAACTCGTGAAGGCAAAATATTTTGTGAACAACAATATAATATATCATACATTCAAACCACTAAGACTTGCCCAAAGCACTGTGAGGCTTGTGTTATGGATATTAGGGTAACAGATATACATACATATATGATACATAAACAAGTAATATTAATAGAAATATATATAAGTACCCACGACTCAGGTATAAATGCATGTATTCATCACACAAATATTTGACCCTTCCGGGATTCGAACCCAGGACCGTCGATGCGAAAGGCAGGATCGCATATGTAAAGCGGCTTAAAACGTATGTTTTGAATAAACTTTTTTATTTATAAGGACCAAACACAAAACATAGACTATAACAAGAAAAAAGAATTATTTTCTTCTCGTTTCAAAGTTCATCACACAAACATCTGCCACTTCCAAGACTCGAACCTAGGGCTATTGGTGCTATAGGTAGGATAGCTACCGTTGCACCAAACGGTAGTCTACAATGAACTTACGAAATTGAATGCTAAACACTGATTTAATTATAATAATATTTCTCACATTCAAACCAAGTAGCCTAGCTCAAAGTAAGCACTGTAAGGCTTGTGTTATGGATAGTAAGGTAGCGAATAGACATATATAAATAAAGAATACCATGACTCTGGTAAAAATTCTCGTATTCATCATACACACATCTTAAGGGAATCGTAACCAGGACTGTCGGTACGATAAGCAAGATCGCCACCGTGTTACAAAAACGATCGTCAGACTTTCATGCAGATACTTGCTTGGTTAATCGTTATTTGAATCAGGCGTCACTTGGCGGAAGATTATATCCATCTATAGAAACAAAAATTTCTAGCTTACTTCCGCAACAACAAGAAAAAGTTGCATTGCCCGTAAATACGTTTTCAAAGCCAGGGTGAATAGGCACCTTCTGGGTTATTCCATCGTTCCATCGTGAATTCTGTCTTGTCCCACGGGCTTGATTGGTATCAAGAGCGAACTCATTATGAATTTAAAATAAAATTATACCCGTATCACACTTCAGGCGAAATTTTAACCCGTAGCGTCTTGCTATCCGAGCGATTGCTTTTCCAAATGAAACCTAACTTATACATAGAATTATTCCAAGTGTTTCTCAAGCTAAATACATCAGCGACATCTTCTCATGTTCCAGTTATATTTTGTTAAAGAATACTGACTGCTTTTACATTTTAATTAAGTCAGGCGTCAGGAGTCAGGCGGAACTCAACCGCCTGACGCCGTAGATATGTTGATTTTTCCCATAATAAAAATCTTTATACTATAAAAATACTGTATACCATCAGTTCCAGCTGCTTTGCAGTCATTAAGTCCTGCCAGCCCGCATTGGAAGCACGTGTTGGTAACATCCTATTCTCCCTGAGGTATGTTTCACGTTTATCCATTGGAAAGTCTATGCCTTTATTGTTAGTAGGAAAGTAAATTTTTGGTCACCCATCCGAAAAATGGCCACTCTGAAAGTTGCTTAACTTCTTCAATCGTACAACCAACGTGTTGACCGTTACGCGTCCGCATCTTTTTATACGTTTTATATTCAAAGTTGCATACAAAGGATGAACGCGATCCGATTAATTTGTCTTGCGATCATGCGCGACCCACTCTCTTCGGTTTTTTTTTATTTATGCGGCCTAATCTCACCGACGAGATTTATTATGCGTTGAAGTTAGAACGGCAATTATAATACTGGCGGCAAACCGGGAATGGAATGCGAGATTAAGAATTTGTTTGGACGATTCTATATACCTCGTGATTTGAGGTATATTTTGTTGTTCAAACTTGGTTAAATGATTTGGTGGCAGGTAGAAAACGTTCAGAATAAATTTATTTTTTTTCTTTTATAAATAAAAAACATTTTAACGCATATTATATTAAAAGATCATCGAATGCTGCCAAATACAATTCATCTAACTAATACCTTCTACTCTGACATAATTGGAAGGAATTTCAATCCCTGTCTATAACTTTTGATTTTCTATGGTTTGCAGTACATAAGATGTAATTAACTTTAAAAAAATAAATTGTCAGGTAAAATAAATAGAGTAAACACATTTCACAGTGTGCCTTTATACATCAAATTATTTCAATTTAAACTATCAAATTTATTCATATCAATTGATATTGTGAAGCTATGGTTCTGACTGCAGACTTAGTGAATACCTACACTGTCAGTATTGATTTATGGATCTGCTTATACTTGAGTGATTATAACTATAAATGAAAAAAAAAAAACATTTAATTTAATGGTCTAAAAGGTTCTTTAATATCCAAACTGGTGGTAGATCTGAGTCTGTACTGATAGTAATTGAAGACATCTACAACTATTTGGTGCAACTGTAGCGATCCAGCATTCCTGCCATTCGCACCGATGGTCATGGATTCGAGTCCCGGAAAGGTTGATGTTTGTGTATTTGTATATATTTCTATAAAAATTAAATATCTATGTATTTGTGTATGTCTATCTGTTACCCAGTGTCATTAACACAAGCCTCGCAGTGCTTTGGACTAGGCTTATTGGCGTGAATGTAAGAAATATTGTTATGATTATCTATATAAATAAAAATTGCCTGTCCGCGATTTGACCGCGATGAAAACCGCAACTATTTAAAATCCAGCAAAATGAAAAAAGTCATTAAAATTGGTTGGTTAAATGATTTTTTTTCAATTTGCTTGTATTATTCAGACTTAGGACAATAGGTTTTATTTTGATTTATATTCAAAAATATTTTTTTATTGTAAATTTTAATAACAGCGGCAGAGCAACGCGTGGCCGGGTCAGCTAGTTATACTATAAAACTAAATGAAACAAACAATTTTATTTCTTTACATTAAGTAGTCAGGAACTCGCCCGATTAAAATATTGGATTACATGTACATAACACATGTATTAAATATTAAAAAAAAACAATTTGTGAATCTGGTTAATGTATTTTTATTTAAATGTACAAAAAGCGAGGAATCGTGAGAAGTAAACTGAAGTAAATATTTCTTTTTTTAATATAAATCCTAATAATTTCAATGAACTCCAAAACTTACCGACGTAAATAAAGCGCAATAAATATTAAACTTATTTTTTGTTATTTTATTATATCTAGATATAATCATGTCGGTAACGGCAGAATAAGGCGATCTTTGGACAAAATAGAGGATGTCCTGAAAAAAGGCCAGGTCAAAGGTACCCTTAACCGAAGAGCTTGTATGAAAAGGCTGATGAGGTTTGAAGAAGCGAGAGATGTGCGTCAGGATCGTGGTGCATGGAAATCTTTGATCTATACCTATCCCTATAGGAAAAGCCGTGATTTTATGTATTATTGTAAACTATATTTTGATTATAAACAGCATAAAAATATCATACACTATCGTCAATATGGTTTTCAAAAGCACAAAAATACATCACAAACTTCAACTATACAAATGACTTCCATCGTATAAAACAGAAAAAGAGACAGACAGACAGACGGATAACAAACTGATCTTATAAGGGTTTTCTAAAAACAGATCGAATCCCGGAAGGAGCAGATGTTTATATGATCAATACGAGCATTTGTAGGTACAAATGCTCGTATTGGGTCATGGGTGTCATGGGTCATTGGAGTCATGGGTGTTTATATATATATTTTTATGAATCTATAATCTAAGAATACAAATTTGTTGTGTGTGTGTTTGTCTGTCCCCTCTTTTTCCATTGTATCAATTAACTTTACTTTAAACGCGTGGCCGGGTCAGCAGCAACGCGTTAACCGCAAGTAGTTCGTCTACCGGACGCTAGATGGCGCTAACGGAAAAAATATTTAATAATAGAAAAAAATTAAAGATTTTATATCTTATAGATATTTAAAGAATTTTGTCCACCCGTGCGAAGCCGGGACGGGCCGCTAGTCTATAATCTAAGAACACAAATTTGTTGTTTATGTGTCTGTCTGGCCGCTCTTTTTCCATTGTATCAATTAACGTTACCATAGCAACGCGTTACCGGGTCAGCTAGTCTATAATCTAAGAACACAAATTTGTTGTTTATGTGTTTGTCTGTCCGCTCTTTTTCCATTGTATCAATTAACGTTACCATAGCAACGCGTTACCGGGTCAGCTAGTCTATAATCTAAGAACACAAATTTGTTGTTTGTGTGTTTGTCTGTCCGCTCTTTTTCCCGCTCTTTTTTCCGCTCTTTTTTCTATTGTATACGCGTAACCATAGCAACGCTTTACCGGGTCAGCTGGTTTAAAAACAATTTTCTTTTAAATTTATTCACACTCAAAAGTGCATCAGGTCATCAAGGTCATCAGTAGGATAGGTGATACATCTTTCCTACTTATAGCTGTACACATTTATTAACAAATGTTGCGGGTGTGAAGCCGTTCCGTAATTAAAAAAGATGGATCCAGTCACGAATTAATAGAAGCCATAATAATTTGCTTTTGTGGTTAAATGTCATGCAATTTTTTGTCATTTTTGAGATATTCCACTTAAATGAGAAACCGTCAATCGACCGAGATCTAGTTCTTCGATATATTTCTATGATATAAAATTGGCAGTTTATTACTTATGCATGAGCATTTACTGCTTAATTTTTATATCTAACGAGCTACCATCCTTTCTTGGTTGCTATTCCTACATGTCGCACCAAGCGCTTCTCAACTTCTTTTATAATGCGCACAGCAAAGGAGTGTAACTCCCTCCCTGCGTTTGTATTTCTGAGTACTTATAACCCATCTGTTCTTAAAACCAGAGTAAATAGGTACCTTCGGATTAGCTCGTTCCATCGTGGATTCTGTCTTGGCCTCCGGGCTTGATTGGGATCAAGAGATTATAAATTAAAAAATATAATAACCTGTCTTACACTTCAGACGTAATTCGAACCCGTAGCCTCTTGCTATCCGAGCGATTGCTTTTCCAAATGAGACCTGACTTATACATTGAATTTTTCCAAGTGTTTCTCAAGCTAAATACATCAGCGCCATCTTCTCATTTAAATGCTGTAACTTCTTAATTAACTCGCTCGAATATCGAGAAGTGTGGGTTTGAGTTCCGCCTGATGCCGTAGATATGTTGAATTTTCCCCTTATTTTTAAACATTTTTTTTTAAATGCATACAATAAAATGACAACAATATTTGTAATTTAAATGAACCTTTTACCGAATTCACGATACATTTAATATTTTTTTTAGCTGACCCGGCAACGCGTTGCTGTAACTCAGTTATTATAATAAGCAATATTTTTTATTATAAATTATAATGAAACCTATCCTATGTCCTAAGTTAGAACAAATCTAGCAAAATAAAAAAAAACATCAAAATCGATGAAGCACTTTCGGAGTTTATCCGGGTCAAACACTGTGACAGAGAATTAATATATCTAGATTTAATTCTGATGTTTTGACTCCCATACAGGACCCATGATCACAGGATGACATAGGTAATGATAGAGTACTAAACCGTTAAAATTATTGTTAATACAGCAACAAATTTTAATGAATTTTGTGATTACCACATAAATGACTATTACTAAAACTGTAATGGTTTACAATAATTTAAATCTTGTAATGTCACGGTATAATTTTAAAGATTTAATAAAACTTTTAGAAGGAGATTCGCTGATAATACTTAAATGCCATTACATATATTATTAATCGTAAAATAAAGTTTAGTAGGCGAAAATGAGGTGTGAAGATGGTTAGATTTTAAACTACGTGGCGTGAGATACAAGCTATAGCGATAATACCTGAACATATTTAATAAGCTTTTTTTTAACTTCATCTGTTTGTTAGTAACGGAATTCCTCTACCCCATTTCAAAACGTCAGATTAATTAGAAATATTTGTACACCCTACAATAATTACTTAAAATATTAATTCATCAGTGAAAATTTAAAAAATCTAAATAGAAAGAACTGAACTGTAATTATAATAAATTACATACGTTTTGAAAAAAAAACACCCTTTAAATTAATTTCAATTTGACAATCATGGCATTCGACATTCTTCTTGCACTAACTCTGCATTCGGAAAAAAATTGTTAAGCATTTTAAAGTAAATGATAAATAAATAAAAAAAAATCAACAATCCTCAATATCGAGCGCCCCACGCTTTTCTTACAATGACAATAATTTTCTAGTCAATTACTTAACTAGAAAGAAAGAAAAAGGTAGTTTATTTATAATAGTTAACATTAGTTAAGTTAGTATTTAAAAACAAAAATGAGAATTCACTTCAAAAACATTCTATTTTAGTTGAGTAAAATTATATTTTAAGTTTAATACTTTTTTTGTAAAAACTTATTCAATCGCTCTCAACTTTACCCTTGGTCCATACCGCGTATAATTTGTCCGATGCAGTCAGGAACGGTGTTCATTAATAGTGATTGTATGGGATCGGTAACACCCATCTTGACCCGTAGTCAAACGAGGCGGTATTGACGGCCCGTTAAAGTGCCGATCACCGTACACGGCCATTGATCGCATAATTAAAGGTTATGAATACTATGATGAGTGGTTAGCCAGAAATATATGAGGTGTTGTTTAGAAAGCGAGATGATGCCCAATGATTTTATTTAAGAATGTGCTCTAAATGAATAAGTAGGTAGTAGTTTTAGATAAGCCTATGTTTTTATTTGTATATATTTTAACAGTTAGGAACGTGACTGAGTAAAGTATTGTGTAGGTAGTAGCACATTTATAGCGACCATTACCTTATCACGGCTCCTGTAAAGGAGACTAAAACTCTGGCTTAAATACTAGGTCTGTGCAGTCGCTAAGCATAAAGCTTCGCTAACACCATATATTGTTGAAACATATGAAAACTTTCAAAAAGCACGCGCTTTTTGTTTCAATGGGGAATCCCATAGAGCCAATGTTATTTGATCATAACTTTTTTATTTTTGCGAATTTCAAAATACGAGTCACTCCGTCACAATCCGGTCCTAAATATTAATATTCGATTACACACAAAAAATATTAAAATCGATTAAGAACTCGGGAAGTTATGGCGTAATAGACGTTGCGTGGTCGCAGGTGATACATGTTCTAGATTATTACCTTCAACACTACGCTCCCGCGGTTATCCCGAGGCGGTTGCTTAGATGAAGCCTATACAGCTTTCCTAGGCTATGGCACTTTCTAGGTAGTGTTTAATGAGTACGAGTCTGTCATAACTCCGGAGCCGGGCCGGAGTAGCCATGCAGGATTCACCACTTCCCCACGTCCGGAGGGAGCCAAAGTTGCCAGGGGCGCAAAAAATAAAACTTCAAATTCGAATGTAATATTTTAACATGTCTCAAACAATCGCTAAAGATGAATTTCAATTTATGAATATCTAAAAAACATCGCTAGGATAGCGAGAGGTTAGCGGTTCAGGTCCCGCCTGACTCGAAAAACAAGTTGAATTTCTTGTTAGTAAAAAAAGTTTTGTTTTATTTTTGTAATGATTACTATTACACTGTTATTATTATGATAATAGTACAACCGTTTGGTGCAACGGTAGCGATCCTGCCTTTCGCACCGACGGTCCTGGGTTCAAATCCCGGTAGGGGCAGATGTTTGTATAATTAATACGAGCATTTGTACCTGAGTCATGGGTTTTATATATATTTCTATGAATATTCAATATCTATGTATCATATATGTATGTCTATCCGTAACCCTAGTATCCATAACACAAGCCTTATAGTGCTTACTTTGGGCGAGGCTAATTGGTGTGAATGTAATAAATATTTATTTATTTATTGTTTTATATTGATTATGTATGGTAACGATTAATATGACATTAATTTTATGAAAGAGTATCCAGTTCTTCTTTTCGGTTCAAAGACAAGGATGATAAGTCAAGTATCTCGACACTGAAGAAATGTAAATACAATATCAAATATAAGGTATTCAAGTTATAAATAACGGTAATACGGTTTTTAAAGTGGTTACTCTGAAAAAGTAATGATTGTCTTATTGTATATTTATTCAATCCTGATATTTCGACTCCTTTCTAGAACCTGTGTTTACAAGATGTCAAAATTAAACGAAATCTAAGATCACAGTGGTTTGTGTGATTGTCTGTCCGCTCTTTTTCCCGCTCTTTTTCCATTGTATCAATAACGTTACCATAGCAACGCGTTAAACGCAAGTAGTTCGTCTACCGGACGCTAGATGATGCTAACGGAAAAATATTTAATAATAGAAAAAATTTAAGGAATTTTGTCCACCCGTGCGAAGCCGTGACGGGCCGCTAGTATGACATTAAGATTGCAATATTCGGTTTTCCGTAATGAAAAAAAGTGTAATAATTTATTTTAAAAATTGAGTATTAACTTTTTTAGAAAAATACTTGAAGAAATCGACTCGGCTCACAAGAAATTTTTAGGCGGGATTCGAGCCCGCAGCCTTTGAATGTACGGTCCAACGCTCTCCCAATTGTGCTATCGAGCCTTGCGAACACCTGTCAAATTTTTTTAAGTACCTTTCTACGTTTTACGCTGTAGGCAAATGTTATCTCATCAATGAGAGGAATATCATCGCGTATTATAAAAAAAACGTTTTTACAAATTTTTAGACAATCGATTAAGATGAAACAGCAAAACAAAAATCTTATATGATAAACTAGCTGACCCGGTAACGCGTTACTATGGTAACGCGTATACAATGGAAAAAAGCGGGAATAAGAGCGGACAGACAAACACACAAACAACAAATTTGTAATCCTAGATTATAGACTAGCGGCCAGTCCCGGCTTCGCACGGGTGGACAAAATTCTTTAAATTTTATCTATTATTAAATATTTTTCCGTTAGCGCCATCCAGCGTCCGGTAGATGAACTACCTGCGGTTAACGTGTTGCTATGGTAACGTTATTGATACAATGGAAAAAGAGCGGGAAAAAGAGCGGACAGACAAACACACAAACCACTGTGATTTTAGATTATAGATTATTCTTATAGCCTTGATTTTTTCTAACATAATAATTAAGTATATATGATAGCACTGAAAAATGCAAAAAATATATAAAAAACATTTAAAAAACAATCCTGTTAAAATGTGTGTCCAATTATTATGGTGTATGTGTGTGGTGTGTGTTAAAAATGAAAATGAACTTTATTCAAATGCACTTAAAAATAAGTAGTTTTGAATCGTCCAACATTTTTACCTACCACCCATTCAGGACGTCTTTTAACTGACAAGAAGAATGGGCGCAAGAAACTCGTCAGCTTTAACAGAAGTAACGTCATTTACAATATAATAGGTCGTCACCATACACAATCCACAAAAAAAAAACAAAATTATTTTGTTATGACAATACTAATAGTGTTATGATATCATTATTTCGTTGATTACAACAAAGTCAACAAGTATCTGTACTTACTTAAAGAAAGTATCCCTGAACATTGCAATAACATACAGGGAATAAACGACAAAGTTAATTTAAGATAATAAGTAATGATTGATTGTAACTTCACCATGAGTTCGTTTTAATCATTATATTAAAAAATCAAAAGGTATATTAAAGATATTTCGAATGAAACCGGCGTATAAATCTTATGTTCTTATCTGATTCGTTTAAAAGCAAACAGACAGACAATACAATCCACTTAGTCGCCGTAAGATCTACTGATAACTTTACAAATACATATATCGTTTTGACTCCTGGTGCTTTGGCGGTGGCATTTCGTTCGTTCAATGGGTTTGTTCGTTGATTTGGACTATTTACTACACATGAATGGGAGAATGTTTTATTGTTACGATAATATTAACATTAAACTATTCTCCACAATCAAATAGTTCAAATTCACAACAATTATTAAGTCCCAAACTAAACTGAGCTTGTCCATAGAATACATAAATATGTGTTAAATATTGCTTATCTTGTCTTTGTTTAATTTTTTTTCTATTAATATTTATACCAAAAAGTTACTACTTATACTTTGTCCAATGTAGGATGATACTTTTGACAGTTGACACCTATATAGAGGGTATAAAGTTGCAATGTCAAGCCAAACATAAGAAAACAAACGCAACCTTAGAACGTAGCAATAAGGAAGTGACACCTGTCAAAAGTATCATCCTACATTGGACAAAGTATAATGCAATAATCTGTGATTTTTGTGAAAATGTTGGTATGGTCTTGTTCTATTGATATTGACTGATTGATATTTGTATTCTTGATTCTTTTCTCGTTTTATTGCTACTTTAAAAGTTTACTATCTCAGTAAAACGAAACGTTCTAAGCGGATAAGTAATCTAGTTAATCTGTGAACAAAACTCGTTATTGACTAATCTGTAACAAAATAAAGGTAAAATAATTCTATTGAGTTATTTGATTTTTACTACGATTACAGTGTCGTCGTCCTGTGATGACGGCTCCTATAAAAAGAGTCTAAACACCAGGTTTTAATATAAATTATGCACAAAAACCGTAAAAAAGTTGTTTTATTTACTACTACTAGTAGTTATCACAGGGAGAAACTACTAATTATGTATTAATGTCACAACTATTTGTTTATTTTAAACTCGCCAGCAATAAAACTTTGTATCTTAGAAAGTGGGCAATTTCTTCGCTTAGTGTCGACAAAAGCTTTCATTCTTAGCACATCACTGTCGGTCTGTCGTTAATGAGATGTTGTCAAAATAATAAAACACTTATTTCAGACTACCATAGTTTGTTATCAGCAATCAGTGACAAAACGAACTTATTCTATGTAATGTAGTTAGTAAATCGACATGGTACAATTCAATTAAACTTATGGCTCACTCAACCCAGTGCCTTTGTATTGCAGTCTGGTCTTTTAGTGATCGCTATCAAGGTGTTATTTCCAGCGCCATGCACGCCACGCAAGGAGGCAGATTTCTTGCGCGTGATGGCGTGAAAACCATTCACCTTGCTGATGAACTACAACGTCGTGGCAGTCGCATCAGCATCCCGAAAGCTTTGTTGCACCCGTAGGATGGTGGAGGCTCGGCGCGTATAATTATGTCACCCACAGATCGCTCAAAAAAAGGATTGACAAAAAGAAAGAAAGAAATATTCATGATATTATGACAATAAAGCAAAATAAACATTTTCTAAAGGAAAACTATATGAAACTAATTTGGTTTTTATCTAAAAACATCGACCCGGTGCGGGTGGTGAGACAGGTATGTCTGTGGACTTCTCCATATCACACTAAACCCCTAAATTGTGTCTCTCCACAACGTCGAGGTATACCGATATCAATGAAACTTACACAGTTCCTTAAGCTGGACTATACTTAATTCAACTAAAAAGATTTTTTGCAATCTGACATAGAGTATTTATGATATGCGAACATATATACACTTATTACTTACTCATGTTTAGAACCAGGTATAGGTTTCTTATTATTATTATTTCTTTTTTTATGGCTTGCACCATTTGTACATTTAGCCAGTGTCAAGTAAGTATAATTGTCAGTTATATATTTATATATTCTTTGCTAGATTTCAGTAAATGTGTGGGGTTTTACTGAAACCTCCCTATGTACTTCTTGAGAGAGCAGGAAAAGACAACTTCCGCTGCTTTGTTACACTTGCCAACACTCTTGTATATTCACAAACACTTAGTGGTTAATAATCCACCATTATTACGCACTAATATCCACAACAACACAGATTTCAACAAGAGAAACAAAACCACCAACGTGACACTTTCCGCTCCCGCCAAAAAGTCCAGGTATAAGCTAACATATGCAAAATCTATTCGATCGAATGGTATTGATAACATCCTTTTTTGAAGTAGGTACATAATACATAAATAATACAATCTCTGGCCGACCTCACTATCCATCAAGCTGAATTGCAATAACTGACTGAATTTATAACTTGATGAATCCCCTTACGTTTATCACTGTAAAATTAACAAGCGTGAATTTCAGATCTCTGCCACTGATTTTATATCTGTCGTAAAACAGACTTCGACGATTGCCATTCTTTTCATTCACACTCATTTCAATAAAACTGATTACTCCAATTGATATAAAGAAGTTGTGCTGAATGTAAATATATGTGAGCGTTCAAATCAAACTGCTTGTCAACGGACTTCGTTTTCATTTTTATTATTCAACATAATAAACAACCAATCTTGATGTGTAAAATAATGAACGTAAAATTTATGATCGAAAGCCTTTTATAAGTATTCTTTTACGTTTAAATTGTTTTTCTATTTGCCTTGTCGTAATATGTCAATTGATGACTTCAACTTCTTTATGATTTAACTAAAAGCCAACTGATATACAAAGGCAAGTAAGCATGATTACCTATCTGTAGAATACCAACTTGTTTATCGTTTAACTGGTCGCCATTAAAATTATTATTATTTTGTCAAAATTGTTGTTACTCGCCACAAGATGGCGCAGCAGTATCAACTTACAAACACCGTTCAACCGATCGCAAAAAGTATATTAACAGTAAAACAGAATAATTTGTGAAGTAACTTAAAAAAACCCAATCAAACAACGTCTGCCTACAATAGTATGTATCAAGTTCTTTTATTCTTTATCTTCACCTTTTCCCCAAATCGGGTCAGCTCTCCTCGTTTAATAGCGCCAGAACATTCTGTTCCGGGTAGTCAAAAGTGTTGATTGGATTAAAAAAATTTAACCCTTTTTAACTTTATATTAATAAGGTTCAAAATGAGTTCATAAAACTTTAAAGTTTGTTGACGTATAATATAAAACTGATTAATATTATCAAGAAAAATAATTAAACCAAAATACTTGGATATAGACTTCCGGTAAGTGACCTCTAATTTTGGCAAAATACATTAAAACTGCTTTTTTACCAAGCAGGCTGCCTTAGCTTTAAGACATAAGAAAAGATGTGGCCAAGGTTCAAATCAAACGGCCATAGCCGATTGGTTGAAGCCAAGCCAGCTTACCAGCTGGAAGCCAAGCGGACCGAGTTATGTTCTCGCTGATGTACTGCAGACGTGGATCCACTCGAAACAAGCATTTGGCTAACTATGAGGGGTTAAGAAAGACTAAAACAATACCACAACAAATATCGCAGTACTAACCAGTTTGATGGTGTCGCCATCTAGGAGGCAATTAGTTAGAATTTCAGAAATTAACTTTTTTGTTTGAATAAGTGATAAATATAAAAACTAAATGAATTAGACGATTTTATTCGACATTTAATACCCTAATTATTTAACTACGAATGTTTCGAGATAGCATTAAAAAAATGTAAAGATATTTACCAAAACATCATTTAAACAGCAAATAATTATCAAGAAATACTATCCCATCAAAAACAATACTTGTCAAAAAAACCAAGTCTCGCAACTCAGTTGTTCTACGGTAAAAAGTTGTGAGATCCATGTAATACCAAGTCGGTTATTAATTTATTCAGTCCCTACTTAAGCGAATTTCTGTCTTAATACGTCCAGTCCCTAAGACCACGATCGTGGTCCATAACAATTGAAAATCAATTGTGTCTGGAATCTCCGTACTCGAAGCATTAAGTTGTTACATAATAATTAACAGCATCTCATAGTGACGCATATCAATATTAAAAATCTTTATAGTTTTATATAAATATATTGACTCGGCCATCATCCTCATGAAAACACGTGAAAATTAAATTATTTAGTGCGATGGCCAAGTCAATATATTTATGTCAAACTATAAAGATTTTTAATATTGATATGCGTCACTATAAGATGCTGTTAATAATTACGTAACAACTTAATGCTTCGAGTACGGAGATTCCAGACACAATTGATTTTCAATTGTTATGGACCACGATCGTGGTCTTAGGGACTGGACGTATTAAGACAGAAATTCGCTTAAGTAGGGACTGAATAAATTAATAACCGACTTGGTATTACATGGATCTCACAACTTTTTACCGTAGAACAACTGAGTTGCGAGACTTGGTTTTTTTGACAAGTATTGTTTTTGATGGGATCTCATTGCTTTTTGTATTTTTTTTAGTTTTTCCTTGATTCATACACCAAACACTATTTATATTCCAAATTTGAAGCTTCTAGGTCTGCTAGAAGTGTCTTAGAATTTTGATGATCGGTGAGTCAGTGAGTGACAAAATTAAGAAATTTGACCCGTTATAATTCTTAAACTACTAGTTCAAATTGAATGAAATTTGAAATATACCGTGTCTTTACAATGCCTGCATGGTTACTGAAAATTCAGTCTTCTAGTTTTATCCACAACGAAGTTACAGGGGGTCGAAAATGGCCTGAATTGCTTCGAGAAAAGGATGGTACGTCCGTGCCGCTTTTTTGCTTGACTTGGTGGGGGCACTGCCGTGCCCCCAGATTATCCAATTACAGTCTCGCGCTAACTTTTAACAAAAATTAAAATAATTACCAAATATTTTATTTTTGAATAATTTGGTTAAACACTTCTAACAGTCTTTTTTACGATTCGTCGCATCATCACACATGTATTTTTAACGTAAATTATGTTATAAAAGATGTTGTAACAAGATGGAAGTAGTTGATACCCAATTTAAAAATACGCCGTGTAGACATAATGAGGGGCAATTTGGCGTTGGGAGCAAAGGCCGACGTAATTTTACATCGTAAACATTGCGGGACGGAAATTAGGACAGTTGTTAGAAGAGCTATTAAATTATTACCACAAAGATATGAAATGTAATGTGATGACACTTGTAATTATAAGATAAAGATTTACCATCAGAAGGCATCATCGCAGAATAATTTAACAACTCAAACTGTACTAGATAGAAAACTACCATGGTGAAAGAACAACCCAAAGGTACATTTTCTTTATTAACCCAACGGCTAATCATAACCGCAACTACACAACTAAAAGTCATGAAATAAAGAACAAAAAACCGGCCAAGTGCGAAGCGGACTCACGCACCGAGGGTTCCGTACAAACTTTTAGTTAAGTAAAAAATTCTTGTATGGGAGCCCCCCTTAAATATTTATTTTATTTCAAATTTTATTATTTATTATCAAAGTAAAAATATAACTGAATATTTTGGGAATATTTCAAGTGCCTACCTGTTGCCATTATTGACTTCGAGCAAAAAGGGCAAAAAAATCGCGTTTGTTGTATGGGAGCCCCCCTTAAATATTTATTTTATTTTGTTTTTAATATTTGTTGTTATAACGGCAACAAATATACATAATTTCAACTATCTAGGGTCCCGTTTTTACCCTTTGGGTATGGAACTCTAAAAATGTAGTTGCCTTGTGACTCTAATTATTGATGGAATTAAAAATATTTTTTTTACTGACAGTTATTGTAACTTTTATTTATAACTAGCTTTTACCTGCGACTTCGCTCGCTTTATTACCGATTAAAAATTATATATCTATTAGGGAATAGTACTTTGTTCAAGATGAAAGGTATGATTATAGATTAATTAGTTAACTTGCGATAGTGTACCAAATAAACTTATTTTCGCCCGTAATATTTATTTCAATAAAAAGTATCCTATGTTACTTTTAATACCTCCAAGAATATATGTACGAAGTTTCATGATGATCGGTTTAGTAGTTTTTGCGTGAAAGCATAACAAACAGACTTACATCCACATTTATAATATTAGTAGGATAACTTGTGTGTTCGTTTCCATTAAGATTTTAATTACTATTCTATGACATTGATATTTTGCTATTTACGATTATTATTTTACTCTATGGCTGCAGTTTACACTGTTACCTATAAAGTATGTTTACGCTATGTTTATTTTGGGGCTTTTATCCATATGGATACGCCAATTGTATCTTCTTACAATTCCAAGATGGCACAGTTTTATTTGGTATTGACAACAATTTCTGATATGGAAGAATAATCACTGTTCAAATCACTGTTTTAAGTCGACTAAACAAACAAAACAAAAAACGAATCATTAAACAACATTTATTTGATAATTATTCACAAAAATATTGCACCTGCATTTTAACAGTAGGACAGCAGCTCGTTCAAAGTGCATGGTTGATCGCAGCACTCAGAGATGACTCCGGTTCTCTTGCCTCGTGATGCTTCCAATGCCTTGGCCCTGGACATCCACGGCCAATACTCGTTAACAGCTTCTATGGAGTTCGGATTCGCCCTTTTACCCATCATTTCGGCTGGGCATAAGTAAGCAAGGGCATTTGCTAGCTTTCTTCCACAATACACTTGACCCGAGCTCTTGGCTGTTGTGGCAGCCAGCAGCGCCGTGATAGCAACGATCACAAACATAAAGATCTTCATTATACTTTTGATAAAATCGCTTTTTTAATGATCTGACTTCCTTTAACATCAAGGGTTTGTCTTGGAATGTAAGCTTATTCCAATATCTCCACCTTTTATAGCAGAATCCGTTAATGAATATTCAAAATGTCAGCTTTACAGGTGACTTATTTTTCGCGTGAATCGTGTAGGATGAATAATATAATTTGAAACACTTCAGCATATGGAGTAACAATGCCCAATCATTTGTGAATAACGACGTGTCGTTACGCAGACTTGATACTCTGTACCTACGATTTTAATAAAAAAAATTGATATGAAAATATTGAAAAGTTAATTTCATTTAGGATTAGAGCCGACGTCTTTCCAGTGAATTTGATTAGATGCCAGGCAACGCTCTGAGAATCTTAACCACCTTGTCAATTCCGTCTATTTACTTATTTTGTTATTTTGTCGTTATAAAATATTTACTACCAAAATTAACATTATAAGAACAATAAAGTATTATAAAAACACAAATCGTTCTATTTTAAATTTCAATCGGTTTTTTTAGAATCCCAATCACCAATCACCATGAAACCAGTAAGTGCTATAGAGCAACTGATACCAAAGGACTAAAGGAAGAAAGTTGGGTATGAAAACTTATTTGAAGTTGCGATCAAAGTAGTTCTTTAATATACTTATTATTCCCACAGCTTTTACTTAAGTGGAGATTGTGTTATGTTGTGAGAACTCATAATTATGATAAACTTAAAGTCATTTTAAATTTCTAAGATGATTGGAATATTCATCAAATTGCTCACATCATTTATATGGGATAAACATGTCGAAAACAGGAGCCACTGTTCAGCCATACGTGAATCCACGTGGCATCATTGTTTTGACATATTCTGAGATCATGACGTCATAAGAGTTCTGGAAACTGCATAGACCTTCATGAAATATTTATGGGAGTACCCCGTATAAAAGGCGATAGTGTGATAATTTTCACCGCATTAGATAAATCTAGGTCTGATTCGTTATACCTCAACTACAAAGATGAAGGCTTCTATAGTATTGGTCTTAAGTGCTTTGACTTGTGTTTCCGCATCGGACTACCCTTTACTTTGCGGGAGAAGATTGTCAGAAACACTGAGGTATTTGTGCCTACAGAATCAACAGAATCAAGTGAAGAGATCGATATGGGATAAAGTCATAGACAAGCCAGGACTTCAAAAGCAAAGCTTAGGGAAAACAGGCGTGTATCATGATCAGTGGAAATGGTCCTGGGTGATACCTCGATCAGAGGCTTTGGTCGATTCAAGGGGTAAACGGGGCGTAGTTGAAGAGTGCTGCTTCAAATCTTGCTCCCGTGATGAGCTCCTTGAATATTGCCCTAGTGTTTAAACTATAGAAATGACACTGAGATAGCAGCCATTTTGAAATTAGACATAGTACTCAAATAGATAACTCATAAATATAGAGCCCCTTAGATATAAATCACTATTTATCCAATTTATATATTAAAAGTAAAATATATATTACTATTAATCAAGATGAACTTCCAAATCCAAGATATCAAGAAAACTGATGAAACTGTTAAATCTTTAACAAAGTAGGCACTATACCTTTTAAGCGAAAATATTTCTAAAAGTAGACCAAATAAAATAAACACTTTGTTCATTAGCATTTTTATACGTTATTTAAGTAGGTAAATTATTCTATAAGTAAATGTTAATGTCTAAATGAAGTCTCTTCGATATAACTAGATTAAAACTTTTTTCACTGATATTCTGTTATCTTCTTCTGTCTTTCATCGGTAACAATTGCATCCAATTCGTTACGAACAAGACTTGTCTGGATTTTTTAATCAGGCTGATCTCAACTTGCTCAACTCTGCGGGTTTGCGTTTGAATACGTTGCAATTATGTATAATCAAGTCTAATGTAATGAAATTGTCAAATTTCTGCAATCGGTTTTCAACTGTATATCTAACCACTATAGCTTAATATCAATTGAGAAAATTTGATATGACAAGACATTTTTATTGTAATACAATACATAAGCGACGCTTCTACGCGTGTGATGGCAGAAAACGTACTTCTGAGTGTTGAGACAGATCTACGTTGCCATCGTCGTGTGTGTAATCTATCGCCTCTCAAGCTGCATCCATTGGAAACTTCAAAAAAACCCCATCACTGAACCCCCTTGTTATGCTTGCAACTATCCACCCTTGTTTTATATATCTCTTTCTTAGACCTTTACTGGCCTCTGATGGCTCTGCTTTCGACGCCCCGGCATGTATTTGTCACCCCATGACCTGATCATACAGGCCAATGCCCCTCCGATTCTTCCCACACAGGTCACAGACATTTCAGTTACCAGATGCATACTCACTTCCGCACTCGTAAGCCCAGTACGCATGTACCTGGACGCTTCTCTTCTTCTTCTTCACGCCGTACCATAGCCAATGTCAGTGCCTTCAGAGGCATTTCGTCTTCTCTTTTTTATGGATTCGCTCTTGATCCCAATCAAGCCCCGGGGCCAAGGCAGAATCCACGTTAGAATGTGCTTAACAAGAAGGTGCCTATTTACCTTGGCTATTCTATTCTTTCCGATTAGAGCTCCGTAGTCAGCAGAAGCCGTCTCTTAGTGGCTCGCTACTCTCGGCTTGAGGTCCATCTAAGGATTTTGTAGCCCCAAAATCCGACCGACTGCAATAGAAAAAGAAAAAAAAACGCGCACCAGAGCAATTTGAGATCCGCCAACATATTCAGTTTCATACTATTTATAGGTACTATAATGCGATAAGTAGATTTTGGAAACCAATTTTAGACCAATATAATTCTAAGGAAATACTGTACACCATTTAAGATTTTATTGTATTAGAATTAAGAAACGCTTTAGATGTTATATAATAATGTAATAACTTGCTGTAAATAAAAAAACATGATGAATATACAATTATAATCTGCATTTGGTTTTTATTCGATTTTTCTTACTTTCACTTTTATAATTATAAGCTTGAAACCATTGACGCTGAAGAAAAGAAGTTCACCCATTTGACAAGCAGCTTGGTTAAAAGATGTTCTACTTTTTTCGATGGCAGCATACGTGACAGAAATAATAAAATGAAATTTTGTTTCAGTAAAATACATCCCACACGAATTCGAAGATTTTCAATTCAGTTAGCATACTGCAGAAAAAATCAAACCCATACCCTAAAACACGTATTTTTTTTAAACTAAAACATACTTATTTATTTACGTAAATTATATGATAAATAAATCAAATCAAAAATTTTATTTGCATCTATACAAATTGTACAGGGGTCTTATAAATATTATTTTAGTTTTGTATTTAACCTGCCTACCGTAATATATAAATTTTATAGTAAAAATATCAGTACAAATGGGTCAAGTTCATCCGCAAACCATTGATATTAAACATGAAAAAATAAACCTTTAACATTACATAAACAACACTCAAAATTATTTTTCAATAAATATGTGTTGTGTCTTTATTATCTATAATGATCGATTCCGCATTCTTTTAGCTTTACGCGGGATTTAAATCCAAGAATTTTTATCGGATTTAAATCCACACACATCAAAATATGTTTTAAATGGTTTTAGTTTATGTAAATAATATTTTATTCAAGAAATAAATTTATGAAATATAAATAAAGCAAGTTGAAGAATAATCAAAATAGTCATTTATGTGGAAAAATACTTAAAAAATGATAATACCCCGTTAGTGCGCATATTGCAAGAACTTAAGAATATTAATTATTTTTTCCCAGTTAATTCTTGATTAGTTTTATGGTGCATAAGTCAACAAATCTGGTTTTTCGATTGCTGAGGTAAAGCTACTTTCGCATAAACAGTGTAGCAGAAAAAGTTATGAGCTGAACTCATCATTCGTGCCTCAGAAGACTCGTTTAACCATTAACTTGCTCCCGGCTTCATTTACAGTCTTTAACGCAAAACTCCTCCATTCTGCAGTTGTTACCACCCATCAATGGAATTGAATTTCCTATAATGTAACTGTTCATTAAATTACATCATAATTTTGATAAATTTTTAGAAGTACACGCAAGTTATTCTTAAGAGGGACTCGAATCAATAACATTACTAGCTGAGCCGGTCACGCGTTGCTGTAGGTCGTTATTAAAATTTGGAATAAAAAACATCTTTGTATAAAAAAATTAAATGAAACCTACCCTATATCCTAAGTAAGAACACTTCCAGCAAAATGAAAAAATAACATCATAATTGGTTGAGTAGTTTCAGAGTTTATCGCGGTCGAACAGTGACTTGGAATTTTTATTTTTATATATTCTAGGTGACCCGGCCTCGCGTTACTGGGTTATAAATTAAAATGAAACCTATTATATATCTTAAGTCGTAATAATTCCAGCAAAGTGAAAAAAAAAACCCGGCAAAGTGCGAGTCGAACTCGCGCACTAAGGGTTCCGTACAAACTTTTAGTTAAGTAAAAAATCACGTTTGTTGTATGGAAGCCTCCCCTTAAATATTTATTTTATTTTAATTTAATTATTTATTATTAAAGTAAAAATACAAATGAGTATTTTGTGAGTATTTTGCCACTATTGATATCGAGCAAGCATCGAGCAGGGTTTGGTGTTAGGGAGTCCCCTTAAATATTTATTTTATTTTGTTTTTAGTATTTGTTGTTATAGCGGCCTTTGTTTGTTATTATAAAAGCCTGGTGACTGACGGACAGACGGACAGATAGACGGACGGACAGCGGAGTCTTAGTAATAGTATCCCGTTTTACCCTTTACATACGGAACCCTAAAAACATATAATTGATGTATTTAAATTTAAATAAATAATAAATTCTGATCCTATGATTTATAGAAAGAAGTCTGAGAAAAACATATAGATTAAAATTTAATTTAGTTTGATTTTTTTAACTATATGTACAATTTATGGTCGTATTTTGACAACAAATTAAAAAAATGCTGTAATCATAACGTGTCTACTTTATTCAACTAGAACTAGATAAGTTGTTGATAATCGAAGTATTTCTCATAATTAGTTTTTATAGGTATTTGTTAATAAAACGATGACAAATAATTTAACGTCACATTTATTACGTTCTCATCAACGATCCCGCATAATACAACAAGATACAACAAGTTCAGCAGTACGACAGCAATTCGTTTAAAGTACAAGGTTTGTCGCAGCATTCGGAAATGACACCAGGATCCCTCTTGCCTCTAGGGTCTTCCAACGCCTTCGCCTTAGAAACCATCCACGGCCATCCAAACTCATCATAATCCTCAATAGAGTTGGTGTTATAGCTTCGCTTCCCCAACATCTCGATTGGGCAGAAGTAGGCCAAAGCATTCGCCAGTTTTCTGCCACAAAATACTTGTGCGGACGTCTTCCCTGATGCGCCATACATCAAGGAAATAAGAACAAGCAGAAACAGCAGTTGGGTCTTCATCGTTTTCTCTGTTCTTCTCAAACTAAGGGTTTCTTCCTCCTCCGGACAGCTGTGCCCAAATGTAACACAACTGAAGCGCTTCCACCTTTTATACTTGATAACACACTTAATATTCCTGTGAATTTCGATACTTAATATGTTGTGACGTGTGTACATAAATTAACACCTTAACCCATTTACTTGGAAGACAATATATCTTGACGTTCAGATTTTAATTTGAGGTTCATTGAAGCGTCAAAACTCATCATCCCACGTAGGTGGATTTAACACGAGGTCTCATTAGCGCAAATAAATAAATGAAGTCTCCTAGTGCTGAATTGAATATTAATGAATGTTACCTGTATAAAGTCGGGATAACTTCTTTTAAGGAAACATTCCGCCAGCGAGCTCCGACAGGCGCGCACCATGAAGAGCGCTATAATTATTTTCCTATCTATCTTCGGTCTGAGCAGTCTGTCTTCTGGGGACACTTCTCCTCAGGTGTACTGTGGTCGGAGGCTGGCAATAACGTTGGCATATCTCTGTGAGAACAAGCCTGTTCCAAAAAGGTCGGGATTCCTATCAGAGTATGAACAATGGCCTTGGCTGTCTCCTCGATATGCAATGGCGTTGGGATCTCCGAAGAACAAAAGAGGAGTGATATCGGAATGTTGCGACCAGCCCTGCTCGCTCAACGAGCTGATAACATACTGTTAAAACCTTGATGACGCTGACGCAAGTAAAATGATGCATTTTTCGCATGTACATACTTTGTTATAATTGAATAATGCTTTTAACTTAATGTTATCGCTTCTTTTTGTTTAATTATTGAATAAATACAAAATTTGGTTTCTCATACAAAATGCTTTTTGTATAGTTACTTAAAAAAAATTAATAGTATTGCGAAGTTTACCGAAGCGGTTACGCAATATTATAGTTACTGCATTTACTGCCTTATTTAACCTAAATAATAAATACAATATTGTATTAAATTATGTAATTTTATAATCTGTGTAGCGTATTTAATATGTACTCGTCATTAAAGACTATTTTAAAAGTAGTTCCAATACAATTCATTATAAATTTTCATATTTAATCATAAATTATAATTATGATGTGATTTAATAGTTATTGTTATACGAATATTTAGAAGAAAATGTAATTATATATCATTATAACAGTAATCTTAACTTTTAATTTAAAATGATATGGTTTAAATTCAAAAGAAATTTATCAAATTGCTCAGCTATGGCTAATCGGGTGAAAATTATTCTAATGCTTAATTGTTGATTGTGCTATAATAAATATTAATAACTACTTCGATTATCTTACTGTGTGTCAACAGCTTCACATTTTTATCTTATGTAAATTCTATTGTTATGTCAATCACCTGCATTGATATATGCATATGGTTGATAAGCTTTGAACATGTTAGTGTTTATATTAGCAGAAACTTTCCAACTTGGATAAACGCTCAAATTTCTTTGTTTCTCATAGTTATTAAAATTCTACATTACAACAGACCCGTCTATAAACACAAGACAAGATCATCTAGCAGAATTGAATACAGTAATCGAATATACATTACGAATAGCGAATTGCATTCGATATCTATCTGTAATCGATACGTAAATACTAGGACATTACATGGGGATATAAATAAAAACTGAATGTAGCCAGTTGGCACTTGGAGAACGGTAATATAGACTTCAAATAAATTAGAAGACCCCTGGGGACTTTTGTTTGATACAAGTCATGAGCTTATAGCGATAATTATACTGTGTTCTGCAGTATTAATAGTGTTGTCCATCGAAAAACTTGCAAATTTTGTTAAGAAGCTATGTAATGGATACTTTACTTTAGAATAAACATCCCAATTCTTCTCTCAGATGTCTTTTATATAAAAAAATGTTTTGTAGTCTAAAAGCATTGTCATCTCACGTTTAGAATTTTTAGCGATTAAGAGTTAATATATTATAGGTTAAATTGGTTCAACTTAAGTTTTATCTAGACGTTCGTTTAAAACTTTACTTTCACTAAATTGTGATGAGAATGAGGAGAGCTCAAATTAATGGCCCCACAATGCTGTTTCTATTGATAACAACTGTACTGAATACTCCACAGTTTGACGTTTTTGGGAACAAAAGTGATAAAAAAATAATGTAGTTATCTATTTTACTAAAAAATAAGCAGCATAAACTCGAAAAAGTTAGCAACGCTTAAATATAACTATGAAATCTATGAGTATAAAATGATGTTAAATACTTTTCTACATTATTAACACCTAAGCTTTGTTTTTGTTACATGAACTAATTTATATTAAAGTAAAATTAGCTTCAGTAACACCCTAATCAGCTTGTAATACCATAAAAACTTTACATATAGTCGTTAGAGTATAGGAATATTCCAGTATTATAATATGACATATTTGATTGTCATAAATTGTATTAAATTAAAAAGTATTTGTAGAGAAATTAAGACTGCATTTATAGATTTCTGATGTACCATCGTGGCTCTCAATTACATAACTTTTCCATGTAATTTCCCGCTGTTAATATTACCAGTGTTTTTGATTGTATTTTATAATATACGAAAACCTTTTTCTTAACAAAATATACTTAATTTGCATTGAAATGTATTTAAATATGAAATTTTATCGAAATAACAAATCAAACATGTTTTTGTTTGCTTTGCTATATAATAAGAAAAAAAGCAAAACAAACGTTACAATAAAACATGCGTCGATACATTCGAAAGAATTTTCAACTTTCTTATTCACCTTATTGTATAATCAAGAGCACGTCAAGCTATACACTTTGACATTTCGACCTTATACCGTTGCAGTAGAGACCATTTTGTTTTTAAAGTGTATGATGTGCTATCGATGAAACGATTGATTGAATTCCTCTGATATTTTCTTAATTTTAATTTCACATTTGTTTTTTCTTTAATAGTCCACTTCCATTCGTAATGTATATAACTATCTCAATGAGAATACTTATTTATTTTTATTTTCTTAACATTTTTAATGCCATATTTTATAAGATTTAAAATACGACTGTAAAAAACAGCCATATTTCCGATCCCTCAAATGGAATTGAAATCCACGATCAGAGCACTCGCCCGGATAGCGAAAGGTCGTGGTTCGAATCCTATATGAATTGTTTTTGACTAGCGTATTTTGAATATTATGATAATAGTTATGTTTAAACTATCTTGCTATCATAACTCAATACATTTTTTCTTCTCTCCGCTAGTTCTTAAAACTGGTACCACACACCCTCACCGGACCGGTACCATGGTCTCTGTTAGGATATCAGCGGTATACATTTTTACTACAACACGTTTAAAGAGAATGTGTTTTTAAAAGTATAATCGGTGTGAAAAAGAGTCGTACCAATAATAAACGCAAATAAACCTTACTTTGTAATACAGTCGAACCTCGTTAAGTCGAACCTCGATAAGTCAAAAACCTCCAAATCTCGAAAAAATGTTTTGTTCCCTTCCCTTCAAACACCAAAACCTCCATTACTTGAAATCTTGACCCTTTGTTAGTCGAAATAATTACCGAGTCCCTCCAAGCCATTTTGGTACATATTTTCACTCTATAACTCGAAAAATTAAATTTGACCTCTGTATCTCGAACATAGCAACGTTTTATTTTACAACCTTTACAACTTGATCATTTGGAATTTATTACCTCTATTGTTCGAACAAAAATAAGTTACCGACTTTAAGAACTTGCCGACAATGTGAGTGTACACTATTGTGTACACTTGAAAACATTTTAGGAGTATACGATAATAAATTTATGACTCACGCACACGTGTTTGCTTGCTTGGTGTCAGGTGTTCAATTTTGATTTCCTTTGAAATTTAGCTAAGCAAGTCATTTGTTTTCGACTTAAATACTGTCAGATGTAGTTTGGTTCTACTGCAATACACATCAATTAGTACAACAGTTAACATGAGTGCTGTGAAACGTAAACTAAAAACTTTGAGTCTTGCTGAAAAATTAGAAGTGCTCGAAGCTGTGAAGAGGTGTCAAAAAAAAAAAGATGTTGCTGAACAATTTGGCCTGCCAATGAGTACTCTTTCAACAATAATAAAAAATGAATCAGACATCATGAAAAAAATACAAAACGGTCAAAGTTTGTCCTGCAAAAGAAGACGAATTGCAGAATATCCGGGCTTGGAGGAGTGCTTACTTAAATGGTTTGAGCAGTGTCGCAGCCAAAATATCAGTGTTAGTGGACCACTGTTACAAGAAAAAGCCCAAATATTCTCTAAATCATTGGGACTCGTTAATTTTAGAGCCAGTAATGGATGGTTAGAAAAATTCAAAAGAAGACAGGATCTTGTTTTTAAAAATGTTTGTGGGGAAAGTGCAAGTGTCAACATTGAAACCTGTAACAAATGGAAAAGTGAATTGCAAGATTTGTTACATGGTTACGAACCTGACAATATTTTCAATGCTGACGAAACAGGCCTGTTTTTTAAATGTCTTCCTGATAAGACTCTAACTTTTAAAAATGATAAATGCCATGGTGGGAAGCATAGCAAGGAACGTTTGACTATCCTGCTAGGAGCAAACATGTCGGGCACAGAAAAACTCTCACCATTAGTCATCGGCAAATCTAAAAAACCTCGTTGTTTTTCAAGATGTAAATCACTACCACTGCAATATCAAGCGAATACAAAAGCATGGATGACTTCTGCAATTTTCAAAAACTGGCTCATAAGCATTGATAAGAAAATGGCCAAAGAAAAAAGAAAAATCTTGTTGTTCCTTGATAATTGTACAGCTCACAATGATATTCCACAAATGAAAGCTGTTAAAATACATTACCTGCCTGCCAATACCACATCAAAATTACAGCCTATGGACCAAGGTATCATTAAAAACTTCAAGTCATTGTATCGAAAAGAAGTTGTCAGGAACATGTTGGATAATATGGAAGAAAAAAAGAATTCTACTATAGATGTATTGCAAGCCATGAGAATGGCTGATAAAGCTTGGCGAAATGTTACTGCGACTACAATAAAAAACTGTTATGTACACTGTGGTTTTTCATCGTCATCAACAGTAGTAGCTGAAACCGATATTTCTATTTCACCTCCTGCAGAATGGAACGCAGTGGTATCTGAATCAGGAATATCCTTTGAGGACTTTGTTTCGTGCGATGATGGAGTTATGACTGCTGGGACATTATCTGATGACGAAATTATCGATTCAGTAGCTCAGAAAACCGATACTAATGATTTAGATGACATAGAAGACGTGAATAGTACATGCGCTCCATGGGTTTCCATCAAAGAGGCGCGAACTGCATTGAATACCTTACGTAATTTTATAGAGCAGACCAGTAACTCCGAAGAAGAAGAATTTTCTGCTCTTTATAGATTAGACAATGCTATAGATAGAGAACAACCAAATTATCTAAAGCAAAAAAAAATTACTGACTTTTTTTAATGCCATATTTTTTATTTTAAAATGATTTGAAATAATGTTGATTTATAATAAATAAAAATATGTATGTTTGTCACCTCTGCAAGTTGAATTTTTATTTATTTTACCTCTCTAACTCAAAATTTATAAGAATAAACCTCAAACTCTTTATGTCGAATCAAAATCCGCTTAAGTCGAAATCCTCCATAAGTTGAAAACTCTATAACTCGAAATTTTTGGCGTCTCCCTTGATTTTTTTTTATTTATTTATTGATAGAAACAAACGGTCATACACATACAGTAATATAAAAACTATCATTATTCATAATATTAGACCTATAGTTTCCTTAATAATAACATAAACAATGTAGTGCTAACCATTACAATTAATTTAAGTAAAAGGTAATAACTATAAACTATTGATGTTCGACTTATAGAGGTTCGACTGTATTGCAATAGTGATTTGACAGGAATGTCGATGATAATAGAATATTAGTGTTAGCCAATGAGAGGAAAGGGCTGTAACGAGCTGATTGGGACATAATCTTCCAGAAACTATTGTATATTATAACAAATATGATGGCACTTATTAAATGGATATGGTAAAGGAGTGACACAGACCACAGAAGTGACTAGGCATCCAAAGATGAAACAAAAAAAGTAAAAAAGTAACTTTTTGGCGCGAGCTTAAAAAGTCATTTTATTAGCTTTTTTTCTTGTTAATTTTTTCGTTTTTTCTCTTCTTAATGAGTAATATTGGAAGGTTTTTAACTATTAAGTGTTCGTGAACATGCATAAGTGTTGGCAAGTGAAACAAAGCAACGGCAAAGTGTAAGTTTACGCATTCGATACTCGTTATCGAGCGCTTTACAGATTTTTATGAAGATTCGTAATTTCGGATGGTTACCGCTAGGGGCGCTTATACAAAATCCATAGTAATATTTTTCGCAGACATTATCGAGTATCGAAGCGTAAACTTACACTAGGTCCTCAGGCCTCTTTTAATGGTTTCGAAAGATGTCCACGCATGTTTTTTAATAAATACTGGCCTAGGTCAACGCTGAAACACTGATATTCCATTTCCCATTCATCATCCATACATCATATATTATTATTAATATAATTAGTCTGAAAGAAAATCCATCATCTTGAAATAAAGAAAAAATGTTCTAGTTTGTAATTTCTTTATTACCTTTGATTTTCATATAAGGACAATCTGACAGTGAAACAAATCACGACGCATTTGTTTTCATAAATTTGTTTCATCGAAAGTTTTTGAATTTTAACGACGACTGTTTGGTGCAACGGTAGCGTTCTTGCCTTTAGCACCGACGGTCCTGGGTTCGACTCCCGGAAGGTACAGATGTTTTTGTGATAAATACAAGCATTTGTACCTGACTCATGGTTATATATATAGGCTAATTGATGTGAAGGTAGGAATTATTATTATTATTATATTTTGTATTTTAATGCTATCTTGTATGACAAATTTTAATAGCAAACATCGAAACGAATATGTGGATATCTACTAGTATTTTTCTATTTAAATTTTACATTCTTATAACTAATTGAAGTATTCATATTCTAATGTATAAGAACAAAACTCCTTCCGAGTTGCTATTTTAATTATTTGATCACACCTTATAATAATCATATAACGTATGAAATTTAATTTCAAATGAACATACATGTTCTCGGGGAGTTGCCCGTCATTTAAGCGAAGAATCTAATTAAATGAGCACAGAGTTCGCGAAAGTAGATCGTAAATTAGTAATATTATACTTAGTACCAATTAATTAAAATGTAAATTAATTAATATAACACGAGTGTGCTTTAGACCACACGAAAGAAATAAAACTTCTTTAGCTCCATTTATACATATATATAATTCTACTGTACGTGTGTATGTCACTGAACTCCTCCTAAGCGGCTGAACCGATTTGAATGATTTTTTGTGTGCGTTTGGGTGGCGCCTTGGATGGTTTAGTTTCACAAATCAGCCTGGCAGATGGCGCTGCAGTCGGCACAGCAACGCGTGGCCGGGCCAGCTAAAATTTATTAAATATACGAAACGTAACTGGCTAAGAAAGAAAGAGAGAAAGAAAATGTGTACTCGCACCTCTCTCTTGCCCTTACAATAATATCCGAAACGTAACTCTCTCTTTCCATCTTCACTTACTTATATCTCCCTCTCAACTTCTGTTCGCCTCGCCCGATCACACTTTTCGTAACGCTCTCGTCACGCATTCACCAGCTTACTCTAAAAGACTAGCGTGCGTAAAGAAGGTTTACTTCAAAAAAACGTAACCATCTGATCTATAGAATAATCCTCTATTACTTTATGGTAACCTTACTTACGCCATAACCTATTTGAGTGTTGCATCGTCCTTCATTAAATAAACGAGTAATACTGCGTTTATAATGATTATTTATTATCGATTACGAACACGAACAATACAAAATCGAAGACTCAAGGTCCACAGACGCATTTATTTGAAATTTTCTGTCATTATTTTACCATACCAGTCATTTTAACTATAAAGAAAAAGGTCCTATAAACAAATATAAATTTAAACTCTATGATTTGCGTATTAAAGTTTGTTTTCCTATGGTTAGTTGAGAAGCTTTTGTTCAGGGCGTAATTAGTGAAGGCAACAACGATGCTTGCGCAACACTTATTTATAGTAAAGTTAGAATGAATTTTAGCATTATTAGAGAATGAATATTTTGTAATAAACTTCATAGTATGCTCTTCTAAGTTACATTATATTAATATTTGGATTCATATTCAATTGGGAGTAAAAAAATATATGCGGGTTAAACAAATTCTCAACAGCAAAATATTACTTACCGATGCTGTAGACAAGGCTTACTGATCTTGTCTTGTTATATTACATACCTGAAACAAAATGAAATTTAAAATTATTTGTGGGTATTAGTTATGTAACTTTTATAATGGTTTAGAAAAACAAAAGAACGTAAACAATATCATCAGTGAAAGACTGTGTTGTAGTTATTAGCGCCCACCTCGAACTTATACAATTTGTATGCATTTGTGAGAGTGTGTATGCATGCATGTGTACGTGTCTCTCTCTCCCCCCTTCCTCTGTCTGTGTGTGTGCGTGTGTGTGTGTGTGTGTGTGAATGGGTGCGCGCGCGCGTGTGTGTGAGTGTGCACGTGTTCGTGCGCTTGTGTATGTGTGAGAGTTAATGAGTGAGTTACATCTTCATATTTAAGGCTAACTAGTCACACATACAAAGCTTTTTTACACAAAATACAAGAAGAACTGAAGTACTAAAAAAAAATTTAGTATTAAGAAACTAGATACTAATTATTTCCAAATTGAAAAACTGTCAAAGCAATAATAAAAAAATAATCATAGCATTGCATTTTTTTTTTATTAGGTATTATAATGTAATCATTTTCGACAATACTCAAAGACCCTTTGATTATAACAGTTGCCTATTTAAATACTGTAAGTATTGTAAATAGGACTTATAAAAATTAATTTCATTTCAAATTACATTTATAACAAATAATGCTATCAACTGTTTTCTGCTAAAGGAAAAGACAATTATTTATAAGTACTACCTTTTTCTCTTCATCAATACTCGGTATCAGGTTCCCTCCCAAGAGGGAAGTAATGGTGGTATTATGCCAGCTTACCGACGAGGAATGAGCCTTAAATTAATCTTGTAACTGCCCATTAATAGTGGTTAGGCTTGCAATAAAATTGTAATACGTGGACAAACCATTCCGATTTTATCTAAGGATCAAAGATTCTTAAGAATTAGTAAATGATTATAATCAACTTATTCTGAAATGTGGAAATAATAAAATACATAACATTGAGTGGCTTTCATTTGTATGTAACTATATGCACTTAATACAACTAAGTTAAGATTCATTTGATTACAAAATGATTTTTTAAAAAGACAAAATGTTGTTCGCATTCATTAAAAGTCAATTCATTATTTAAAATATAACACTACTCAATATTTTAATTTGAAAACATTATAAAAACCTATAGGAAAATATTTTCTTAAGATTTCTTAGTTCCATTCACTCGCAGATAAAAAATATTAGCCGAATTTAAATGTGGGTAGATCGTTTAACTTATAAAATGTCTCGAGTCACGCTTTCGTATTTTTATTGAGAAACATTGCCAATATATTGCTTTAAACTTTCATTGTCACTTACATTTATATATTTATCAAAACGGGAAAAAACACGAGAGTTTTTTCCATTTTTTAAGTGAAAACTTCTTTAGCGGCGTTGTACACTTTTTGGGATGGGTAAAAAATATTAAACTCGCGTCAGGACACGTGACCTGATCGAAAACTCGTAAGACAGAGGGAGAGTAGACCGCCGGCGCGTAGTAATATGCCCCTCTCCTTCTACTGCGCGACGAAAATGTATGCCTGCTCCTGCTGTTTCGTTTAAGCGGTGCAGGGCACTTGCGCGAGTGTGCGTGTGTGTTTGTGTACGATAGCGCAATAAAAGAATATTGTATTTTACCACAGAAATGATAGTAGTTTTATTCCATAACCATTCCAAAATATCAAAAACACATAACATTAATGTTCATGTTTTCACATCTGCCGGCACTCCCGGAGTGCAACCCGTTTTTTTTTTGGAGGCTCCGATATCTTGACGCAATTGCATACGCCATCCTCATGAAAATTATAACTTTGGGGGTGTATGCTAATGGAGAATGCATCGTTCTACCCTCCGTCTTAGTCTTTTATAACATCCACCCGCAAAACTTCAGTTCTTGATAGAAATCGAAAAATTAAAAACATGGTAATTTCTAACATTGCCAATGTTTTGAATATAACTGCTTTTCTTAGCCTTGTTAAATAATGCCTTTTCCAGTAAAAGATTGACATTTTCTTTAGCTTAATTTTTATACTATCTTATTTTCCGACAATTAACAGAGTTATGTAAAAAACTGTTAGTAGCTCCCTATAAGCTACAGAGGATAACTTATTAGTTGAAAATAACTTTATTCAAATGCTCTTTAGTTCCTTTGAACCGTCCAACGCTTCTACTTTTGCACCTATTCGTTTAACTGACAAGATGAACGGGCGCCAAAAACTCGCCAGTTTAGTAAAGTTACGACATTTACAATATTATACGTCGTCACCATACATAATCAAAAAAACCAACATTATGCTATTATCACAATAATAGTAGTGTTATGGTTTCATTACATCTTTCATTACAACAAAATCAACAAGTATCTGTTATAAATTGAATGGTTGATGTTACAACTATTTCAGTCTACTTAATTACTTTGTAATTAATCTGTGAAGTGATCAATAAAAGATTATTTTTTCTTTATTTATTTTATTTAAACTTTGTTGCACGCAGATATGTACAAATGGCGGACTTAACCAGTCAACCGGAGAGTTAGAAACTGATAGCGTATTGGTGGTGCATTGCAAGGGAAAATAGAAAATGAGAGATATAGACTACATAAACATACATTTACATACATATACATAGATTAATAAACTACATACACTTAACTAGATATATAAAAGTGAGATTAAGTGGATAGGGTCGGAGTATTCAAAAGGAGATCGCGAAACAGTCGTTTGAAATCAAATTTATTGATGTTATTATTTAGAAACGTTACTAAACCCGTTAACTAAACGCTTTCGTTACGAGTGGGTCTACGTTCACGTTTTCCTTAAAGGTGAAGTTCCAAGCACTGCGAGTCCGGCCTTAATGACGCAGCGATACTGTCAATCAATCAAAAGTTTATTTGCAAAAATACATTGTACAGAGATTTTATAAATAAATGAAATCCTCAAGTGGAATTCTCCGACGCAATTCCGACAAACTAGGCCATATACCGTTAATCCACTTTTGTTTAATGTATCTTTGTTTTGTTCTAACGCTTTGTCTAAATTAATAGATTAATTTCACTTCTGGGTCACAGAATTTGTCTTTGGATTCAAATTTTTGGCCACCTACCAGTGCCTGCGTTATATCCGCAATCATAGGCTGAAAGGTGACATCGAGATGTTAAAGTGTCTTAAGCATTGTTAATAAAGTACATAATACCGATTTGAGCACTTACAGAGATTACGTAAAATTTCTCTCTTAAGGCATTTCCTAAATAATAACATTCAATAGCACTATTTATAACGACTGGATTCGCCTAGTGAGAATGACTTTCCCGTCCAAGCCAAACGCTTACCGGGTTTGGATTTTTTTGAGTCATGAGTAGAGATATATGGTAAATTATATTTATTGGAAAACTAGCTGACACGGTCACGCGTTGCTGTTCCGACTGCAGCGCCATCGGCCGGGCTGATTTGTGAATCGAAACCATCCAGGGCGCCACCCAAACGCATACAAAAAAATTCAATCAAATCGGTCTAGCCGTTTAGGAGGAGTTTAGTGACATACACAGGTTCAGTAGAATTATTTATATATTAAAATAAGTTATTTACGTATCATTTATGTATGTGTGTCTGTAAGCCTAGTATCCACAACGCAAGCCTTGTAATGCTAACTTAATGCTAAGCTAATTGGTATGAATGTAGAAAAAAAATCTTTTTGACCGCCTAATAGAGACTGATGGAAAGTTCCAAAGAAGATCTGAAGACACACACTACTAGGAAATAACAAAACAATTCTATAGAAGTGAAGTGACAGGAATCAAATGTAAAATGACGTGGGCAATTAATTCGCATGAACAATACATCAACGCCTCGCCACTTGTGCGCTAATCGGTCAACGCAGCACATGGACGTGAGCGGCACACATCTGAGATGGACAGACAGACAAACAGTTACAGATTGCCCGATAAACACGAGCGGCCCGTACCAAAGGACTGAGGTACGGGCGTGTTAAATTTATGAACGCAACAATATTCGAAAATTCAAGCTTAACTTTAATTAAAAAAAAAACTGACTTCAAAACATATGTACAAACTTAAACTGAAAAGTAAAAAATCATATTCTAATTATTACGAAGCAAAATCTTTAAAGGACAATAAACAATATTATTAATACTTATATATCTACAAGTTGACTCGGCCACGCGTTGCTGTATTATAAATAAAAATGAAACCTATCCTATGTCCTAAGTCGGAGCAAAACCAGGAAAATGGACGAAAATCTTTAAAATCGATTAAGTAGTTTCGAAGTTCAACGCGGTCAAACACTGACAGCGAATTTTTATATTTCTAGATTTAACATTTCTGGACAATTATTTTTTCACCTTAGCAGCTCAAACATACTGTGTTCCCTGCTTAAAAAGAGTGAGGGAAATGCGTTTTCCCTCACTGAGTGAGGAAAATTGATTTGAATTTAGAATGCTGCGAATTATCATTATGTACGAAACACGTCATTCGAAATTCGATTTATTAAATGTCAAAAAATACGGACTCGAGTCAAAATCAAATCGCAAACTCCACGGTGTCACTTTCTAATAAAACTATACATTTTCAAAATGTAACTTTTAATAACTGTAATTTTAAATTTTAATAGATACTTAGTTTTTGCAAATATATGTGGTTTCATTTTAATTCATATTGTTTCATTTATATCTCTAATAATGTTCTCACTGCTAAGGTGAAAAGTTGTATGTGTCACGCGAGAGAAAAGTTATTTCCATCTCGTGCCTTTGAATCCCTCGCGACGCTCAGGATTCTAATATAGAATCACTCGCTGACGCTCGTGATTCAATTATTAGAATCCTTCGCTTACTCGGGATTCAAAATTAGCACTCGCTTGAAAAAACCAACTTTCCTCTCTAGTTGAACAAATAACTATTGGTTTTTACTTTTTATACCATATTTCCAATCGCGCTCACTGAACTACCTTTTTAATGTTGATAAAATACACTTAAGAATATGTCAAGAACGCGTGGAGTAAACGGCCTTGTTTCCATTTATTATACATTATATGATAGTACTGTATAAAATCCAGACATTTTAAGAGTTAATTTTATTTATACGTCTAATTAGTATACAAACAGTCCTTGCCGAGTTTTCTGCTGCTTCTTCTTGATACAAGGTTTCCCGACGTAGAACTTAAGCCAGGGCGTTGCTGTTGACGTTAAATACACACATTCTTAATGCTCATCCGTACTATTATTATAAAGGTGAATGTAACTTTTATTGTTATGCTTTCACGCAAAAACTACTAAACCGATCATCATGAAACTTCGTACATATGTTGTTAGAGGTATTAGAAGTAACATAGGATACTTTTACTGAAAAAGAAATCCGCTTAAATGCGGGCGACGCCGCGGGTAAAAGCTAGTATTAAATAAAAAGCATATAATGTGATTTTTTTTCTAAACTTTACTACAATAATTTTATTCAAAACGGTTAATGAAACGGTAGCGAATCTACCTTCTGCGCCAAAGCATAGCACTGGTAGGGGCATGTGTTTGTGTGATGTGTTAAACTTGAGGTTGTAAATATCAGCCGACAGAATTGAAACCACGTGAAACCTTGTATTAGCACTATATACTCAAAACACAAAAGTAAAACGTGGAATAAACAAAATGCTATAGACTCGAGTGCCTATAAACGCCCGTAAACGTTAGCGCGATTTAACAGACTAGTAGTGCCATCTATTAAAAATATTTAGGAACTAAAAATAAGAACTAGAAAAAAATCACTTTCTCAACCGTTAATACATATTTGAACATGAACATAAGTATTTGTTCAATCATGGTCGTTCACATATTTATTAAGTATTCATTTTTAGTACCCATATTACAAACCCAGATTAATTTAGAACTGAATCATTGTTGCGAGTTGTCTGGAATTTATTTATTAAAAAATTAACTGATATAAGGTTTAAGTAAATAGATGTTACAATTCATGATACGCTAACAAGTTTCTCATAACTAAAGTGATTGAGGATGCGAAAAGCATAGTGTAGAGATTTCGAGGTAGAGGCTGTGTCGGCTTGCTCTGATTGCGTGTCACGTGTATCACTATTGATTGTTATCATTTACCCAAACACTCTCCGTGTAGGGTTGCCTCTATAGAGTTTTAATAATTAAACTAGGTCTGCAATACATGCTGCTGTTTGCAAATACTGAGCGAAGCACTACCTTACCTAACCTCACCACCTGACCTTATTTAACTGAAAATGGCTTTGCTGGACTTTTCACATTTGAAATTGAAAAATTCTATTTTGCACATGAACTTTTTTTCAATGGTTTTGAATTAGATTTTTGGAGGGTGATTATTCCTCGATGGTATGTCCGATTTCAAAACTTTTCTTTGCACATTTGTCACAACCACGATGTGAGTGTTGGTGCCAAATTTCATCAATGTAGTCTCAGCGATTTGGCTGTGATCAGCTTTTGAATTTTTCTTTCGGTGATTATTCCTCCATGGTTAAGTCTATTTTTTACATAGCCTATGTCCGTCAAGTTATAATCATGTATGTTCATGCCAAAATTTGTTCGAATCGGTTGAACCGTTAAGTAGCAGGAAGGAGACAAGCGAAATTTGTGAGTTTCCTAAAAGAGAGCTTCACTCTTTCAGAGCTTCGCTCAATAATATTTTTAGCGTATGAAAATATTTAATAACACAAATGGAATTAAACAAATATGCAGTCAACAACAAATTAAATATATATTTAATATCAGCATATTACGATAACGATGGTGTAACGCTAGCGATCCTGCTTTCGCCAAGGGTCCTTTGTTCGAATCCCAGAAGGGGCAGATGTATGTATATGTTATAAATACGCGAATGTGTACGTGAGTCATGAGAGTTTATATATAGAGTTTATACGTATTATATTGTAAATGTCGTTACTTCTGTTAAAGCTGACGAGTTTCTTGCGCCCATTCTTCTTGTCAGTTAAAAGACATCCTGAATGGGCAGGTGGTAGGTAAAAATGTTGGACGATTCAAAACAACTTCTTTTAAGTGCATTTGAATAAAGTTATTTTCATTTCATTTCACTACAATGGCGCAACGGTTATAACATTTGTTTTGCTAATGCAGGGGTTAAGCAATTATCGGAAGAATCAATCGTAGGATGTGTGCCAAACACCGCATACCGCAATACCCGTAAGTTTTACGATGATGCGATCTAGGATGTGACGCACTTGCCTAGAAGATACCTATTCACTCGTGACTTGAAGACCTCAAATTGTATTTGTTAGGAAACACAGACTCAGGCAAAGAGTTCCACTCCTTAGCGGTACATATCACAAAATTGGAACAAAACGCTAGGTGCGAGTCTTTGGTATATCTGCTATATAATGGTGTCGCCTATTGGTGAGTCTGGTTGTCCGATGAAAAAATGGGGACGGCGGAACAAGGTTGTGTAATTCTTCTGCACACTTTCCGAAATGTATCCTATGAAATACGGATAGGCTTGCTTTTATTTACAAAAGTGTCACAGCATTTTAGTATATACATAATGTATTCATATATATATTGAGACGCGACTGTTAATATTTTAATTTCCTTGAAATCTATTTGTGGTAACCCTGCAGGTATGTGACACACATACCGCGCTGCGAGTGGAGTGGTATCGCGTAACTGGATTGGGCTCGCAAACAACTACTGAATGCGAGGATGCTTTGTTTTAACAATCCCACTTTCCCCTTCTTAGTTTGAACAAGTTATTTGAGTTGGTTACTAAGTAGCTCTTATTACAAGCAGAATAAGATCAATAACATTAGCAAATATACTCCTTGAGGTTTCTTTTAGTATCGCCTGATGTTCAGCAGTCCATTGATTCAGAGATAAGGCAGCTTTTATTCAAGTGGTCAAGTTCGAATCCCGTCTGTGTCGATACTACAAGCGTAGACCTATTGCTAAGCTCATCGACAATGACGATCTTTTTTATTAAACGCTCAAAAGCCTTGAGTATAGCCGTAATTAGCTTTTATAGTATCAATCAATCAATCAATCAATTTTTATTTTTAGATATTACAATCCATATATTTTGTTAGTATCAATTAATCATCTTATATCCTATGTTAGTAAGTACTGAGACAAAACAAACAGTTGAAAATCAATGAATACCGATATATACAAAGACCCCCACCCGCACCACCGACTGGACAGCGTCTTCAACGCTACCCAATCAGGGTACGAATAAAGACCCTCATAATACCAGAGTCAAACTTATCGGCTATGACTTTTAGGATGCTGTTACTGCTGCTACGTATTCTATTGAGTAATGATGCCACCCGCTTCCGTATTATCTCATGGAAGCCATCAACCCTCGCCTCCATGAACATCGTTGATGCACTACAGAAGCGGGGCAACCCCAACAGCATCCTAAACTCATTATTATACTGCACTCGTAGGGCGTTAAGCGATCTTTTTTTACAAGAAAACCACAAGCTGCTCGTATAAAAGGATTGGCAGTATGCTTTAAACAATGTGATCTTGACTTCGTTACTACAGCGAGCAAATCTGCGCGCAAGCATGTTGCAGCGGACCGCCAACGCCCTACGCTCCCTGTCAACATCTAATTGGTCATCAAGTTCCTCAGTAACATAATGGCCAAGATACTTAAACTGTTGAACCCGCTTTAATTCAATACCATTCAACTTTATAGCAGGTACTGTTAACGGCAACTTACCCTGAGCCTTGAAAACCAAATATTCGCTTTTCATGGTGTTATAAGTAAGACCGTGCTTTCGAGCATACGTTTCACAAATACTTAGCAAGGATCTCATAGCGTTTACAGAAGGGCTCAGTAGCACCATGTCATCCGCATAACTGAAATTGTTCATACAAACGTTGTCTATGGTGCATCCGACTAGTGATTCACTGAGCTCAACCAAAAGCTCGTTCACGTACAAATTAAAGAGCTTTGGCGAACTTAACCCACCCTGCCTAACTCCACATTCCAATCTGTACGCGTCCGAGAGACAGTTAGACCATCTGACATTATTAGTCTGGTTAGCATACCAGTAATGGAACAATCGTTGTATTTGCGTATGTACGCTTGTTTTCCTGAGCCTTTCCCACAGCAGATCATATGAAACTAAGTCAAAAGCTTTTGATAGATCAAGAAAACAAGCATACACCGGCGTACTTCTCTCTGTGTAGTACTGAACGATGTGCTTAAGGCTTAATATTGCGCTTTCAGTGGATAATCCAGTTCTGAACCCGAATTGAGTATCGCCTATCCGTTTTTTATAGGATGCATTTCGGAGAGTGTACAACAGAATTGCACAGCCTTGTGCCACCGTCCCCATTTTTTCCTCGGGCAACCAAACTTACAAATAAGCGCCATCAGTATATGGTTGATATACCAAAGAGTCGCACTTTGCGCTTTGGTTCCAATTTTTTGATCCGTTCTGCTCAATATTTGATGATTTTTTTTTTATTTTTCTGTTTTTATTCCGGCTTATGACATGATTTATTTATAACACAACAAGGCGTGGCTGAGTCAGCTAGTATGCTTAAAAACTCAAAATCGACCGTCTGAAGCTTAGCGACCTTAAAGTACGGGTGAAGGAATGCCCTTATTTAGATTTATATTTTTTTTATTTTTTGCATTTTTCAATGCAAATTATTTTAATAGAAAAACCCACGAAAAAGACCTGCGACCGACAGCCTCGAGCTTCTTGGCATGGAGTTGTCATCAGACCTCAATTTCGACGCCAACATCGAATCCAAGGCTCAAATTGCAGCTTAAAAGCTGGGCGTCCCAAGCGATATTTCACGCCGGGACAACTTTGAACTCTCTATAAAGCTCAAGTCCGATCTTCCAAGGGATATTGCAGCCACCTTTGAGACGGCTCAGCAAAATAACAACTTGCTGCACTGGAAACCATTCAACGAAGAGCTGAGAGGCTCATCGGTGACAGCAAATTGGTGGAGAGCAAGTTTCACACCTTAGCTCATGGCCACAAAATTACCTGTCTGTCGGTCTTCTACAGACTGTACTTTGGAGAGTGTGCTCAAGAGCTGCATTTGCTCATACCGCCATCTCCGTTTTTCCATCGAACATCCAGACGCACTGCGGGCTCCCACCCTTTCTTGGTTGCTATTCCTACCTGTCGCACCAAGCGCTTCTCAACTTCTTTTATAATGCGCAAAGCAAAGGAGTGGAACACCATCCCTGCGTCTGTATTTCCGAGTACTTATAACCCGTCTCATTTTAAAGCCAGGGAGAATAGGCACTTTTTGAGTTAGCTCGTTCATCATCGTGTATTCTGTCTTGGCCCCCGGGCTTGATTGGGATCAAGAGCGAACCCATCCTAAATAATAAAAAAACTACTCATAAGTGAATTCTCAGACAAGGCTAGTCGCTCAATTGGGGACGATGGAGCCGGACATCCAATGGTCGCGGGTTCGTTTCCGCCTGAGAATTTACTTGTGAGCCGAGTCGATTTTTTTCTAGTATTTTTCTATTAATAATCCATCTAAATATTTAAAGTTTTACCTATAGTGATGCGCTATGAAATTTTTCTTTTTTGTAGATTTTTTTTAATTCATTAAGTTCGAGTAAAATGGTCTAAAAGCTTACTAACATAGGTTAAGGTACTTACTAACAATTTTCTGGACCATTTAGTTTACATATGATTTAATTTTAATGATTTTGACTTTAATTTTAATTGTGGTTTTTTTTAATTCAATTTTTAATGATTCTATAATTTGATTCCTATAGTTTTTGGCAATGGAATTTTATTCATTTGATAATTAAAAGTTAAAAAACATGTACATACTAACATAGCTTTTAAGTTTCTTTGTTACTAACAGATTATGAGACTATGTTTTTCGAATTAATAAATTTATTGATCGATTGATTATATTTATTGCAGTTAACTAAGGCATATAAGTAGATAGAATAATTATAAAATGCAGAATAAAACAATTTGATTTATATAAAAATAATTACAGTTAGGAGCGTGTCTGATTAACCGATTCATTGCCACCCTCATTTTCATTACTTTTTTACGCAGGCCCTAACAATAATCGAATGACGTGCTATCGCGTTATTGGCCTAGCTGAAAGTTGACGCGCTTTCGCGTCAAGGACCCCTGACAATGTTTTGTTCATTTTCTTATTAACTGTGTCCATTCGAGGAAATCCCTTAGTGATTCTGTGTTTACAAAAAATTTCAAATGACGCGTTTGTGCGTCATTGGCCTTCTTAAAGGTTTCTTCATGACGCAACAGGTGCGTCATTGGCCACGAATCGGTTAAAATATTATGAAGGTAGTAGAATATGTATGGCGACCATTGCCTTAGTCATCCTGTGATCACGGCTCCTGTAAAGGAGTCGAAACATCAGGATCAATATAAAATAAATCATGAGCAAAATCCGTAAATAAGTTGTATTAATCAAAATGCGATGTGCGCGAAAGTGATAGATCCTTCCTACTTCTACGCGCAACTGACACATTCTAAGTTTTTCCTTCGCTTTCACACTAATATGTTAAAATATCAATATATCTTGGTATATATTTATGAGCTATCGTAAAATATTTACTCTCATACATTCTACCTGATTCCCCATTTAGAGGAAGCTTGATATCACACCATATACAGGGTTCGAGGAAACTTCGTGACGGCATGTGCGTACGACGCGGAGCTAGTTGAATTTTCAATGCTCAAGCGCACGTTGGACTTACATCTGTTATAGGTTAAATATTACTTATGATTTTTGGGCAATATTGTCAGTATTATAAAATTAAATATAACAATTATTTGATTAGAAAAATTCGACTAAGCTCACAAGTTATTTTTGAGCGGGATTCAAACCCGCAGCCTTTGGATGGCCGATTTAATGCTCCCCTAATTGAGCTACCGAGGCTTGTGAACAAAAGTCAAAATTTTCTAGTACCTTTCTACTTTTAACGCTGTACACCAGCATTGTCTTATCAATTGGGAGAGCATTGGACTGGACATCCAAAGGTTGCAGGTTCGATTCCCGCCTGAGATATAATTTAGTCGAATTTTCTAATGTAAATATTTTATAATATAAGATAGCATTGAAAAATGCAAAAAAACACAACTTATTTAAGGTTTTTTGCGCATAATTTACAATGAACCCTGACGTCTCGACTCCTTTATAGGAACCTTGATCACAGGATAACTAAGGCAATGGTCATCATATATTTTTACATATCAATATGTTTTTATTTTGCATTTTATTAAGTTATTAAATTCACACTACGATTAAATTACATATAAAAAATGTTTTATTCGAAGGATCTATTTACTTACATGCTTTAGTTAACTGCAATAAATATAATCAATTAATAAATCAATTTATTAATTCGAGAAACAAATTCTCATAATCTGCTAGTAGCAAAGAAACTTAAAATCTAACTAACTAAGTGTTGAATTTTCTACTTCATATAGTGAAGGTAGTAGAATATATTTATTAAGTTCTTACACTCCTGTGTCTATATCACATTTAAATAAAGCTAATTTATTTACGATACATTTAAATTTGTTTTGTTTTTTATATTCAATGTTAACATTAGGGCTCCTTTGCTTTCCGTAATCACGTCTCCTGTGGTTTTGTTTAAATTAAATTAATTATTACTTATAAAAAAATTGATAAAATATATACTTATAGGAACTAATATGTACCGATATTCATTAGGACGATGGGACAATTCAACCTTTTTTTTGTCTGCAATCTTTGAAATGATGTCTAAAATTTTCAATTCTTACACTTCCGCGCACATTACACATTTGAATAAAACAACATTTCACGAGGGTTCGACTTCTTTACAGGAGCCGTGATCACAGGATGACTAAGGCAATGGTCATCATATATTTTCTACCACTTTCACAATATTTTAATGAAATATTGAATAATTATGCACAAAATCCGTAAAAAAGTGGTTTTATTAAAAAAAAAACACCTTGTCTCAGGTATCTAATATCAAAAAAAGGAAATCAAATTAAACGCAAGAGGGTAAATTGTTATAAAAAAAAAATTCGAAATATGTTATAACATTTCTAGTTAAAAAGTAACAGTTTACTATTAATCATATATTTTTAATTCAAATCACAAACAGTACACTAAAATGGCAGATCAGAAGTACGTCACAATAAGTTACCATATGTCAAAAAATCATAAAGTGTGACCAGTTAAAAGCAAATAAAAATTTAATGTGATAAAACTAATGGAACAGTTGTAATCGTTCATCATTTGTTTGTAACTGCTCTGGGGTCTTGAAAGTACCCGGCAAAAATCTCATGTCGTCTTTTTTAGTCCCTGTATCGCGAGAAAGAGCTCTTGCGCTCTTCGCAAGAAAATCGGACGCGTAATTTATAAAATAGACTGTAATGTATATTTATGTGTAATAATTTAAAGATATTAATTTATTTATCACTAAGCATTCGTGGAAACGCACGATTGTTGGAAACTGAAACAAAATAGCAGGAATTGTCTTTTATTGCTCTCTCAAGAAGTACATGAGGCGGTTTCAGTAAAAGCCCACACCTTTAATGAAATCTAGGGCAAAGGGTATTTCATTATTTATCCACTGATCATCTACCATTCATAAATCAATTTTCATCATCTTATTATGAAAATAAACTACTGAATACGAAGACGTAATAAAAGTCAAGATTTTTATTTAATACTAGCTTTTACCCGCGGCTTCGACCGCATTTTTTTTGTTTTTTTTTCAATAAAAAGTATCCTATGTTACTTCTAATACCTCCAAGAATATATGTACGAAGTTTCATGATGATCGGTTTAGTAGTTTTTGCGTGAAAGCATAACAAACAAACTTACATTCACATTTATAAAATAATTAGTAGGGGTTAGAATTTACAAAGCGTGTATTGAACGTCAAAGCAACGCCATAGTTTCGGAAGTCCTACTTCAGGAGATTTTGTACTGAGAAGAAGCCACGAGAAATCATCATGAAGACCGTTTGATGCAACGGTAGCGATCCTGCCTTTCGTACCGACGGTCCTGGGTTCGAATCCCAGAGCCGTGGGTGTTTATATTTATTTATATTAATATTACATATTTGTTTATGTCTATCCGTTACCCTAGTATCCATATCACAAGTCTTATAGTGCTTACTTTGGGATAGGCTAAATGGTGTGAATGTAAGAAATATTTATTTTATTTTATTATTTATTTATCAAAATCAGTTGAGTTGTTTCGGAGTTCGTTGCAGTCAAACACTTTTATATATAAAGACAGATATAACATATTCTTTACATTTTACTACTGATAAACTTTAATAAAAAATTAATCGACTAGAAAAATTGACTCATTTCGCAAATTATTCTCCGCGTGAGAGTAATTTATGAGATGGCGCGCGTTCACATAACATTATGTGAACGCGCGCCGACATTAGAAATTATATTTATTTTATAGAAAGTATGGCGTGTAAATAACAATTCCTAATAAGTGGTTATTAACTACCTTAACTAAATCGCTATCACCATCTGTAATACCATTAAAAGGCTTATTATGCAATTGCTCGACATACCCTCTAAGACTGCACTCACTTCCTAAAGCTATTCTTAGTTCAGTTTCCATATTTGGAACATGCATGAGGTTGTAACCAAGGAGGCTTAAATATAAATATAACGTTCCGATTTAGGTACGATTCCGCGCACTTGTGAAAATGTTGTATTACTTCAGCATATTATGCGTAAGAGTACATTCTTGGTCCTACTGACCTTAGATTTTCTTTTGATATATTTCATTTGAAGGCCAGGCCTTAATTTCAATTATGGGAGTTCCATGGCAAACCAGCAAGCGATTACATTTATGCAGAGATGTGAGGATGCGGAACTAAGACGAGACTTCGGAGAAACCGGTCGTCTTGCTAAAAAAAAAATAGTTTGGTTTTTCCACGTTGTGTTCTATTAATTATTAAATATTAAACGTGAAGACCTGTTATTTGTTATCTGTCATCTAGTATAAAATTAACACTTTATACTCTTGATGTTTCAAAAAGTATTTAATTTTAAATTACATTAATTTGCCAAAAAAATTATATATTTTTTTCCATTTTTCTTTGCTATCTTATTTAATTAATAAGCTTTATTTACCATATATATAAAACGGTACAAAAGGCGTACTTAATGCTAATTGCATTGTCTGTCTCTCTTTATACGATAAATTATTTTTCTAGTAATATTTCTATTCGAACAACTAGCGGCCCGTCCCGGCTTCGCACGGGTGGGCAAATTTCTTTAATTTTTTTCTATTATTAAATATTTTTCCGTTAGCGCCATTTACGCGTTGCTATGGTAACGTTATTGGATATATACAATGGAAAAAGAGCGGGGAAAAGAGCGGACAGACAAACACACAAACCACTGTGATCTTAGATTATAGATTTGCCAAAAAATCTCCCTTAAAATATGCTTTATTAATGCGGCGGAAGACACTGAATATTTTATTCATGAAATTACGTTCAAAGTGCATCGCCCTGGAAACGTATGCTTTCAAGGAGATTATCCCGTAAAGGTTATTCAGTGGAGTCAACTGCTCATACATTGATTTAATTACACACGAATGTAACGTTTATAACCCCAATCTATATATATGAAAATTACCTGTCACAATGTTTGATCGCGATAAACTTTGAAACTACTCAACCGATTTTGATGATTTTTGTTTTCATTTTGCCGGGTATATTTAACTTAGGACATAGAATAAATTTTATTTTAATTTATAACACAGCAACGCGTGGCCAGGTCAGCTAGTATATATATATCGCTTATTTGGTGCGACACTGACGTAATTGTAAATTTTGTGTTTTTGAAGAAGAGGGAAACAAATTTTAAACACATTTTCATTTTTAAATTAGCATTACCTTTAAATATGACTACAAACTTATGCTTTTCTTAGGTTCATATAGCTTCTAGCGAGAACTACAAGAATTGTATTTCTCTTTTTTTCTGTCGATGTTTTTCAGAAATGTAATTTTGACAAAAAGTGTATAAGTGTATATACTCTGTCACAGTGTTTGATGGCGATTAACTCCGAAACAACTCAATCGATTTTGATGTTTTTTTTTATTTTGCTGAATTTTTCCCAACTTACGACATAGGACATCCATGAGGATTCACCTCACTCCATTCCCCCACGTCCAGAGGGAAAAATAAGTATAAATTCTGCAGTAATGGGTTAGGCATAATTACAACTTCGGAGTCTCCCCTATAGAATTGAAGTGACCTATATAAAAGGCGATTTAATACATATAAAGCAAGAATTGTGTGTTTCATTACTTAAAATAGAATACTTTTTGATATAAACTCAGAGTAAATAAATGTTATTAGGTAAGTAATTCAAAGGTTGTTTTTATAAGTAGTTTTATGTGGGATTTTTTTTTTTTGGACAAGGTCACTTCTGCAGATGTGAATATTTAAGTTATTTATTTTAATACTTATGAAGGTTACAATAATAGGTTTTAATACTTTCCGCGAAAACTAAGTATCATTTGCCCTTAATGGGCAGATTACAATTCTATGCCTGATTGCACTACTGTAGCAAGCATGCATCGTTGCATACTAGAAGTTTTTGTAAATTTTACTGTTTTTTCCACTTGCATTTGTAATACCGTTTGGTGCAACGGTAGTGATCCTGCCTTTCGCACCGACGGTCCTGGGTTCAAATCCCGGAAGGGGCAGATGTTTGTATGATGAATACGAACATTTGTACCTGAGTCATGGGTGTTTTTATATATTTCTATGAATATTACATATCTATGTATTATATATGTATGTTTAGCTGTTACCCTAGTATCCATAACACAAGCTTTACAGTGCTTACTTTGGGCTAGGCTAATTGGTGTGAATGTAAGAAATATTTATTCATTTAATAATGCTGTAAATATGTTTTATTTGTTGAGTTGAGAAAATGTTCGCAGACGGTGGTACACTTAACTTAATATAAAGAAATACACTGTATTTTCTAAAGCCAAGAGTTAGCAAAGTGACTTGTGGCTCGTGCAAATACACTGCGTATAAAAAAAGCAAAAATTCATAAGTTCGGTCACGTTTCACTTTACATACTTTACGAAGCCAAACGCGTCCCTTTAAATAATTTCCTGCTCATATCCAGTATGAATGGACTTTTTAAGCAACAAAGAAAACACACAAAACCAAATATTCTCAAATTAAACCCAATAACCTCGGTAATATAGTTTAAAATTCAATAAAGACAACCAAAGTTGACAAATCATCACAAGTAAGAGTGTATGCCAATGATATTATGCGTAGACACGCGTGCGGGCACGTCCTACAGCTGTTTATTTTAAACGAGCTAATCAAAATTACACTTTATATATAAACCAATAAAGTCTATCCCACAAAATATGCGTGTAAGTTTGGAAAAAATAGTTTTTCGAAATTCGAAACCGTTGCGACACAATTTTGGTGCAGACGTTTTGACGCTTTGCGATAACGTTGATAGAGTTGAATTTGGAATGCGGATGCTTTTTAAGGGGCAGTCACAATATTTGCTTCCGCTCTGTGGGGCGAGGTATAATCCGCAAGAGTCGTGCGTACTCGCGACCCTTACCAGGGTTGCCATGACAAGTAATAAAAAAATAAACTACTATTTCAAACTGGGAATATGATATTATTACTTATTTAACTTACTCCAAAGAATCATAATCTTATTCTGACTAACCGACACTATGTTTATCTACTCTATATTAATATTTTGCTTTTTTTATCATGTTTTGCTGTCCCCCGTGGTTCAATGGCAAGCTAGGTTCCTGCTTTAATCGAAATAGAATGTGTACTTTTCTAATTTGACGGTTATAAAATATATTTTTTTGACAAATCACGCCAATCATTTACTTCCAAATTAAATAACGGGTAGAATACATAAATATTTAACTAACGGAAACAAATGCTTATCTCATCAAACAAACACATGCTCCTACTAGGCTTCAACCAAGGCCATTTTTGCCGTAAGCAGGATTGCTACCGTTGCCAACCAACCAGTGGTCGGTTGTATTAATTAATTTATTGTTGTATACCTTATTTTCTAATATTTTTTACCTCGTTAGCCTATTACTAATTCAACAAAAAATACTAAAAAATCTTTAATCAACTTTTGACAACCCTATGTCAGATTTACCCTAAGAAGACAAAGAGTGGATTAAAATTTAATAAAGAACTGGTATGATTGATAAATTTTTCAATACTTGATCGGTTCGAGTCTACATTACTGAGAAATCATTTTTTTTTTATATATAAAACAGTGAATTAAGTTCAACATAAAGTACTAATCTCAATGATTATAAATACCTACTTTATTAGTGAATAATGATATTACATAAAACTAATAATACACAACAAGACAACAGGAACATCTTATTTCAATTAAAGATAAAGCAGTTGACTATCAATAACAATTTCCAAGAAGTTACTCCATAACTCTTTCAATTAAAACCTCTCCAACGATAATACAACTTAAACGCGCGTCCCTAGACACTTTCATCCATCACAGTCATACACCATCATTTGTACGACCGCCATTTTGCCTCTAGCGATCCCAGTATTGAATCCCGTGACGCGTCTTGACTAATGGCAACACAGCGTTCGAACTGATTTATTAAATAAATTAACGTACCCCCACTCGAATGGACCGAGATTGGACCGACGCAACTTCGCCTTAAGTACGACAAAAGACCTCATTTTTCTACACAACTTAATCCCGCTTTTCAACTCGAACATACGTAGTTGCTGTATTCAATTCGCAATTAAGGAATTTAATGCTTACTTTCTGCCAGTTTTAACATGAAAGCTTCTATGAAATTGCTATTTGAACTTTTTGCAGCCTCCCGGCGGCTCGGGGCGGGATTCTGGCATAAAAACTTTTTACGCCGCTAAAAAAAGAAATAAAAAAGTGACGTTACCGTACGGATATGAGTGAGAAACTTTGGGCATAGACTATAAGCTGGTATATAAAAGACTCTTTGTTAGTTATATTCAAATGTTATACAAAACAATAGTTTATAATTCGAAAAACAATAATAATTTTACCCCAATATTCAATCATTATAAATAAAACCACATTAACGAATTAGTGGAGCATTTAATTTTGTTTTTTATTCGTTGTCGTCAAGTCGTGACCACAGAATAACTATGGTACCTTAGATTAAATATAAAAAACTAATTTTAATGCGCAACTAATTCAATAAATGGAGTGTTATTTAATTATTAAATGTACGAAAAATTAACTTACGAAAATTTAATTTAATAACCAACTAAAACCTGTTTATTAAATTTAAATCACTTGTCCAATCTTTGGTCGAATTAGTTTGTGAATATACTAAATATACACTACTGGAAAAAAATAAGGGATCAAAGAAAATATTCCAAATATTTAGGCAATTTTAATTCGAAGTTACGGCCTGTTGAAATTTGCCCAAAAATTTGGAATATTTTTTAATCCCTTAATTTTTTCCAGTAGTGTAATTATAATTCAATTTTCTTGTAATCGTACTTGACAAAAATCTGTATGTCGATACACGACCATCGATGTCATCAACCAAATTGTAATTTTTTTAGCTAATTACCTTATTATTCTTGGTCTAGAAAGCGATTAACAAATGATTGCATGAATGAAAAATTTTATTTGCATCAATTTTGGGTACAAAATATGATTTTCGTAGACAACAGATTGTATCATAATCTCCGCAAAACTAAGTAAGCAAATAAAGAGATTAGAGTAGGAATTTGATTTATTAAAGATACATAAACTGGGTAACCATCCAAATTATATTATGACAATACTTTGTGTGTGTGTTTGTTACCATATTGTCAGTGTAATAACGCAACCAATTTTGATGATTCGTTTTTCATTTTGCTATATTTTTTCAAACTTAGGACATAGGATAGGTTTCATTTTAATGTATAACACTGCAATGCGTGGCCGGGTCAGCTAGTTATTAAATAAAAATAAATATTAGACAATTCACATACGTTGTTCTGCACCCAAAATATACTAAATCGCTTTATGGAATCCAGATACAACGACGATAACACAACACCCAGATTAGAACCAATATAGAAAAGTTCGTTTTGTCCCGGCCGGGAATCGAACCTGGGACCTCGGAGTGATGTTACCATGTGAACTCTAATATGGAGGTCGTAAATTGACGAACTTAAATCAACGTTCTAAATAAACGACAGCAATTAAAAGTTGCAACGGGTCGAAGCGAATTTGCACTTTGACTGCACTTGCAAGAGTTATTAACAAGCATAATTACGCTTTAGAAGTTCTGTAAATTAAAATTAAGCATCAATGTAAAGCTATTCAGTGCAGGGCTGTGTTGATTGATAAAATAATTAATTCTTACACTTCATAAAGATAAGATAAAAGATAAAATGCTTTTTATTAATTACATGCATATATAATGCATTTTTTAAAAGTCAACAACTGGACAATGGCTTCGTAGCTCCTATGAAGGGAGATCTTGTGCCGAGAAGAAGCCGCAAAAAATCTCGGCAAGGGCTGTTTCTTCTACCTTTAATGAGTTAAAGATTTTTTGAAGTTATTGAAGTTATATTTCTTCAGGCGCGTTATGAAAAAATGATGAGAGTGAAATTTTTAGATGCGCGCGCATCACTGTGACACAAAATTATCATGTTGAAGTTGGCCGCAAAAGCGACATAGAATAAACCAGCAGGATGAAGTTGGCCGCTTCTTATGAATGTGTGTGTGTGTGTGTGTGTGATTTTGAATTATATATGGTAGTTAACAATATCTCTAAATAAAAGAAGGATAATCTATATAAAAGAAGGATTTTGTGTGTTTGTTACCATACCAGCAACGCGTGGCCGGGTTATACCAGCAATTAACGTTACCATAGCAACCGTGGTCACGTTATACCAGCAATTAACGTTACCATAGCAATACTTTTCCGGGTCAGCTAGTTTATATAAAATTATAATATTAGTTATCTTTGTTCAGTAACGATAAAGAAGTATAACATCTTACGTGCACACAAAGTACACACAACGGTTTTTATAAATTAAAGAAACTTTTTCAGCGTTTCTAAAATGCATTAGAAAAATTAAATTTACGAAATATTAATCAAGTATAATTGTTAAAGCAAAGGCCATTAATTCCGCGCCTTTTGTCCTTCAAATTATCATTTAAATGAAACAACTTTAACCGGATTAACGAGCCTTTATAAGATCACAGGATAGTGGTCGACATACGTGTAGTATACATTCCAATATTTTAATCGGGCACATTCCTAACTATTCAATTTATTTAAAAAAAATATTATATTCTATATTATTTATTTATTTTATTATCTCGACTTGACTGTTAACTACTACATTTAACTCCAGATAGGAAATAAGGAAGTGTTTTACACTTACTGTGACTCTTCGGCACTGCGGCAAGTTTTATTACATAATTCTTTATTTACTTTAATTTTCTACTTTAATTTCATTAATTAAAAGCATTACATACTATATATTTAAATGACGACAGAGACGCGTAGCTTGTAGTGTCAAATCTCATATTTCATAAGCGTACCTTTACGTTTTATCCAACTCCACATTAGTAAAACAATGTCGAACAAATTTTTAATGCTAAATTGAAACCAAACATTACGAAAGATGAAAATCATATATAGAATATTTCTGTGAGTATTGCAAAATATTCTCTGTTTAAAGTACTGTACACTCAGCTTTTGTCTTTTTCTGTCATGCATTGTATATACCAGATATTTTTCATTAAAATCCGTACAAAGTCGATTTTACGAATACAACCCCTCGAACCTCGTAAAATTCGGGGGCGCAGTTGCTAATAAAGACTAATAAACCAAGGGGACGCACTGAAACGGATACAACAAGCATACGCCATAATTAGCTCCATTCATACATTAAATTATCTCTAATATTATCATTTACTACAATCCAACAATTGTAACACAACAAAAGAAAAGTTTTTGGGGCAAAAGCGCGCGAATTCGATGCATTTGACAGTTGGGGGCGGACATTTTGTATTGTGCGTATATTGCAAATGGCGGAGGTCAGTACAATCATTACCGGCCGGATGCATTGAACATCTGTTACGTATTACTGATTTCCATTAATTATTCTGCAAATGTTATTGGGTAACGAATCCGTGGCATTATTATAAATTATACGTACTGTTTACGCTTTAGGCAATTAATTTGTATAGCTAAATTAAACGGATAATTTATGTATTTCATTAAGTATACAAAATGGATATTGGGAGGCGTTTTGATTAGTCTAACACGTGTAAATACAGTTATTTAATTATTATTCGACAGTTAAACAATTTAAGCTATTTGTTATGTATCATTTTTTTTTTTATATGTGACCACTAATTTCCAAAATAATTTTATGTGTTCTTAGTTAACGTTTTAAAAACCTTTAACGAAATGGCTTATTGAAAAGTATTTTAAAGTATAAAATACTTTAAGAACAATATCGAATGAGATTTATTTAATTGAATGTAAGATTTAATAGTTTTGACATACCATATTTACATATCATTACATAGTAAAACAATTAAAATTTGCACGCTTGCCTAGCAGGCTGATCACATGACCTAAACAAGATTCTTACATTTTTGTTATTATAATATGTGTTCATTTAAATAAGTTATGATTTTATTTAATTATTTTTCTGTTAATCCTTTTAAACATAAAATAATCGAATAGTTAGGTACATTGAATGATTTAGAACCATTCACGAGTTTAATAATAGCTTAACCGATAGAAAAAACAGCTCTCGTTACAAAACGTCTCCTAAATCGTAACATAACTCTCTAACGGCTTTCAAAATAGCTATTGGTTAAATCTGAACCTCGGTTATGGCAGTAGTCGACGGTTTTACGAGTTAAGCTTAGGGCATTTACAAACGGACGCCGAATTTCCCCGATAACCGATAGATAACACAGTTTCCTGTGTGACCAACATAGAAAAAGGTCAGCATAAAAATAAGATTTATGTTGAAACTGAACTGGCAACAAAATTAGCTGTTGATATTCAATTAATATGTGAAACTTACCATCATAAAATATATATTTCCATTTTTGACTCTTGTTTAATACGAATATCATAATGTTTTGAAATGAAGTTTTCATTTCAAAACATTATGATATTCGTATTCTTTAGCATCGTTGAGATTTGAAAGTCGATGAAACGAAAAAGCGACAGTAAAACGATACAGATACATAAATTCATAAGATTTAACGCAGGAGAAAATGAGATAGGAAACATTATGTACGTCTGATTAACACACGTAACAACACGTGTTTGTTTACGCATGCGTAGTACAAAGCTTGAGAGAAGGCATCACAATAACCGTGGTATTTTGTATACGTGTACGTATTATTTTTAAAGGTTTCACTTCTACCACGTGTGAATTGCACACATGCTATTTTATTTTATTTGTTGCATTTCCAATGACATATTTCTGTAAGATACAAGATACTCGTACGACTGTAAAAACAACTATGGCTCCGAGACACTTCCCCGAATAGCGAAAGATCGTGGGATCGAATCCTGAAGGGATGGGAGGCTTACTTGTTTTTACAGGCGTATTTTGTATCTTCAACGAATATCATAATGTTTTCTTTGGTTCTTGATCGTGATGTCCAAAATATCTATTATATCATGTCCAAAATATTTATATATTTATCGGCGAGAATCGAACTCTATCCGCTTGGGTTAAAGCTGACATCTCAACCGATGCTCTACGAACGCTTATCAACCGTTTGGTGCAACGGTAGTATCCTGCCTTTCGCACCGACGGTCCCGGGTTCAAATCCCGGAACGGGGCAAATATTTGTATGATGAATACGAGCATTTTGTACCTGAGGCATGGGTGTTTTTATATATTTCTATGAATATTACATATCTATGTATTATATGTTTATGTCTATCCGTTAACCTAGTATCCACAACCTTACAGTGCATACTTTGGGCTATGCTAATTGGTGTGGATGTAAGAAATATTTATTAATTATATATTTATTTTATATTTTTATTACTTAAAAATATCGAAATTAACGCTTTTTTGTATCAGTAAAATGTATTTTATTTGACGAATATAAGCAAAAGTGACAAAATAATACACGGACGATATTCAAATATACATGGACGTGTGAATAAAAGTTGTATTGCATATGTTAATTTGAACTCAATCGTCTGTATGATAGAGATGATATTGACTTGCCGCACTATTCTATAATTTCTATACTAGTATATAGTTTTTGTTTTAGTTACAGAGTAGAAAATGAACCGATTTCCTCTTTCTTTTTTTTCTTGGTATATGAATCTACAGTGCCACAAAATTTTCTGGTCCGGTGGCAAAAATTAAAACTACAATTTACCCATAGATTTTATTAAATCGTAAACAGCAAATCACTTGACCGCTATCTCGCCTGACGGTAAGCGACTATGCGATCTAGGATGTGACGCACTTGCCTAGAAGATACCTATTCACTCGCGACTTGAAGATCCCTAAATGGTATTTATCAGGAAACACAGAGTTGGGCAAAGAGTTCCACACTATAGCAGTAAGAATTACAAAATCGGAACGATTAATGCGACTCTTTGGTATATCAACCATATAATGGTGGCGCCTTATTGTAAGTCTGGTTGTCCAATGAAAAAATAGGGACGGCGGAACAAGGCTGTGCAATTCACTCTCCGAAATATATGACATTTCTATGACACTTCTTCTTTGTTCACCACAAGCGCCACCAAAGGAACAGATAAATTTGTCGCACTGTACTTTAACTTATTTTCAATTGACATCGAACAGACAGTAAGTAAGTACTACTCTGAGTATCCAATAATAACAAGAAAACTCATAATAATAAAATGACATTGCAAGAAACCGCTAAACCGTCCATGGAATCCGACAGCAATATTATTTCAAATCCGCAATATTTCTGCCATCATAAATTACGTCCACAAATCCTAAAACGTCGTCCGAGTGGCAAACAGTTCATTTAGTACAAACAAGTGTAAACAAAATGACGTAAAACAAACATACCAACCAAATTAACGGTTCGCGTATGGATTACAGTTTGAGCTCTTGGACATGCGCGTTCACACTCGGAATAGTGCAGCAAATTAATTGCGTTGTCAACAGCTGCGAATAGCTCGGCGAAAGTCATACTTAATTTGTGTACTTACATTAAATACAAATGAACTTTGGAGGGTGTGCTCAAGAACTGCATTTGATAATGCCGCCATCTCCTTTTTTCCACCGGACGCACTGCGGGCTACTACCCTTTCTTGGTTGCTATTCCTATCTGTCGAACCCAGCGTTTCTCAACACCCTTCAAAATACTCACAGCAAAGGAGTGGAACTCCGTCCCTGCGTCTGTATTTCCGTGAACATATAACCCGTCCGGTTTATATTATGTTATATATTATTATAAAATTATTTTTCAAAGCCAGGGTGAATAGACACCTTCTGGGTTAGCTCATTCCATCGCAGATGCTGTCTAGCATCGCAGATCTAGAGCAAACCCATTCAAAATATTAAAAGAAATGAAAATGTTTCGAAACTTCGCTATCTTAAACCTTTTGAATTCCTTTCCAATCCATAGGTCGCTGATTCAGATCCGGTTCGAAGGACCAATTTGATGTATGAGTTGATTGGTCACACACCAAAGGAGATGAATAATAAATTTTGAAATAACTTAAAATAACTTTTATTGCGTAATAAATGTAACGCTAATTGATGAGTCGCGAGTTGAATGTAGACTGACTGAATTATGTTGAAAATGATGACTTCGAACAAATTAAATGTAGGTCGTTTCGTAGACCGTACATACATAAAACTCACTTTCTTTAAGGGCATTAGAGAATCTTGCTCTTAATATTTTGAAATGAAATATAATGAAAATAACTTCAATCAAATGCACTTAAGTTGCTTTGAATCGTCCAACTTTTTCACCTGCCACCTATTCACGAAGTTTTTAAACTGACAAGAAGAACGGGCGCAATATACTCGTCAGCTTTAACAGAAGTAACGACATTTACAATATTATACCTCCTCATCAGACATAATTCACAAAAAAACAATATTATTCTGTTATCAGCAAAATAGAAGTGTTATGGTTTCATTACATCGTTGATTACAACAAAGTCAACAATTATCTGTTTTAAGTACAGAGAATAAACGACTAATTTTTCCTACAGACTGTTTCACATTCTATGTCTCTTTCTGTCTAGTCTTTGGAACTCCCTCGCAGTTTCTTTTAAGCGTGCTCAATCCATCCACTAGTAGCTAAACAATTTTCGTTTATATATGTACATGTTAAAGTATGTTTTTTATGTGTATATATATTTATACTGGTGTGATGTAGAAGATATAGTGGTAAAGATAGAAAAAGGAATGCTTAGATGCTTTGGACATGTAGAGACTGAACAAAAGAAGATTGATACGACAAGTATATGAGGCAAATGTGCATGGGGAAGTCGGTAAATCCAGACAAAAGTAAACTTTTAGGGACCAAATAGAAGATGTTCTGCAAAAAAGCCAGGTCAAAAGTACCCATAACCGACGAGCTTGTATGAAAGGTCTGATGATAGTTGAAGAGATATATGTCAGAATCTTGGAAAAGTGTGATCCTGTGGAAAAATGGCGTGATTGTATTTATGTGTTTATACTGTTGTTTGTACATTATTGTGCATGTTTGTGTGCATTTATACTTGAGTTTTGTATCATGGGTGTTTATATATATCCTTTTTACTATAAATATTGCATCTATGTATGATACACTCGGCGTCAAAAAAATCGCACCTCTAAGAAAATCACGTTCAAATGGCATTAACTCTGGATATGCACATGCAGTCGTATTAATTATAATTTTATTTAAAAGGTTACTTAATTAACTTAATAAAAAAACATTATTTTTCATTATCAAATAAAACCTAAAGCAACAAATAAAGGGTCACAAAAATTCTAAGGAAATTTTGCTGCTCGGGAGAGTCGCGAGTTGCGCTAACTTTGTGGGTATAAAGAGGTCAACACGGGTTCAATGTGGGTCATTCGCTATTAAACCGTTGAAGGGGACACACGCACTGATTTTACTGAAGAAAGAACATCTGGAAAATGGACACTACAGCTGATGAGGCCGCTCAAGTGGTTGCACTACTGCAAGCAGGGGTGCGGCAGTGTGATGTCGCCCGGCAACTGAATCTGAGCCGTTTTTCGGTTCGTAGAGTCTACCAGCGCTTTTTAGAGACCGGTGGCTATATCCGGCGACATGGGTCCGGTAGACGTCGCTGCACTTCGGAAAGAGACGACCGGTTCGTTGTGTCGTACTCTTTGAGAAATCGCTTCTCAAACGCTGTTCAGCTGCAACAGGAGCTCCAGGCAGTTCGCAGACGCACCGTGAGTGTATCCACGGTTAGAAGAAGACTGAAGGAGAAGAACATAGCAGCCCGCAGAGCTGCTACAGGTCCAAAATTGACTGCAGCGCACCGACGAGCCCGCTTGCAGTTTGCTCGCGACCACGTCGATTGGACCATTGAGCAGTGGGGAGCTGTTCTCTTCTCAGACGAGACACGAGTGTGTCTTTTCTGCAACGACCGACGAAGAAGAGTATACCGGAGGCAGGGTGAACGTTTCGCTCAAGCCTGCATCCAGGAGACGGTGGAATATGGAGGCGGATCCTGCATGTTCTGGGGCGGTATGTCGGCTGCCGGCAAAACCGACCTGGTCTGCGTCTCCCGGACCGGAGGTGCTCGCGGACAAGGGTCGCTGACTGCGCGCCGCTATATCACAGAGATCCTGGATGTGCATGTGGTCCCTTTTGCCGAATCTTTTGGCGAGGGGTTCACATTAATGCACGACAACGCTCGCGCACACACTGCAGCCATCGTGAACGACTTCCTGCGGAGGTCCCAAATTCCTGTGATGCAGTGGCCAGCGAGAAGTCCTGATCTGAATCCGATAGAGCACCTCTGGGACCATCTTAAACGTAAGGTTCGATCTCGGGATCCGGCTCCTTCGACTCTAGAGGAACTCCAAACCGCGGTGATTGAAGAATGGGGTCTTATCCCTCAAGAAGAGCTCCTGAAGTTGGTGAGGTCTATGAGGGACCGTATGGAAGCCGTCATCAGGGCAAGGGGGGGTAACACTAGATTTTGAGTTAATTTTAAGACACTTTTTGTACATTTTTTTTGTAAATTATCGATTATTAATTAGGACTTAATTAAGATTTTTTATTATTTTTCAAATTTTTATGCTTTTTGTATAATTTTAATTAAAAAAAAGATTGCACTTAATTGTTGTTTGATGCTCCTTTTTGTTACCTTTCTAATGATACCTAACACTATCCTCTATATAAGGTTTAGGAATTTTTGAATAAGATTTTTATAAGGTGCGATTTTTTTGACGCCGAGTTTATATGTGTGTCTAGTATGTCAATCTGCTACCCTAGTATCCATAACACAAGCCTTATAATGCTTTTTTTAGGCTAGACTAATTAATGTGATTGTAATAAATATAATTATTATTATACTAGCGGCCCGCCCCATCCTCGCACGGGTGGAGAAAATTCTTTAATTTTTTTCTTTTATTAAATATTTTTCCGTTAGCGCCATCTAGCGTCCGGTAGACGAACTACTTGCAGTTAACGCGTTGCTACGGTAACGCATATACAATGGAAAAAGAGCGGAAAAAAGAGAGGACAGACAAACAACAAATTTGTGATTATAGATTATAGATAACACTGCGCACTTCCTGCCGTTATGTATAAAACGATTGTCTAAATCATTTTAAAATAGTGCAAAGTAAGAAAACTTCAAATTTAAAATTCATATTGTTACTAGAAGTATTACTTACATGTATAACAGTTTTATAGGGAATAGAGAAACACAAAGCAAAGAACCTCTTCACCTCTATTACAAAGTATAAATTATTAGCAATATTAGTTTAAACTGGGAAAACTAACAAATATACTTAACATACGCAAAAAGGCAACAAGAACTTTCCAACTCCCAGTTAATAACATCGTGTAACTTTAACACAAAGCAAACAATAAGTTTCTAAGTAAAATGTAAATAAAATAGTTATAAATAGCTAACAACAAAAACTATTTGTTGAAGACCACCCATCGAATGCACGTACAGTCACTATTTTGACTACAGTACATAGAAAACATGGTGTTGGACAAAGAGCAACCCCTGGTGAGACGACACCGCATTTTATTGTTGGTCAGTCAGCGAAATGCTTATTCCTATCCTTCGTTGGATCAGAATACGTAAATTTATCTATAATAATGTTTAAAGTGCTATTTTAAAGGACTTTAAATAAAAGGTTAATACAAAAGACAGCTTTTAGGTTTGATGACCATTTGGTGTTTTTTTCGACGAGTAACTCGAAAAAAACACCAAATGGTCGTCAGTCGTGTATGAAACTCTATGAAGCTAACCACACGACGCCGGCGCTAGAGCCGGCTTGCCGTGCAACCGGGCACGGTGCTCGCCGCATATACGCCCGGCGCGCAGTGGAGTATGGCAGTGTATGAGCGCATACACACGAGACCGGACCTACGAGCGGCGCGTGCACAGGACTACCAAAGCAATGGAAATCAACAAAGAATTTTTAATTAATTTAGTAGAAGAGAGGCCAGTGTTGTGGGACAAGACTGCGGAAATTTATAAAGACAAACGTCTCACATACGAAGCGTGGAAAGAGGTGTGCAAGCATATGAATACATGTTTGATGAAATGGACCTGGATGAACATTTTGTACGTTCACAATTCACGAATTGAAACGAGCGAATGAAGGCGGCACCCCTTTGAAACCGGGTCGTGTACAAACCGTCTAGTGTGCACGGTCGGGCGGTTTCTACCCGGCGCCGGCCAAAAACCGGGCCGTGTTGAAACCGTCTCGTGGGCATGAGCGCTAATGCGCCTTATGCATACTCCGCTGCTTGGGTAAACAGCGGAGTTATGTGGGGCTCTCCTTCGGTCACCCACCCGACAACGACAACGACGAAGCCCAGTGGCTGGCCGAAGGTATACCCACTAAAACTCGTCGTTGTGCCTTCATACTGTCCTGCAGCCTTGTGGGTCCCTTTGTTGGAAGCACCACTTTGGCTGGACAGCCAGCCCGCTATGGGCCCCTTTTCCGTCGGGCGATGCCTAGGCACAAATTAGGCATCAACCGACACCCTCAGAATGGCGCTGAACAGCGGGTCTACCCACCTACGCCGCAGCGCCTTTCGTCTCGTCCGTTAGGGGTCCTCCCTTCGTTGAGGACTATGACCCCTAAACGGTAGCGATCCTATCTTTCGCACCAACGGTCGTGGGTTCGAATCCCGGAAGAGGCAGATACATACATCATACAAACATGATGAATACGAGCATTTGTACCTAAGACATGGGTGTTTATATATATTTCTATGAATATTACATATCCATGTATCATATATGTATGTCTATCCGTTACCCTATTATCCATAACACAAGCCTTACAGTGCTTACTTTGGGCTAGGCTAATTGGTGTGAATGTAAGAAATATTTATTTATATTTAAGACCATTTGGTGCAACGGTAGCGATCCTGCTTTTGGCACCGGTGTTCCTAGTTTCGAATACTGCGAGAAGCAAATGTTTGTGTCATGAATACGAGCATTTGCACCTATGTACATCATGGATATTTTTTAAACATTCCTATAAAAATTACATATATGATTAAAGATATTTCTTACATTCGCACCAGTAACTCTAGCCCAAAGTAAGCACTGTATGGCTTGTGTTATGGATACGAGGGTAACGGATTGACATACATATATGAGACATAGATATGTAATATTCATAATAAATATAAATACCCATGACTCGGGTACAAATGCTCGTATTCATCACATAAACATCTGCCCCTTCTGAGACTCGAACCTAGTCCTGCCGGTGCGGAAGGATGGGGTTACTACCATTGCACCAAACGGTCATGAGCATGACACAAGCCTTACAGTGTTAATTGGGCTTGGCTAATTGGTGTGAATGCAAGAAATATTATTACTATATGTAAGTTAGGTAAGTATGTAAAATTATGTATGACCCGGCCACGCGTTTCTGTGGCTCAGGTATTATATGTTAAATTACATATAGCCTATAGCATTTCTCGATAAATAGGCTATCTAACACTGAAAGAATCTTTCAAATCGGATCAGTAGTTCCTGAGATTAGCGCGTTCAAGCAAACAAACTCTTCAGCTATATAATATTAGTATAGATAACGTTTTTACATTTTAAATAGTTAATAGTGTAAGTCAAGGTGTACTTGTTGACGTTATACCATGTCAACACGCGCATTTTGATTGCTCATATTGAATAAATATCATTTTTTTATCTTTATCTGTGACAGTCTGTCTAGCGTCACTGTCAGACGAAATTATGATAAGTGCAGTTTGTATTTTTTAATATTTTCATAACTTTAAGTTTTTTAGTTTAACTGGTTTTATGTAGTTTGAAATGTTTCAGTTCTCACAATTCCACTCTCACACACTTGACTTCAATTACTTTAACCAGCTTTTGCTGTGTTCACAGGATGACAAGTCACCAGTGTAATACTACCTTTTATCGTTTTATAGGGAACTTTCCAAACTTCTTAATTTATTCGAATAATCATTAAAAAAAACCATTTATTTAACGGAAAATAATAATTCCAAGCAGGTGGAACGCTCCAACTTTAATCTCTATAGTAATTAGGATGTTTGCTCATCTCAATAGCCTTGCTAAGTTATCTAGGAACAAATCTCAGTTCTCTAGCCCTTCAAAAGCATGCTAACACGCCTGCAGTTTTGCTATCGCGCCTATGTTTCATGTCGTCTACACGTTTGGAAGTTCTGATTAGGTTGATTTATATGTACAAAAAAGCATGTTTGCAATTCACACGTGGTAGAAGTGAAACCTTCAAGAATAATACGTACACGTATACAAAATACCACGGTTGTTGTGATGCCTTCTGTCAAGGTTTGTACCACGCATGCGCAAACAAACACGTATTAACACACGTACATAATGCTTCCTATCTCATTTTCTCCTACGTTAAATCTTATGAATTTATGCGTCTGTCTCTTTATAATATCGCTTTTTCGTTTCATCGACTTTCAAATCACAACGATGCTAAAGAAGTTTTCACTTCAATAAAACGTTAATTATATCCGACCTACTTTTTTAGTCAGTGACATATTCCATTGTGTAAAGCGCTGCAGATTGTTGTATAAAAAAAATAGTTAATTGAATTCGAATATCTAATGCCTTTGCTTTTTGATAGCTTTGTTGATGATTTAAAAATATTTTCAATGAGCGCCATACTCCATTCCCAACCTACATTCTAATGATAAACAAGAGACATGGCAACAGTACATTCAAAAGCAGACAATTCGATAATCACTTTCACCTATTTACAAACAATGCCCAATGAACCTTGAACCTTTTGTGAAAGAAAAGTTACAACATTCCGGTGCATTTGTGTTGAGGAAAGGGAAATGATGGTTCGCTGTATGGTGGTTATTATGGAATTGATGGACGGTTCGCGTGTCGCGGTGGCTATTGACAAAGTGACTGATAATAAGATAAAAGTGGTACCACCTCATTTGTGGGCATTACCTGCTTGCTTTGTAAATGTACGGAGATGACTTTTGATTTGGAAAGTTGTATTTTGGGTGGTTTTCGAGGTAATTGTGTACTGATTGTAGATAAGCGGCGTATTTAGTCGGACAATGCGACCTCTGGGAGAATTAAAAACAAAGAAGATCAGAAGGAAAATACTTGTGTGAGGAATACTAGCATTTTTATTTGAGTAAGTATTTATGTGTATTTCTATAATTATTACATATTTAAGTATTATATATGTTTGGAAGCCTAGTATTTATTAATACTGGGGATCCGTAACGTAAGCCTTATAGTGCTAATTTTAAGTTAGGCTAATTGATATGTAAATTTTAAAAAAATACTATTATGTAATTAAATACATATTTATTTATACATAATAATTCTATTTCAACTACTTTTTTTAATCTCATGTATTTAATAATTTATTTTTAAATGCTCTAGGCGATAACGATTTGTTTATTTTTTTACTAAGAGGAACGAACAACGAACTAAGAAGACAGTTTTTACCATGTACGTGCGATTCGGCCAGAAAATAAACTATATGTGTGCAAACAGAAATTTGTGGTACATTATGTATACATATATTTAGCTTCTATCGGTAAAATAGTCTCTTTTTTTGGTGCTTTAGAGATACTCAATATGATATATTTTTATTAAGATATCCGATATAAAAAAATATGAAGAGAAAAATTTAGTGGTCGAATGACAGCATTACGTTCGTTGTGCGCAACCTATCGCGCGCACGTTTCACTTTTTGAAGATTCATTTTATTATTTTTTTGCCTGTTCAAAGAAAATCGTTAGGATCTTAAGGAATTAACTCCAGTCGTGCGTCGGAGTTGACACATACATTTTTTTATTTTCTTTTTCCCTTTGGTGCTTATGATATGCGTTATAATTATAATATGTGAACTAAATCATTTCTATTCTTTTCTTTCGTATTCTAAATTTAACAAATCAGTACTATTTTCGTAATATATTAGTTAAAAATTACAATTTTAATTTATGACAATACAACAACCAATATTGTTGAACATTTTAATAAAAAAATACTAGAAAAATTCGACTCAGCGCGCCTCAGCATACATTGAATGAAAGCATTGAAAAAATGCAATAAAAATAAATCAAAATTATAAACCCAATGTTGTTGCCAGAATAATGAAAATGTTAAATTCCCTTTATAATTTTTTTTTAATATATTTTATGCATTTTCAATGCATAATCTTATAAGATAAATTATTATAATAGAAAAATACTAGAAAAGATCGACTCGGGTCACAAGTGAATTCTCAGGCGGGAAACGAACCCGCAACCTTTGGAAATCCGGTCCAATGCTCTCCCAATTGAGCTCAATTGGGAGAGCATTGAGAATTCACTTGTGACCCGAGTCGATTTTTTCTAGTATTTTTCTATTATAATAATTTATATGTGATGGTGTCCAATCCTCGTGGTAGCCTCGTGAACACTCGTCGAAATTTTCTAGTACCTTTCTTATTTTACGCTGTAGGCCAGCGTTGTTTCATCAATGAGAGGATTTCCAAAGGTTGCGGGTTCGATTCCCGCCTGAGAATTCACTTGTGACCCGAGTCGATATTTTCTAGTATTTTTCTATTATTATAATTTATGATAAATTCCCTTAAAATTACTACTTTACTTGAGCAAAATATTAAAGAAGGTGCCATTAACAAAAATAATTTACAGTACGTTTCTAAACATTGCAACCTAATAATACCTGACAAACATTAATGATTTGTGTAACCAAACTGACAATATATCACTTAAGTTATAGAAAAGAAAACCTTATTTACATACAAATAAGGTCGTATAAAAGGCTTCTGTAAACATTGTACAGATGACACAAAGGCCCACTGTGTCTTTGTGAGGCAAACAAATGAGTGAGTTATTGCTTCCAAGCTATTGTAGATGCAAGAGACATTTCGAGATGTGCTCAAAGTAATAAAGATAAGAAATCTTGATTGTCTTACCATTATATTATTTGTGATATAGACTTTTAAATAATCAATAACATCAATAATTTTGCACATACCGCTCGGATTATAAGATAAATCACTTGGATGCGGACAACCGTTCGATAAACTACTACGAACTGTCAAAATTACTCATTATTTCTTTATTTGTGGCTTGCACGCTTTGTGCATTTAGCCAATGTCAAGTAAGTATAATTTCCAGTTGTTAAGTAATTTCCTAGGTTTCAGTAAAGATGGTCCAGTTCAATAAGTGGGATTTTACTGAAACCTCTTCGTGGCCTTCTTGAGAGAGCGCGAAAAGACACCTTCCAACCTGTTTTGATTCACTTGTCAATACTCATGCATATACAGAAACACTCAGTGGTTAATAACCCACCATTATTACACACTAACATCAACCATAACACAAAATTTAACAAGAAAACTAAAACCATTAAAGTGACGCTTCGCGCTCCCGCCAAAAATGCCGTCAAAATTACTAAATTTACTAAATGTATTGAATAGATTGAAAATATATTGAATATATATTGAACATATATTAAGCATATATTGAACACCTCTTGAACACATATTGGATATATATTGAATATATAGTGGAACGCGTACAAAAAAGATTTTTATATCACGTTATGTACCAGTCTGGGAAAGTAAAAAAATTCAAATCCTACAATGACTGCCTTCAACGGTATAAACTGTATAGCCTCAATATCACACGTCAGTTACTGGATCAGATTTTTCTGTACAGAGTTGATAATGGTAATTATGATTGCTCTGAATTGCTCTCTAAATTAGTTTTCAATTGTCCTCGTAGATTGCCCCGTTCAGATTAAAGTTAGCAAAAGTAACTTGGTAAGTTCTCACCTTTAAATAGAATTCTGTCATCCCAAAATATAAAACTAAACTTTTAAAAATACTTAGTTTTGTGTTGCATTTAGTAAAGCGCCCTATATATAATGTTAAATAGTATAATCTTTTTAGTCTTAAGATTGTTATTTAACTTATTTTATAGATTGTTTATGTTCAATGCATGCCGTCGCAGCCTATGACTAAGGCAACACTATTTCGAATAATAGATAGGAACCTAAACGCTTAGTATTGTTAACACGGAAATTCATATAAGTGTGACCTACATCAGTTAAAAAAATATATAATTGGAGCGACGCCAAATCGACTAATGCAGCCTATAGTAGATTTTCCGACTGCACAGGACATTTTTTACAGGGCGATACACCACCAGTGTTTATCCAAAAAACCCGCGATGCAATGCTATCACAGCGGTTGAATGAGCGCCAACACTCCGCAGCTGGGACATAGAAGCCATCGAGCGAACAGAGTCAAAAGCTCTAGACTAGATGTTTTTTTATTAGACAACATCATAAACATTATTCGAAACCCAAGTTAAGAGGCTAAAGCACTGTTTATGGAATTTAGAAACATCGACAATACCTCAACAATACTCAGACCGAAGTCAATATAGTAAAGTTAGTTTTTTCTAAAAGATCGACGACCGTTTAGTGCAACAGTACCGATCCTTTCGCACAGTCCTGGCTTGGAGTCCAGGAAGTGGCAGATGATTGTGTGATAAATACGAGAATTAGTACCTGAGTTAAGGGTGTTTATATTTATTTATATATAAATTACTATTAATATCTATCCGTTGGCCTCGTATCCATAACATAAGCCTTTATTACTTTGGGCTAAGCTAACTGGTGTGAACGTATTCCATATTACAGTAAGTTTATGATAATAATAAACATTATATTCGGAGATAAAAATCTATACAAAGGTGTTAATTACACGAAAATCTTATTCTAGAGTTAGTAAGTAAGTAATTAAACAACCACATCATAATTACAAATTGGCTAGGCTACCAATGCGGCTCCTGTTCAACAGATAATCATAGCTTAGATATTCTTGGCATAGCATAAAATCAACGCAGCGGTGGGGATTCTCAAGGGTTAGCCAACGTACTCAGGATGCAATTCGAGCTTTCGCGGACGCACAAATTACAACTATCACTATAATTTTAACATTATGTTAACTTAACTCTGAATTTCTATACCATTTCCATGTTTAGTTCTTACATTATCGCTCCACTCAAATAATGTCGTCACTTGTTACACTTTAAAAAAATTTTTGTGTGTATACTTGTGCACGCACATAAGAAGTTATACTCAATTAGCGTAACTAAACAAAAATAGCTAAGCGCCAAAAGAAGCTTAACTTCAAAAAATAAAAACATTGTATTTTTTATTTTTTGCATTCAAAATGTTTTATTTCTATTGGATTTAAAATACGCCTGTAAAAAAAACATCCGTGTCTCCGAGTTCTTAGATAGGATAAGTAGGTTATTCCCGAGGAATAAACTATAAAAACAGGAAAAAAACGCGTTTCGTTATCAGCTAAAAGTGCCTAATTTCTTTAGCCTCTGTTCGATTTTAAGCCCTGCGTCTGGCCTACCGCTCTTTTGTTTTGAGGCCGATTTTAGACGACTATTTTAGCCGACTATTTTTACAGTTTATGAGTGGTTACGGCGACGTGCTAATACGTCGGCGTATTTGCTGCTTTGAACGTATTTTATAAACACATTGATAAGTTTGTATTGGTATTGCTTTGATGCCTTCGCTTCGTGAATTATGTGATTATTTTTGTAGATGTTATGATAAGTTGAATGATTGCGAAGATACGAACCAAACACGTTTGTATAAACACTTTCGATATAAAATAAAAATGGTAATAGAATGCAATACCTGCTTTGATTATCGCTTCTGAAAAAGAATGAAAACTACATACGTAATTAATTATTTTTTTTCTATCCATAAATGGCAACAATACTAAAATAATGATTTTATTTATCAATTAATTGTTGAGACTTATTCCTGTCTGGACTATTAAGTATAAAGAATAAAAGTGGCATTAGGACTTTAACGATTGCGTGGAATTTCTTCCTTTTGCGAAATCTTTAGTATGAGTAGTACAGTCAGGAAAAAATATTTAAATTGTCAAACTACTGTTTTTCAATTTTGGAAGTTACACGTCATTAAATAACTACGATAAATAAACATGGGGTTAGGGCTTTTAAAATTGCGTGTAATTTATTTCCTTTAGGAAATTTTAAGTATCAGTAGTACTATCAGGAAGAAATATTTAAAATGTCAAGTACATAAATTTTTGAGTTACAGCTTTATAGGCATCTATAGTCAAATTTAACCGTCGCTTAACGAGCTTTCGCTAACATTCGGACTTAAATAGTGGTTAATGTTTTACATGAATTACATGTGACCAGCTAAATAAATCACAATAATATTTAGCAGTTATATACAAGAAACGCAACTCGATATCGTTAAAGTTAACGCAATCGAGCTACGATTAATAATAATAAATTAATTCCTAAACAAGCTTACACATTTCACATATTTTTAATAACCACTTATTAATACAAGATAATTACTGAACATTATATTATTATTGTATACAGGTTGATAAATTGGGGTTAGTAGTACACATAAATGTTAGGTACCCAAACTAAGTAAAATTGTTTAATTAAATCTTAGGTTTTAAATGAATTAGTGTTAAGTTAAAATTTTTGTCTCAATCACAATAAAAATAAAAGTCAGATCTGTAGTGTTTACATTAGCCAGTCGCATTCGCTTACTATGCATCATTTCTATTAGAAAATAAGTATTGTGGAGATAAAATAAGGATTAGTTATTAGTAGGGTAACCATAAATATATTAGTTCCATCTTTATCTTAATTTGAAAAGCACGTTACGTTGGTACAATCGGCAGTAGGCTAGCGTAGTATGTTATAAGTTATATTTTCATCCTTATGGGCAGAACAAAGCGCCAATGAAAATGAGGCTAAGGCATGATTCCCGCGAACCAATGCCGATACTATTACAATCAGACTGGACGGCAAATAAAGTGGCAAGACTTATAAACATGTTTAAGGAGGGCTAGAACAGCCGTGTCACGGACTGGCCTAGGCACTGGGGCAAGATTAGGGAGATTCAGTAGGGAGCACGCGTTGTGCAGATATTAAAAGCGAGAGGCAGTAAGTACTCTAGAAGGCACTTATTTACCCACTCCTACGCTTCATGCGCTAAGCTGTGGGAGAGTCCAACATATCCCCGTCCGTCAGCCCGCAGCAAGGAATCCATAACGGATTTTTCCACAGCGCCACAAAAAAAAGTAGTACTGTCCAGTGGTCAATAAGCTAATGATAACTACACTAGCGAATTGCAAATTTTATTTTTGATAAGTCTACTGCTTGTAACGAATATAAAAGAATCCATTACAAGATGTAGATAAAAGGATGTGTCAGGGATGTTAAAGTATGTTTACATTTTTTACTTTACATGAAAAAAGCACGTACTATTAGTCTTACTCTACTGAATCCTGTCTGTCCACCTACAGTTAGATCTATCAGATAAAACCACAATGTATATCGTATCATATCTGCAATCCTCAGAGAAATAAAACTTTTGTAGGAGACAGCCTCCGGCCACTGAAATTATTGCATACTAAATAGGCAAAAAGCAAACGCAACATGCAATATGAAATAACAAAACGCACGACAAAAAAACAACGATGGCCGCAAGCGAACACCCACATAATACGACCGGGGGGCTAATAAAGTGGCCGCGATAAATCATGCGATAAGACGCGATGATAAATCAGCGATAGTTAATTACAATTACTTTACACGCGTGAATTACACGGTTGTAACACGCGAGACGAGCGATTCTTGCACATCTCATATTTTACTAGCGGTGTCTGACGTGCCTTTTTTGACGTGCAATGCTTGTTTTTTTGCTGCCTTTTTTTAGTTGAGCATTTTAATAAAGTAACCTATGTTCCTCCTTATAATATCAGCTGTCTGCCAATGAAAATTCCATTTAAGTCAGTTCCGCTTGAATAGTCGGGATAAAAAGACAGTCACACAGACAAAATTTCATTTTATTTTTATTTCTACAAACAACAGAGTTACAACAATTAAGACAGTTATCGGGAACAGAACATTAGATTGTAACATGGTAAGCTGCGTCTCCAAAAACATGTGTACTTTTTTATTTATGCATTGAGTAACAAACTTATATTTTGATATTACAAAAACCGCGAGGATATTCCTCTCATTGAGGAAGCAATGTTCGTCTACAGCGTAGAAACGGGTGCTTACAAAACGACTACTCACATAGCTCAATTAGCAGAACAGTGGACCAGACATCCAAAGGCTGCGGCCCGCTTAAGCCTAACTTGTGAGCCTAGTAGATTTTTTTTTAGTACTTTATACTAAAATAAGCTCAGTTATTATAATTTTCATTAAAAAAATTTGCTTATGAATTAAAATAAAAACTATCCTATGTCCTAAGTTGAAACAAATCCAGCAAAATGAAATAAAAAAACATCAAAATCGCTTTAGTAGTTTCGGAGTTCATTGCGGTCAAACACTGTGACATGCTTTGATCAATTTTAAACTGAATGAAAAATTCTATCCACGCTATTTTAATATATATTATCTTAATAAAACTAACATCAACAATTTCTCTAATAAATATAACATATAATACACACAAATACATGCGTCTATGGGTCTATTGTCATTCTACCTAAAGTGTTCAAGCAGTTTAATACTTTAATTTCTAATAAAATTAAGGCTTAAAATCAAAATCTCCCAGTGCTTGGTGTAAGGCTTGTGTTATGGATATACATACATGTATGATACATAAATCACAAATATTAATAGAAATACATATAAATACCCATGACTCAGGTACAAATGCTCGTATTCATCACACAAACATCTGCCCCTTCCGGGACTCGAACCCAGGACTTTCAGTGCTAAAGGCAGGATCGCTACCGTTGCACCAAACATTCGTCAATTATGAACTTTCTGTTGCTTTATTTTTTATAAATACTTGTATTTTCTGAGTCAAAATAAAAATTATATTTTTCCTTGATTTTTTCTGTCGTTTTGTGGATTAAAGGTAAGCGATAGTGATCGCAATTCAGACTTGACTCCTTAAACACCAATCCTGGATGCAGGGTGGGCAGACCGTGAACCGAGACCAATGATGAATGACGTCTCATATAACGGCCGACAGTTACCGAGCAACTCCGCACCAGCTGCAGTTTCTTGGACTTAAATGCAAGCTAAAACACAAAATATTTGCGTACAGAAGAAACATTTTTAATTTTAATTTATGTCAAATGTTAAATATGCTTATTTTGTACATAGGTAGATGGGAACTGATTTTTGAAATACAGGTTTTGAACAGTAAGAGTCAGCGACTTTATTATGCTTGTAAGAATTGAACTTATCAACAGATGCACCTAGCATATTCAGCCAACGTGTATAAGAAAGGGTATTACATGATACTAGAATATTTTAAGTATACTTCGCTAGAAAAACGTAGGATAAGAAATGATCGCACATTTTTGAAGAAATTATTTAGCAATAAGATAGACTGTCCTCGCTTACTTAGTAAGTTTTAAAGTACCTTGTAAATTGCCGAGAACTCAAATCTCACCATTAGTTCCACCATTACGCTCAACAGTTGAGTTCGAGTTCATTTGTCCCTAGAGCGAGCAGACTTCTGAACTGCTATGGAAATACTATTGACATAATTGCTGCAACTTTCTATACATTTCGTATGCATTTGCAAGAAACCATCGCTGATTTATAAAATTTAGATTATTATTTCTGTCTTGTTTTAATTAATTATTTTCACTTTTCTATCGTCAATTGTAATTATATTTTGTTTTTATGTTATTCCAAACAATATACTGAGCATGTATAATAATTATAAATATTTCTTACATTCACACCAAGTAGCCTAGCCCAAAGTAAGCACTATAAGAAGCCTTACCGTGTTATCGATAATAGAGTAATGGACAAACATACATATATGATACATAGACATTTTATATTTATAATAATATATATTAATACCCATTACTTGGGTATAAAAATAAAACAACTTTTAACGGATTTTGCGTATAATAAAAATAAATTATGCTCAAAATCCGTAAAAGTTGTTTCATTCAAATGTGTGCGCGCCGAAGTGTAAGAACTAAATCAGGTTACAAATGTCGGTATTCATCACACAAACATCTGCCCTTTCCAGGACTCGAACCCAGGACCGTGGAAAGGCAGGATAACTACCGTTGCACCAAACGGTCGTTTATGTATGTGGTGTTTACCTTTGATTCATTATGCATTTAGAAATGAGCTACTCTCTGTTATGTATAATTGTAACAATTTTAAGTAATCCAAATGAAATAAATAAAAATAACTGATGGTTAGATAAATAGTGTTTTTAAACGGTTTTATTTAGCTCACCCCGTTTGTTTTATTTATTCTTGGGTCAAATTTAGTAATTCAAATTTCACCCTCTTCCCGTCAACCGATTAATCTGAAATTTTGTATACACTTTGGGTTTTGGTGACAATTCAATTATGTTTATTCATTATCATTATACATTCGAGATGGCCGCCGCTACAAAATGGCGGATAACGTAGGTTTTATCAATCCCATCAATATGGGTATCAAATGAAGGGGCTCAACAAGCAGAATACAATATACTATAAAAAATTGAAATCCAAGATGGCGGCCGCTACAAAATGGCGGATAACGTAGGTTTTATCAATCCCATCAATATGGGTATCAAATGAAAGTGCTCAACCAGTAGAATACAATGTACTATATAAAATTAAAATCCAAGATGGCGGCCTCTACAAAATGGCGGATAACTTAATTACGTATAGAGGAGTTGGACTGCAATAAACTAACGGGCAAGAAACCTTGCAATAATGAAGCACTAAATGAATTAAACAGAACGGTTTTATGTTAAACATACATTGCAATGTTTAAGATAAATGTACTAAAAACCAAAAAAAATAAAATAAAATAGATACAGTCGAGGGAATTATAAACATATGCATAGACTAGACTAAAATAAAACCGTGGGGCACGTCAATTGTCTACAATAAAAACAAAATTAAAACAAACATTTTAATCAACGATTGTAGACAATTGACGTGCCCCACGGTTTTATTTTAGTCTAGTCTATGCATATGTTTATAATTCCCACGACTGTATCTATTTTATTTTATTTTTTTTGGTTTTTAGTACATTTATCTTAAACATTGCAATGTATGTTTAACATAAAACCGTTTAACTTAAAAAGATTTTTACCTATTTTTATCTTAAACAATTTTGAGATTGTTTTAGACAATTTTTCGACAATTTAAAGATTTTTATTAAAGCTTGGTCGCCACACATATATGCGTATATATGTGGCGTCCACACAAAGGTAAAGTGACAAAAAGATTAATTTAACCCGCAAGTAAACGCGATTGTGTCGGTACAAACAACAGATTGTTTTTAAGGACCACCAACAAAACTTACACTATAACATTAAAAAAAAATGGTTTGGACTCCGGGAGTACCGGCAGAAGTCAAAACATGAACATTAACGTTGTGAATTTTTGATATTTTGGAATGGTTAGGGAATCATTTCGCACGAATTGCTTCAATTATCAATATAAAGTGGTAAACTACAATATTCATTTATTGCGCTATCGTACACAAGACAACAAACACACACGCACACTCGTGCAAGCGCCCTGCGCCGCTTAAACGAAACAGGAGCAGGAATACATTTTTGCCGCGCAGTAGAAAGAGAGGGGGATATTACTTTCTCTCCTACGCCGCGCCGGCGGTCTACTCTCCTTCCGTCTTACGAATTTTCAAACAGTTCACGTGTCCTGACGCGAGTTTAACATTTTTTACCCATACCAAAAAGTACACAACGCCGCTAAAGAAATTTTCACTTCAAAAATACAATTTCATCGTAGAACTAAGTGCTATTTTAATTAAAGCCAGTCACTAATAAGAGGGATTTTTCTAAAACTAATATAATTAATTTATATAAACATATACCTAAATAATAATAATGAAAACAGACAACTTATCAAAAACAAAGAATATCAGAAGCATAGATGTTGCTAAAAGACTTTGACACTTGGTTTACTTATATTCAAACGGAACAGAATAAGGTTGGGGTTGGCATGTCTGAAAGACAATAACCCCAGTCTCTTTATTAACATAATATTTGATTTAATATTTGAATTTAATTGCTTATATTAAATATTTATAATTTATTATAATAACTTTGACATCGTAGTGATATTTTTTGGGAATTTAATTACGACATTGCTCATTCATTACTATATTACTGCATGCTGAATTATTTGACATTATACATCTGCACATAATGCAACTTTATACATCTATTATACCGTGTTTGTTTGATAATAAATATATACATTAAAAATACACGAGGGCAAGGTTAACTAAAACATTATAACAAAATGAAGCATGAAATTAAGTTATTCAAAACAAAGATAAAATTCTTTACACAACAAATAACCTGACAAATAAGCTTTATTCTGATATCGCGACATTATCAATCCCACGCTTGGCCATTGGGCAATAACATAAATCCATGGACACTCGAGGATGCGATAAAGCACATCTTAACACCAAAACTACATAATAAAATAACATTATCAGGAAAGAAATCAACGGCTGGGACCATTCTAATCATTTGTAACACAATCTTTGAGCGACCATTCACTAAAGATCTCTAATATATTTAAGAAATTAAAACAAGTTTAGTATACAACATTTCTTACATTCACACCAATTAGCCTAGCCCAAAGTAAGTAGTGTTAGGCTTGCGTTATTGATACTAGGGTAACAGATAGGCATACGTTATTTGACGACCGTTTGGTGCAACTGTAACGATCCTGCCTTTCGCACCGACGGACCTGGGTTCGAATCCCGGAAGGAACAGATGTTTGTATGATGAATACGAGCATTTGTGCCCGAGTCATGGGTACATAGCTATGTATCTTATATGTGTGTATATCCGTTACCCTAGTATCTATAACACAAGTCTTACAGTGCTTACTTTGGGCTAGGCTAACTGGTGTGAATATAAGAAATATTTATTTATTTAATTATTTTATAACTAGGTGACCCGGCCACGCGTTGCTGTGGCTGAGTTATTATAATTGCATATTTTTTTTTGGTTATGTATAACATGAAACCTATTCTATGTCCTAAGTTAGAAGAAATCCAGCAAAATGAAAAAAAAACATCAAAATCGGTAGTTTCGGAGTTCTTTGCGGTCAAACACTGTTACACGGAATTTCAATATACACATGTATGTATGTCTATCCGTTACTATAGTATCTATAACAAATCTTCACAGTACTTACTTTGTAAGTAAGTTAGACTAATTGGTGTGATTGTTAAAAATATTATTATTTTTATTCATATATTATGACATTAATTTCTCTACAATTATGACATTAATTTCTCTACTCTCTTATGGGTATATGTATTAGAATATGTTATATAACATCTTTATTTCTTACTTCACAAAAAAACACATTTTATTAAAAAAAATTATAGGCAGTTCTAGAACAGAAAACAAAATCGGGTCCTTTACATACATGAGTGTACGCGCCGGCCGTAGCAACACGCGAGGGTCGCAACTCAGCATCGTATTTACTCGCATCACGAGTAAATTACTAATTTTCAGACGATAACTGGCAACATCTATGAGTTATATTAAAAAACAATAGGCGCTCAATTTTGCACTTAAATGTTCTTAATAATTAAATCCAACATGGCAACGTCTATATTTGTGTGTAACAAACTAGCACATATTTGATAAGCGATAAATAAATCTGTGATTGATATTATTAGATACATTAACAAACAATATTATTAAAAGTTATGAATTACGAACGAAATAATTTAAAAGAATATTTAGGTTCCGCTACCTGCGGAAGATCTCGAGAATACCTAACTTTTGTTTAGAAAGAAGATATGCTTTCATTTGATATTTAAAGTTATATTTATACTTTAAGTGCCTCAGTGGGGATGGAACATTGTTCCAACACTTGGTAGCGTGGTAGAGAAAACTCCCCTTGAAAGCCACGGGTCGGTGTAATTGAACTTTATTATCACCAAAGTCACTAGCAAGGATATAAAGGAATTATTGCTGTCGCATAATCACAACAGTCATTCCAAGAATTTAAATGAGTTAATTATAAAAACTCACTGTCTTACTGAAAACCGTTACTTTTTCAGGAAAAAACACAAGGATTACAAACAAATGACACTTTTAAAGAACCATTTAAAAAGGGGTTAGTGATAACGAAACCCATTTGTTTATGTCTAATCTCTAAAAACATTAGCTAAAGATTCTAAAAGGGATAAAGCTGAGAATTAATGACATTCGCAACTTTAGTCAGACAAGAGAGCAATTTTGTGTAAATAGGGGAAATATACATTAATATTTACGAGTATCATGATTCCCTTTGAAGAGTCCCGGTGCAATCAACAGTTATATAAACAAACTTCATTAACAGCCTACTAATGTCCCCACTGCTGGAGCACAGGTCTTCCCTATAAATTCAGTAGAGAGACCACGCGAGCCCAGTGCGGATTGGTGGTTGCTAACGAAGGCATATGTAGACGGGACAAACGGCTTAACGTGCCTTCCGAAGCACGGAGAAGCTCAAGATAATAAGTATTCGGTCACCCATCCAATACCCGACCATTGCAAAAATTGCTTCACTTTCACCTACGCCATCGAGCTCGAACACAATAAATTTTCCTTCGAATACTTTCATTAAAAGACCATTTGTATAATTTTTTTTTATTAAAATTTTATGGCTTGGATCCTTGAAGCCGTATATTCCACGGCTGAACATAGGCCATCCCCTAAAGATCTCCACAGCGCCCAGTCCTGCGCTGACCGCATCCAGGTTCTTCCTGAGACCTTCACCAAATCGTCGGCCCAACGAGTGGGAGGTTTGCCTACACTGCGTTTTCCGGTTTGTCAAGAACTTTTCTGCCATGTCTTGATAATCAGTAATTTCTTCACTTAATTAAAGAATGATATATGATGATTAGAGCATATATATGATGATGGAGATCAATAGATGATGAATGAATAGTGAAAAAAAATCAGTAAAAATGTGGGACTTTACTGAAACTGCCTCTTGGACTTATTGAGAGATCTTGAAAAGACACCTTTCACTAATTTGTCACACTTGACTGCACTCGCATATCTAAGTGCTTAATAAACCACCGTTATTAAAAAAAATGAGAAATAACTTTATCCGAATGCACTTAAAATAAATTGTTTTACATCGTCCAACATTTTTAACCTACCACCCATTCAGGACGTCTTTTAACTGACAAGAAGAATGGGCACAAGAAAAACGTCAGCTTTAACAGAAGTAACGAGATTAACAATATTATACGTCGTCACCATACATAATCCACAAAAAAAAACTTATTTCACACTTTTATCAATTACAACACATTATACCAAGAATACCAAAGCCACTATATTGACGCTTCCCGGTCTCATCAAAAAGTCTTTAATAAATTATTAATATCAGGTATTTTGTTTATGGTAATGCTACACGATTTATGTTTCTTATGGCCAAAAGGCCAATATAGGAGCTGTCTCCCATTTGCGAAGTACAGAGCTTTAGTTATTGATTTAATGGTTCATATATCTAGATAAAAATAATAAATCTATCATGTAATTTACATCAATCAGCAATAATGAGAATCTGTAATGCATATAAAAGTCGATATGTGCTTCAAAAGAGTGATCGAAATAATATCCTAATTTTTATTACACAATTAAAGAATTTGGGATCTTTTCAGCTTTAACCGTAGCTGCATTATATGCACATATTTTTAATCAGCATTTTCTAAATTTTATTTATTTTAAATCTATCTCGCCTGATGGTAAGCGACGATGCGATCTAGCATGTGAGGAGCTAACCCAGAAGACATTTCTTCACTCGTGACTTGAAGACCCCTAAATTGTATTTGTCAGGAAACACACACTTAGGCAATGAGTTCCACTCCGTATGACAAAACGTATCGCAAAAACTCAGCCCTTCTTTCTGGAAGGATAGTTAAGTAAAAATAATCAGATATAACAAAATTTCAATAATTACTGGAATAAAAAAAAAAAATATCAAGTTATTAACTATTCTAGAACCAATGAATTTATTTAGCCGGTGCGTCCTCGTCTTATACTATTTATGCTTCTTTTTTATATTTTTCCGACTACATCTCTATTTAAAACTAATCAGAAATAAGTAACTTTGCGATATTCATCAATCACTAGGTGACAGTTTGTGCTAAAGATTATTATTACAGCATGTCACTGAAATCTCACACTTAACAAAGTCCAAATCGTTTAATGAACCTTTGCTATTTCTTTATATTAAGACAGCTCAGTTAATAATGTCATACAAAGAAAGAAGTAGAAACAAATGATAATAAAAACAAAAAAAATCATGACTTAAATAACACAAAGTGAGGCCATTACGTGCCTTGACTACGTTATGGGCATATTTTTAAATACATATAAAATTCCCTGTCGAACTCCGAAACTACTCAACGAATTTTAATGATTTTTGTCTCATTTTTCTGGATTTGATCCTACTAAGGACATAGGATAAGTTTCATTTTAATTTATAACAGAAAAATATTGCAAATTATCATAACTGAGCCATAGAGCAATGCGTGGAAGGTAGTAGTAATTAGTTTTAATACTGCTTCTATAAGAATTTTCCTTAAACTTTAATTCATGTAATTTAAATAGTGGATTGAAGTACAACTTTTTAACATTGATACTGTCTCTATTAGGGAAAAAGAAGATAGATCCAGCAGCAATTTTAAAAGCTTTATTTTTAGTACGTCTTGTGAAAAGAGGGTAACCATTTAAAAACCCTGATGCAGAAGTAAAGCGATACTTCATTTCCTGTTCTATCTATGGTGAAATAGTATTTAATAACAAACACTAAAAGTATCCCTGAATTAGCAGTGGAAATCCTGGGCGTCAACGCTGTAAGTAGTTTAAATACCAAAGAGATAAGTAGAAAATAACTTATTCCAACAATTCCATAGACGAACGAGGCTTATATTATCTGAACGTAAATATATTTCAAAGCCATTTAAATCTAATATGAGTGAAATGATTATCTACATTGCATTCATATTGAATGAAATTGTATTTAGCACCTTCTGGAGTATTATCCATATGTCGACAGTCACAATTATTACCTTTCTCTAATCATAGTACATTCGAGAATATATACGCCTCATTCTAAGGCCGGTGTAGCCTGACCAAAACTCAGTGAAAGAAAAAACTCATTATGCATATTGTCTTTAAAAGACATTAATAATAATAATATCACTTACATTCACAACAATTAGCCTAGCCCAAAGTAAGCACTATACGTACTTTCCTAACCCTAGTCTAAGATTATTGTTACTAACACATTCAATGTGCTCTGCCCGAAATGTGCTCTGCAAACAAACATCTGCCCCTTGAAGAACCCGAACCCAGAATTGTCAGTGCGAAAGGCAGGATTGCTACCTTTACACCAAACGGTTGCATTATAAACTATCAAAAGCTTTAACTTTTTTTAAACAGCCCGCGTTATTAGTAAGCTATAAAGCGAACTCTTCACAAAGGATCCTAAGTTTTGTTTTATAATGCTTCAGGGCATTCCAGTGTTTCTACCTCTTGAACTTAAACGTCCTGAAGCACTACGATAGTATAACATATTTCCAGCAAGGTGAAAGTTTTCGACTTCATATTCCCTGTGGGCTTTTCTGTATCCTGCATAAACTCACATTTTTATTACTTAACCTTTTATAAACTTTGTTGTTCAATATCATTAAGTTTTATAAGTTTTTTATTTTATTTTATTGCATTCAAGCTATAGTGAATGTTTATTTGATACATAAATACATACAATCACGCCTTCGTGAAGGGATAGGCAGAGTTCACAGATTTTCCACTATCCTGACATACTTCTCTCGCTTCTCCAACTCTCATCAAACCTTTCATACAAGCTCGTTGATCAAGGATCCTTTACACCTGGCCTTTTTTGATTGACATACATAAATTCCTAAATACGCAAACACAACCAAATTTACCACTGTTTTGTAAAGACCTTTATTAACTAAGTCAGATCGTCTATTAATTATCAGTTAATGACAATTATTTCGAAACCAACGATAGCGTGTTCGAATCCCGAAAGAGAGAATGTTTATTATAATGTATATTAGTATTAGCATTTGTAACTACTCAATTTTTCGTTGTCTTGGATGCTTACATACTTTTTTATGCATTCTTATCCATTTTTAGTACTCAGTTCTGTTTGCTTTAGTAAAATTAATCAGTGCAATCTACCTGGCGTTTAACTTACCTATAATAAATACATAAAATATCAAATACTTATTTAGTTTCGCCTCATCGTTGTTTATGCAACAGTAAATTCATATAGCCATATTTCAAACAACCACAATCCAATAAAATGACAGCTCAATATAAATTGAAAGAAATGTAAACCGAACATTTTATAAACGGTGATTCTTACCTGTTAAAAGACCATAATAGAGAGGTTGCTACATTTTCTATTACAGCCTCAAACGACAATATATCAGGATAGATGTCTCCAACAAAACACGGCAATAATAAGTTATTTTTTTCCGTTTCCCCTTTTGTAGTGGACATAAAGTGCCCTGATTCTATTGTACTTTCCCACGACCAGTTCCAACATTCGGAGAATGGAATAATATTAAAGCAATTGAATATATTTGAAACAATAACACAATGTAGTGCTCTTATTATAGTAATAATAACATTGCGTGCCAATCTAAATAATGTTTTCATCGTATTACTTTGTATAGGTATTCAAATATTTGAAACATTAATTTTAGATTTTATATCTTCACCATACAAATATGTTCTTTTATTAGTTATGGTAGCAACTTTGTGTTTTTAATGTCTAATGAAAGTCTAAGTAACATAAAATTAATGCGTTAACGGTACACGATTAACGATTGGTAGCTAAAATTTATAATGTTTCTGAGTATAAGTTGCAGCAATTACCATACACCTAGAATAACTAAAAGATAATATTTCAAACACTTGATGTCTTATTATATTCATCTAGATTTTTTGTACAAAAAAATTGTTCAAAGAGCTAAATGAAGATATCTGGTGGATCAGTTATGACAAAATATTTCAATATTAGAAAGTTTCCTCTTTGTATTTTAATAATAATGAGATCGAAATCAGCTAACTTTTAGCTCATAATAACAGCTCAATTGATTAATTTAGGACAACTTACTCTTTTGGTAATGAGAAACAACCCCTTCGTCATTCAATTGGCTTATCTTAGGTTTAAAGAATTTATTCTCATAAGAACTTATAAAAAAAATACAGTTCACTTAAAATGAGACTTAGTTAACTAAAACATGCAATTTTTTTATTATAAATGGCGCAGCGCAGCTACGAAACGATGAGAAAAAAAAATATATTTATAAAATAACATCTAGTAACAAGATACCTACTATGTTGACACATCAGTTATTTGTTTTTCTATTTGTATTATCTTGATGACATTGTTATGCATAATACTACACTTCGAGTACAGATTATGATTAAATTAGTTGTACTATTTCCATGTATACAAGAACCTACTTGTTTTCGTCTGTGTATTAAAACAATAATTAGAGGCTTACAGCTGACGCCGACAGTCGTATTGAGATCACTTGGACCGCGCACTAATGCGACGGCGGGGAGCATTCATGAGTGAGGCTAAAAAACAACCACAAATGATTGCTCCGAGTTGAAAGTACCGTCTTTCATTGTTACGTTATACTAATAATGAATTCATTAAATGTTCCTGTATACGAAATAAGTAAAAATAAACCGGACATAAGCTTTATGATGCTTGTATTCTTGTTTTATTTCTTGGTAACCTCAAATCTAAAGCGTTACACCTTTACTTGTAGTAATAATATGTTCTGATGATTTGTTTGGCTTGTAAAAAGAGAAATTTATTTGACAAGATTTAATTGAAATTTAGGAATTACGATAGTAAAACATGATAACAACACGAAAACAGAATTGAGAGATCAAGTCCGCGTTTAAAATTCGACAGGCCCTATCATGAAGAGTGAATAAGCCAAATATTTGGTTCCAAATATTCCGGGAATTAAATCTTATCACTACATAAAGGGTCTGACCCTCTCAGTTTATCTCCCAATGCACCACAATACGGGCTAACAAACGCTCGCGTTAGGTGCGCCTACGCACACTCTATGATTTGTTGTACCACCGTATATTACCTGACAGCTACAAACTGTTCTTGTTAGGGTATTTCAAGGATCGCAGTATCACTTTTTATGGTGAAGACTTATTTAAAGACTTTATTGAGGCCGCGCCTTATAATGAAGATATCCTCACACTGCTGTTTTGTTTTGAATTCAATGTGTAAAACGGTTTTTGACAATATGAACAATTTTGCTAAGGATATAAAAAACGTATACGATAATTATTACCAAAGTTCTTTCTATAGTTTTTGTTTACTGATAATAAAAAACTTCCTATTGTAGGTAAAATGCGTATGGTACGTACGAGTATTTAATGTAGCGACATTTTTAAAAGTTACTGATTTTATTGTCATGTAATTTCTTTTTCCCACGCCGAAATGTACATGTTAAAATTTGACGCGAAATTTCAAACAGATTTCTTGAGAATTACATCATTAACTGTTTCTTCTTCCGTTCGTATCACAAAATATTTGACATTCTTTCCAGTTTGCCTTATCACATTATCGTGTTTGTGACCCTCTCTGACAGACTATAACCATTACATGCTTAGGAGTCCTCTATTTAACTCAATTGATTTATTGCCCATAAACCCATCACATAATTAACTTTTACGACGCTGCGACTTTGTGTTTCATCCATACTGTAGGTAACTTAGACTTTAATTTCAAAAACAGCTTTTAAATTATAAGGCTAATATAAACAAAAAAATAATTAACATCACAATTTAATATGATTATAATGCATTTATAATCTCGTTACTCTTTAACTTTACAGTTAAAATAATAATAATTTGAATGGATATAATAACAAAATTCGTATTTTGGTTAGGGGATTATTATGTATTTTGATTTTGAGTGGTAAGCGCATTAAAAATGTTAATTTGCTCGTATATTTTCATAAACATCTCATGGTATAATCGCTTTATGACACGCGTTCATCAGATGACCAAGATCTATGGATCCCTCACCAGTTTCGTAATTTGTGTAAGAATGTGGAGATAGTCTGAAACGGGTTTCGTGGACGCTTCTAATTTCTCATGCTGGACGTGTTTTAATGACTTATGAATTGCCGAACGTGCGATTTGTTTGATATGAGTTAATGTTTATTGTTCTTCACTTAACGATTTGACTTAAACCTTTAAGTACTTTAAAGGCAAACTTCTTACATTAATATTGAGCTACAAAGTCGCAATATACTGCCATAGCTACGCTATACGGTTTAACAACTAAAAAATAAGTGTACCGATATTTATCTTTAAAGTTATTTCTAATAAATAATAATCTAATACATCTAAACTTAAACAAAAAGCACAAGCTACTATTGTGACGATAATTAAAACAAATACTCATATTCTCACGTATCTATATATAAATTCAAAGGTAATGATTACGAGCTTAACAAAAACAAGCGGCAGAAAAAATCACGGAAACTAACCTTTGCATTCGTTGGCGTCTCTGACGGTAGCTCGCCCCCAGGGTCTGTCGAAGTGGAACGGCTTGCAGCGTTCGCAGTCGCGTCCTGCTGTATTGTGTTTGCAGTCGCACACCAGCTGTTGCGTGGAACCCTCCTGCTGCATCACACACCTAGACGCATGTCCGTTGCACTTGCATCGCCCGCCCACTGCAAAGTCCGAAACTGCGTAATGTTGCGTCCCCGCAGCCGCTTGCTTCTTCGGATCGATCTCATCACCCTCGTTCACCATATGCAACCGATTGAACACAACCCTTACATCGGTCGCCGTCACCCAATCTTGCAACACCGGTGACACATCGAAATTAGCCGCGCTCGGGCGACCTTCTAACGTGCTAAAAGCCAGTCGAGAACCAGCTGCTGTTTCCCCTGCCAATCTGTGCGAATCCGAACACCTGGCCTCCTGCTCGTTGGCCGCCGTCACTGTGGCCTTATTCGGCCTTCCGTACACACGTCGGCATTGGCTGGAGTAGAACTGGAAGGGTTGCCAGGTGACTCCATAGTCAGCACTCTTGTATATTGCCACCGAATCAGGTCGTGCCGCTTTAGGACAGAACTGAAGGCTCACGTAAGTCAGCTCATACTTCTTTCCTAAGGACAGTGTCAGGGACACATTGTCGGGTGGTGAATCGTAGGAAGCTGTCGGTAGCGCAGCGGAACGCCAGCAGGTAACGTCGTTGGGGTTGTTGAGGTCAGTGAGATGCTGTGGTGGTTGGCGGCGGTCGGATCTGGCGGCATCACATACTCGGCAAGCGGCGTCGGGGGGCTGATCGCCAGGGGGATCGCAGAGGCGCTCGGGGCCCCGGCGGCCACAAACAGAGGAGGCTACTACGGGGGCCCCGAAGGCGGCGTTGACGAAGTCGGGGATGCAGCGCCGGGGGCGACCGTCCTCGTAGCAGGGGTCGGGCGGGGAGGCCGCGAGCGCCAGGGCCGCGGCGGCGAGAAGGGCCAGCGCGCGGGCAGGCATCGCACTAACTCACTACACTCGCGGAACACGTGCGCGCCGGTGGGAGGCCGCCGGCTGACTACCGCTCGCTCACCGTTCGCCGGCCGGCGAGCGGGGCGCGGAGCTTCGCCGAGCTTTTGCTCGCACATATTGAGCGACTTTGTTGTTGGTGAAAGTTTGTTACAATTTATCGCGCGAATAGATAACGTTAGTGGCAACAGGTAGTGTATTGTTTTCCTTTGTTTTGTTTATTTGATAGCAGGTAACTAACTTATATTGTTCACGAAGTGTTCAATCTGGTTAGATAAGAAGTCGTGATAAGTTAGTTTTAGGACTAAACCACACAAGAAATACTGTTACCATTTCTATAAGAGAATAACAACTTTATAAAGTCATAACTCTTTTATTCAATTTTCTTTATACTTTCCATACAATTTTCAAAGCGATCATATTAAATTCTTCTTTTATACTTTTGATAAAGTTCTAAACATTCATTAACTAGTCATTATCATAATTTATGTCACTGAACCAAAAATAAACTTCGCTCAAAGGTAGCTTAATATGAACACCGACAGCTCAAGACGCGCCGGGCTTTTATAACGCGGAACTCTACGCAATACCTGAAACCGAGTCATAAACACCCCTCGCCGATTTCTAGGGCATACTATTAACAGTTTTATTGTCACTATTAGCGTTATACTAAAGGTCTGTACCCGTTATTAATAAACGACATCAGGATTTGTTTACAAGTTACGAGCTATAAGGATTGAATATATGACTGTTTGGTGCAATAGTGATAATCCATAATGCGTGAAGGATCCCGTGTTCGAATCCAGTTATAAGAAATTTATATGTATGATGAGCAATGCATGCCCACTTAATTATTCTATATTTGTATATATTTATTTATTATTTATCTAAGAACAGAATATATAGACGACCGCTTGGTGCAATGGTGGCGATCTTACCTTTAACAGCGACTGTGCTGCGTTCGTGCCTTGACGCAGCAGATTTTTGTGATGAATACGAGAATTGATACCTGAGTCAAGGGATTTGATATATATTTCTATGAATACTTAATATATATGTCGCATACATGTATGTATTGTCTATCCGTTACGCTATTATCCATAAGACAAGCCTTACATGCTTAGTTTGGGCGAGGTAAATTGTTTTTTTTTTAACGTGAGTGTAAAATACGGTTATTAACCCATGGCGGCAATGGCAGCTCCGCCGGCAAGTCCAGGCCGGGTTAATTGATTTGAATAAGAGATAAATTTATATTATTATTAAATTTTTGGGAACAAAACAATAAAAAAAATAAAATAGAAAAGCCTTTTATTTCTTGCTTTCCATGATAAAGTTTCAATAACATTGTGCATTCAAAATTATTCACAATTTGAATTTATTTTGATGATTTTAATACATTTAAAAAGGAAACAATAAAAACAATATCATTTTTATTTTAAGAAATAATATCATTAAATTTTTTAAATAAAATTCATTACACAATCAGAATTTATGTTGTAATGGATATAGTAATAAAATGTATTGATTTAATTAACAAGATATAGTCAAGAATTGTATTTTGTTAGCAAAAACCCTCTCCATGAAAGGTAAAGGTCTCCTCCAGAGATGACCAGTTCTCTCTTTTTTCTGCCACTCGTGACCATTGAGTACCTACTAGGGGAGGGCGGGTTAAAAGTGCCGGGGTTAAGTAGTGCCGATGCAAATATCTAAAAAACAGATAGAGATAGCTGTAACTTCGTATTGCATCCGACGCCCTGGCAATCTATCGCATGCGCGGCGGTTATTTTAATTGCGCCCGAGACGCGTACCTAGTGGTTGTGTGTGTTATGATTCCCCAGCACCACGTGAGTAAATATTTTTTCCTTCATACTTTTTGGTGTTATGGGTTTGCGATTTTTGCTTATGTTTTTGTAATTTATCGAACATTTATAATCAATGCAATTTAAACACTTTGTACAAATCATTTTTTTTGTGTGTGATGTTAATATTATTGAAACGGAGTAAAAAGTGCCGTACGATCGGGGTCACTTGTGCCGCGGCACAACCAGCCCCCAATTATCCTTTAATGAGTTTTATTGATTTGTTTAACAGGATGAGAATATACAAGAGAAAAACCCAAAGAGGAACTACTTCACAGGATCTTCTACAAAGAGCCGCAGACGCAGTCATTAAGGAAGGGCGCAAATTAAAAACCGTTGCGCGTGAATTAGAAATATGTCATACAATGCTACTGCAGTACAACGCTAAAATGAATAGAATGTAGCATATGCAAGAATTGGGCTCATTTGCAATGTGTAGATGATGAAGAAAGCGTAACATTTGTTTATCCTAATTGTTATTCCGATTAGTCGTCTGACGAGTAAGTTTTGTTTTTGATTTTTTATTATTTATATTTTTTTAATGATAAACTAACTGATTTTACCTAGTTGAAGTCTGAGTTATATAAGGTATTGGGAGTATTTGAGTAATCCCAGTACTTATAGTTTGTAAACAGTTATTTTTTATAACCCTCTCTTATAGATCTCATTTATATTTAAACTAAGTAGAAATACTAATGTAGTCGATACTTTTCGTATCTGATAGACAGAAGAGTCATTTTTAGTTGTTTCTTTTACTGATTTTTAGTATAAAAACTACTAAAGTTTATAAAAAATGTTTATTAATTTATTTTAAAATAAAAATTAATCTGTAAAATTGTGGTTTTGTATTCTTTAACTCATTATAATTCATGTTAAAGGCCAAGTATTATGAACGGCACAACTGACCTCAGCTGAGGCACAACTTGCCCCAGCGAGGAGTCAGTAGTGCCTTACGACCACTGCTTAAAAATATGATTCTCTAGATAAAATTATTCAAAAAGCACTTAAACTTGCTATAAATTAAAAATCTAGAATATATTTCACCTATGATAGACTAGATCTATTAACCACATAATTCATCTTACTCGATTTGTCTAGGGATTTGTCAAAATCGGCACTTTCAACCCGCTCTCCCCTACTTTTATGATATCGTCTGCCCAGCGTGCGTTTGGTCTTCCTCCTCTTCTATTATGTTGTCTTACTAGTTTTTTTTTTATTCAGAATGGGTTCGCTTTTGATCCCAATCAAGCCCGGGTGCAAATATAGAATTCACGACGGAACGAGCTAACCCAGAAGGTGCCTATTCACCCTGGCTTTAAAAACAGACGGGTTATAAGTACTCGGAAATACAGACGCAGGGAGAGAGTTCCACTCCTTTGCTGTGCGCATTATAAAAGACGTCGGGAAGACCTTGGTGCGACAGGTAGGAATAGACTAGTGACCAAGAAAGGGTGGTAGCCTACTTAGTACCTACTAGTAGCTTACTAGTCCATCGATTATCGCTAAGCCTCGCTACGGGTCCAGCCTATCGCCATTTGAGCTTTTTTGAGTGGCTGAGTGCGTCATAGCTTTAGTTTTCTGTCTTATATCAGTATGGCGGATTTTTGGATTTCTTTAACTTTCAGAATGCTTCTGTCCATGCTCCTTTGGCAGGATGTAATTTTATTTTTTACTTTTCTGGTAAATTTCTTAGTTTGGCAGGCGTATGCTAATGAGGGGGGTTATGAAAACAAGAACTTACTTGAATTATGGATAAAAATGGATTAGCTATAAAGAATTTGTATTTAAATATAATAAACGTTATTAAGTATCAACAGTACTTTGCTTTGAAAATCCATAATTGCTGTGAGTTTTTGACCCCCGACGCCAGGAGGACGTTTTAAGTTTGACCGCTATGTATGTGTGTCTGTTTGTATATTTATCTGTAGCTCTTAAACGGGTGGACCGATTTGGATACATTTTTTGACGTGATAATGTCCTATTAATTGATGAACGCCGGTTGCACGCACGAAAAAGTGTAACGTTCCGCCTGAGCCGAGCGTGCAAGCAAAAGCGCGGAACAAGTGACAATCGGTCTAAGCGTTCGACTTGTGGCGCATCTATCTCTCTTCCACTTCATGAACTGAAAAGTTAATGTGGTTTCCATTGTTTATTACAACAACTTAATGTTAATTTATCGAAAAAAAATTATTTTCAATTAACTCCTTCTTTGTATTATACAAAATAATGATAATTCGGTAATGATAATTCAATTCAATTCATAAAATTATGCAATTTTAATCAACGTTTTCTTATGACGCTATCACGTACAATTTTCGTCCGTAAACTGACTTTAAAGACAACCATTTTTTTTTAATTTGAAAGCAGGTTTTTTGACGTTGGTTTTTAGATTTGTTTTATCAAAATTGGTTTAGCTTTTTTAAGGTAATCAGCTCTTTTGTTAGCTGCTGTTAGGATTAGACGCATAATAGTCCTTTCTCACTTATACACGGCTATAAACTATGTACGGCTGTTATGTACAATAATTATTTCAACCGTTTCCTTGAGGTTTATTTAAATTATCCGATATTTATTACGATTTTAGAATCGTGCTTCGAATGGCACTTTAACTCTTGGTCCCGCATGCATCTGTAAAGATTATCAGCCACCTATGCCACTAGAATGACACTTTATGGCACCTTCTTTCTAGAGTGACATCATTCATATAAAAGTCCCACTAGTATTGAATATTATTTAAGCCTTTGGTCCCGTATGCATCTACAGTGGTTATCAGCCATATATGTCACTTGAATGTCACCTTCATTCTAAGTTGTCTTCATCCATAACAAATCCCACTGCTGGGCACATTAATAAGTCATAATAGCCATAGCTATGCACTGGTCGGCTTTCGTTGTAATTAATTATTTTTTCAGTTTGAACGTTATTGAGGTTTCCTTTGTGAGAATTATATACTCATGTTATCAATTTTTCAATGTTGTCAATTTTTCTATCTTTTTTAAATAAATTATTAAAAATTTGAATTTAAGAGTACCTAACCAAAAATTAATAATTCTTTATCCACTTTAATTATAACTGCTTCGAATTATTTTTTATTTTAGTAATAAGTTTTATGATTATGTAATTTTAAATACGTTCATTTATTCTATTTTTTGAATATGGCAAGCGTGTCGATGACGATAATTCTGCCAGAGTCAAAGGTGATAGGTAAGCTTTGGATGTCAAAATGCAGCATAAAATCACGAAATTTTGAACTCTATTTCGATGATATTAGAACTTGATAAATAAGAAGCAACATTAAAACATATAAATATAAGACAAGATACGTTGTTCTGATCCCAAGTAACTAAACCACTTGAATTATAGAATTCAGAAACAACGGCGGTATCATAACACCCAGACTTGAGCCGATATACAAAAAATATTTTTCTACATTGACCCCTCCGGGAAGTGAACCCGGGGCCTCGGAGTGGCTTTACCTTGAAAACCGGTATAAACATCTCAACCACGAAGGTCGTCATAGACAACAATATTTTTAGTCGGAATACTAACAATATTTCTTATACAATTCATAGAATTAAAATTAGGTATGAGCAAAGCAAAGCTAGAATTTAGTATTTGTCTATGAAATGACATATAGATGACAGACAAAAAAGTCCATAATACAATAATTAAAAAAATATTTAATTCGACCTAAACATGCAGTCCTATCATAGACAAAAAACTATGATTACCTTAACACATGACACCATTTCAATCTCTTTACACAGACTAACCATGAAAAAATATCACTCAGGTATGTGTGTTGGACACGCGGTAGTGTGTTATGTTAATTTAATGTTTTTCTGATAAATCTTTACTAATATTATAAAGAAGTAAAGTTTGTGTGTTTGTATATTTGTTAAATTGTAAGGGGTAATCTCGGGATCTACTGAACCGATTTTAAAAATTCTTTCACCAATAGAAAGGCACATTATTGCTGAGTGTCATAGGCTATATTGAATGCTAGAAAAAATTTAAAGAATTTCGTCCACCCGTGCGAAGCCAGGACGGGCTGCTAGTATTATATAATACTCTTAGCTTTCTGCGGTCCTTCGCCATATAAACTTTAAGTGTGCAAAATTTCACAACAGAATGCTTAATGTTCTTAAAAGGGTAACAAAGTTATTACTTTACATATTATTATATAGATACGGCCACGCGATGCTGTTTTAAATTAAAATGAAACCTATCGTATGTCCTAATTCAGGACAAATCCGGCGTAACAAAATAAATCATTAAAATCGCTTGAGTAGTTTCTGAGTTCATCGTGGGCAAACATTGTGACAGCGAATATTACCATTTTACCATTACCACGTTTTTCTTATCTCACTTTTCTTATTTGTTTGTCTGTCCGGGCAAAATCTTGCAACTTAAATTTGAGGCACTTTCCGATAAGCTAGAAAGCTGAAACTTTCAGGATAGTTCAGAACCCGATGACAATGCACTCTAAAGCAACTTTCAACTTTCCAGATGCACTTTCAGGTCAAATTTCGACAACTTTCGGCCACTTTCGCTTTTATATGAGACTTTATGTCACTTCTTTCTCTCGATATGTTTGCTGCGTTCATGATTAATTAATGCAGTGTGTGATTATGATTTAATTCAGCAAATATCTTGCCAAATTATCACACTCGATCGTGTAGTCAGCTGCCGCATATAAACGTAACGGTCATTTGAAATTTAAACTGTTTACGGCTGTGCGTCAGCGCGTCGGCGCGTCGGCTGAACTTAATGTTTACGGTTGGATCGGTGAGTGAATATTTAAAAAATTATACTTGATTTAAAAAATCTAAAAATCCCACGTTTTTCAATGTCCTAAAAAGAATAAAATAACCCTGCGGGGCAAAGCGAGGGGCCACTCAAAACGTGGGGGCGCATATTACTAAGAGGAGATTTTAAAGAGATGAATGACATGCATTGATGCCGATTATTGTAAAGATGCGCCCCCACGTTTTGAGTGGCCCCTCGCTTTGCCCCGCAGGGTTATTTTATTCTTTTTAGGACATTGAAAAACGTGGGATTTTTAGATTTTTTAAATCTAGTATAATTTTTTTTTACATATATAGTGGTTATGCGGGCGATTCAAAATTAGTGGACTATATTGCGGTATGAGAAAATTAATGTCGACAGCAAATATGAGTGGAAGATGAAAGGGGCACGATACCTTGACCGCCACCTGGTGTGAGATGCTGGAGGCTGCCGGGATCGTCCCTGGGCTTTGCTGTTCCTTATTGTTACGCACACGAAGACACTATCACATATAACTATAGTTGTTTGTAGGGGTTTGCGGATAGGCCACTAGTTCAATTTAATATTGCGGAACTCTGCCCGCGCGCGTGTGCATGCGCCATCAGTCCTCTTTAGATGGTGCGGTTGTCTCGCTCTTCCATATGCGAGATAAGGTATGTGCGAAAGGGAAATGGAATAAATGGAGGTGAGGCTAGGAGTGTCGACCAAACAAATAAAAATTACAAAAAAATAACGCGGCAGATTTGAATTTAATACTGGCGCAACCGTATAGACAATAATAAGATATTTTAACTAAATAAAAGTATTATATTTTTTTTACGTAACTGCTAGATTTTTATATTCAAAGAAAATTTATTATCAAAGTGTCAGGAATACGAACCCATATCACCTCGCTACCCGGGCGAGTGGTCTTCTGAGTGACAAACCGAGACCGTGACAGACTCATCTATTTGTCCAAATATTTTTTAAGTTCAAGCTAAGGGACAAGGTAAGCCGATATCTGCATTCTTAAGCTCGTTTGTTGCAATGGTCCTGGGGTCGAGTCCGGGAAGAGGCAAATGTTTGTGTGATGAATACGAGCATTTGTACCTGAGTCATGGGTATTTATATTTATTTCTGTGAATATTACTTATTTATGTATCATATATGTATGTCTATCAGTTACCCTAGTATCCATAATACAAGCCTTACAGTGCTTACAAACCAAACAACAGCAACATAAAACAACCACATCTCCGAGCCCTCAGGTAGGATTCGAATCTACGACCTTTCGCTATCCGGGCGAGTTCTCTTACCTACCGCTACCGAGACGTAGGTAGACGAGTCGCAATTTAAAAACGTATTACAACTTCTACTATGAGCTAGTATTGTTCCATCAATGCTGAACGTTAACTACATTCAACATCGAAAATAATATGACAGGTATCTAACAATCAACTTAGATTGAACCAGCTCTGACGTGCCAAGAGTTTAAAATAATGCAGTAGCCCTAAAATTAAAGTATTAATAACCACTTATCAGTCCACGGTAGCAATTGCTACCATATTCAAATTGCCGCGTGGTCTGCTATTTTTTTTTTTATTACAATTATTTTTTGAGTTACAAATATCCAAATATTCTGCGATGGTTTCTTTATTTAATCAGCTTTACGGCAGTATTTTTTGTTCTGTCCTAGCTTCATTATTTAGCGAGAAAATGGCTTTTTCATATAAGAGTCCGACATTTTTTTCATTGTTCCCTCAACATTGGGACTGTCGAGAGAGGTGGAGCGCGCGGTAGCGGACTGACAAGTAGGTTTATCTGAATTAGAATGAAAATCAAATGAAAAACTATTTATAACTTTTAATGTTATTTTTATTCATTTTCAAGTAAAGTTTGGTTACATCAATCAAATATTTAAGTTAAAAAAAACGATAGTGCGTTTAAAATACCAATAGCACCAACTTCCGTCAGCATATCACACAATATGTGTAATAGCCAGATTTTTTTACACATGTATTTGTAGAATTAATAATAATTATATATCCAAGAATAAATATTATGATATGTATCAAGAATGTATATCATGGAACCCTGGATTAAACCATGGTACGAAATAACTTTACTCAACATTTCTAGAAAATAAACCAACTTTAGACGCATCTAACTAAACAAAACGGCGGCGTGGGCGCACCCTGCATATATTAAGCCAAGATGGCCGATACTACAGATAATCATGTTAATTCCAAGGGTGTTATCTCTCGAATAAGCTTTATTTAGAATGTGAGTGACAACCGGTTGAGAAACTATTATCGAGACATTTTTCCCTTTTCTTTATTTTTTTTTCCCTTCCCTTTTCTTTATTTTTTTTATCATGTATAGATAATCGCTTGACCGCTATCTCCCGATGGTAAGCGCTATTATGCGATCTAGGATGTCTAATGCTCTCCCAATTGAGCTACCGAGCCTTGTGAACACTCGTCGAAATTTACCTTTCCAATTTTACGATGTAGGCCAGCGTTGTTTCATCAATGCATTGGACCGGACTTCCAAAGTTTGTGGGTTCGATTCCCGCCTGAGAATTCACTTGTGAGCCGAGTCCATTTTATCTAGTATATTTCTATTATAATAATTTATCTTATCAGATAACATTGAAAAAATGCATAAAATATAAAAATTATGAAATTTTTATGTTTTTTTTTCGTTCACTGTATCTGTTTCTCCTTGAGAAATTAATACACTTTTTTAAAATCCTTCAAGAATTGGAAACGGAAACTAAATTTCGTAATAGGATAGGTACCGTCATATGACATAATAACATGGTCTTGAAAATATCGTGCATGTAATTAAGTCAATGGCATAAAATAAAGATGCAGAAAGCTCTTCATTAATTATAAAAAAATATAAATATTCCAGACTTTTCACTAAAATTATTTAGTCTTAAACTAAATAAAGCTTGTTTAATAGGTACTAAAATCATAAATCCTTACTAATATTATAAATCGGAAAGTGAGTTTGTTTGTTTGTTTGTTTGTTCCGCTTTCACGCCGTAACTACTGAACCGATTGCTTTGAAATTTTGCAGACGTAAAGATAAAAGTCCGGATTAAATAATAGGGTACTTTTTATCCTGGAAAAAATTGATATTCCCGAGGAAAAACAAAAATATTGTTTTCTTTGATGGATGGATTGTAGATGGCGCTGTGTGTTGTTTAAAACAACGTAAAATATTGCAAACGAATATGAACATGTAAATTTTGAAGCTAAATGATACGAAAATGAATCCTCGAAAATGAGGAATTCTCGAGGGATGACGTACAATTTGTTTTATCGTCTAAATTGTTTTTTTACATCTACTTATCCTGAAATCACTAAAGTCAACGAATTACTAATTGGTATAAGTATTAGTTACGTTATTTAGTTCTTGAGGTATGCGATAGATTGCGCTGGGTGTTTTTTAAAACATGGTAACGATGTGTTTTTTGAAATACATAAGAAGTGGAATGATAGCTTACGCTATTTAGTTCTTGAGGTATGCGATAGATGGCGCTGGGTGTTTTTTAAAACATGGTAACGATGTGTTTTTTAAAATACGTAAGAAGTGGAATGATAGCTTACGCTATTTAGTTCTAGAGGTATGCGAAAGATGGCGCTAGGTGTTTTTTAAAACGTGGTAACGAAGTGTTTTTTTAAGATACGTAAGAAGTGGAATGAATTATATGAATTTTGTGTTAGTTCGTGCCTTCGTCGCAGCCGGTCGCGTGTGCTCCGTTCGCGTCGAGCCCCACCCGCTCCGTAGGTTACGTCGTCGCTGCCGCGAGTTGCTCTGCCGCGCCCCGCGCGCAAGCAACTCCCCCGCTCCCGTGCGCATAGACACTTCGTTCCGCGATATTGACGCTTTATTGTTTGTGTAGTCCGTGTGTGTGCCTTCGGAAGCTTGAACAGTGTTCCCTATTAGTTAATAATAGGGACGTAGTTCGCCGAGAGACTGCCTTTTACCCACCTCACCTAACCAAGCCAAGACTGCACGTTTGTAAGCACGTTCGGCCGACGCCACAAGCGGTCGACGAGCACCACCGGATCGTGGGCGCACGCCCGCGCCCGTGCCACCCCCCGCGCAGCTGATTCGAGCCGCGCTCAATGCAACGGCCCCAGCTAGGGTATTAGGGGCTGGTGACCGTCCCCAACCCCCTATTTCACTGCCGCTGCACCCACGTGACCACCGTCGTCGCCCACGAGCTGTCGACTCTTCCGTGGAGGAGGGCGACGAGAAGCGCCCTTGCCTCCTCCCATCGCCATCAGCTATCCCACCTCCGTCCGGGCTCGAGTCTGAACTAGACTCGGACGACGAGCCTGAGGTAGCAGGGCCCGCAGGCCCTCCCCAGGCCTCCATCCAGTCGTGTGCGACGTCGTACGCGTCCATCACGGCGCGCCACTCGCCCACGCCCACCCAGCAGCCCGATACGGCAGCCCAGCCGCCCAAGGCACCGGCCCCGGTCAAGTGCTTCCAGCTGCTGCGGGAAATCCTAGGCCACGCGCCCAACGCACGCCCCTTTGGAAGGGGCATCCGCTTCCTCCCCAAGACAGCCGGGGAGTTCAGGGCCGTCCAGACCTATCTGCTAAAGGCCTCCAAAACTGAACCTGCCATCAGCTGGTACAGTTTTACTCCGCCACTTAAGGTGGCCATCAACGGCCTCCCAAGGGACACAGAGCCGTCCCTAATAGCCGAGGCGCTCGAACATCTGGGGTACGAAGTCCGCTTCATCCGTCTCATACGACCTGGCCGAGGCCGCCCCGGGTGTTTGTTCCACGCCGAGCTCGAACATCTCGAGCGGGCGGGACAGCAGATCCTCTTCTTGATCGACGAGCTGCTCGACATGCCGGGCGTCGTCATCGAGGCATGGCGCCCCCGTAAAGGGCCGCACTATGTGGAGATCGAGTCGGTTTCGGGTCATAAATCTATAACTTCCATGTTTTTATAGATATACAGCTGATTTTTTTTTTAGGTAATCTGAGATAAACGTACTTTAAAATAATATACAGTCTATGTATATAAAAATATATTTAATAATTGTAAAAAAATACAAAACATAAAATATTGAAAAATTATCATAAATTTACGACTAATTTTAAACAATGTGACCTAAATGTTATAATTAATACAAAATAAACACATAAAATTACTCTTATTAATTAAATATAATAAGAAAAAGAAAATAACATAGAATTATATTATTCTACTAGCTCTACAGCTTCATCTATAAGTTCCATAGACTTTTTATTGGAAGGTTTTCTTAAACTTGTTATGTAAGGGTCTGAAGTGTACAAAAGTGTATGTAAAACGTCTTCATTTGTAGCTACTCTAGAGCATTTTCTAGCATGATGAAGTCTGAATCGTTTATAGTCTTTGTTCCTTGATTCCTGGGCATCTTCGGAGAGCTGTCCAAGAGGTAACACTGAATAATGCCGAATTACACTTTCCCCATGAATTAGGACTTTATGGACAGATGATGGCATATAATACCACATATATTTACTGACATATCGTTGTGCTGTATCGAAAGCATACTGTCCAAATTTCGTAGCATTAATTACTTTTCCGCTAGACATAACTTGAAGTAAAACATAATATCGTTTTATCAATTCCTCATCCACACCGGTAATTTCTGCAGTGCACTGATAATTTTGAAAAAATCGTCTAGCTGTATTACCGTCATTACTGTTACCAGAACCTTGCTTAGGTTTATCTATATTTAAACCAAGTTCTTCTCTGAACCTTCTTTGTACATATGTCTTCTTTTGTTTTTTCAAATCTTTATTTTCTGTCGTTGTAGCAGACCATTTTTCAAAGCCTACATTATAAGATATATGTAAAATTAGTTCCATAAATCTAATCCAGCAATGTAAAGTCGAAAGCCCATATTGATAAGAATTTTCGTCAACAGGTTTATTTTGTACTTTTTCTAAATTGTTCATCTCTGTAGGTCTTGCACCACAAATAGTACATACAGCACCTGATGAAGTTTCTGACAAAACTTGAGCCACTTTCCCGTCAACCATTGTCAAAAATAATGTGTGTTTGATTTCAATACTTTCACCATTTTTATTGATTAAGCTTGTTGTGAGAGCGTTTCTTTGAGCTATAATTTCATTAACTACACTTGTAGTTTTCTCTGGTGTCTCTTTTGAAAATTCTATTAGAATGGGCCTACAAAATCTTACTGATGATGGAACAGGGTTTTCCCACAAAGTTTCATTTGTATTAATATCAACAAGTTTCAGAGGTACTAATGAAAATATAAATAAATTTGTGTCAGAAATTAACTCATCCTCTTCAGTTAAGACTTGCTTGTATTCACTTTGTCCGCTTGGGCCATCACAGCCCCATTTCGAATACAGCATTAAATGTTTTCTGCCAGCTTTGTATACACCATTGATTTTCAAAATTCTTGCAATAGTGTGATCCAGCAGATCTTGCAGTTTTATTTTTGCTGTAATATTATTAATTTCTATGCTTGATCTTGGTGGGTAGCACATTCCTTTAGCTTCCTGAATTGATTTATATGACGGAAATAATACGCAGTTCTTCGGAATTAAGCAATTTCTCATGTTTTCATACTGTGCCATGTTAAGGTCCAACTCTATAAAAATACTGAGAGCTTCATCTTTAGAGTACGCTGTTAAATGTGCCGGTTCATTTAAAAGATTTTGACGTATTTCACTTTTTTTATCTATGGGTAATACTCGTAAAATTTCGACAATGAATGCTTCTTCCGTTTCCCCTTGAGATCTCAATCCTTGAAGATATGAATTCAGTATAAAATCAAGGCCACATGTTTCAAGCAACTCCTTGTTTTTTCGTCTTTGTGTTCTATCGGAACTGTCTTCGTAGGTTTTAGAAGGGCGTCCTCGCTTCCCCGTCGATGTCGAAGGTTCAGATTCACAAGTAGGATCTTCCAGATTTACTGTGAATGTGGCATTCAACCACATGCTATTCTGATTTAAAAAAATTTCTTTATTTCTGCCAGATTTAGTGTAGCGTTGACGAAAGTTCGTAATAAGATTTTTTTGTACACTCGCGACAATTTTAGCGATATTTGCCTTAGAAAAGTTGATAAAATTATTCCGTATATAACTTGTTAAAGCAACAACATAATTCCCGTCACTTTCAATCAAAACAAGACATAGGTCGCGTCTGGTACATTGGAATTCACTCATTGCGAGAGAGTAGGTGGTTAGATACACTTTTAATAACGACAATAACGAACGAAAAACAGTATGTAATTATTCAATATGCAGATGCTCTATTTTATATTAAATAACTGATTTGAAACGTGTGCAAAGTATGGGAATAAAAACTATTTATCATTATGTGGTTACTCGGTTTTCTATGTGTTTTATTGATAATTTATTTTGTAGGCGATCTAAAAATGGTGAGAAATACTCGATACATTATCAAAACATAAACCGCAATTAATAATATATCACAAGTGTAACCTATATCAACTAATAAAACAAATAGATTCGCCCACGTATTTTTAAGAAATTATTACTATTTCATGTTATGATAGATAGCATTATGTTGTGCAATGAAGTTGCAACTTTTTTTTTCTTCCTGTATAAAAATATTAAATTTCCTATCAAATAACATCATTTACAGACCTTCGGCAAATTTCGGCAACTGTCAAAACTCTAATTGAAAGTTTCAGATACGCAAAAATGATATGTCATGAGATAAATATTTCTAGTAAATATATTTATAAATATATAGCATATTTGTGTATGCTAAAAAAAAGTATATATTATAAGCTTTCTAAAATGGTATAATACTTGTATAATTTTCATTGCTAGCTTACTAGAAAATCATCCTGAAAAAAATACAAATTATGATGTTTTCGTGATAATTTTTCAATCATCGTATTTAGATGCTCTTTACTATAAAAAAGTACTAGTTACATACATAATTTATACATAATATAGTAGATCAACTTCTTAGCTATAGTTTGAGGTATAATACAAGTACCTGCGCCGATTTTTACAAAATGTATTTATGGCCAAGTTCTCTTAGGCACCTCCACATAGTGGGCCGGCGCAGTGCCACCGATGCCAGGCGTTCGGGCACTCGTCAATTGTTACCGGCCGCAGAGGTGCGTGCGTTGCGCGGGTGACCATGCGGTTACCGAGTGCACACGCGATCGCGCCGACCCGCCTACATGCGCCAACTGCGCACAGGCGCATACCGCGAACGACAAGCGCTGCAAGGTGCTCCTCCGCAAGGCGAGACGGAGAGGTATCTCTGTCCCCCCGCCCTTCCCCGACAGCGCTCCTGCAGTCGACCCATCGGCCAGACAGCCGAGCTGCCGCCCACCACCCAACGCCGACACGCGGGACACGCGGCCTGGGCCCACATTGGCCCCGCCAGCGCCAACAACCCGCGGCGAACCGGCGCCTAAGCGTAGGCGTCAGCGCCGCCGCGGAAAGCGCCGGACTCAGACCGAGTCCGCACCCGCTTCTGCGCCCGCGGCCGCATCGAGCCCAACGCAGCCGATGCAGCCTCCAGTTGACGGGCCGTCATTATCGCCCGTCAAACCATCCCCCCCGTCTCCGCTAATTCTGCTCTTTCACAGACGCCGCAACTCGTCCCTCTGGAGAACGTACTGAGTATGGTGCAGACCGCCATCGAGCGCATCAGCTCCGGCGAGGACCCATACTCGGCAATAATGGCCTTCCTAACGCAGTTGCTGACGTCTGTGAGAAAACCAACCATCCCCGAGCCATCCGAGACGGTGCAGTCGAAGCGACACTAGTGCCACCTGCTCACTCGTTCCCCCCACCCACTTACCACTTCCTCCACTCCTACCCTCGCCTAAATCAATCATATCCCCACTCACTCGTATGCGTAAGTCGTGGCCCGCTCGCTGGCGCTTGCTGGGCCTCCCCCCCTCGGGGGGGTCTCACCCGGTGTGCAGACCGCGCCGAGGGCCGCGCCGCATTTATTCCCACGAGTGAGCACTCCACATCATCGTTACGACGGCCGCTGTCCAGCGGCATCAAACACCGTGGGGGCGCACCCCCACGAGAAGATGCTCGGGAAAGAGCAATGGCTCAAAAGCCCGCAGTTCCTACGCCACCATAGTGGAGTGGATGAAACCCCAGTCCAGTGCAATGAATTTTGTATCAAGCGTTACATCGCGCTTCTTAGATTTTTCCGTGGGAATGAGAAGTTTTCTTATAGTTGTACTTTATACCGCAATATAACCGAATTCCACGCGGGCGAAGCCGCGGGCGGAAAGCTAGTAGCATTTATAAGTCAATAAGTTACATGACTCAGGATTTGTTACCGATTGTTTCGCATAACTTTTTATTTCTAAACTGGCGGCCGCCCGCGACTTCGTCCGCGTGGAATATTGCAACATTATTTTTCTAAAATAAAAGTAGCCTTAGTTACTCCTTATTACATCAGCTACCTGCCAATAAAAGTCCCATCAAAATCGGTCCAGCCGTTTCAGAGATTAGCCGGAACAAACAGACAGACAGACAGACAAAAATTGAAAAAAAAAATGTTATTTTGCTGTATGTACCGTATATATATTCATATGCATGAAGTAAAAAACGGGTATTTCAATATTAAAAACAGACACTCCAATTTTATTTATATGTATAGATTTTGAAAGGCCTAATTTCAGATAGCTTGTAATTCAATATATGCCTTCTATTTAGTATGCGTTATTAAATTACGCTTTCTTTAAATTGTTAAAAAAAATATACATTGTTTTGAACCCAAATTATGTACGTAAAGCATTTGTGTTACTTAATTCAAAAACACCGACAGATTCGAGACAATATTGAAAGGTTCGTTTCCTACATTAACTTGGCCGAGGATCGAATCAGGGACCTCTTCGTGGTGGTATCATAAAAACCGATTTGCTAATCACTCGACCACCGAAGTCGTCAAATACTCATCAGTCATCACATAAGACCTGTGGCGGAAGGTAAGAAGTGTACTATTGCACTAAACTGTTTGTCTAATTTTTTTTTAAGACCCGTTACAGAAACATCGGGGTCTCAAAATAAGAAAAAACTTGGGAAATGACCATTTTTTGTGGTCTTGTTTTTTTAAAATAGTTGTTATATAAAAAATAAAGCATATTGTATTAAACATTACGAATAATTCTTACAGATTGGATGATTTCGAAACGCCTTCCCGAGAAAAGGTCAGAAGTCAAAAGTCAATAGTCATCGCACTAAATCAAAATCATTTTGTCATGAGATACTATTAGGTACAACTGATAAATTATTAAGCTTTAACTCCAAAATTTGTTTATTTATTTATCAAAACAATGAAAGTTTACAGAAATGTTATCAATTCACATGCAAGTCACAACAATAATTACAAACGAAAGTGAACGACAGATCAAAATCAAAAATAATGAAATAACTAAGGTATAACTAAATAAATACGAGTAAATAAAACATACAATGCCAGATTTCAATTACGAATTATTGAATAAAAAAAGAGTTGTCATAATCAAATACAATAAATTAGAATGTTAACTAGAAAAAAAGTTCTTGGTGGTACCCTTACCACCCAGAGACGGTACTGTTTTCATTCTGCTGGTTTATTCCATGTCGCTTTTGTGGCCAACTTCAACATGATAATTTTGTGTCACATCTTAAAATTTCACACTCATCATTTTTTCATAACGCGCCTAAAGAAATATAACTTAAAAAAAAATTGTCAAAGGGAAAAAATACAAACAATAACCTAAATACTAAAACAAACTCAAAATCATGTCAAAATACTAATTGATAGCTTTTATGGTAGTATTAGTAAAGTAAAAAATAAATAAGACGATTAAATAATTAACGTGGAGTGCTCGATATCAATTGTTGCTTTTTTTATTAAGAATTGCAGGGTTAGTGTAAGAAGAATGTCGTACAAAGTACCCCACGATTTTCTTACAATGACAGTAATTTTTTCGTCAATAACTTAATTGTTATATTAATTTATTTTTTATTTTTAGTTCGGTTTACCATAAAAACGTGTTTATTAGCTTTTCAACCGTAATTTGTTTTTATTTTGTAGTTCGATACACTATAGAGGCGTGATTTTTTTTATAATTCATGTCATTTATTATAATTGTTCATTTTTTTCAAAATTTCTTTGCTAATTTTTTTTACCAGTATTACTGTATTTTCATCGGTATCTGATGTGTGCACAATTTCAAATTAATCTAACGATTCAAAATGGGTAAAAATCCCGTTAGAAGATTCCATTACAAAGTACATATACAATGAAATTTTCTTTTATATGTATTGATCTGTTATTGTTTTTTAAGGACAACCAAAAAGTCAAACACTTAAACATAAATAAAATACACTTTTAACTTAATTTTGGTATACTGTCTCCTTAATTAAAGGCTGCCACGACATTAAATTACGACTTACCTTAAATTACAATAGACTTAATACAAGTAAATAAAAAAAGATAACATTATATAGTTATTATTATAGAAAAATATTAGAAAAATCGACTCGGGTCACAAGTGAGTTCCCGCTTGAGAATTCACTTGTGACGTGAGTCGATTTTTCTATTATAATAATTTATCTTATAAAATAGCATTGAAAAATGCATAAAATATATTAAAAAATATAAAACATATAGTTACTAACATATTAATAAGTTCGGTTTTAAATCTTAAAATTTTGTAATGAAAGATATCCATATCATATTTTAGTCTCTGATTTCATTCTATTTAATGGGGAAAATTTGCCTAAGTTACTTTTGTTAAGTTTAGAAGTAAACAGCGAAAATTAAGAGGGTAATCTGCGAGAACTGTTAACAATAATTTAAGAAAGCAATTGTGGGCAATCATAAACACATTTCAAAAGCCTGTGTAGGAATATTTGACCTAAAAATTGTAGTCTTAATTTGATAGTCTTTATGTTAAATTTTCCTAACGGGCGTTACATTATTAAATTTTTTTACAATTCTTGGACTGCGAGGTGATATAAAACGTTTTGTGAACACGTTCAATTCTAGACTCATCTGATTGTGAGGTACCCAAACAACGCTCCAATACTCCAGTTTCGATCTAACCGACGCATTAAACAGGGTTGTTTTAGTGGTTGCGTTCTTGAAACACTTGCTAATTCTCACAATAAAACCCAGCATTTTAAAAGCACTAGGAATTACTTTGTCTATTAAAATAAAGCTTTTTATCTAGAATAACGCAAATAAAAAATGGTTATTGGTAATTTCTTTTGTTTTTGTCGCATACGAATGCGAATACGAATTAAACTTATTATTTTATCTAAAATATAAACCAAAAAGATTCAAAATAGAAAACTGTTTTCCATTTTCGCCCATGTTTTTTTTTTATTTTGTTGCTGTTTTTGCCGGATCAACGACGCATTTATTGTTAGTTTTAAAGAAGTGGAAACGTTAGGAAAATACTTAAAATGTTGATTCAGTTATAATGTTAGGTAACCTCTTGTTTTCTCTTTACACTCTCATCACAAATATAGTATGTATATGAGGATTTCACACAGCCAGATGAAACATTTAAACGCATCCACCTTAGATCTAAATAGCTAAAATAAATACCAATTAAATTGGTTAAAACAACTCAGACAAAGTTTGTTCAAACGTCTGTCAAAGGTCCTTGTCCGCACGCCTGCCCCGGACAGTGTAACTCAATTAACAGTCCCCACCTTTCCGTACGTGTAATTATACCCTTATCTCGGCCAACAGCGCCGGACGACATCGGACGCGATTCGGACACAGGGGGCAATTACCCGTTGCCCGAAGGAAAGGGGAAAACGGTAGAGTATGAATTTAGATCTTACATTTCTGGACACATTACACATTTAAATAAAACGACTAACTTAATCTATAATCTAAGATCACAGTGGTTTGTGTGTTTGTCTGTCCGCCTTTTTTTCTGCTCTTTTTCCATTGTATCAATAACGTTACCATAGCAACGTGTTTACCGCAAGTAGTTCATCTACCGGACGCAAGATGGCGCTAACGGAAAAATATTTAATAATAGAAAAAAATTAAAGAATTTTGACCACCCGTGCGAAGCCGGGACGGGCCGCTAGTCTATAATCTAGGAACACAAATTAGTTGTTTGTGATGTGTTTGTCTGTCCGCTCTTTTTCCATTGTATCAATAAACGTTACCATAGGAACGCGTTACCGGGTCAGCTAGTATTAACTTAAAATACGCCTGTAAGAAACAACTACGCCATCGAGCCGTCAGGTGGGATTCGAACCGTTCTCAATCTGGGCGAGTGTTCTGACCGTTGAGCTACCTCTCGGTAGCGCTGGTGGCGCTGGCGCTGGCAGACGCGTCGAAATTTACAAACGTATTTCAACTTCTACTATGAGCTTAGTATCGTTCCACCAATGTTGAACGCTAACTACCTTCAACATCGAAAATGTTTTTAAAAATATTAAACATTCGATTAAGATGGAACCAGCGATAATGAATTATTTATTTTTATTTTTTTCATTCACAATCCCAAATGTTTTTATTTTTATGCATGTTTTGTATATTAAATAGTTTAACAACTAAATAAAATGAAAATAAAACAGTTTTGGTTTATATAATTTTTTACAGTTAGAAACGTGCCCGATAAAAAATAATGTGAAGGTAGTTTAAAATATATGACGGCCATTGCCTCAGTCATACTGAGATCACGGCACAAAAACCATATTTTTTTTTTTTTATTTAAACCGTAGAGTATGTTTAATGATTATGTTCATTGATATTACGGGTAAACATTTTTTGACAACCAAGGAGGAAGAGGAAAATCGAACGGCTCGTTTACCGGTTTCCATGGTAACGCGACTCCAAGGTCCTAGGTTCGATGCCAGGCCGATTCAAAGTAGAAACTACTCAATGTGCTTTTATTAGAGAACTAATGTACTAAATAGTCTTTATTGAGTAATAAATAGTTTATTTGCTATTCCATCACGATCGATAGCAGGGGGAAACTGTCAGGCTTAGTTATCCTGTGATCACGGCTCCTGTAAAAGAGTGAAAACATCAGGATTAAACATAAAATATGCTCAATTTACCCAGTAACATTAGTTTCATTTAAATTTGTGATGCACGCGTAAGTTTTATAACTTAATAAAAAAAGTATAATAATTATAAAAATCAAGTTACTGGTTCTCGCATACACTGTAACTGATCTGACCCTCGTAACGGGGAATCAGCTGGACGCGGCATCAGATAGGCACACCCGTTTCCAACCTACTTCCGCTTCCGATTCCAACGGGACGCTTACCGACACGTTCCTATTTTGAATAAGCCAACTTTGTTCGAGGGCTGATTAATTTTTGATTAATGCCCACCTCCTTTTTCATTTAACTTTCACAACGCCGCACACAAGCGGATTTCTTAAAATTTACTGCCAAAACTCGAATGTATAAAGTCACCCATAATTGTCACATGACTTTTTTTTTATCTTATTAGTCCCTTGCATCAAGTGACAGTCGGCTTAATATTTTAATTATAGGAAAAGGAAATTTCATTGATCATATATCATTAATAGAACTGCACTTATCATCATTGTAGACTAGGCTGTATAGACTTTATACCCTTATAGGAAAACCTAAAAAAAGTATTAGTTTATATTTGTCTTTTATGGGACAGGTGAAGGTCTAGAACTTAAGCAGTTCTTAAGCATTGTTTTCCTAATTAGAAGATAATGAATAGTGATGAGAGCCGATCCCTGAATGATAGATGACCAATGAACTTTTAATAAACAATGAAATATCCCTTTCCGTGGTTTCAGTAAAGGTGGGGGGATTTAATGAAACCTTCCCGTGGACTTTTTGAGAGCGCAGGAAAACACAACTTCCGCTCCTTTGTTTTACTTGTCAACACTCTTGCATGTTCACAAACATATAGTGGTCAATAATCCACCATTATTGCTTACAAATATCCACCACAACTCAAATAATAATAAGAATAAACCACCGAAGTGACGCTTCCCGCTCCCGCCAAAAAGTCCATAATATTTCAAACGAACTTTCTCATTGCTACCCACTGTTATAAAGTATCAATTTCCAAACAACAATTGCTTACAGATTGTTGTCTAAAATTAAAGTATTTTAATTACGAGTAAAACTAATTTACTTTCTATTATAATAATAGGGGTTAAAGTATGAAATTGCCGTTTTATTGCAATAGGTTCTTTGAATTGACATAGAATCTTCATGGTTTGAGGTTTTCGAATGAAACTTTTTTTAAATGGTTTCTATGATGTTCTTTTTTTAAAAAATGTAAAACATTTGAATATCGACTTTCAATTGTTTTTGTTATTCAATTTAGACAAGAAAGATGGATACTGCGAAAATTCGAGTTATTTTTGAATACGAGTTCCGACGCGGAACTAACGCGGCAGAAACAGCCCGCAATATCAATGCTGCGTTTGGAGAGGGGTCTACTAATGAACGCACCGTGCGATTTTGGTTTAAACGCTTTCGTGATGGAAATTTCGACTTAAAGAACGAGCCACGAGGAAGACCGCCCACACAGGTAAATAACGATGAATTAAGAGAGATAGTGGAAGCCGATCCTAGTCAAAGTACCCAGGAATTAGCGGCATGGTTTAACGTTACCTTACCCACAATATTGACTCACTTGCGTCAAATCAATAAAATAAAAAAATACGAAAAATGGGTGCCTCATGATTTGACTGATCTGCAGAAAGAAACGCGTGTTGAAACTTGTGTTGCCTTGTTGAACCGGTACAGAAATGAAGGAATATTGGATCGAATTGTAACATGTGATGAAAAGTGGATTCTTTATGATAACCGGAAAAGAAAAATGCAATGGCTGACCCCAGGTCAAATGCCACAACAGTGTCCTAAAGCAAAACTTACCAATAAAAAGGTAATGGTAACTGTTTGGTGGTCTCAGCATGGTGTTATTCACTATAGTTTTCTCCGATCTGGTCAAGCAATAACGGCAGATGTCTATTGTGCCGAACTCCGAACCATGTTGACAAAACTAGCAGTAAAACAGCCCCGACTCATGAATCGATCTTCACCATTATTGCTCCACGACAACGCGAGACCTCACACAGCACGAGAAACCATTTTGACCCTTCAGGAACTGCAGTTAGAAACCATTCGTCATCCTCCGTATTCACCAGACCTTGCTCCAACGGACTACCATTTTTTTCGTGATTTGGACAATTATCTACGTGACAAGAAGTTTTCTTCCCAGGAGGCAGTACAAAATGCTTTCACACAGTTTGTGCAGTCTAGATCGTCGGAATTCTATCGCAAAGGCATTAATGACCTTCCCATTAGATGGCAGCAATGTATAGATAATAATGGCAACTATTTTGATTAAATAAATTTGTTAAAAATTTAAAAAATAAACAATATAGATTTTCAGTACAAATCGGCAATTTCATACTTTAACCCCTAATAATTTATTTTATTTATTATTTATTTATTTAAATAATTTCTATTATAATAATTTACTTTGTTAGAATTCCATAGAATAAATTTATCTAAAGATCACGGTAAAGATATGTATACAACTGAATATCTATGTTAATTGTGGCAGCTTTTACACATGCTACTCTATTTTTTGTTTGACACTTATATCAATAAATTAAAAACCGATATCAATTAAAAAACACGAAATTTTTTTTTCTTTATTTATAGCTTCAATTTCGTAGGACACAAAATAAAGCTGTGTATAAGGGTCGGTAGCTCAATTGGGAGAGCATCTAGACATCCAAAGGTTGCGGGTTCGATTCCTGCCTCAGAATTTACTTGTGTGCCGATTCGATTTTTTCTAGTATATTTCTTTTAAAATAATTTAACTTTTATGCATATAAATTTGCAAAAAATCACAATTGCAGGTAACATTGTTTGCACTGGTAGACTTAAAAAAGATTTTGTAAAATCAATTCCGATTATGTGGTTAGTCAAATAAATGGGTGTCACAAAGTCCAAATAAGCAATCAGGTGATTTAAATATTACATACAGAAGTGGCTCACATACCGATTATCATGGTAACGTTCTCCGAGGTACAGAGTACGATCGGTATTTTGTTCTTAGCTATGCCAGAAAGTCACAAAAAATTTGGACAACTGTGCGACGCACATAACCTAATTAAAAAAAATAAAAATCTACTTTTTATTTTTTTCACACATGATGTCGGTGACCAAAAAATTTGGTGAAAATATATTTTGTTCTTAGCCATGCCAGAAAGTCACAAAAAAATTGGACAAATGTGCGACGCACATAAACTATTAAAAAAAAATCTACTTTTTATTTTTTTTCACATGACGTCGGTGAACAGAAAATTTGGCGAAAATATATTTTATTCTTAGCTATGCCAGAAAGTCACAAATAAATTGGGCAACTGTGCGACGCTCATAGCCTATTTTTAAAAAAAATCTACTTTTTATTTTTTTTTTACACATGACGTCGGTGAACAAAAAATCTGGCGAAAACATATTTTGTTCTTAGCCATGCCAGAAAGTCACAAAAAATTTGGGCAACTGTGCGACGCACATAACCTATTAAAAAAAATAAAAATCTACTTTTTATTTTTTTACACATGACGTCGGTGAACAAAAAATTTGGCGAAAATATATTTTATTCTTAGCTATGCCAGAAAGTCACAAAAAAGTTTGGGCAACTGTGCAACGCACATAATCTATTTAAAAAAATAAAATTCTACTTTTTATTTTTTTTTACATATGACGTCGGTGAAAAAAAATTTTTTTTTTAATTATTTATACTGATGGGAAAAGTTATATAACATCTTTCTGTAACTGCGCCTCGATTCAAAGTTGTTGAAAAAAAATTTTTAAACAAAGAACAATTTTTTTAGAGGTGATGTTTAGTTTTTCATTTCAACAATTTTTCTAGTGAAGTGTCTAGATGAAATCTGAAACGTATTTAAATTTCAATCAAATTGGTTCACCCGTTCGGGAGTTATAATTTTTTTTCAATATTTTTTTTTTAAATTCTCTTCTGGAAAGGGTTGATTTTTAGGGGCTGAAAATTTGAGGAATTACTCCTGAAGTGGGAAGCAATTATATAAAAAAATACAAAGGTAATTCGCGCGGGGGCACTTTACCCGTTCTTATCATGCTATGGCCTTTCGACGGGTTACTTACGACCATCAAGTTTTGCCAATATTTTTTTTTTGTAGAATAAAGAAAAACTTTTAACTTTGTCATAAAAACTTTTATTCGAATATAATTAGGGCCGTCTATTGCCCCAGGGCCTCCACACGTCCAAATCCGGGCCTGTACATATCAATGTATCATATATGTTTATCTGTTATCCTAGGATCCATTACATAAGCCTTACAGTGCTTACTTTGAGTTAGGCTAATCGGTGTGAATGTTCGAAATATTATTATTATTGTTTAAACTCTCAAAAGTCCGGATTTACTAAGCAACAGAATAATCTAAGAAATTGGAGTTAGAAATTAAATTAATTTTTACTCTACCACGTCCGAATAGAGCATAATATTGCAAATTTTAATGGATTCTGTTTGCCATTGTTATTATTTACCAACGCTTTTTGGCACAGAAGTCTCATAAGCTTGCACAATCAAATTTTATTCAGATGTGGTATAAAAGTACACATCACATTGTAGGAACGTGCGGTGTTCGCTTTGTGGGAATACAATACAAGAATCTAGCCACAGTGAATATAAAAGCAGTATGCTGGTTTGATATTAAAATGAGGACAAATTTAAGTTACGTGAAACAAAACACAAAGAAAACACATAGTGCCATCTAGGGACGCCCGAAAGAAACGAAGCTTCATAGTATAAATCGTAGGAACTAAGCGTTAAAAATATAGTAAAAAACAGAAAGCCACGCCAGCCACGCACACTGACATGAGAGAAAGTGGGACAGAACGCCACGCACACTTAAGTGGGAAGGCAGCTGGCTCCTATATATATATGTATATCGTGTAACAGTTAAAGAGTTCCTTATGTTCTACAGAACTCTTTGGTAACGGTAATAAATCTGATGCTCTTGTGTAACTGTAAAATCTGACGTTTAGCACGGATAGAGTAGCTGCGCGGGAGCGCCTATATGCGGGCAGCTCGGACGTCCGTAAAGGAGGCATGTGGCTCGCATTCCGGTTTTCAAGGTAACGCGACTCCAAAGTCCTAGGTCCTAGGGGGTCATTGTAGAAAACGAACTTTTCTATACTGCCTCTGCTTAAGGTGTTGTGGTACCGTCGTTGATTCAAATTCCATGACACATATTATTATTATTATAGCCTCTTTATTTCCATAATGAATTACTTACAAAATAAATGACGTAGGATTATCAATACACGTTATTTGCATGCATGAAATAACAAATTATTACAATTAATATAATAAATATTAAATTACAATCGCATAATGTTCTCTAATATTATGATTAAAATAACATTTATTTTAAACTCGAACCCACGACCCCTCACTTCCGGTTTCAAAACAAATCCAGTATCATAATATCTCTCTCTCTCTCTCTCTGATACAAATTTTATTAACGATAGTATTAATAATCGACGATCTGCGATCACGCCTTTCACGCACAATCAAGCATCTTTCTGGATTCCTGGAAACGCTAAATCGTGGAAATTTTTGCCGGAGCCTGTGTTTCCTGACAAATACAATTAAGGGGTTTTCAAGTCACGAGTGAATAGGTATCTTCTAGGCAAACGCGTCACATCCTAGATCGCATTGTCGCTTACCATCGGGTGAGATAGTAGTCAAGCGCATATTTCTCTACCATTATGGTGTACACTACTGAGTTTACCAACAGATTGGAAATTGGAAGGCCCTTCCGAGAAGAACTGGCGAAAGAACTCGGGCAGGTGTGATTTTTAGTTTGTTTCCGTTTTTTATGGTTTTATTTCTTTTAATTTAGAATGGGTTCGCTTTTGATCCCAATCAAGCCCGGGGGCAAAGACAGAATCCACGATGGAACAAGCTAACCCAGAAGGTGCCTATTCACCCTGAATAGGCACCTTCTGGGTAAAACCATAAAAACAGACGGGTTATAAGTACTCGGAAATACAGACGCAGGGAGGGAGTTTCACTCTTTTGCTGTGCGCATTATAAAAGAAGTTGAGAAGCGTTCGGTGCGACAGGTAGGAATAGCAACCAAGAAAGGGTGGTAGCCCTTAGTGCGTCTGGATGTCCGATGGAAGAAAGGAGATGGCGGTATGAGCATATGTAGCTCCTGAGCACACTCCCCAAAATACAATCTGTAGAAGACCGACAGACAGGCAACTTTGCGGCGGTGAGCTAAGGTGTGAAGCTTGCTCTTCACCAATTTGCGGTCACTCATGAGCCTCTTAGCTCTGCACTGAATGGTCCACTCTTCCTACTTTCTTTTTATGCATAGGGAAAGCCAGTATCGCAGCAAAGGTGACATCATATGTATATACAATCACGCCATTTTCACGCAGGAGTAAACAGAGACCACAGATTTACCACTTCCTACTATCCTTACATACATATCTCGCTCTCTCGCTCTCACACTCTCATTACACCTTTCATATAAGCTTGTCGGTTAAGGGTGCTTCTTTAGGACATCTTCTATTTAAATACATAATTTCAATTGACTTAAAGTCACTTGGCTTACTGATCAAATGGCATAAATTGACATACATTGTAAGGTAAGGTTAGGTTTTTGTTCTGTATCTTATTTATTAATTTTTGTGTAACTGATTAAATTTATAGCAAATTTTTTCAAGGTTTTCGGGGTTTGTAATTTAATGCTGTTGCATCCAGGTGTCGGAGCCAGAGATACTCTTCGGCCTGAAGCATAAACAGCAAGAAAAAGAAAGTAGAAAGGTAGAGCGACAGAACGAAAAAAATAGTTAGGTTAGGTTAGGTATTTTTTTATTCATTTTGTACTAGTATGCGTTCTAAAATTATACATTTTTAATTTATGCAACCCAATATGGATCCTCTATATGGAACCTGAAAGTTCACCTTGTTCTGCTTTTACCGACTTGCACACAGGTGACATCTTATAACGTAGCCCAGGGCTTATAATGACAAGAAATCTATTTTTATCATGACTTAAGTGTCTTGTACTGGAAAATGAAAAATACTGTGGCATATGCCCGCGGCACATTTGCGTAATGAGCAACGAAATGACACATATTTACTGTGCCTATTGTCTCTGGTTCAGTGTCATTGACTTTGGACATTAGGTCACCGTATCCACGCCTTGCTATGCCATTCGACAAACAAAAGCGATAATTATACATCGTTCAACTTATATTTTCTGACATACATTTAGTCTTGGTTTTTTGGATTTGGTTTACTTGTCCATAAATGACTTGTCCATGATAATTTGTGATGAGAAATATCAATAAATGGCATGGAAATTATTTGTAAAAGCGTAATAGATCTTGTGTTAACAGATATGGCAATCATTATCCTGTTCGATCGCAGCGTTACTTACTGCGTCCAATTCTTCAAAAATATTTATGGATCCATGCTAACACAAATAAAATATTTCATATACACGTACAGAAGATTTAACTACTGAGAAATTTTGGTTTACCCAACAAGTGCCTGTTCAGAAATTATAGTAAAACTTATAAACTTTTAAATAAATTATTACAAAAAAAAAACTTGCCCCAGAAGTCCGACCGACGTGAACCGACGCCGCTCTCTATCCGAGAAAATACTATTCCAATAAGTCTTGTATTGATCTTGTTATAATTTATTAAGAAATAAAAATCTAGCACTTCAATGCTATAACTTTTCCAGGCTATTGCTAAAGCGATATTTCAAGTAACTTTACACCAACTTGAGCCAAACCTTGGTTTTTTTATAGAAGACAGGTAATCGCTTGACATCTATTGCGCCTGATGGTAAACGACGATGCGATCTAGAATGTGACGCCCTTGCTTAGAAGGTATCTATTCACTCGTGACTTGAAGACCCCTATATTGTATTTGTCAGGAAACACAGACTCAGGCAAAATGACGGAGCTGATTGTCTCTACTTATGTTATAAATAGAGAAATAAAATCTTAATAGCTCTATTGTTCAAAGACTGGGGTCTCAGAATCAGCAACGTCCAATAAAGTTTATTTATGCCTTCAATCCTAAACTAGTTCACTGCTAATGATAGTAATACAATCACAGTGGACGACAGGCTCAATCTTCTTGTTCGCTCGAGGCATTGCAAACGCTATTAAGGCTAAAACAGAGTTAAATTTATCTCAGATACATCTTTATTTCGTTACATTAGAAAAATGATATAGCAACGAAAACTAATCGAGGGTTATTTACAATGTACTGTAATTCAAATGTTTATGTTAGTTTAATAATATGATTGATAACGTTGTTGTTATTATCGTTGAAAAGAAAAAAAATCTAAATCGTTTACCATAAGGTTGATATTCGAGTTTCCGTTTCGAAATTCGTCTGGAAGATGATCGTCATTAAAACTGGAAATTAAGATTCGTGTTTTGTAATTACTTGTTCTCATTAATAACAAAGTTTCAAGCTATATTTTGAAATTTTATTTTTACCTGTTTTATTATTTTAATCTCCTGAAAATTGTATTATATTATAGCTGATAGTATGGCATAATCTGCATTTTATTTCTATTTTTTTGACGCAGTTTTGGTTTTGACAAATATGTAAATTGTATCATAGTGCTTAACATTTTTATTTCTGTATGATTTTTTTTTTAATTTTTTTTAGTGGGTTCTCTCTTGATTGGGATCAAGACTGGGAGCCAAAACAGGATCCACGATGGAAGGAGCTAACCCAGAAGGTGCCTATTCACCATGGCTTCGTAAACTTGTCATTTATATCTAAAACTATGAATAATATGTATGTTAATTTTAAGTCAGTGAAATGTTAAAAAAACTGTTGTGTGTACTTATGTACACACGTAAGAAGTTATACTTGTTTATCGTTACTAAACAAAGATAACTAATATTATAATTTTATATAAATTATTGTTAACTACTATATATACTTTAAAATCACACACACACACACACGTTCTTAATTAGCGGCCAACTTCATCCTGCTAGTTTATTCTATGTCGCTTTTGCGGCCAACTTCAACATGATAATTTTGTGTCACAGTGATGCGCGCGCATCTAAAAATTTACTCTCATCATTTTTTCGTAACGCGCTTAACGAAGTATAACTTAAAAAATTAGATTAACCTATCATGAATAAAAGATAGAATGGCGATTTTCCTAAACCATTTTCTATTGATGCTTTCAGTTTTATTTTATGCATAAGTTACGTTTATTCGTTCGCAATGATGCTAAGGCATTAGCAGATTCAATATACCTTAATGTACATTATTTTAATAATTTTATAAAACTCAACAAATCTAAATCTAATATATTTTCGAGCTTGGTAATGAAACGAAATTTCCGTCTGCTTCATCAACAAGTCCTTTTGAAGTTTAGCGTAGAAATGACACATTATTGGATTCATTATTTAATGAATAGTATTTTTTATTCATTAATTATTAATGATTTTTTTAGCTATCAGTATGGGTGTTTCCTAATTATTTTCTTCTGGTGATGAGTACGGGAAAATTGCCAAAAGCATTATTCTAGAAATCCATTTATCTCTAATTAAAATAAACAATTTGTCCAATATAAGGTAATGCTGATCTCAGTCAATACAAGTAAAAGGGACGAGATAAATAAATAAATTATAATAAATATTTCTTACATTCACATCAATTATCCTACCCCAAAGTAGCACTGTAAGGCTTGTGTTATGGATATTAGGGTAACGGGTAGACATACATAGATATATATATATAAACACCCATGACTCAGGTACAAATGCTCGTATTCATCATACAAACATCTGCCCCTTCCGGGATTCGAACCCAGGACCGTCGGTGCAAAAGGCAGGATCGCTGCCTGCTATGAATTCGAATAATGAAAATATTATGTTTTAACATTTTTTAATTACATTTTCAATGTATCTTATATGATAAATTATTTTAATAGAAAAATACTTGAAAAAATCGAACCGGTAACAAATAAATTCTCAGGCGGGAATCGAACCCGCAATCATTGAATGTCCGGTCCAGTGCTTCCCACAAGGCTCTGTAGCTCAATTAGGAGAGCATTGAACTGGACACCCAAATGTTGCTGTTTTAATTATCGCCTAAATATTTATTTGTGAGCCGAGTTGATTATTTCTAGTGTTTTTCTATTAAAATAATTTATCATATAAGATACATTGAAAATGTAATTAAAAAATGTTAAAACATAATATTTTCATTCAAATTCAAATTTCAAATAAAATAAGATTACTTTAACCTTTGGACTTTAGTATTTATATCGAACTAGCGGCCCGTCCCGGCTTCGCACGGGTCAACAAAATTCTTTGAATTTTTTCTGGCATTCAATATAGCCTATGTTACTCAGCGTGAATTTAGCTTTCCAATGGTGAAAGAATTTTTGAAATCAGCTTAGTAATTTTTGAGTTTTTTTATTGCAAACATAAAAAAATACAAATCTTCCCTTTTTATAATATTAGTGTAGATATAAGACACCCCAATACTAAGTTTGTTTCTACGTGTCAGTCACCCTTCACAGAAGATAATAGAACAACGCTACGTTCTATTCCTTAATAAATATGTATCAATATTCATTCCATCTAGATTTAATATTATCATTCCATTCAGAGGACATCTTTATAGTGTCTCCATCTAAATTCCTCGAAGGCGAACATGTTTGTATTGAAATTGTATCATAATGAGTTTAGCCGTTCAGCTTTTAAAAACTCTGTGTTCGTAATGTAAGATAGCCGCATAAGTAATTGCTGACTAAACTCGGACGGACATACTGGGCGTTTTTGCGACTAGATGGACGTGAAGTTTGCACAGAGTAATAAGATAACTCTGAAGTTAGGAACAAATAATAAAAGTGTGCAATTTTTTACTCAAAACATTATATTCGTGTATGTCTTATTTTATTAGGAACTCTCATTTATTGTTTCATTTCTGTCAACTTTCACCAATTACTTAGTTTCGAAATTGAGCATAGCTTGTTCTATACTAAAAAATAATATAACAATAAGATTCGAAACCAGGACCGTTGGAGCAGTGAGCAGAATCGCCACCGTTCCACCAGCCGGTTGTCAGACAAAATACAAAATGTCCGACTCAATAAAATAAATGAGTGATTTGTTGTTATAAAGTCAGGCGTCACTCAGCGAAATGATTATTACAAACAAAAATGTGTGGCTTACTTCCACAAAAACAAGTAATATGCACTATCTTCACTCGTTAATCGATATTGCATGGTCTAACAGCTCCTGATGATGCTCCGTGTGTGAAAGAAACACGTGTAGAGTAGTTGGTGATAGCAAGGAGTCGTTGTCTTACTGTCTGCGATATTTACATTTATTTGCCAGTTGACGGGAAATACACTGTGCTTGTTATTGCGGAAGTTAGCTAGATATTTATATTTTTATAAATTATTAAGTATTTATTTAAGTAATATTCAGTATGAACAAAATTAATCTTTTAAAATTAAGTTAGGTGAATCGGTAGCGATCCTGAATCTCGCTTCAACGGTCCTGGGTTCAAGTCCCAGAAGGGGCAGATGTTTGTGTCATCAATACGAGTACTTGTAACTGAGTCAAGGGTATTTATCTACATTTCTATTAACATTGTATGCTAGTATCCGTTACACAAACCTTACTAGAGCTAGGCTAATTAGTGTGAGTTTATAAAATATTAGTCCTGGGTTCGAATTACACCTGAAGGCTCGGAGGCGTGGTTGTATTTTACAGGCATATTTTAGTTCTTATAGAAATATGGCATTGTAAGAGCAAAAAGAAAAGTTAAAATAAATTTCACATGAATTATTCATTAATCAAATATTAAGGGGGGAAGTCCATGTAGACGCCTAAAAATAGGTCATTTTTTAAAAATATTTTTAAAGGTGATGAAGTAATTTCATTGTTTTTAAACTTTAACACAAATTTATTCAACCTTTTTAGAGTACAAAAATTTTTTTTTTTTTTTATCCAAAATGCTGGCTCAGGATAACTTTATGCGGACTGCCTCCGACGCGAGGTCCCAAACTGCTCTATTTGTCACTCATCAACCATCGATCTGAAAGAGAAAAATTTTAATGTTTTCTTTTTAGGACATATTAATGGAAAGGATTAACCTATAAAACTTAAAAAAAGTATAAAATTCAATATAAAATAAGCCTTTGAAAAAAAAATCATAATTTGGGGCTATTTTTTGGACCTTTTTGACCCTAAAAAAATACTTTATCAACGCGAAATATCAACGCAACACCAACAAGATAGAACATTTAAAATTAAGTTATAATTAAAAAATAAATATAAGAGGAATTGAATTCTTTATTTGTAATCGTCATCAAATTAAAAATAATCTTCACTAAGTCTTATTTATATGTCACCATTCTTTTTTGCTTTTAAACTCTGTTCCAACCTACTCTATACGACGCCCATACACGGATAATAGCTGCGATTAGTCGCCAGTGCGCGCGCGCCTGTTTTTGCGCGTTGCAATCTGTCAGCTGATAACACTGCCGGCTTATACGGATACCCGCCGACCAACCTCCTCTCCTGGTCATGGCTCAAGTTGTTCTTCTTTCAAGCAATTTTTTAGAATTGTAGTATTTAAGTCCCACTGCTGGAATAGTGAAAACTACTTACAAATCAAAATAGATGGATATCAGATAATCTGTCGGTCTTCTACGCCACCAAAAAGATGACTTTCAATATACAACACTATTGTGGTAAAAATAAGGTTAATAGTCGAACCGAATAATCAGTCTTTTAAATAAAATGCTTCTTTGTATGTTGTTGGTCCTTTATGCGTTCTTATACAATTTATCCGAATGTGATGAATTTTGTTAAGTTGTTCTGTGTGTCTCAAAGCTCCGGGCAAAAAAATATGATGTAAGGCAAGGCACAACAAAATGCACTTTGGAGAGTGTGCTCAAGAGTTGTATGTGCTCATACCGCCATCTCCCTTCTTCCATCGGACATCCAGACGCACTGCGGCCGACCTTTTCTTGGTTACTAACCTACCTGTCGCACTAAGAGCTTCGCAACATCCTTCATAATGCGCACAGCAAAGGAGTGGAACTCCCTCCCAGCATCTGTATTTCCGAGAACTTATAACCTGTCCATTTTCAAAACCAGGGTGAATAGGCACCTTCTGGGCGCCGTTCTAGGCTCATTCCATCGTGGATCCTGTCTTAGCCCCCGGGCTTGATTAGGATCAAGAGTGAACCCATTCTAAATAAAAAATAAATAAAAAAATAAATCGCACTAAGTATTTGGGTTCTTATCCAATTTATTAGTAATTCTTATCGTATTTCGTGATACGTACCTCTTAGGAGGGGAAATCTTTGCCTGAGTCTGTGTTAATAATACTAATGACGTGTTTTTAAGCCGAGAGGTCATAAGTATCTACTAGGCAAGTGGGTCACTTACCATCAGGCGAGATAGTAGTCAATATACAATTTAAGTTTTACCAGTTTCCACACTGTAAATAACTAAAACAGAAAATAATAGAATACTCTTGCACATCACATACGACAAAATAAAGACGATGAAAAAGAAACATACAGTCAAAGTAGAACGGTGGCCTTATCGCTACAAAGCAATATCTTCTCGGCATCTTTTAGATGGACAGGAAAGTAAGCAATAATTTAATCCAGGTCAGTCGGTAGTGCTATAATATGAAAACGAATATATATAATGTGTTAATAAAATATATTCAAGATATACCTATACGTATACACATAAATATTTAATATATTACATTGTTACATATTCCTATATATACATACATATATGAAAAATAATTGTTGTTATGAGGGAAATATTTGTCTTTCTTACAAAAAAGTTAATTCATTATTGAAGTGAAAACTTCTTTAGCATCGTAGCGATTTGAAAGTCGATGAAACGAAAACGCCACAGTAAAAAGAAACACATAAATTAAAAAGATTTAACGTAGGAGAAAATGAGATAGGAAGCATTATACAGTGTCTCTTATGTTCGTGGTATGTACTTTAGTTACCATAAGCATCTTGTATCATTTATCGAAAATGTAAGCTCTGAGTCTGAATAAATCCATGTAATATATATGAATAAAATGTAAAATATTTATCTAACTTTGTATCACTATGATTATTACAAAAACCTACAATTATCCTCTTCCAGAAATTTTAATTCGTCTCATTATCTTGAAATCGAAATGTTTGAAGGTTGGTTACCACGTGCGAACTGCACACATGTTTTTATTATTGTTTATAAAGAAAACAAGTTGTTTTACGTTAATTTTAATTTCATTTCTCTCATTAGCAATAAGAGTTCGTGATTCCAAACTCAGTGTTCATAGGAAATCACAATTCATAATTATACTAGATCCCGTGATCCAATTAGAGTATAATTCACCATCTCGCATAGTTGGATCCTGACTTTATGACTGCCATTCATAACTTCCCCCTCGCAGACGCCGTAATTATTAGGGATGGTATGAGCATTTTTATTTTATAAAGTTATCATGTATGACCATTTTTGTCAATTAGAGTTGTTATTATAAAAAAGACCGGCCAAGTGTGAGTCGGACTCGCGCACCGATGGTTCCTTTTGTAGGTATGTAAGTAAAAGTCAATTATTAAAAATATATCTATTATATGATTCGCAATGTTTCCTTTATCTGTCTTATAAGACGTTGCTTCGTACCAAATTTCAAAATTCTGAGTTCACATGAAGTACCCTGTAGGTTTTGAATCCCTTGCGAGTGTCGAAAATTTGCGGCATAAACGGCTGTATCTTTTGATTGCATTGGCTTAGAAGTTTGATTTTTCGCAGCTCTAAGGGACAGTAAACCTGAGTATTTGATATAAATTCCAGCTTGATACCTCCACGCCTGAGATAAAGGGTCTTGACAGACATACAGAGGGACTGACGTACAACAAAGTGATCCTATAAGGATTCCGTTTTTACCTTTTGAGGTACGGAACCCTAATAAAAAGGCGTAAGTGATACCTGAATAATAATAATAATAATATACTATTAATCATCATTCCATAACACAAGTGGTTTAGCTCCTTAATTTTGGTCAAAACAATGGATGTGATGTTGTCTGATATTTATTTTTGTTTTTTAAAGAGAGGATATTCAAGATAAAAACTTAAGTATAATATATCCTACTGTCACACCAATTAGTCTATCCCAAAGTAAGCATTGTAAGGCTTGTGTTATAGATACTAGGATAACGGATAGTCATACACTTATTATACATGAATAAGCAATATAATTCATATAAATATATAAAATACCCATGATTCAGGAACAAATGTTCGTATACAGCGGCTTTTTCTTCAATCCTTAATTAAATACGGCGTATACTTATGTATTTAGTTACATAGAATATCAACAACAACCCCTAATTAAGAAAAAGACGTTAAGTATGAATTATGAAACCGCTTTGGCAATACAAATTAATTCTAATTATCCACAGTGCTCACTATTCCCTTCCCAAACATATGATTAGGTAGAGACACGCCGTCTGCACTCATCTCAGAAGATAATGAGCACAAAGGCAAACTAACGAGCTTGAATAATGCGCTAATGCTGCTAACGCTAAACCTGATGTCTTTGTACTATTCGTACATTTGGTTAGTTATTAAATAGAAAATACTAGAAAATTTTACTCGGGTCACATGTGAATTCTCAGGAGGGATTCCCGCTATTCTAGTACCTTTCTTTTGGGAGAGCATTGGACCTCCAAAGATGTCAATTCCTCTGGTTCAATTCCAGCCTGAGAATTCAGTTGTGAAACGAGTCGCTTGTTTCGATTTAAATAATTTATTTTATAAGATAAGCATTAAAAAATGCAGAAATACATAAAATTAAGTAATGTTATTGTCTGTGGGACGAACAGCTGTTTTACAATATGTATTTACTTGCTTACTTATGGTTTGGAGATACAATTTAAAAAAAAACATTGAATTGACGGTATTACCAGATATGTTGTCGTTTTTCCTTGGCTCATTTTATACATAGACAAGTAATAAAATGAGAACATCATCAATGTCAATTCAATACGCATTATTTGGGATAACACAAAAACAGCTCGTCATATATCGCTCAATTTTTAAATAAAACCACATGACAGGCATCAGATTTCGAATGATTTTCGTAAGAACTAAATGTTAAAATATTTATCGTGTAACGATACTAAATCAGACGCTCTCGTGTAACGGTAAAATCTGACGCTTAGCACAGTGGCCCCGCGGCGAGCGTCTATATGCGAACGGCCCGAACGTCCGTATAGAAGCTTCGCAAAGGAAAAAACCAAGAACAGTATTGTTCCCGGCATTTAAGTTGTACCTGGTTTTGAAATCACGTGACATGCGCAGTAGTGAATAATGTACCTAATCTTGCTACTGCGCATGTCAGGTTCAACTTATATGCCGGGGACTTTACTTACACCCAGTAAATAATTATGACACACGTAAAAAAATACAGTCAAATTAAGAACCTCCTCATTTATAAAGTCGATTAAAAAGAGAGTAGTATGGTACATACAATACACTCACACACAGATACTTGGTAAAATAGAGTGTATTCTTGAAATTTATGTGTCAGATAAAGATAAAAAAAATATATAGATACTAGGGTTGAATCAGACAAGGTACGGGTTCTGGGTACCCCGTAGCCCGTATGATAGGACTTAATACTAAGTCTGTATACTAAATCGGCGGTTAAAAGAACAGCCAAGATTTTAAATTAATGATTATACTCCTCTTGGAGTAGACTGGATCAGTTCCATTGCATCAAACGTTCGTCTAGAATCTTCTATTCAGCTAGCGTTGGATAAATTAAATTATTGCAATTGTACGGTGCAAATGAACGATTCAGCGCGGTCAGCATTTCACACAGTGAATATTTCGTAATAATCTATAACCAAAGATCACAGTGGTTTGTGTGTTTGTCTGTCCGCTCTATTTCCCGCTCCTTTGCCATTGTATCAATAACTTTACCATAGCAACGCGTTAACCGCAAGTAGTTCGTCTACCGGACGCTAGATGGCGCCAACGGAAAAATATTTAATAATTGAAAAAATTTAAAGAATTTCGTCCACCCGTGCGAAGCCGGGACGGGCCGCTAGTTATTATAATTAATACAGGTAATTCACATTCAGTCAACATACCGTGTACTCATATCATTCTTAGCAATTTAATTAGCCTTTTAACGTAATCTTTCCAGTGTTATTTTATATAGCAATAAATTTAGTGTTCACCATATTTTCTGTTATCATTTACACTTATATCACCTAAATAATTAATCGTGATTCTAAGAAGCTTAAAGAAATTTTAAGAAATTGTTTTCAAAGTTAATTAAGATTGACAACACTACAATTAGATACCATTAAGGTTGAATATAAAATTCATGACGCCGATCTGGCTGTATACCATTATAACCAAAGATTTGAGAGAAACCGATAAAAAAAGAAATTCCTATTTCGTTGTACTATATCATCTGTGATGTAGACGTCAACACTCGATAGTTTTGACAGCCCGGAGTCCCAGTAATTGGCTATTAGCAACTGAGCAGAATGTATTTTTTCTTTACCACTGGCTGGCAAGAAGCCAACGCGCCGTGTGTGGACGCATGTTACACTTTTTTTTTCTATGTTTAACAGCGTTGCTTTTGCATAAAACAATTTTTTTACGGATTTTGCGCTTAATTTATTTTACGGATTTTGCGCTTAATTAATTAAGTTAACAATATTTTGCTTTTTCACTTATTTTCTTAATACTTAAATAATCAAATCTATAATCCCGCATTCTCAAAATTAATTGCTCAATATAAAATGTGAATTTTTGAGGAACATTTCAATTAAGACGCCTGGCTGTCTAGCCAACACAATTTGCATTAAAACCCGAAGGAAGAAACTTTGGAAGGCGATAATTAAAATTTATTTGAACTTTGCATGAAAAAAGTAGTTTCTTTTATTTGTAGTTTTAATTAGAAGTAAAAATTGTTTAAATCTGCTTGGGCTTCTCTCAAATATAAATCAATTAATTTATTTTATTCGAGAAACAAAGTTTCATAATGTTTAGTACCGATGGAATTTAAAGCTTATTAGTATATGATATCTTTAATTTCATTGCCAAATTCAAATAATTAAAACCAAATTATATGTCCAAAGAAATATTATTATATCTCAATCTCTATAAGGAGGTTTTCGGATTAAATATGAGGTGAATTTTGCCTTTATCTTTACGCGTGGCAGGCGGATTGGAGGTCGCAGTAACTTAAACCTTAATTAGAAAAACTTTGCTGCCCATTCTTTTGATCTACGGAATTTGTATTGTGTTAACCTCAATTATGATTTTACAACAGCCGTTTAATACAGTCTCGAGTGTGTAGGGATGATTCTCTTCTATTCTGCTTGAAATCAAACAAAAAATATTATAGTTACATGATATGTAGTGACTCAGTTTACAGTAATCGTAATGACAATTAAGTAACTAATTTAAAATGCAAAATAAAACAATTTTGATAAATTCATTTGGTATATTTATAAGATATCATAGAAAAATGCAAAAAAATATATAAACATTGACATTGACCTCTTCAACACTTCTTCTTGTCGTCTTAAGCGATTACTTAGCAATAATAATTTTTTCTTCATTTCTCTAATTAAATAGACTCCTTAGCGGTTCAATTAACCGACACTGTTTCATACGACAAATAGAAATACTAATTCTACTTGTGGAAACTTGTAAGTGGCCTTCTGTATCTATTTCATGTTTCTGTACTTTCACCTAGCTGTAAGATTCCCTAAAATTGTTAAATTAACAAATAAATAAAAAAAGTCGTGTGGTGTGGTGGGACACCGAATAGAATCGAAGTTCCTTATTATAAAAATATTAATTTTAAGTTCTATTCTAGACATTTGTACTTGAGTCATGGGTGTTTTTATATATTTTTATTAATATTACTTATGTATGTTTATCTGTTACCCTAGTATCCATAACACAAGCCTTACAGTGCTTACTTTGGGCTAGGCTAACTGGTGTGATTGTAACAAATATTATTATTATTTTATAGTTGTCCAGCTAATGGCGTGTTGATTTGTGCCAACGCCTGTCATCATTTTGTAGGTTACTAACCAACTGAGCACCGGGAATCAATTCATATCACTTCATAAAATGATTGAATCATTCCCTGTCCGTTTGAATCATTGTGTTTCACTCGCGAACTGCAATACAATGTGAATATAACTATTGCTGATTGACACCATTCAAATCGCAAGCCATTTTGCTTCATTATTCAAGTCTATCAACATTAAACATTATGAAGTTAGTTTTATTGTGTATTTGTCTGTTCGCTCTTGTTCCCGCTCTTTTTCCATTGTGTACGCGTTAACATAGCAACGCGTTACTAGGTCAGCTAGTCTATAATCTAAGAACACAAATTTGTTGTTTGTGTGTTTGTCTGTCCGCATTTTTTCCCGCTCTTTTACCATTGTATACGCATTACCATAGCAACGCGTTACCGGGTCAGCTAGTAATCTGAAAATTATGAAAAAAATATTTTGACGACCTTCGTCATCAAGTGGCTTACATACCAGTTTTCGCGGTAACGCCATTCCGAGGGGTTGGAGCTCCGTCTGGGTCAATGTATAATAGAAAACTATTTTTTTTTATTGGCTCGGGTCTGGGTATTGTCGTACCGTCGTTGTTTCTAAATTCCGTAACACAAGTGCTTTAGCTGCTTGGATTCAAAACCAAGTATGTTCAAAACAAATCTAATTTTGTCAATATAATAAATTGATAAAAAGAGGTGGTTACTAAATAATATTTGTTGTTTTTGAGTTGGACATCGCTCTTATAATGGATTTTAGCAGTATCAGATTAGAGAAGCGACCCCGCGATCAAAGTTCTTGGGTTCGAGTCGCAAAAGTGATAGATGTTTCGGTGATAAATACGAGCATTTCTACCTAATTTATGGGAATTTAATACATATTTCTATGATTACTAATTGTCTATGAATCATATATGTATGTCTATCCGTTACCCTTGTATCTATAACACAAGCCTTACAGTGATTACTTTGGGCTAGGCTAATTGGAGAAAATGTAAAAAAAAAAATTATTGTAAGGGTGGAATGCCACACCAGTTATACAGCTAGACTAGAATTTTAACTGAAAAATTGACTTACAATGGTGATAATAAACTAAATAAATCTGTCGAAATGTAATATAATGAATTTAAACATTGTTACAATGAAAAATTATCTCTTTGTGATGATTTTTAAACACTAACAAATTGTAATTTTAATAAATTGTTCTTTCTTGTATGGATTTTGTTAAAACATTAGTTATTTTGCTCTATTTGATTTATTTTAACATTGTCAAAAGAATAAATATAAATAATTATATTAATAATAAATAATTAAATATTCCGCTTAAGTATATTGCTATACGTAAGAAGGGCTGCTATTTACATTAAAAACTAAGAAGAAAAAATTTAACCTTCTTTACAAATTTTACTTTTTCTGATAATTATCTTATTATATTATTTAAATGTAAAAGAAATCATTAAAAATCACTGTGGCAGCTGCACCTAGAACTCAAATAAATAATAAATATAAGTTTAAAATTTCAGCCTTTCTAAACATTAATTACGTTACTTAGCCCGCGTTGCATCGGTGCAATCAAACTGCTAACCGGTTTCTTGTGTTAGTGATTCAGCGATAACGGCTTTGCGACTTACCTTCCGCGGCGAGCGTGATCACTAACCAGTCATTAGCAAAACGCGTTTGAGTGACATCGATGTACAATTGTTATATGCGCTTCCCGCCAATATTGATTCTCGATTAATTGTGGGCTTGTTAACAATTCAAATAGTTAATCTTAATAAAGTCTAGTGGTAATACTCAGAAAACATTGTTTTATGTCTTATGTAGTGAATGGCAATTATATGTAATTAAACTGTGAACAGTGTTGTTATTGTGTAGCAGTAGCCATCCACATTGGTGACCCCGAATAGAAACAAGCAACCTTCAAGGATACCAAATAAGGATCTAACACGCCATGATGTCAAAAGGTACCGAATCTGGAACGCCTACCGAAAATATTTTATTTGACCCGCAACAGTTTGGCACTCCGACAGCCATTGAGAGACAAAATGTTACAACACAAAATTTTGATAAATCGAGTGAGCTTTTTAAGGTTGGTGTTAGAATACCACCATTTTGGCCAGATCGTCCTGCCCTTTGGTTTGCGCAAATTGAAGGTCAATTTATACTATCAGGTATAAATTCAGATACCACAAATTCTATTATGTGTGCGGTAATCTAGACCATCAATATGCTTTAGAAGTCGAAGATATTATTCAGAACCCACCAAAAGAAAATAAATATCTGACGTTGAAAAACACCTTAATTAACAGAATTTCTGCTTCTCAGGAGCAAAAAATTAAGCAGCTGTTAGATTACGAAGAGCTTGGCAACAGAAAGCCATCACAATTCTTACGTCACTTGCGTCACCTGGCGGGACCGAAGACACCGGATGAATTCATCAGATCTATTTGGTCGAGTAGACTGCCCACAAGCATTCAACCCATCATA